>JALPQD010000537.1:330000-930000 GCA_023101885.1 Typhlomys cinereus | reverse complement strand
TTGAGGGCTGAGTTCCATTGTGTTATGTACCAAATTTTCATTATCCATTCCTCTGTTGGGCATGTTGGCTGATTCCATTTTTTTGTATAGAGAAGAATGTTGTAATGAACATAGAAGAACAATTGTCTTCGTAATAAGATCTACAGTCTTTTGGGAATATTCCAAGGAGTAGTATAGCTGATTCATATGGTAGCTGCATTTTGACCTTTCTGAGGAACTTCCACATTGATTTCCGTAGAGCTTTACCAGTTTACACTCCCACTAGCAGTGAATAAGTGTCCCTTTTTCTCCATAGCCTCAAGAGAAATCTCTGTTGTTTTTGTTTTTAATCTTAGCCATTCTGACGGGGATAACATGGTATCACAGGTTTAATTTGTATTTCTCTGATCATGAGGTAAGTTGAGTATTTTTTAAGGTATTTGTTTGACATTTCAATTTCCTTTTGAGTGAAATCCCTGTTTAGTTCCAGGGCCCAGGTATTAATGGAAATTTTTTCTACCTTGTTTTTTTACCTCCCTGAGCTCTTTGTATGCTCTAGAGTTTGTTTGTTATATTAATAGCTAGCCAAGATTTTCTCCCATTCTGTGGGTTGTAGTTTTGCACAATTCCTAGTTTCTTTTGCAGAGCAAGAGTTTTTAATTTCATGAAGTTCCATTTGTTGATTATTGGTCTTAGTTCCTGGGCATAGGTTGTTCTCTTCAGAAAATCGTGACCTAGGCCTATCAATTCAAAGGTACTTCCTGCTTTTTTTTCTAATAACTTCAAAGTTTGGAGTTTAATGTCAAGGTTTTTGATCAGAGTTGACTTTTGTGTAAGGAGAGAAGCAACAATCAATTTTTATTCTTCTACAGGTAAATGTCCAACTTTCCAAACACAACTTGTTGAAGATGCTGTTTTCCCCAGCACAAACATTTGGCATCTTTGTCAAAATTTAAGTTTCTGTATGTGTGGGAGTTTATATCTGAGTCCTTTTATCTAATCCATTGGTCGATGTATCTGTTTTCATGCCAATATCAAGCTGTTTTCATTACTAAACTAGCTTTGTAATATAGTTTGAAATCTGGTATGGTGATAACTCTACCAGTTTTCTTATTTCCTAAAATTGTTTGGCTAAGCATGATTTTTTGTTCTTCCATATAAATTTTGAATTTTTTTTCCTGTTCTGTGAAGAATTGTATTGGGATTTTAATTGGAATTTCATTGAATATGTATATTTCTTTGGGTTGGATGGTCATTTTCACCATATTGATCCTATCCATACATGAGCAAGGAAGGTCTTTCTACTTCTTAGTATCTTTAATTTCTTTCAGCAGTGTTTTCTAGTTTCCATTATACAGGTCTTTTATTTACTTGGTTAAATTTATTCCAAGGTATTTTATTTTCTTTGTAGCTGTGGTAAATGGGATTGATTCTCTCATTTCTTACTCAGCTTGTTTGGACCTGGTATATAGGAAGACTACTGATTTTTGTATGTTGATTTTGTAGACTGACATATTACTGAAATTATTTCTTAATTTAAGGAGTTTCTTGTTGGAGTCATGTGGATCTCTCAAAGTACAGAATCATAACATCTGCAAATATTTCTGTTTTGACTTCTTCTTTACCTATCTGTATTCCTTTCCTTTTCTTCTCTTGCCTTATTGCTCTAGTTAGGACTTCAATCACAATATTGAACAGGAATGGTGACAGTAGACATCCTTGTCTCACTCAGTATCTAAGTTGGAATGTTTCAAGTTTTTCCCTATTTAAGATGATGCTTGCCTTAGATTTGTCATATACAGCCTTTATCAAGTTGAGATAGGTACCCTCTATTTCTGTTTTCTCCAAAAATTTTAAAAAAATTATTATTTTTTCAATTATGTGTGTGCACGTGTGTGTATGGGTGTGTGTGCGTGTGTATGTATGTGTGTGTGTGTATAGAACCACGGATGAATTCAGGAACCACCATGGACCGCTTCCACCTCCTCCTTGTGTACTCTGCCCCTGGATTCACAGGCTCCGCCCTACCGAGACCAAAAATGCAGGCCGCCCCCACTTCCCTCTGGCGTCTAGAGTGGGGTCTAGGATCCGAACTCAAGACTTTCCACCTACAAGGCAGAGGCTTAACCCCTGAGTCATCTCTCCAGCCCCTCCAATTTTTTTTTATTTAGAGTGTATTATTTCCATTCATACGAACTTGATAGGTATCCCATTCCCCTCCCTCCCTTCACCCGTCCCTGGATCCTCTTGTTCCCTCCCCTCTTTTTATCTTCTTTTCCCCTTCCCTTCCTTTCCCCCGGTGCTTCTTCCCCCCAATTTCTGGAGCATCCTTTACTGTGCATGTCAAACTTCCCTCTGGGTCCTCTTCTCTGATGAGGTGTAAGGACTCAGTATCATTGCCTAGAGCTATTTCTTGTGTTCCCCTTTAGTAAAGGAACACTATTGTGGCTATTAATCCCTTGCCTCTAAGGATTCTAGTGCCTGTGATCCATGCTAGACTTTAGGGGGTCAAAGATATGTTGGTCATTGCTCAGGTCATGCAAAGTCCTATTATGATTACTTTGGTCCTGACTCGTGTGGAGTATCTTGCATGTCATTGCTCCTCCCCATCTTTAGGCCCCCTCTTCTGCAAATTTCCCTGAGCTTTAGGATGGGGAGAAATTAGGCATGCCTGGTTCCATTCTCCAAAAATTTTATCATGAAGGGTTATTGGATTTTGTTGAATGCTTTTTCTGAATCTATTGTGAGGATCATATAATTTTTGGTTTATAAGTCTGTTAATATGATGAATCATATTCATTGATTTACATATGTTAAACCGTCCTTGCATTTTTGGTGTGAATCTGACTTGATTATCATGTATGATCATGATTGACATGTTTTTGAATTGGGCGTGCTAGCATTTTATTGAGGATATTTGCATGTATGTTCATTTTGCGACTAGCCTACAATTCTCTTTCTTTGATGCTTGGATTTGGAATCAGAGTTACACTGGCTGTATAGAAAGCGTTTGGGGTTTTTTCTTCCATTTCTATTTTATGGAATAATTTGAGGAGTAGTGGTGTTAATTCTCATCTGAAGGCCTACTAGAATTCTGCAATGAACATGTCTTGTTCTTGGCTTTTTTTAATTGGAAGACTTATAATAACTATTTCAATTTCATCTCTCGTTATTGGTCAGTTTAATATATCTATTTCATCCTCAGTCATTTTTTGGAGGTCATGTGTTTTTGAGAATTCATCTGTTTCTTTTAGATTATCCAATTTAAGAAAATAGAAATTTTGAAAGTATGTCCTTATGATTCTCTGGAGTTTTTCAGTATCTGTTGTAATTTTCTCCTTTTCATTTCTGATTTTGTGGATTTGAGTGTTCTCTCTTCTTTTGGTTAGTGAAGCTAAGCTCTTGTCAATCTAGTTATCTTTTCAAAAAACTAACTTTTCATTGATTTTTTTGTATTGTCTTTTTCAGTTTCAATTTATTGACTTCTTCTTGGATTTTCAATATTTCTTTCCATGTGCTACTTTTAAAATTGGTTTGCTCATTTTTTCCCTAAGGCTTTCAAGTGTAACATTACAGCCATTTGCTCAGGATCTTTGCTTTTTTGTCATGTAGACATTTAGTGCAATAAACTGTCCTCTTCAGACTGCTTTCAATGTGTCCCATAGATTTTGTAGAGTGTGCCTTCATTTTCATGAACTTCAAGGAATTTTTTTATGAAAAAAATTTATTTTATTTTTATTATAAATTTTATTTTTTCCTAGTCATATAAGCTCAATAGGTAACCCCTTCCTCTTCCTCTCCTTTTCTTCTCCATCATCCCTCATTGCACTCTCCCTACTCACCCCATCTCTTTCACCCACTCTATTCCTTCCCCTTTCCTGGCACCTACCTCTTCCTTCCTTCCATCCCACAAAGCATCAATTTATATAGGCAGTAAACCTCCCCATGAGTCCTCTATCCTAGTGAGGGTTCAGGACTCATAATTGAGTTTTAGGATGGAAAGAGATTTGAGTTTCTGGTGAGTAATGTCATCTTTGGTGTTCTGAATTATGCTTTTTTTTTTTTTCCTTTTTCAGTTTTGGTATTCTTGCATTGCCCTTGGCTGCATCCCTATTAATATGGAAGGTTATTTCCTAACCAAAGATAAAAAACTATTTAATTGAAGATCTTAATGTATGGGAAACTCAAAGATAGATGGAAGAATAGGAGTAGGACACAACAGTGGGGGAAGTCAGTGTCTCATTTGCTGGATGGTTACCTTCTATTTGCCAGTCCCTATACCCTCCCAGATTGGTGAGATCAAACTTGTTCGGTTGCAAGTGAGTCAGAAGGGAAGTGAGGGTGAGCTGCACCAGATGTCTCACTACTTACATGCAATACATACTTATGGCCCATTTTCTCTAGTGAAGCAAATTCCCCTATCTCATTTCTTTTGAGGTCCTCCTTCCCTTTCCCTCCTGTTTATAATCCTTTGTGATTACAGTGGGTGTTATAGGGATTTAACTTTAAATATATTATTAAGTAAGTTTGCAATTTCTGGTTGTACTCCTGTCATTGTAGTGAATTTCTACATTATGGGAGATTATTCCCAGGGTCATATGGCATTTCAATCTTTACCTTTTTTAGAAATCACCATACTGATTGCCAGAGTGGTTGTATGAACCTGCAATCCCAACATTTATTTGAGTTCCCTTCTCTCCACATCCTCTCCAGCATTTGGTATTGATCGTATCATGGATTTTTGCCATCCTGACTGGGGTGAGATGATATCTCAGGGGAAGTTTTGAATTTCATTTTTTGGATGACTGAGGATGTGGAACATTTTTTAAGATACTTATTAGACATTTCAATTTCATATCAGGAAAAGCGTCTTTTGAGTTCTCAGGCCCATTTTTAATTGGGCCATTTATCTCCTTGGCTTTCAGTTTTTTAAGTTTTTTTTTGTGCACTCTAAATAATAGAGCTCTATTACATATGTGATTAGTGAAGATTTTCTCCCATTCTATGGATTGCTTTTTTGCTCAGTTTACAATCTGATTATCTGAACAGAATCTTTTTAATTTCATAAGATCCCATTTGTTGAGTGTTGCTTCTAATGTCTGTGCTACTGGATTTCTGTTTAGGAACTGTAAGCCTAGCCTAATCAGCCCGAAGGTCCCTACCCTTCCAACTAGGGTTTTTATAGTCTCTGGCCTAATATCAAGGTCTTTGATACATTTGGAGGTGAGTTTTGTGCATGGTTCATGTACGGGTTCAGTTTTAAGCTTCTGCATAGAGCACCCAGTTATGCCAGCACCATTTGTTGAAGATGCTTTTATTTTTCCATTGAGCATTTTGTGACTTTTACCAAAGATCAAATGACCTTAATTGTGTGTGCTTATATCTGGGTCTTCAACATTTATCCATTGATCTATGTATCTTGGAGCCTGTACCAAGGTATTTTTATCCCTATGGATTTGCTGTAAGATTAAGGTTTTACAGTATGGCAGTGATTTTGTTACTCAGGATTGTTTTTGTTATCTGGCGCCTTTTGTGTTCCATGTGAATTTTGAGATTGTTTGACAAATTTCTTTAAAGAATTGTTTTTGATTTTGATTGTTATAGCATTGAAAATATATATATTGCTTTTGGTAAGATGGTCATTTTTTTTTAGTAGCACTTTATAAGTATTTAATAATTGTTCTTACTTCACTAGATGAGGTCTTTTGTTTTCCCAAAGATGGGACTAAATTCTGCTGCAGTTTAAGATGGTCATTTTTATGATGTTGATTCTGCTGATTCTGGAGGATGGAGGATCTTTACACCTTTTGGTGTCTTTCATTATAAAGATCTCTCACTGTTTTGTTTAGACTTATACCAAGGTATTTCATTTTTTAAAGTGCTATAGTAAGTGGAATTGTTTCTCTAAGGACTTTGTCATTTTTTTCATCATGGTGTATAGGAAGACCACAGATTTTGCACATTTATGTTGCATCCTAATCTGACAATCTGGTAGACTAGGTCTCAGGTTGGATAGATGGATTCAAAGAAATAATTTCTGGAAAAAGGATGTGGCATTATTTGATATAAATAAGAAAAATAAGTAAAATATGGGAATTGTATCTTTGCCTAGTTGGGCCTAAAGCCGGCTCCCTGGGGAATATCACAGTAATGCCCATGGGCAGGTGCTAGGAATTTTTCAGAATGTCACAGTAATGCCCATGGGCAGGTGCCTGGATTTCCTCCCTAGATAATTTAAGTTTTGTCTTTGGCAGGAGGAATTCTTCTGGGAATTGGGTGTGTCTTCTACCTGTTCTTAGGTTTTTTGGGACTAGTTTTCTGCTCTCTGATCTAGACAAGCTTGTTTTAACTTTAAATTAAATTCCAACTGGAGATTTTATGTCACACAGACTTGTTAGCCAGAATGTATACACTGATTTTAAAGAAATTAGAGAACAACTTCTAGAGTCTTAGAAACATAGGTGGGTAAAATTCCCACCTAGGAACTAACTCAGAAATTCTATAAGTATGAGACTACGCTATCTGTTTCATGAGAACTTTAAAAGGCTGTTTAATCCCTCTTGAATTGAAATTTATGCTATCATAGGAGGAATTGTTCTTTTAATAATTATATTGCTTAAGTGTTTCTTTCAGCACATCTCTCAGCAGTGCTCCATCAACAAAACCATGCTACAGGCGCTTACAGCCCTCGAATATTCAAGCCATGGCCCCCCTAGAGGCGTGGTTCAAGCTTGGATTGCAGAAATTTGTGAGGCCTTGATCTAATCTACTACCCACATATCCTGGCATGCCTTCCAGAGGAGAGGTCCTATAAAGGCTGATGACCAATGATAGGTTACGGTTTCATATGTGGTTGGTATCTGGCCTAAGACAGGCATCAGTACATTGTGCTGGAACCCCTCTGAGACAGGGTCAACAATGTCAGAGTGAAAAGAACTCTGGCTCCCGCTGGTTGCCAAAAAGGATGGATCTGTAGGAGAAATGGACCAGGCAGGCCTGTACTGCATGAGCTGTATGCAACTTCCCAAGCTAGAACCTGCTGCCATGCCTAGTGCCATGCTTGGTGTCCATGTCAACCTGCTTGACTGAGAGGACCAACCTGGACAGGACAACAGCAAAAGCTCACTCTGGGACTTAATTGTTGAAATCGAAAGGAACTCAATCCTCCTCTGTGTATTTTAAAAATGCAGTCTCTGCTAAAACAATGAAAACTATGTGGGCTCAGCCCCATGGCTATCTGGTAAAGCATTACAGATTAGATAGAATGTGAAATACTGGGAGAATGGTTTTGTTAAGTGACTCTACCCTCAAACAATGGGTTGGGTTCTTGAAAAAATGTCCTTCCTGAAGATGATTTCTGCTGGAGAATACATGTGTTTACCCCAAAATTTTCTGTATAAAAGCTGTCACAAAAGTTTCAGTAAATGGGTCCAGATTCACTCAGCCTAGAGAGTTGCATGTTCTGTTCTCCATTTCTGCCTAAGCCTTGCCTCACCTGGTTCGGGGAAACCCTGGTCTTGAGGCCATTGCTCTGGGCCTACAGCACATTTATGTTTTAACTTTCCTCTCTGCCGAACATTATTAATTCCAGAGGTTTCCTGATGGAATTTTTAGGATCTCTCAGGTATATGGTTTTGTCATCTGCAAATAGAGATATCTTGACTTCTTTTCTGATTTGAATCACTTTAATCTCCCTCTCTTTTTTATGGCTCTAGCTAAGACTTCAAGTATAATATTGAGTAGAAGTGGTGAGAGTGGACAACCTCACCTAGTTACTGATCAAAGATTTAGTATAAATCTTGTTGTTGGCTGGTCGAATACAGCTTTTATTATGTTGATATAAGTTCTTTCCATTCCAACTCTCTCTAGGGTTTTAATCATAAAAGGATGTTGGATCTTGTCAAAGCTTTTTCTGCATTTATGGATAGTATCTTGTAGTGTTGGAATTTAGATTGGTTTTATAGTGGATTACATTTTTTGACTTGCATGTATTGAACCAACCTTGTGTGCCTGGGATAAAACCTAATTGATTACAGTGAATGATCTTTTTGATATGTTTTTCAATACAATTTGCTAAGATTTTGTTTAGAATTTTTGCATCTCTGTTCATCAAAGAGATTGGCCTATAGGTTTTTTTATATAGGTCTTTTAATAGGACTTTGGGATTAACATGATATTAGCTTCATAAAAAGAATTTAGAAATGTTCCTTCTTCTGCAATTTTGTAGTACGGTTTATGGAACTTTGGTGTTAGTTGTTCTTTAAATGTCTGTCAGAATTTTGTGCCAAATCCATTTCTTTCAGGACAATCTTTGGTGGGAAGATTTGAGATTAGTTCATCAATTTTCTCATTTATTATGGAACTATTTAAATAATTAAAAACTTCTTGATTCAATTTAGTTAAGTTGTGCTTACTCAGAAATTCATCAATTTCTTTTGTGTTATGAAATTCATGGAGTGTAAGTTTTTGAAATGTGACTTTATTATTCTCTGAATTTCTCAGGTATTGGTTGTGATAATTCTATTTTCATCTCAGATTTGTTAATTTGTGTTTTCTCTTTTAATTTGGTTTGACTTATCTAGGGGTGTACAAATCTTATTGATTTTTTTCAAAGAACCGGCTCTTCATCTCCTTGATTCTTTGTATTATTTTCCTTATTTCAATTTTGGGTACTTCTCCCCTGATTTTGCTAATCTCTCTTCTACTGATTTTGGGATTGGATTGCTCTTGTGTCTCTAAAGCTTTAAGCTGTACTGTTAAGTTATTTATTTGTGGCATTTCCATTGTTTTGATACAGGCATTGAGAGCTATAAACTTACCTTTTAGGAGAGCTTTCATCGTGTCCCAGAGACTTTGATATGTTGTTAATTTCATTATCATCTGCTTTTAGGAAATCTCGAATTTTTGATTTTTTTAAACCCATTTCTCATTCACCAACATATTGCTTAATCTCCAAGAATTAGCATATTTTATGCTATTTGCTGAGTTATGGTTGTTAAGCTTTAGACTATTTTGGTCTGACAGGATACAGGCTATAATTTCAACTTTCCTGTATATGTGGAGATTCATTTTGTGGTCCATTATGTGGTATTTTGGAAAAAGTTCTGTGGGCTGCTGAGTAAAATATGTGATTCTTGGTGCTTGGGTGGAAGTTTCTATAAAGATCTGTTAGGTCCATTTCAGTAAGGATTTGATTTAGTGCCAGTGTGTCTCTATTGAGTTTTTGGACTATTGATCTATCCCATGTTGAGAGTACAGTATTGAAATCCCCAACTATTATCATTGTGGGATTGATTTTTTGTTGTAGACATTGTAGTGTTTGTGGAATGTGCCCATATTAGGTGCATATATGTTCAGTATTAAGTCTTCCTGGTGAATCGTTCCTGTGACTAAAATGTAGTATCCTTCTGTATCTCTTATGATTTTCTTTGAAGTCTGCTTTGTCAGATACCATAATTGCTATCCCTGCTTGTTTCCTTTTTCCATTAGCTTGAAGAATTTTTAACCAGCCTTTTAGTTTTAGAATGTGCTTATCTTTTGGGTGTGATATGTTTCCTGAAGGCAGCAAATGGATAGATTTTGATTTCTAAATCATGTTTGTTATCTGTGGCTTTTCATTGGTGAATTAATTCCATTGACATTTAGTATTATAATGGAGAAATTACTTTTGATTTCTGACTTTTTTTTATTTAGTGGCTTTCGTAAGTGGATTATTTGGCTTGTAGGTTTTGGCGGTATTATACTTCCCTTCTGTCCTCCTGGAAATGGTTGTTATCTTCTTCAATTTGAGTATCTTTTCTAATATTTTTTGAAGGTCTAATTTGGTTGTCATGTAAGCCTTTGAGTTGTCTTTATGGTGTAAAATTTTTCTTTCACCCTTGATCAGCAATGATAGTTTTGCTGGGTATATCAATCTGAGTTGACATTTATGCTCATTCATTACTTGCAGTACTTCTCTCCAAGTTCTTCTGGCTTTTACTGTTTCCATTGAAAATCATTAGTTATTTTAGTAGGTTTACCTTTTGAAGTGACTTGTTTTTTTTTCTCTCTTGAAGCCCTCAGCACATTCTCTTTGTCTTGTATGTGTAGTGTTTTGACTATTATTTGCTGTGGTGAGTTGCTGTTTTGGTCATATCTGTTTGAGGTGTGATATGCCTCTTATATTTGGATGGGCCTCTCTTTCTTTAGATATGGAAAGTTCTCCTTTATGATAATTTGAAAAATTTCCTCAGGTATGATACTTTGGGACATTTTTTTTCTTTTTACCCTCCTCCCTCACCTTTGTCCAATGCATCCTCCCTCCCATCCCCTGGAGCATCCTTTTGTGATTCTTATTCTGGTATTTCATGAATGCACATGTTAGGCTACTTTGAGGTGTCCCATAATTCTTGAATATTCCACTCAAGTATCTTTTGGGCTTTAACAATCTCTTTGATTGAACTGGTATTTTCTTCCACTATGTCTTCAAGATCTGATATGCTATTTTCTGCTTCATTATTTCTGCTGATAAGAGTCTTTGTTGAATTCTACCTTGAAAATGTCTTGTCTTTAGTTCAAGTTTAATTTCTGTTTTAGATTGTTTTAAATGCTCTATACCTGTTGTGTTCCTATTCAAACTGGTTGATGAGGGTATTAGTCCTCCTGGAGTTCTTCTTTCATTGTTTTGCTTATAGTAAAGATCAGGCTTTGAAAATCATTATCTTGGGTATGGCTTTCTTGGCTAATATTTGTGAGTTTGTTCTGGTTGGATTTCATTGTTATTGTTTGATTCTTTTTAGGAGATTTGTTGTCTTGGGTTTTTTTTCTCATAGATTTGTACTATGATGTTAGAATTTTTGTTTTATTTCTTATGTCCTTTTTATTTTTATGTGTTTTTGGCTGAACTGAATTAGACAGCAATACTACACTTGAGCAGTTATTGGTAATATTTGCCTTGGAGTTGAATATGCCTATCTGGTGTTTGTGTTGTTTTTTAGATGAGGCTATTGGACTGTTAGTACATCAATTAAGGTGGGTTTTGCAGGCAGGGATTGAAGTGCACATTTTAGTTTTACTTCCTTGGCAACAGTGATGGTGAATGGTATAGTCTCTGAAGATATGTGGGTTTTTGGGTGAGCTATATGGAAATGTTAAACTATGGTGACTAACAATTGAGTGAGTGTAACAGGATGGTAAAAAGAATTTACTTATCTTAGGGCTGGATGGGACGATTTTCTTCTGTTTGATGGGGTGATTTTATGTATGGTATTTGACTCCTAACCTTTTGATTCTATTTTTTCTGGACTCTGTTGAATTCTGAGGAGCAGGGAGTCCTCTAAGTTTTGGAGCAGAAAGAGCCCACTGGCTAGTACATCCTGTAGATGACCTAGAGTCTGGGGTGTGGCTTAGGGACTTTGCTCAGGAGGAGAAAGGGCCAACTGGCTGGTGGAACCCACAGATGACCTTGGGCATGAAGCATGAACTAAGGGCTTTACCTAGGTGGAGGGATTCTTCTAGGGTCAAGAGTAGAAAGTAATGACTTGCAGCTGGACCTGCAGAGGACCTCCTTCTTGGAGGAACAGGGAGCCCTCTGAGGTCCAGGACAGGGAGGCCTACTAGCTGGGGGGGGCCCACAGATGACCTGGGGTTTGGGGTGTGGGCTAGAGGTCTTCCCAGAGGAGTGGGAACTTGCTCCAGTCCAGAGTAGAAATTAACTTCAATGAAATATTTTAATTTCCTGTTTTACTTCATTTTTGACTCATTCCTTATTAAAAAATGTTAATTAGTTTCCATTAGTTTTGAAATTTTTATTTTTTCCTTTGCTGTAGATACCTACATTTATTCCATGATGGCCAGATAGAATGCAGGGAATTATTCAATTTTTCTGTATATATGGAGGTTTGATTTATTTCCTAGTATATGGTCTACTTTCAAAAATGTCTCATGAGCTGCTTTGTAGAATGCATATTCATTAGTTTTTGATTGTAGATATATGTAAGGTCCATTTCTTTATGATTTCATTTAATTCCAGTACGTTTCTGTTTAGTTTTTTTGGCCTTTTGACCTTTCCAAAGACTTGAGTACAGTATTTCTTCTATTGC
This sequence comes from Typhlomys cinereus, assembly GCA_023101885.1. NCBI lineage: Eukaryota > Metazoa > Chordata > Mammalia > Rodentia > Platacanthomyidae > Typhlomys > Typhlomys cinereus. Next base: position 917,941 of record JALPQD010000537.1, on the reverse strand, counting down.
TGTGTTTGGGTTGATTAGTTGCTTTGTCTCCTGCAGTTTTTGCTTTATGAAATTGGGTGCTTCTGTATTTGGTGCATATGTTTAATATTGTAAGATCTTCTTGATGGAATTTTCCCTGTACTAAGATATATCTAATATGATTTGCTTTAGTTTGAAGTCTCTTTTTTCTGCTATTAAGAAGGCAACTCCTGTTTGTTTCTTCTTTCCTTTTCTTTGAGTGCTCTTGACCATTCTTTTACCCGGAAAGTTTTACCTTTTACCTTTGAAACGTTTTATCTTTGAATTAGAGGCGTGTTTTTTAGAGGCAGAGAATTGATGGGTAATGATGTTTGATCCAATTTAGAAGCCTGTGTCTCTTGAATGGGGAGTTGAACCCATTTTATATGTGTCTAATGGTTTCTGAAATCTTATTGATGTTGTAGTTGCCTATTTTAGTCCCTCATTTAGCTCTTGTACTGATATTATTTATTCCCTTTAGCTTCTTTGATGTGTCTGTCCTTCTCTTCCATCTTACACATTCCTTTCAGTATTCTCTGTACCCCTGGCTTATTGGCCATATAGACTTTTAATTTATTTTTGTCATCAAATATTTTTTCAGCTTATGTTTAGACAAAATTTATTATTCTGTGTTTTAAAAATTTTCATGCTAAAGTTTTCAATTTAAATTTGTCTTTGATTGTTATCTTAATTTCTTTTCCTGATACTATGATAATTTACCTGACAAAAGTGAATTAAATTTGCATTTCCCTGATGACTAAGGATGCAGAACATTTTTTAAAGTATTTGTTAGACATTTCAATTTCTCCCCTGGTAAAGTTTCTTTTAAGTTACAAGGCCCAATTTTTTATTACTCTTTTTTTATTTATTTATTCAATTGTGTGTGGGCACACGTGTGTGTGTATGTAGAACCATGGGTGAATTCAGGAACCATCATGGACTGCCTCTACCTCATCCTTGTTTTACTCTGCCCCGGGATTCACAGGCTCTGCCCTACCAGGACTAGAAACTCAGGCCACCCCTGCTTCCATCTGGAGTATATACATGGAGTCTAGGATCAGAACTCAGACCTTCTGCTTGCAAGGCAGAGGCTTAACCCCTGAGCCACCTCTCCAGCCACCCCAAAGGCACATTTTTTAATTGGGCCATTTGTTTCTTTGGTGTTTAGTTTTCTAAGTTCTTTATGCACTCTGGATAATAGAGCTCTATCAGATATGTGATTAGTAAAGATTTTCTCCCATTCTGTGGGTTGCCTTTGTGCTCGAGTTACAATCTCTTTATCTGAACAGAAGCTCTTTAATATCATAAAATCCCATCTGTTGAGTGTTGGTTGTATTGACTGTGTTATTGGATTTCCATTTAAGAACTGTTGGCCTAGTCCAATCAAGTCCAGGGAGTTCCCTATCCTTTCAACTATGGTTTTTATAGTCTCTGGCCTTATATTGAGGTTCTTGATCCATTTAGAATTAAGTCTTGTACATGGTGACAAATATGGGTCAAGTTTTAATCTTCTGTATGTGGACATCCAGTTTTGCCAGCACCATTTGTTGAAGATGCTGTTTTTTTTATTGGATTTTTTGGGTCCCTTTGTCAAAAATCAAATGGCTATAATTGTGTGGGCTTATATCTGGGTCTGTAACCCTTATCCATTGATCTGCGTGTCTATTTTGGAGCCAGTACCAGGCTGTTTTTATAACTATGGATTTGTAGTGTAGACTAAGGTTTGGTATGGTGATACCTCCAGGAGTGTTGTTGTTACTCAGGATTTCTTTTGGTATCTTGAGTCTATTGTGCCTCCATATGAATTTTGTGATTGTTTGATCAACCTCTTTAAAGAATTGTTTTGGGATTTTAATTGGTATAGCATTGAATTTGTATATTGCCTTTGGTAGGATGGTCATTTTTATGATATTGATTCTGCTAATCCGAGAACATGAGAGGTCTTTCCACCTTTTGGTTTCATCTCACCCAGGTCAGGATGGCAAAAACCTACAATACAAACAACACCAAATACTAGAGGGGATGTGGAGGAGGGAACTTGCCTACATTGCTGGTAGGAATGCAGGCTTATATAACCACTCTGGTGAACAGTTTGGTGATTCTTAAAAAAGTTAAAGATTGAAATGCCATATGATTCTGTTATTCCACTATTGAGAATAATCCCCATACAGCAAAAATTCACCTCGATAACACAAGCACAACAATGTTCATACCAGCACTATTTACAATAGCAAAGTCATGGAATCAACCCAAATGCCCAACAGTTGACGAGTGGATAAGAAAAATGTGGTACATTTATATAATGGAATACTAATCAGCCATCAAAAATGATGAATTAATGAAATTTGCCGAGAAATGGATGGAATTAGAAACACTTATATTGAGTGAAGTACCCCAGACACAGAAAATTAAGTGCCATATGTACTCCCCAATAGGTGGATCCTAGTACCAAACCCACTTAGTGACACATTCAATACCTACATTAATTGCAAAGATTATAAGCAGGGAGGGAAAGGGGGCCCTGCCAGCAACAAAGAGAAGGGGATCATGCTACAGCAGAGAAAATAAACCACCATCAAGGATTGCAAGTAAGTAATGAGACATCTGGTTGAGCTCGCAGACTCTCCTTACTGGTCACTGGCGTCTGATGGGGTATGATCTCACCAGAAAGGGAGGGCATAGCGTCTGGCAGATAGAAGGTAACCATGCTGCAAATAGCAGACTCACCTCCCCCACAGCAGTCTCCTACTCTTATTCCATCTACCTTCAAATCTACTCTTATAATAAGACTCTACTTTAACAGCATTTTATCTCTGGCCAAGAGGTGATATCCAATACCCATCAGGATGGAGCCAAGGGTGGTGCAGGAGCAGCAAAACTAAAAAAAAAAAAATCAGCAAACCATAATTCAGAAAATCATAAACTCTACATCAACCATATAGAACCAGGCCAGCCTAATGTCTCCCCATCCTAAAGCTCAGGGAAATTTGCAGAAGAGGGGGCAGTAAGATTGTAAGAGCCTAAAGATGGGGAGGAGCAATGATATGCAAGATACTACAAAAAGTTAGGGCCTAAGTCATCATAATAAGACTTTGCATGACCTGCACAATTACCAACATATCATTGAACCCCCAAAGTCCAGCATGGATCACAGATCCTTAGAGGCAAGGGATTAACAGTCACAATAGTGTTCCTTTACTAAAGGGGAACACAAAAAAGAGCTCTAGGCAAAGTCATTGAGTCCTTACACCTCATCAGAGAAGAGGACCCAGAGGGAAGTTTGACATGCACACTAAAGGATGCTCCAGGAATGGGGAGGAGGGGAGGGAGCATTGGGAGAAAGGGAGGGAGGGGGAAAGGAAAGGGAAAATAGGGGAGTGAGCAAGGGGATCCAGGGAGAGGTGGAGGGAGTGAGAGGAATGGGGTACTTACCAACTTTGTATGAGTGGATAAAAAGCAAGTTAAATGAGAAAATATTTATTTTCCCCCACATTTAAAGGGTACATTCCATCAAAATAGGTAAATCCAGGTGGCAGCCGGATGATTAATCTGATACATATAATCCCCAATCAGGTAGAAGAAAGTATGGATGAATGCTTTGAGCACAGTTCACTCTCCTTTTCTACTGTCCAGAGTCACAGGTCAGGAATTGGTTCTACCCACAGTGGACAGGTTCTCTTACTTCCACTGATGTTATGAAGATAATCTTGCACAGGCCACCTAGAATTGGACCTCACTTAGGTAAAACTTTCCAGGCTTGCCTGGAGGCTTGTCTATCAAGTGTTTGTAGATCCTGTCAAATTGAGTACACTTACATTCTTAATAACCATGAAGTTATTCTACTTACTGTACAATGTGACTTTATTAGCCACATATCATCTTTAAAAACTTGAGAAGAATTTGTTTCCTGCCAATGTAAAACAAGAAACAGGAAATATTTCTTCTTTTTCCTTCAAATTAATTTTATTTTACTTGTTTTCTTAGCTAAAAATATAAAACTGCTGAAGATACATAGTTATTGTGCTCCTTATTTTCAATATTGTATTCTGCAATTGATATTTTATAGTCCTCTATGCTCCTTTCTTATTTTTCAAACTAATTTTATTGAGAAATTTTTCATATACAAACAAAATGAGTTTACGTAGTTGCACAGACCTTCTTCCCTCCTATCCTATCCCCTCTCTTCTCTTCTCTTATTACTTAAACATGCATATCCTTTCACTACTTGTGATAATGAAATGCTAGCTACATATTTTTATTGGCTATAATATATACTTGAGTTCATGATGTAGCTATTTCTTTGAAATTGAAACATGCTTTTCTAGAGGAATGATTCAAATATGTTAAGGTAATCTTCAAAGGTCAGGAAGCTTGGGAAACTTCCAAGTCTCAGAAACTGAGGAAGCTACTACAATCATAAGCCTCTATCCTGTATTTTATAAGCAGCAAAAACTGCTAAGGAAGGAGGAGATCTTTTTTCATGGAATTGTCTCAAATTGGGCAAGAAAGTACTGAGATGAAGCTGGTTTTATGTGTCACCACATGAGAGGATTTTTCAGTAATATGACTGCTTTGAATCACCTTACACTGAAAGTAATTCTTCATTCCAGCTTTTGTGAATGAAGCCTCAGTCACAAAGCTTAGCTTCCATAAGTAATCACTTAGCTTACATAAGTGATCAATATCACCAGATATTGTGACAATGTTCACCTGCAGATAGGCTTAGTTGAGTACCATATATTCCTATCATGCACTTCCCAACATTTTACTGTTACAACAGGTAGTTTATACTTAAAAGGAACAATTAATAGATACTCAAGTCAAGATTCTTTGAGAGAGATTTGAAAAAAAAACTATTTAACCCAAATAGGGCATTTATGACAGACCAAAAAAAAAACACACAAATCTACCCAAGTATACCTTCAAATAATAATGAACAACAAAAATTTCCACCCATGTGTACCTTCATCTCTCTCTCTCTCTGTTTCTTTTCTCCTGTTATTAAACAATATTTGGAAATGGAAAGAATCAATAGTTTACAATTGTTCTATTTCTCAAAGTTGTTATACCTTTCTATAGAATAACCTTAAGATAGATTTGCTTAATAGAAGAATGTCCAATTTATCTGAGACAATAACAGTGAAAGACTGGAACATTTCTACCAGGTACTTGTCTCAGTAAGACAAAGACAGTCTTCATAGCTCTCATTGAATTGCAAAGACTTGAGCCCTACTTCACTGTTGTAGAAAATCATGAGCACTACAAAATAATTCTTAAGCCTTGTTTATTGTACTATTCAGATATACAGAAATCTGTTAAGAGTCTCCCAAAGTTTTCAATTATATGCAGTTTCCACATTTGAAACAAGTTTTATAAGAAATGTGACTATTAAGTCAGCCATTTCAATTTTTTGCCTTATGGACTTTTTGAAATATTTTCAGTTAAAAACGAAACTATAGAATTTGCAGCTTAGAAATTGTAGTCAATTCCAGGTTATTCCTTGCTTATAACCTGGCACAAATCCCACAATGCAGAATTGCTTTTACAGTCAATACTTAATGCATTTTTGATCAAATTCCCTTTTAAATCTTTCCAGGAATAAATCATGTTGGCTTTTCAAAAATGATTGAGTTAATACAAGGTCAAGAACTATTGGTATTTACTGCCTGATACAACTCTCTTCTAGGCACACAGTCAGGAGATTTTTTTGTTCAATTGAATAAGAATTCAGCAGGTGAAGTTTTATGTTCCCTTCCCTCTCTATTCTTCTGGGAGTTATAAAATTCTGTAATGTGATTTTGGAGGATTCTTGCAGATCTCTAAATGGACTCAGCATACAGATATTTTGTGAAGTAATATTGATTTTTAATAAAAGATATGACCTTTCTCTTCTAAAGTACCTGAGATCTTTTAAGATTTTCATCCTCAAAAGATACAGATAGTCAAGGCAACATTAGTTCAGTAGTTTTCAAAACTGAAAGCTTATTCACAGATGGATGTCTTCATGACACAGGGTGCATGCTTAGAGATGAATACAGCTATATATTTGTTGCTTATTGAATGATATGAATAGAAGTTAGAAGATAACATGGTTTAGAATACAAAAATTAGTGAAATTACTTTTCCATATATTTTATTTGATTAACCAAAGGCTAAAAATATGTACCTGTAAATTGTTTATGAAAAGATATAAGTATGTACATTTTCCCTCCACAGTTTATAATCAAATGTAATTGTACAAAACCACATTTTTGAGTGCTGGAGCAATAACTGTTAATTAGTTGTCATACAAGCTTGAGGACTGAGCTTATTTTCCAATATCTATGTAACATTGACTCCTTTAAACTTTGGGGAAATCCAGATCCTTGGCCTTTTAATTTTGGTAAAAGAAAATTCAGAAGGGAAGATATTATTACAAGGTTGTGTTTATTCTTTATATGCAGTTGTAACAAAATACCTGGCAGGAATCAATATAATGGAGAAAAAGGCTTATTATAGGTTACATTTGGATGAAAATTCCATTGTGACAGGGAAAGCAGGAGTATCTGTAGTCAGGAAGCAGAACGAGATGGATGCTGATTCTCAGCCATCCTTCTCCTTTGCATATAGTCTAGTTCTGGAATGGTATCTGATATTTTGGGAGGGTCTTTGGTAAACCTAATCCAGATTATCTCTCAAGATAATCTGTCTCAATCTCAAGATCCTGTCAAGATGACAATATTAAACATTACGGGGGCCTAATTTGAAAGTTAAGAATTAGAGTATAAGTTTAGCAATATTCTAATTTGTCATCCCTAGAAATTCTACTGTGAAAAAGCACATATTATATTTATAGAGTTTCTAAAATTTGCAAGTATCTAGATATATTACTTTTGTTCGTTCTTTAATATTTACTGGAAATAGCTGAAAAAGTTCTGAAAGACTTTATTACAATGATACAGAAACATTTCATTGAGCAGGTAGTCCTGGACCAGAATAAGAAAGCACGACAATTTGAGATTTTTCAAATAATTACTCTAATGTAATTATATGTCATGATTTTTATATTATTATATTTACAATCATTGATATATTATCTTGAGGTTACAGGAAACAAGTAGAGAAAAGTCAAAATGCACAGTTATATTTGTATTAACGAAGAGTACATAGAAGCAAAATTATTGATTATCTATACCAGAAATGTGTTTATTGTCAGAACATAGAATTATTTTTATAATATAATTGGTTGGAGAGATGGTTCAAGGATTAAAACAATGCCTCACAAGCACAGGGTCCTGAGTTTGGATCCCAGATTCCATGTAAAAACACTAGGCAGAAATGACAGTGGCCTGCACTTCTGACCCTGGTGGTCAGAACTTGGGAAATACCAGAGCAAAGCAAAAAGGAGGTAGAAGCAATTCTGTATGACTCCTAAAATCACCCTTGGTCCTCCACAGGAACATACAGTGCACACACGCACACACACACACACACACACTCTCGCACATGTGCACACACACATATAAAGTAAATGAAAATCAAAACAAAGTACTATTTTTCTAATATACTGAATTAAATATATGGTATAAAATGTGTGTGATTTAGGTAATCACATAATATATGTATTATATTATAATGAAGCTAAAATATATAAAACTGTATTTTTCTGCTACTAGTACTCGGTTGTCATATCAGAGATGATTAATCATGAAAATCATTAAGTTTTTCTTTTGAAATGCCTCTTTGATTTCCTGTTCCTTTTATCTCTCCAATCAATATCAACATCATTATGATCACATAGATCTCTTGCTTTACAGAATTCATTCAGTTACACATGCAGACAAATTTCTGTAATCCAGAAAGGGATTTCAAGAAAGCAGAGAACTACAGACTTACAAAGATCAAAAGCTTCAAGAGATCCACAATGCTTTAATATTAAACACCTAAATCTCAAGGGATATCCTAAGTCTTCATGATTCATCCTTTATCTTATTCCCATCATGTCACATACCATTGTGCCCAGTCTCAACAACCTTCCTTCAGGACATCAGACAACACAATTTATTAAATTAGCTTATTATTTGAATACCATGATTTTTATAGAACACTTAGAAATGTAACTAGACAAACTATATAAAGTCTCAACTTGAGGTATTTAGAATACTGGAATTTGAATTCTAGAATATTAAAGTATCTATTCTAACTATGTCTATAGTAACACAAAAAATAAAACAGTATTAGATGAACAAATGTGATATCTCATAAGAAAATGAAGCAAAATGGCTGATTAGAAAACATAAAAATTAAAAATATAGTAAACAAACATGAAGGATGCAAGTCTGCATGAATGAAACACAGAATAATGACCTACAATGTTCCAAGGAGCAACAGTGATGCTGACATATTAAATACAATAGAGGCCCAGAGTGTCTTTCCAGTGTTGGAAGAAATTGATCTAATTTTTTCAAATTCTTCTAAAGCCAGTGAAATAAAAATCAGGAATGAAAGTAAAGGAAATGCTCTCAAAGAACAACAGAAACATATTGGCATTTTATTCATGCTGAAGAAAGATTGTGAATTCATATCTTCATAAAATATAGGAAAAAATAAAATGTGGGAGGAAAAAAGCAAAACCTACATACACATTTTCATGTTAATATTAGAATATCTTTATGTATTTAGTATTGTTATGTTATCTGTATGTGTTTAATATTGTCAAAATCACTTGATTATTAACATATATATAAATAAAGTCAAGAACTGTTTTTGAACAGAACTTCAGGATTTGTCTGTAATTCTGATTAGTAATGTTTTGCACATTCTTTTACTCCTCATTCATCTTTAAAAATATACTTTTCAAAATAAGTGTTAGAATTATTATAGCATGGTACATATAAATCAATCACAAGGTAGCCTGTTATCTATGGTTTATAAATGTTGAATGAACTGCATATGGCATGGGTGAAATGAAGGTACAGAATTGCAAGGTTCTTATATATGACATTAAAATATCTCAATTATTATACTATGTACCTATACCACATTTCATTATCTATTTATTGGTTAATGGAAATCTAGGCTTTTTCATTTCCTTGGTATTTGATCAATGGGATTCTATCACAATTTCTTTGGAAATATTTTTGTGATTCCCCAGAAACTTCCTATTTCATGGCACGGTGAATTTCCATTCTTCTCTTTTAAATAAAAAGACATCTAAATTAATTGTTACTAGCATGAGAAAAATTGAGGCTCATCTGAATAAATCTTCAATAATTGAATGAAAATCACATGCATTTTATGAACACAATGAAAATAAACTGAGAGTAATAAACGAATTTTTAAAAAATATGATATATGTAGAACTGATCTATATACATGAAATAAGCTATGATAAACTCAAGAGAACAACATTTTGGTGGACATGTGAAGCTGTGCTTCAGAAAGTTTATCACAACTGGCCTAATTATTAAGAGGCCTGAAAAATTATATTTGAATAGGCAAAAAATAAGAAGTAAGAAAAGCAAACTGAATTTTTGAAAGCTCAGAAAATTAGGCAGTTTTCAGTTTTCAGCCTGAATTAAAAAATGTGCCCCCATTATGATCAACATAAAATCCATGTTTCATAATGTATTCAATCATTTAAAATATCATAATTCATTATTTGCTTTATCAGTGTTTTTTTGAATTCTAGGAAAACATAATCTGTTTTATCATGTTGATATTTCGCTACAATATTAGATAATCACTGGAAGGTATTGCAGTGGACAATAAAGTTTAAGTAATGGCCCGTCTCTTCTTGGACTAATGTAACTTCTATTACTACATAATACAGGCAAAGATTTATCAGATTGTATTGGTAGGTGGTATCCAGTTTTTTTTTTTTTCTCTCTTTCTCTTGATGCTTTTCCTGGTAGCAATATATCAAAGTATTTAAAATTACAGTTAAGAACAAGAGAAACTGAGACACTTTCATAAATAAACAAGGCAGAAATCAAGGAATAAATCAGGCCCATTCATTAATCATAAGTCCAAAGAAACCACTAATTAGATGAAAGGAGAATAATTTGGTCATGAATATATCTGAAAAAGAGCAATATGTTGAAAAATGTGGAAGAAACAGATGTGAGAAACCTGAAATAGCCCAAGCAACTTTTAATTCTTGGAATTTCACTGAGGCATCATTGTGGCTTATCTCTATCCACTTCAATTTTGTGGACGTTAAAAGCATCCTTACACTGTTCAAACTGTTAGTATAAATTCGCTGTGTAAAGGTAAAATTTATTTTCTAGTAAATACAACCTATGCTAATGTTGGCTCTATTTAAAACAGCTAAAAATTCTAATATGGGGACACTGAAAAGTTTTTAAATAACAAAAATGTTGGTGAAAAGTAACTAACTCTCTATATTAAAAAATACTTTCCAGAATAACTCACTTTTTATCTAGATAAGAGTTTTTTGTACAAAAAACTGAATTGAAAATATGAAAAAACTTCATAAAACTATGCAGGAAACAAAACAAACCATAAATGGAAATGCAACATCACAGAGCATTCCACAACACTAAAAGAAAAAAATACAAGGGGACCATTCAAAAACGATTCAAAACCCATTCAAAAACCCAACCAAATCCACACTTCCTGGCTATAAAGACATCAGTAACATATAAATCTTCTGACACATTAGGCAACATTAATAATTAACTATATGCAGTATCATCCTCCACCAAATTCTTGACCATCTCTGTTGTGATCACACCAACATGCCCTGTCCTACCTCCAGAATACCACAGTATAGAGTTTGTCAGTTAACCCAAGTTTCATTACAAACAGCCTGTAACTAAGCTCCATAATCATAGCAAAAATCCAGATGCACCAGACCAGAGTTTTATGTGAACATCCACATACAAGAGAGAATATGTGATATTTGTCTTTCTGTGTCTGTGTTACCTTGCTTAATATTATGTTTTTAGTTTCATCTAAGTACCATCAATTTTATAATCACATCATTCTTGATAGCTGAATAGTATTCCATTGTGTATATGTACCATTGCTTCATTACTCATTCTTCTATTCATGGTCATATTGGTTAATTTCATTTTATTGCTTTTGTAAATAGAGCTGCAATGAATATGGAATAACATGTTTCTTTCTAGTAAACTATAGAATACCTTGGAAATGTTCCCACCAATGCTAGAGCTGTGTCATATGGTAGTTCCATTTTAGTTTTCTGAGGAACTTCTCTATTGATTTCCAAAGTAGCTCTATTAATGTATATTCAACCCAGCATTGAATAAGTGTCCCATTTTCTCTATATCTTTGCTAACATACATTAGCAATTGTATTTTTCACATCAGTCAACCTACTTAGGATAAGATGCTATCACACAGTAGCTTTAATTTGCCTTTCTCTGGTGGTTAGCAAAATTGAGAATTTTTTTAAACAAATTTGTTGGACATTTGTATTTTTTTTGTGAAAAATCCCTTTTTAGTTCCAGAGTTCATTTTACAATTGGGTTGGTTACTTTTTTGGTGTCCAATTTCTGTGTTCTTTATATATTCTGGAAGTTAATCTTCTGTCAGATTTGTATGTAGCAAAGATTTTTTGATATTTTATGGGTTGCATTTTTGCTCACTTTAGAGTTTCTTTGGCAAAACAGAAGCTATTTATATTTCATGAAGTTTCACTTATTGGTGGGTAGTAGGATGATTTGTGTTAGTTAATGGGCAGAATATCTTTACCTAGCCATATCAACTCAAATGTATTCCCCACTCCAATTACTAAAAGTTTTAAAGTTTTTTTCCAGCACCATTTGAAGAAACTATCCTTTCCCCAGTGTGTATATCTGGCACATTTGTCAAAAATTAAGTGGCTGTGGTAAGCAACATACATCTTGGTACTCCATTGAATATATTAAGGTTTTTTATTTTTTGAAGCTATAGTGTCTAGGATTGATTTCCTCATTTATTTTGGCTTGTTATTTTGTAGTATATAGGAAAGCTTCTGATTCTTGTATGTTGATTTTGTAGCCTGCCGCTTTACTGAAATTATTAATTTATTTAAATAATTTAATGATGGAATCCCATCATCTGCAAACAGGGATACTTTAACATTTTCCTTTCATATTTGTACCCTTTTATCTCTATCCCTTGTCTTATTGTTCTATCAAAACCTCAAGAATGACATGAAACAGGAGTGATGAGAGTCAACAGCCTTGTCTTGTTCCACATCTAAGTGGGAATGCTTCAAGTTTTTTCCATTTAAAGTCATGTTTGCATTAGGCTTGTCATACATAATCTTTATAATGTCAATATATGTCTCCTCCATTCCTGCTTTCTCCAGAGACTATATTATAAAGTCATGATATAATCTTGTCAAAACTTTATTCAGCATCTATTGAGATGATCGTATGGTTTTGTGTTTGAGTCTATTAATATGATTACTGATTTACTTTGTTAAACCATCCTTGCATTTCTGGAATGAACCCAACTTGATCATTGTGTATGATCTTTTTCATATGTTCCTAGATGTGGTTTGTAAGTCTTTCATTGATATTTTTGCATCTGGATTCATTAGCAACATTGGTCTATAATTCTCTTTTTTGATGTGTCTGTGTTGGGTTTTGGAATCAGAATAAAACTTGCCTTATTTAAAGAGTTTAGTTGTATTCCTACTTTTCTATTTAATGAAATAATTTGAGGAGTAGTGGCATTAGTTCTAGAAAAATTTGATGAAATTCTGCATTGAATCTGTCCAGTCCTAGGCTTTTTTTAGTTGATCCACAAGTTAGGTGTGTTGATGATGTCGCAAATTTCCTGCATGTTTCATTCATGCATATTTTCAGCTTATCAATTTATTTGATTGACATACAAGGTTCTCTTACTTTGTCTTCTAATTCTAAAACTCTGTCTTCTATGTGTTCAATTATATTTTTCAGACTCTATTGAATTTTTAATTTTACTGCATGAATTTTTAAATTCTATTTTTATTTTAGTTTGGATTTTTTCAATGCTATCATGTTTGCAATTTGCAGTCCCAAAGCATCCCCTGATCATTTTGCCCTGCAAATTATTAAAGTCTATCATAGCATGGAGCAAGAATAGATGTCTCCTTCCATTTATGTGCAACTTAAATGACTTCTTCTTTCTTCCTCACAACATTTTTGTGAATTTTTAAATGTCATTTCAAAAAAATTCTTGAATATGTGAGGTGATTCTTGCACTAAACTCACACAAGAGTGGTTGTGCTGACTGTCAATTGTGGATAGGGGAGATATTCATTGGAGAAATAAGCTCAGTATCTTCAAGAATTTACTGTTAGGCTACCATCAAGTACTGCAAGTAAGTAATGAGACATTTGATTAAGTTCACAGACTTTCCTTCCTGGTCACTTGCCACTGATGGGGTCTGATCTCAACATGAAGGAAGAGCATAGAATCTGGCAAAAAAAAAAGGTAACCATCCTGCAAGTGGGAGACTAACACCAACCCACCATTGTCTCCTACTCTTATTCCATCTACTTTTGAATCTTCTCTTATAATAAGACTCTATTTTAACAGCTTTTTATCTCTGGCTAGGAGGTGACATCCAATACCCATCAGGATGGAACCAAGGTGGTGCAGGAAACAGCAAAACTAGAAGAAGAAAGAAAAGAAAAATAACAAACCATAATTCAGAACATCAGAGACCCTACATTAATCACCAGGAACCAGGCCAGCCTAATTTCTCCCCATCCTAAAACTCAGGGATATTTGTGGAAGAGGGGGTGGTAAGATTTTAAGAGCCTAAAGATGGAGAGGAGCAACATTATGCAAGATACTCCACATACGTTAGGGCCAAAGTAATCATAATAGGACTTTGAATGACCTGCGCAATGACCAACATGTCATTGACCTCCCAAAGTCTAGCATGGATCATAGTCTCTAAGAGTGTTAGAGGCAAGGATTAATAGCCACAATAGTATTCCTATACTAAAGGGGAAACAAAAAAAAGAGCTCTAGGCAATGCTACTGAGTCCTTACACCTCATCAAAGAGGAGGACCCAGAAAGAAATTTGATGTGCACACTAAAGGATGCTCCAGGAATGGGGGGAGAGGGCATTGGGAGAAAGGAAGGGGAAAAAGAGGGGAGGGAGAAAGGGGATCCAGGGAAGGGTGGAGGGAGGGAGGAGAATGGGGTACCTATCAAATTTGTATGAGTGGAAAAAATAAATTAAAATAATAAAAAGGAAAGAAAAATAAACAAACAAACAAAAAAAGAATTTACTGTTATACATCTCTGTCAGGTATCCTTACATAAGATATACATGTAGGAGTATAGACATTTATTTGTATTTATACATATGTAAGGGGCAGAATTACTCAGAAACAGTAGAAATTTCAACTGAACACAACTAACTTCCTTACCACAGACTCATATTTTGTTTTTAATAAGCATTAACAACACAGACTTAGAAGTCTAAAATAATCCAAAATTCTGAATACCAATAAGCAATAAAATATAACTACATAAGGAAAGAACACACTTCATATTTAAAACTAAATCAAAAACTCTTCTTTTCATAAAACTGACTTTAAGAAAGCAATATAACTAATCTTAGGAAACATTATTAATTATATTCTGATAAATTTCATCCTGTCCTCTCCTATCATTTCATCATAGCCTGTTAAAATTAGTATCATCCCAGATCAGAAATAAAATCTATAGGAATGTTGATCGAGTTTGAGGAATTCTAATTCTTTTCAACTTTAAACTTTTTTTTACTTGTATAAGTTTCATTTTTAATGTTGTAGCAGTTACTCTTAGCTATTGCTGTGAGAGAGCAACTAAACTCAAGCCACTTAAGGGAGAAAGGGAGATTTATTCAACTTACAGTTCCAGAAGGGAGATACAGTTTCTCATAGTGGAGGTGGCATGGCTGGATGGACAAAGCTGGAGGAGGCTATGTCACTGCAGACATCTTGGTGGCTAAGAGTTGCAAGACTGCTTGCTGTAAAGGCAAACTTTTCCTGTAGGTAGGGTGGGACTAATCACCTTAAAGTCTGCTCCTTGTGACTGCCTTCCTCCAGCAAGTCTTTACTTCTCAAAGTGCCATGATCTTGCCAAACACATGAGACTATGGGGGACACATTTCAAACCATGACACTCCACCCCTGGCCCCCAAATCTCATTATGAAAACCATACTCAGTCCAACTTTAAAAGTCTTCATATACTACACCAGTAGTCCCAATACAGTCTAAAAGTCCAAAGTCCAAAGCCTCCTGTAAAAATCAAAACACAAGTCACATACTTCTAACATACAATGGCACAGAATAAACATTCGCATTCCAAAAGGAAGGAATGGGGGCATATCCAGGAAAGATTGACCATAATAAGACTGAAAACCAACAGGACAAATCTTATAGCTCCAAGTCCAACAGGTAAGCCTCTCATTGAAATCATCTCAGTTCCAAAGGCTTTGGTTCCACCCTTCCAATTCAGCTGTCCATAGAACACATCACTCTCTTTGCCTAACTCCTCAGCTCTCCTTGGAAGAGATACCACATTGTCTCTGGGATCTCTAACATCTTTACTTCTCAATGGCAAACCATGCTTTTATTCCACAGCACAAACTGCCTTTCTTGGGCCTCTAAACTATGGACTTTCTACCACATGCCACTTGGCCTCCACCATTTTTTGAAATCTTGGAGTAGGATGCCATGATCTTCTCCCTCTTGCACTCTTGATGCCTCTAAAACCAGAACCACATGGACAACTTTGCCAAGACTGGCCCTTTTGAATCACAACTGATTCCGCTTCTCTCTGCTGACCATGGGAAAAAGCGCTTTCATGCCTGGACAGGCACTTTATGGAAGAAGTGGATCCTTGCTTTGGAACTCCACCCTTTGATATTCTAGGATCTAAAATTATCATCATATCTCCCTAATCCTTTCCATTGTATGACACTTTTTGCTTTTTCTTTAGTAACAGTAGTACTTGGAAAGTGACATAGTTATGCAAATAACAGAAGCATTTCTGTGCCTGAGGTAAGTAGTTGCTATGATATTAACAGGGTTTCTGGCACAGAGATGACAGTTTCTCTTCTGCATAAGTTGTAGCAGAAGACTCAGTGCTACTGAGTTCCCTTAAGTAACTGTTTCAGTACAAGTTAACATAGCTACTATTTTGCTGCAATAAAAATTCTGTTTTATATTTAGTTGCTGCATAGCTATTCATTTGGCTCAAAAGGTCAGGTGACAATCTGTGATCTCCTTTGTTGATTTTTGTTTATCCTAGAATTTACTTGTACAATTGTTAAATTTTCGAATTTGTTAAAAGCATAATTATGGGTTAAGTACCTGCTTGCAAAGGAAAGGTACCTGTTTGCAAACCTGGAATTCTAAGTTGAATCCCTGCTGCAAAATGTACACTGAAAGAATACATTGTATTGTAAAGGAACATGCCTTACAAATCTGGAGGAAATAATTGTAACCTTCCACAGAGATAAGGTTGCCAATTCTCTGTTTATGAAAGGATATGGAAGTTACTTCTCTATTGTAGATAAGCCCTTCCCTTAGGTTAGTCACAAGATCAACCAGTTTGGGTCTCAATGTAAACAGACCAATAAAATGTAAAGTACCAAATGCTCTAATCAAGTCTGTAGAAACTGGAGCTAACTAATGAGGAAAAGCTCTTTTTCCAGGGGGTGGTCGGGGAAGAGAATGAGAGGGAAGGCTGCCAAAGTCTATAAATAATCCTGAGCCTAGTAACCATCTTTGTTTTTCAGAGACTCCATGTCTGGAGTCTGTGAGTTGCTTTAATTTTCCTTGCCCCCAGTGGATTCCACACCTGGTCCCTTTGAGTTCTTGGGGGCTCTCTTGTGCCTCACAGAATTCAAGCTGTAAGTTTTGTTCTTTCTCTCCTCTAATCAACTCTGCATTAATACTCTACATATGTTCTGGTTTTGATCTTCAACTCCTGAACATAAGATCCCAGAGGATCTGGCCTTCGACAATGCTCCCTGGCATGCATCTCTTTATTTTTTTTTTGAGCTTTTTTTTTAATTTCCACTCATACAAACTTAACAGGTACACTGTTCCCCCTCCCTCCAACCCCTTATCCCCCTGTATCCCCCTCCCCTCTCCTTCCCTTCCCATCCCCAGTGCCTCCTCTTCCCATCCCTGGAGCATCCTTTAATGTGCATGCCAAACTCTCCTCTGGGTCCTCCTCTCCGATGAGGTGCAAGAACCCAGTAGCATTTCCCAGAACCCTTTCTTTCTCTCTCTCTCTCTGTTTTCTTTCCTCCCTACATCTTTCCCTCTCTCTTCTTCTCTCTAAAATAAATTAAAATATTAAAAGACAAAAATAATTAGTATGTACTAATTTAAATTACTGTGGGTTTTTAAATATAAAATCAGAGAGAAATAAATTTAGTTTCTAGTTGTTATATTTGAGACTTGCTCAGATGCCAATATGTTTCATAATCTTGTTGGAATGCTAAAGTGATTGATTTAGTAGATGATATTGGGAGCTATGCTATATGAATCAAGCAGTATTTCTTGTAAAGATATTGTTAATATAGAATTCTAATAAAGAATTAGCATCTTCACACTAAACTCTGTGTACATCACATTAAGTCTGGAACCTCGGCTTTCCCTGAACAAACAAACTACACTCCTGAAACCATAAGAGCATGTGTTGAAAGGAGTAATTTTCATTCTTTCTTCATTTCCTGCACATAATTTAGGTTTTACTGCTCAGAAATGTGTGTGTGTGTGTGTGTGTGTTTGTGTGTGTGTGTGTAAAATGGGGTACTGTGTGTGCCATTTGAGGCCCAAGGGTAATTTGTAGGAATCATTCTGGGTTACTCCACTTCCCCATTGCAGGGGTTTCTAAGCTCCAGAGCCAAAATTTCAGGCCTCAACTATTTCCATTAGTGTTTTTTATAAAATCTTAAAGCCCTGAGACATCCCTTCAACTCTACAATTATTTATTACAGCTTTTGTTGCATTCATTTCTTTTTTTTTTAATTTTTTTTTATTATTATTATTTATTCAACTGTGTGCATGTGCGTGTGTATGTGTGTGTCTGTGTATGTGTAGAAACACGGACGAATTCGCAAACCACCATGGACGCCTCCACCTCCTTCTGCCCCGGATTCACAGGCTCCGCCCTACCAGGACCAGAAGCGCAGGCCGCCCCCGCTTCCGCCTGGCGTCTATACGTGGGATCTGGGATCCGAACTCAGGACCTTCCGCCTGCAAGGCGGAGGCTTAACCCATGAGCTACCTCTCCAGCCCCGTTGCATTCATTTCTTGTTGAGAATTTTTCCTATTCAGAAAAGTGAGGTTATGTCTTAACCTCAGCATCCCCCCCCTTTTCAGTCCAGCCATATCTCTCCAACCCTCTTGTCCCTCTGCCTATTTGGATTGCAGGGTTCCTTTTAGGTGTCAGATATCTGTTATCGCATATGTGGCTCTTCAATGGAAAAATTATAGGAGAGGAGGTTTGTATTCCCTTGTTTGATACCTGCCCTAGAAACAATCTAAGAATATAGTTTTTCTCCTGAGGTCTCTGTAAACCTTGGGGGAATACTGATATGACAGCTATTATATAGGTCTGCTGATAGTAGTTCTACAACTTCCTGGGTATACCAGTTCTGTTGTAGCTGAAGTCTGTTCCTCAGAAGTATTCCAATCCCATCTTTAGGCTCTTATAAATCTTACCTATCTTTCTTCTACAAGGTTCCCTGAGCCTTGGGGTGGGGAAAGAGATTGATGGATTGATTAGGGCTGAATATTCTAGGATCACTGATACTCTTCACTCTGTCCAGTTATAGTGTTCTTCCTCACTGTTTTCAACTGTAAAACTGAACTCAGAGTTTTTCTTATCTGAGCATTGAATAAAAGGTATTAAAATGGTGTTTTGTGTTTTTAAGACTCTTTTTACTGATTTGTCTCATTTCCCCAAAATGAACCAGTTACCAAATAATATAGATGGCCAATTGTTTACTGAATTTTCTTTCCAAATGATTATTCAAATTAATCCCACTGTCTTTATAATCTCCATACTAGTCTCTGCATTAGTTTTAGAAAAAAGAAGAGGTGGGGACTTAGCTCACCCAAATGAACTATAAAATTATATATAAAAAAAAAAACAAACAAAACAAAAGCACATAAGGAACAGTGACTAGGTTAGGAAAAGACAAAAGAGAAGGTTTTATGTGCTATGCTCACATTCTATATGGAGCTGGTTTCCATCTATGTTAGTTCTATGGACATTATCTCTTGATCTCAGTGTTTATTAATATCTAGGCTATTTCTAAACTTAAAGGCACAGATGCCTACATTGCATTTACATTTGCTTTGCAGTTTTTTGAAGAACTTAGTGGATTGAAGAATATAACAATTTCTTTAAAGCAAATAGTATCTTTTCTGTTCCTTCTAGATATGTCTATGGAATCTACTGGTATAAGAAATGAGTCATTAAATAAGTAATGAGACATCTGATTAAGTTCACAGACTTTCGTTCCTGATCATTTACTACTGAGGGGGTATGATCTCACCAGAAGAGGAGGGCATATAGTCTGGCAGATAAAAAGTAACCATTTTGCAAATGGGTTATAGACCCCTCCCTCACTGTGGTTTCCCACTTTTATTACATCTACCTTTGAATGTGCTCTTATCACAAGACTCTAGTTTAACAGCTTTTTGTCTCTGGCCAGGGGGTGACATACAATGCCCACCAGGATGGAGTGAAGGGCATTGAAGGAGCAACAAAACTGCAAAAGAAAATCAACAAACCACAATCCAGAACTTCAGAGACTGTATATCAACCACCTAGAACTAGGCCAGACTAATCTCTCCCCATCCTGAAGCTCAGGGACATTTGCAGAAGAGGGGGCGGTAAGAGTGTAAGAGCAAAAGGATGGGAGGAGCAATGATATGCCAGATACTCCATACAAGTTAGGGCTGAAGCAATCATAATTGGACTTTACATGCCCTGCGCAATGTCCAACACACTATTGACCTCACAAAGTCTAGCATCTGCTAAAGGCACCAAGATCCTTGGAGGCAAGGGATTGGCAGGTACAGCAGTGTTCCTATACTTAAGGGGAACACGGGAAAGGGTTCAGGGAAAGGCGGGAACTGGCATACCTATTAAGTTTGTATGAGCTGAAATAATAATAAAAAATGTATTCATAATAAAAAAGAAAGTTGAAAAGAAAAAAAAAGAAATGAGTCATAACATTTCAATGGTTTACAAATTCAAAATTATTATAATTTCTAGCCACTAATAAGTATAATGTAAAACAACACTCTGAATCTAACCAAAGGGGCCTACATTCATAAATAAACATGAAAAACAATCACAGAAACAAAGACATGCTTTCTTCTAAATAAAATTGAGCAAAAGGAGCAGAATGTCTTTTCAACTGCTTTGCATAATTTTAATTGAAGTTACATACTGTGAAACATTGGAAATTAGTATTCATAATATGAACAGCAATTAGTGGTTTCTCAGCAACTGGGCATATGAAGAACTGAATTGTAGCCTTCTAAGTTTATAAGCCTTATCTTGAGGCTTGTTGTTTGGCTATATTTGAACACGGGTTTTGCATAGAAGCGGCTGAAATATAGCAAATTTTTAGATTAGCCCTAATCTTGTCTTGTTTTATTAAAGGAAATTTATACAGAGATACAAGTACCTGCGAAAAATACAAGAAGGGAAGAAATCCAGAGAGAAAAAACTCAGATAAACTCATTAAGGTCTTGTGCTCTGAGATGTACACTATCAACATTGTATCACATGCTTTTCTAGGAAGGTCAGTGACATAAAACTTAGATTTTTGTGCACAGGGATTTATAAAACTATAAATCAATTGCATTACTTTGGTATATAGAGTATAATTCCAGGGAGATAAAGAAGAAAAGAAAAATCCAACAAATTAAGACAACTATTATTTTATATATCAAAACATCAAATGTTGATGTTTTGCTATATTCCCACTGTACTACAATGTATTTACTTTAAATAAGAGTTCTGCATTTAAATAAAGAATGATTTTATTTAATGGTAAACATTTTGGAGGTTTATGATATGGGTTAAATAAATTTTGAGATTTTAATAAAACAATAAAAAACATGGTGTAAACATGTTGTTAAACATGTTAAACAATATGTTTTTATTTTTATTCCCACTCATACAAACTTAACAGGTACACCGGTCCCCTCCTTCCTTCCAACCCTCCACACCCCCATCCCCCAACCCTCCTCCCGGGAGCATCTTTTAATGTGCATGCCAAACCCTCCTCTGGGTCCTCCTCTCTGATGAGGCACAAAGACCAAGTGGCATTTCCCAGAACCCTTTCCTATGTTCCCATTAAGCATAGGAACAGTACTGTGGCTATCAATCCCTTGCCTCTGAGGATCCTATTGCCTTTAGCAAATGCTAGACTTTGTGGGGTCAATAGTGTGTAGGACATTGCGCAGGGCATGCAAAGTCCAATTATGATTGCTTTGGCCCTAATTTGTGTGGAGTATCTTGCATATCATTACTCTTCCCATCCTTGTGCTCTTACAATCTTACCGTCCCCTCTTCTGCAAATTTCCCTGAGCTTCAGGATAGGGAGATTAGGCTGGCCTAGTTCCCCTGGTTGATACAGAGTCTCTGATGTTCTGAATTATGGTTTGTTGATTTTTTTTTTTTTTAGTTTTGCTGCTCCTGCAATACCCTTCACTCCATCCTGATGGGTATTGGATGTCACCCCATGGCAAGAGATAAAAACCTTTAAACTAGAGTCTTGTCATAAGAGTATATTCAAAGGTAGATGGAATAATATAGGAAACTGCAGTGAGGGAGGGGTCAATAAACCATTTGCAAAATGGTTACTTTTTATCTGCCAGACTATATGCCTTCCCCTTCTGGTAAGATTATACCCCCTCAGTTGTAAATGATCAGGAAGGATAGTCAGTGAACTTAACCAGATGACTCATTACTTACTTGAAGTCCTTAATGGTGGCTTATTTTCTCTGCTTAACATGGTCCCCTCTCTCCTTGTTTCTAGTCTGGTCCTCCTTCCTCATCCATCCTGTTCATAATCTTTCCAATTACTGTAGGTATTACAGAGTATTATCCTTAAGTGTCTCTAAGTGTGTTTGGTACTAGGATCCACCTATTAGGGAGTATATATAGCAGTTAATTTTCTGTGTCTGGGATACTTCACTCAATATAATGTTTCTAATTCCATCCATTTCCCAGCAAATTCCATTAATTCGTCATTTTTGATGGCTGAAGAGTATTCCATTATATAAATGAACCACATTTTCCTTATCCACTCGTCAGCTGTTGGACATTTGGGTCGATTCCATGAATTTGCTATTGTAAAGAGTGCTGCTATGAACATGGTTGTGCTTGTGCTATCAAGGTGAATTTTTGTTGCATTGGGGGTTATTCCCAAAAGTGGAATAGCAGGGTCATATGGCATTTCAATCTTTAATTTCTTTAAGAATCTCCAGACGGCTCGCCAGAGTGGCTGTATGAGCCTGAATTCCCACAAGCAATATAGGAGAGTTTCCCTCTCTCCACATCCTCTCCAGCATTTGGTGTTGTTTGTATTGTGGATTTTTGCCATCCTGACAGGGGTGAGATGATATCTCAGGGAAGTTTTGATTTGCATTTCCCTGATGGATAAGGATGTGGAGCATTTTTGAAGATATTTGTTAGACATTTTAATTCCATCCCTGGTAAAGTTTCTTTTAAGTTCTAAAACCCATTTTTTAATTGGCCATTGGTTTCCTTGGTGTTTAGTTTTCTAAGTTCTTTGTGCACTCTGGATAATAGAGCTCTATCAGATATGTGGTTAGTGAAGATTTTTTTCCCATTCTTTGGTTCCCTTTGTGCTCATTTTACAATCTCTTTATCTGAACAGAAGCTCTTTAATTTGACAAGATCCCATTTGTTGAGACTTGGTTGCAGTGACTGTGCTATTGGATGTCTGTTTAGGAACTGTTGGCCTAGCCCAATCAGTTCAAGGGAGTTCCCTATCCTTTCAACTATGATTTTTATAGTCTATGGCCGTATATCGAGGTCCTTGATCCATTTGGAATTAATTCTTGTACATGGTGACAAGTACGAGTCCAGTTTTAATCTTCTACATGTGGAGATCCAGTTTTGCAAGCACCATTTGTTAAAGATACTGTTATTTTTCCATTAGATTTTTCAAGGCCCTTTGTCCAGATCAAATGGCTGCAGTTTTGCAAGCTTATATCTGGGTCTTCAACCCTTATCCATTGATCTGTGTGTCTATTTTGGAGCCAGTACCAGGCTGTTTTTATAACTATGGATTTGTAGTGTAGACTAAGGTTTGGAATGGTGATACCTCCAGCAGTGTTTTGTTTTAATTCAGGATTGTCTTTGCTCTCCTGGGTCTTTTGTGCCTCCATATGAACTTTGAGATTGTTTGGTCAACCTCTTGAAGAATTGCTTTGGGATTTTAATTGGTATAGCATTGAATTTGTATATTGCCATTGGTAGGATGATCATTTTTATGATGTTGATTCTGCCAATTCAAGAACATGGGAAGTCTTTCCACCTTCTGATGTCTTCTGCAATTTCTTTCTTTAGGGTTTTAAAGTTTTCATTGTAAATGTCTCGTACTTCCTTGGTTGGGTTTATACCAAGGTATTTCATTTTTTAGGTGCTATAGTAAATGGGATTGTTTCTCTCAGGGCTTTTTTCACTTCTTTCATTCTGGGCATATAGGAAGGCCACTGATTTTTGCACATTTATTTTGTATCCTGCCAACCTGCTGAACTTCTGTATTAGTTCCAGGAGCTTCGTGGTGTTGTTTTTGGGATCACTAAGGTATAAAATCATGTCATCTGCAAATAGGGATAGGTTGACTTCTTCCTTACTAATTTGAATCCCTTTTATGACTTTTTTTGGCTTATGGCTTCATGCTAAGCCTTCAAGTATGATATTGAACAAAAGTGGTGAGAGTGGATGGCCATGTCTAGTTGCTGATAGAAGCAGGAATGCTTCAAGTTTTTCCCCATTGAGTATAATCTTTGCTGTAGGCTTGTTGTATACAGCTTTTATTATATTGATTATGGTTTCTTCCATTCCAACTGTCTCTAGCGTTTTGATCATAAAAGGCTGATGGATCTGTTCAAAAGCTTTTTCTGCATCTCTCGAGAGTATCATGTGGTCTTGGATTTTGCACTGGTTTACATGATGAATTATATTTATTGATTTGCATATGTTGAAACAACCTTGTGTGCTGAGGATAAAGCCTAATTGGTCCCTGTGAATGATCTTTTTGATATGTTTTTGAATCCGATTTGCTAAGACTTTGTTGAGAATCTTAGCATCTGTGTTCATCAGAGAGATTAGCCTATAGTTTTCTTTTTAAGTGTATCTTTTTTAGGTTTTGGGATTAAGACGATATTAGCTTCATAGAAGGAATTTGATAGTGTTATTTGATGGAACAGTTTAAGCAGTATTGGTGTTATAAGCTCCTTAAATGTCTGGTAGAACTCTGTGCTGAATCCATGTGGTCCAGGACATATTTTGGTGGGAAGATTCAAGATTACTTCCTCAATTTCCTCATATGTTATAGGGCTATTTAAATAATTCACAACTTCCTGATTCAATTTAAATAAATTGTGTTTACTTAAGAATTCATCCATCTCGTTTTGTTATCAAATTTCACAGAGTATTAGTTTTTGAAATATGATGTTATAATTCTCTGGATTTCTTGGGTATCAGTAGTGATACCTCCATTTTCATTTCTAATTTTGTTAATTTAGGTTTTCTCTCTCTTGCTTTTGGTTAATTTAGCTAGGGGTGTATCAATCTCATTGATTTTTTCAAAAAAACATCTTTTTGACTGGTTGATTTTCTGAATCATTTTCCTAATTTCGATTTCAGATATTTCTCCCCTTATTTTGGTAATCTCCTCTCTTCTACTGCTTTTGGGATCGGATTGCTCTAGTGTCTCTAAACCTTTAAGCTGCATTGTTAAGTTATTTTTTTCTGGTTTCCAGTTTTTTAGATGTAGACATTAAGAGCTATGAACTTACCTCTTAGGACAGCTTTCATTGTGTCCCAGAGATTTTGGTAAGTTGTATTTTCATTATCGTTTGCTTTCAGGAAATCTTGAATTTCCTTTTTAATTTCTTCCTGAATCCAGCTCTCATTCAGCATAATAGTGTTAAGTTTCCAGGAGTTAGTGTATTTTCTGTTGTTTGTTGTGTTGTGGATGTCCAACTTTAGGCTGTGGTGGTGTGAGAGGGCACAGGCTATAATTTCAACTTTCTTGTATATGTGGAGAATCATTTTGTAGCCAAATATGTGATCTATTTTGGAGAAATTTCGGTGTGCTGCTGAGAAAAATGTGTATTCTTTGGTGCATGGATGAAAAGTTCGATAGAGATCTGTAAGGTCCATTTCTTTAAGGGTTTGATTAAGTTCCAAAGTGTCTCTGTTAAGCTTTTGACCTGTTGATCTATCCCATGTTGAGAGGGCAGTGTTGAAATCCCCAAGAATTATCATTTGGGGATTGATTTCTCACTTTAGATGTTGTAGGATTTTCTTAATGAATGTGGAGGGGCCCGTGTTGAGTGCCTATATATTCAGTATTGCAAAGTCTTCCTGGTGAATTGTACCTGTGACTAAAAGGTAGTATCCATCTATGTCTCTTATGATTTTTTTTGGTTTGAAGTCCACTTTGTCCTACAGCATAATGGCTACCACTGCCTGTTTTCTGGTTCCATTATCTTGCAGAATTTTGGACCAGCCTTTCATTTTAGGATGTGCCTATCTTTTATGGTGAGATGAGTTTCCTAAAGGCAGGAGATTGATGGGTTGTGATTTTTAATACAAGTTTGTAATTTGTGTCTCTTGATCGGTGAGTTAATACCAGTGACATTTAATGTTATAATGGAGAAATTATTTTTAATTCTGGACATTTTTTATGTTTAGTGGATTTTGTAAGCGTATTGTTTGACATTTATGTTTTGGGGGTATTATGCTTCCCTCTGTCCTCCTGGATACGGTTGTTTTTTTCTTCAAGTTTGAGTATCATTTCTACCATTTTTTGAAGGTCTGATTTGGTAGACATGTATCCCTTCAAGTTGTCTTTGTGCTGGAAAATTTTTCTTTCTCTCTTGATCATGACAGATAGTTTTGCCAGGTATATCAGTCTGGGTTGGCATTTTTGCTCATTTAATACTTGAAGTACATCTGTCCAACCTCTTCTTGCTTTTACTGTTTCCATTGAGAAGTCATTTGTTATTTTAACTGGTTTACCTTTAAAAGTGGCTTGCTTTTTTTCTCTTGAAGCTCTCAGCACCTTTTCTTTTTCTTGAATGTGGAGTGTTTTATTATTTGCTGTGGCGATTATCTATTTTGGTCATATTTCTTTGGGGTAGGGAATGCCTCTTGTATTTGGATGGGCCTCTCATTCTTTAGTTGAGGGAAGTTTTCATTTATGATAATTTGAAAATTTTCCTCAGGTGTGGTATTTTGGGATTCTTGTTCTGGTATTCCATGAATGTGCATGTTAAGCTTCTTCAGGGTGTCCGATATCTCTTGAATGTTCCTCTTAAGTATCTTTTTGGCTTTAACAATCTCTTCCTTTGAGCTGGTTAATTCTCCCACTTTGTCTTCAAGATCTGAAATTCTATTTTCTGCTTTTTAGTTCTGCTGATAAGACTCTCTGTTGAGATTTGGGTTGAAGATAACTTGTCTTTTAGTTTTATTTTAAACTCTGCCTGAGACTGTTTTTAACTGCTTTATGCTTATTTTTGTTTCTTGAAGTGTTTTTCTCAACTCCTCCAAGTGCCTGTTATGTTCCAGTTCAAAGTGGTTGGTGCAGTTGTTTAACTCCTCTCGGATTTCCTCTTTTATAGTATTAATCATGGTAATGACCATACTTTGAAAGTCGTTATCTTGGGTCTGGCTTTCTTGGCTATTTTCTGTGAATTTGTTCTGGTTGGAGTCCATCATTATGGGGTTAATTCTTTTAGTGGGAGATTTGTCTTCTTGGGTTTTGTTTCTCATGGATCTGCACTTTGACTTGGGCATCGTTGTTTTGTCTTTTAGGATCTTTCAGTTTCTGTGTTTTTTTTTAATTTTTTTATTATTATTATTATTATTTATTCAACTGTGTGCATATGCGTGTGTATGTGCGCGCACGCGCGGCTGTTTGTGTGTGTGTCTGTGTATGTGTAGAACCACGGACGAATTCACGAACCACCATGGACACCTCCACCTCCTTCTGCCCCGGGATTCACAGGCTCCGCCCTACCAGGACCAGAAGCGCAGGCCGCCCCCGCTTCCGCCTGGCGTCTATAGGTGGGATCTGGGATCCAAACTCAGAACCTTCCGCCTGCAAGGCGGAGGCTTAACCCCTGAGCCACCTCTCCAGCCCTTTTTTAAAATTTTTTTTATTATTATTTATTCAATTGTGCATGTGTAAGTGTGTATGTGTGTGTGTGTGTGTGTGTGTAGAACCACGGACGAATTCGGGAACCACCATGGACGCCTCCACCTCCTTCTGCCCCGGGATTCACAGGCTCCGCCCTACCAGGACTAGAAGCGCAGGCCGCCCCCGCTTCTGCCTGGCATCTATACGTGGGATCTGGGATCCGAACTCAGGACCTTCCGCCTGCAAGGCAGAGGCATAACCCCTGAGCCACCTCTCCAGCCCCTTCTGTGTGTTTTTGACTGAACTGATTTGGTTGGTATTACTACCTTTGGGCAGTTATTACTAGTGCTTACCTTGGAGTTGGGTACGTTTGTCTTTTCTTATTGTTATTTCCTAGATGAGGCTTTTAGGCTGTTAGTACATCAGTTAAGTCAGGTTAAGTAGACAGGGGGTGAGTTTTAGTATGGTACTGCACTTTTTGACCTAGTGTCTTGGTGATATGTGAGGGTGAGTGGTGTACTCCCAGAATTGTATATGTTTTTGGGGTGGCCATATGGAAAAGTTAATCTACAGTGATTAATACTAGAAAGGAGCAGTAAGGTGAAAAAAAGGAAGTTTACTTATCTTTAGGCAGGATGTGAAGAATCTCTCTCATGTGATAGGATGATTGTAGAGGTCTTCAGATGTATGGCCTTTGACCCTTAGAACTTTGCTTGACTTTCCTTTGGACTCTATTGAATTCTGAGTAGCAGTGTGTCTTCCATGGACCACGTGCATGGGTGTCTTGTGGACCAGGGCAGAGGGGCTGATGTTGATGGGAGAATTCTTCACCTGGGGCCTGGGACTTGGCTTAGTGGCCCACCCAAGCTTCAGGGATGAAGGAATGTGAGCAAGTCCTGTACCACCAGGCAGACAGGTAGCCGGGAGGAAGGAAGGGGCTGGGGCCCGGGGCTTGGCCCAGGCAAGACCGGAGGCAGCCTGGGTGTCCCTGGGGCTGGCTGGTGGGAGGAGCTGGGACACGGGGCCACCTGGGGGGCCGGGCAAACTCACCTGGAATGGAGGACTGGGAGCGTGATTGGGCGGACAGGCAGGCGGGAGGAAAAAAGGGAAACAATATGTTAAGAAAGAAATTCAGAAGATGATATTAACACAGATGTAAAGTTCTCAACAAAATCTTAGCAAATTGGATTCAAACACATCAAAAATATCATTCACTGTGATCAAGGAGGTTTTATTCCAGGCATATAAGTTTGATTCAATGTACTCAATAAATGCAATCCATCAAATAAACCAATCCAAATTTCAAGACCACTAGATACTCTCGACACTTGTGGAAAAAGCTTTTGACAAGATCCAACATCATTTTATGATCAGAACACTAGAGACAGTCAAAATGAATTTATATCAACATAATCCAATATTGTACTTGAAGTCTTAGCTAGAGTCACAAGACAAGGGATTTAAATCAGAAAGGAAAAAATCAAGATATCTCTATTTTCAGATGACATGATCGTATACCTGAGTTATCCTAAAATCCCACCAGGAAATTCCTGGAACTAATACATAAGTTCAGCAAAGTGGCAGTTTACAAAATAAGTGTGAAAAAATCAGTGGCCTTCATATACAACAAGGATGAAAAAAGTGAAAAGTTTCAAAGAGAAACAATCACATTTACTATAGCCCTAGAAAAAATGAAACACCTTGATAAAAATCTAACCACAGAAATGAAAGATCTTTATAATGCAAATTTTAAACCCAAAAGAAAGAAATCACAGAAAACACCAGAAGGTGTCTCCTGGATTGGCAGAATCAACATCATAAAAATGACCAACCTACCAAAAGCAATGAACAAATTCAACATTATACCAATCAAAGTCCCAAAGTAATTCTTTAAAGAAATTGACCAAACAATCTTAAAATTTATATGAAACCACAAAAAGCCCAGGATAGAAAAAAACAATCCTGAGTAACAAAAACAATGCTGGAGGTATCATCATACCAAACCTTAATCTGTACTACAAATCCATGGTAATAAAAACATCCTGATACTGGCTCCAAAATAAAGAGGTACATCAATGGATAAACAATAAAGAACAAGATATATGCCCATACAAATAAAGCCATTTAACTTTTGACAATGGGGCCCAAAAAATACAATGGAAAAAGAACAGCATCTTCAACAAATGATGCTGGCAAAACTGGATATCCACATGCAGAATATTAAAATAGTACCTCACATGTCACCATGCACAAAATTAATTCCATTTGATCAAGGACCCTAATATTAGGCCAGAAAATATAAAAACCCTAGTTGAAAGAGTAGGAACTCCCTTAAACTGATTGGACTAGGCCAGTAGTTATTAAACAGAAATTCAGTTGCACAGATACTAGAAACAACTCTTCAACAAATGAGATCTTATGAAATTAAAGAGCTTCTGTTCAGGTGAACAGATTGTAAACTGAAAAGGCAACCCAGAGAATGGGAGAAAATCTTCATTAATCACTTATTTGATAGAGCTCTATTATCCTGAGTGCACAGAGAATTTAAAAAACTAAACAATAAGGAGATAAATGGCCCAATTAAAAAAATGGTCCTTGGAGCTCAAAAGAAATTTTCCAGGGATGAAATCAAAATTTCTAACAAATATCTTTAAAAATGTTCCACATTTCTTTTTTTTAATTATTTAAGCAGTTTATTGTTGTTAATGTTAAGAATATTTTCTTAGTAAATTCAAACAATTGATTTTGTAACAGCAGAGTAGGCTAGAGCTAGATTGAGAAAACACAGCATTATCTTGAAATTCAAAGGGAAAGGTAGTTCACTGGGAATTCAATCATTTTTAACCCAACAATACACATGTATATATATTTTTAGAAAAAGCAAATTTTGAATAGAAAGCTGTATCTAGTTCTTTCATATTTCAAATGTGAAAGTACTTGAATAGAGAAAATTTTACTTTTCTGCATCTACTTAGATGATATAGTAAAAGACAGCACATGGATCCTGAATGAGGCTAGAGAAAATGTTTAGTATAAACGTAAAAAGAAATTAGCTTTTCCACATGAAAGAAAATCAGTGATCACATAAATTCAACATGATTATGATCACTAAAGCAAAAGCACAAAATATATTTCAGTTTCTTGTTTGGCACATATATTAATAAACTTTCAAACATCAAACAAATTTAACACCAGTGTCTACAAAAATGAACTAGCACAATAATAAAACGCAATCCATCGTTATGGGATTGATTCTTTTGGTGGGAGATTGTTCTTGGGTTTTGTTTCTCGTGGATCTGCACTTTGACTTGTACATTGTTGTTTTGTCTTTTTAGGACCTTTCAGTTTCTGTGTGTTTTTCACTGAACCGATGTAGTTGGTATTGTTACACCTGCCAGTTGTTAGTAGTGCTTGCCTTGGATTGGGTATGTTTGTGTATTGGTATTGTTATATCCTAGATGAGACTACTAGGATGTTAGTACGTCAGTTAAGTAACCAGGGGATGAATATAAGTATGGTAGTGCACTTTTACGATCTAGTGTCTTGGTGTAATGTGAGGGTGGGTTGTGTACTCCCTGGAGTTGTATGTTTTTGGGGTGGCTGTATGAGGAAGCTGACCTACAGCATTGATACTAGAAAGGATCAGTAAGGTGAGAGAAAAGAAAAAAAAAAAGGTTTACTTATCTTTAGGCTGGATGTGAAGAGTCTCCCATGTGATACAACGGTTGTAGTGAAGTCTAGATGTATGGCCTGTGTTCTCTTTGTTCCTTAGAGTTTTGCTTGAGTTTCCTTTGGACTCTATTGAAATTCTGAGTTGCAGTGTGTCTTCCGTGGACCACGTGCGTAGGTTCCCGGTGGGCCAGAGAGGCAGAGGGTCTGATGTTGATGGCAGAATTCTTCGCCTGCGACCTGGGGGAGGCGGAGGGGCGCGGGGGCCGGAGGGCACAGGGGCTGGTGTCTGGGGCGGGGCCCCGGAGGCTAAGCCGGCGACCACGTGCGGGTGCTGCTGGCCTGGCGGCTCGGCTCCGGGTTGGGGGGCGGGGCTGGGAGGGGCTCTCTCTCACCTGGGCGCTGGTCGGGGTTCGGCGCGGAGGGGGGCTGGGGGCAAAGCCGGCGGCCGCGCGGGGGTGCTGCTGGCCGGGCGGCTCGGCTCCGTAACCACTTAAATTTAGCGGGATAGCATCCTTTCAGACCTGGGGCTGATGAGGAACCGGTTCCTGGAAATTTCCCCACACTATTATCACATGCACAGTGTTACTGGACCCATCATGGTGGAAGCATGTCAGGGGTTCCCAGGAAAAGGGTCCTGAACTCCTGCATTTAGAAAAAATTGTTCCATATCTACCTGGTCTTGTACCCCTGCACCAAGCCCATCTTATAAAAACCTTGTAAATCTTGTAAAACCAGTACCAAAAGCAGATTAACATTTCCTGCAATAAATGGCTTTAGACTATGAGAATCAATGATGACCTGGAAAGAAATTGCTTGCAAAAAGAAAAGTAAATTAGCTACAACATCCAAAGTTTAAGCATGTGAGGCTGAAGAGAAGTTCATCCCCCTTATTGAGTAAAGTGGAGGTTTTTGCTGCCATGTTGGATCCTGACTCGCAAAGAAGCCAGAGCCTCAGTGGTATTAAGAAAAAAGGTTAAGAAAAAAAGGGAAGAAAGAGAAAATACAAAAAAATGAGACCTCTGGCTTGAAAGGCATGATGGTGTACCCAGAACACACGTGACAAGCCAAAGACCAAAAAAGGGGATGATCCTGGTCCCAAACAGGTAGACAAAACTGGCCTGTTTGTGGAAGAGAGATTTAACAGAGTGATCAGCCTACTAGTGTAGCTTTCAGAAAGAGATGAAATTAGTTGACCCTGAGAGAGAGAGAAACAGAACAAGAGAGAGAACGAGAAAGAGAATGAGCAGTGGTAACAGTGGTGTTCTTATTTGAAACTGTGCTTCTTATCATAATGTAGAAAAGGAATGAAAAAGTTCATTACCTGGTTAAATGATGGGTGACTAATTCTCGATAAAAGAAGAAGCTTAATCTAAAATGGAATGTAAGGTTTGTTCCTGGAAATGTGGGCAGGGAGAAAGAGAAAGTGAGGTAACATATTCATGAGGTAGGTCTCAAGCATGAGCTTTGTAAGAGCCTAAGGGCAGTGACCTGTAAGTAGAAGCGCTGCCCTGAGCATGAGGGCTAGAAATCCTATCAGTGGAAAGGCATTTAAACTTTCTCCCTCAAATTTGTTTCTCTTAGGTACTTTTTCTACAGCAACATGAACTGAAACAAAGACAGTAACAGCGCATTGTTTTAAGTGAATATGTGTGTGTGTGTGTGTGTGTGTGTGTGTGTACCCATATATGTATATAAATTACTGAACTACGGAACTGCTAAGTTGAACGATAAAGTAAGTGGAACTGAGTGATCTTACTCAAAGAGTGAAGCAGCAAAAAGAACAGATTCAATATGCCAACAAAAGTGCCAACCCTGTCATCCTTGTGCATCAACTGTATATGGAGCCTAATGGAGTATGTATGGAGTCACATTTTCAGCAAAAAGCACTTTCAGTTTGCTATCATAAGACACAGAAACTGTTATGTAACTCATACCTTAGAAGTTATGTGCAGGAAGAAAATAGGAATGTAATAACATATTACCCAGATATGTGACCTGTAAAATCAGTAAAATTTAAGCCAACTAAGAATAAATGTGGTGATATTTTTCCTGGCAGATTTTCTGAAATCTGAGTTGATACAGAATATCTTACCAAAGGCATTTTATGCAACCAATATTTCCTCAGTAACAATATCCCCTTACTATTGGAGTCATTTACAACCATATTTAAAACTTTAATTGGTTTAGTCATAAGAATCATCATTAAGCAAATTCATTTGTCAGGGTCCTGTAGAGGCATAGAACTAGTAAATCATATGCATATTAAAAGTAGATACATTCATTTTAATACACAATACAATTCAGGTAGTCCAAAACAAATTGTCTTTACACTGAAAAAGTTGAGAAGCTAGTCATTGCTCAGTCCACTGAGCTAACAGGGTAACTAACACTGAAGGTCTGGAGGATTCATAGAGGCGTGGGTTTTCAGTTCATGGCGGCAAGCCAAAGAAGTTGGGTTTTGATGTAAGTAAAGATGGAAGGAGTGTGAGAAGTACCAGTTGTGGTAGCCACAGCAACTTCATTATGTGGAGTAGATATGAGTAGACAATACATGACAGCTTTTCTCTACTTCATTTTGTCTAGGCTGATGTTCAAACTTGCTATCATTATAAGGGAGAATGCACTACTCATTCTTAATCCTCCCAAAAAATACCCTCATAGGATTTCTGTCCCCCAAAGACATGTCTCTTAGTTGATTCCATGTCCACTTGAGTTGATAGGCAAGGATAACCATCAAAGGTAGGATATCAAGAGGATCAGAATGGATAGAAGGTATATTTACGTATTTTAAAATGGGACTTATTAGATTGGCATACACAATAGGGTCTGGATAGTCCAAAAATGGTAACCTACACACTGGGTAGAATGAGAAACTGATGGACACTCAGTCTAAGAGACAATGTGTCAATGTGAAAAGTAGGGCTTGGGATGCTATCTTGACAAAGCAATTTCTCTTTGCCTGAGGATCATTGTACAGTGGCTAAGGATAACAAATTATAGTTTCATCATGAAAACAAAAGACCAAAAATTGTTCTAACCCACTGACACTTTTGGAGACCTTTCTTATCTCAGGCAAAAGTTCAAGGTTTATGAATTTTTGTGGATGTGAGAGATTCATATAACATTTGTCTTCCAGACCAACAATGCAAGCCTCAGAAATTTTGATTTCTCCTGATATCACAGACTGGTTTTCCAAGCATGCACTACTGGAAGCTTTGAAGACTTAAGTTTCCCTTTTCCTTCTGCAAGTTACAGACCTTACTCCTGAGCTTGCAACCTCATCCCTAGCCACTATTTAATATCCAAATAATATAAAGTTCCTAAAAGTGGGCAGTATGAAGACTTCACTCTTCTCAAAGCAGGAGACTGTGATATTTTCCCCATTCCATCAGAATTCCTTGATTCTCTGTTCTCATCCCATGTTGGGATTTATTCCTTCTTTGCCATCTGTATTTTTCTCCATTCAGAAGGGATTCTCTATGAGTTTATCATCCTTCCACATGACTTTTGTTGATACTGAGCAAGAAAGAATAGGATGAGCTTTTATAAAGACAAGTGTCAGCTGTTCCATTTTGGTACCTAAACCTTGGGATATTTATGGAGTGACATAGTATTTAATTTAGGCTGGAAGGGGGAAGATGTGCTGTCTAATGTCAGTGGGGTAAATGCAGCAGCATAAGCAGCAGCAAGTAACACAATGTTAAATGACTCACCAACTAAGAAATATAGATGGACCTATCATCCTGCTTTTTCTAATAGGTAGCATATTTTTGCTACCTATTAGAATGTTCCTCAACTCGTAAGATGGGTTTTCCCTGATTATTCAATATTTATGGAAATATCATTGCAGACCCATCCAAAGGTATAGCTCCTAGTTATTTCGAGATTCTCTGATGGTGAAAATTATGATCCACAGGTAACTGTTTAATCCCTTGTCAAATTAAGACCAAGCTATATCTCCTTATATCATGCTTGATTTCCAAATGTAGACATTCAAGCTGCTAAGCAGTATTAGCTAAAACCAGTAATGTAAATCTAATTTGTAATATAATATAGGTGTTTATGATAGCACTGTAGACCTCAGAATAAAGGCAGGAAAGAAAACATACATTATGCTTTTAATAGGTAAAATATTAGAAGTCTATAAATTTTAAATTTTATGTTTTCAATTTTATGTTCTTTTATGTTTATGCTTTTAATTTCATGATACCCATGAAAATAATAGACGATCCCAAACAAACAAACAAAAAAAGTCTTCAAGAGATAGGAAAATCCCATTTCCCCACCCGCCCAGGACACATGCAGTCTAGCCAGGACACACTGAGCCTTAGGTAAGCTACCGGTGTTCATCCCCAAACCCCAGGCAACCCACTAATCCCAGCTCCTCCCACCAGCCAGCCATAGTAGGAGCTGCTCCAGGGCCAACTAATTCAGCTCAGTGAAAAACACACAGAAATTGAAAGAAGGTCTCAAGAGTTAAAACTATAATGCCCAAGTCAAAGAAAAACACCACCCAAGTAAACAAATCTCCCACTGAAGGAAATAATCCCATAATGATAGACTCCAACCAGAACAAACCCACAGAAAATGGCCAAGAAAGCCTGACCCAGGGTAACGACTTTCAAAATCATTACCATGTTCAATACTATGAAAGAGGAAATCCAGGAGGAATTAAATAAATAACCGCATCAATCGCTTTGAAGAGGAACACATCAGACACTTGGAGGTGTTGAGAAA
Organism: Typhlomys cinereus; assembly: GCA_023101885.1. Taxonomy (NCBI): domain Eukaryota; kingdom Metazoa; phylum Chordata; class Mammalia; order Rodentia; family Platacanthomyidae; genus Typhlomys; species Typhlomys cinereus. Next base: position 882,150 of record JALPQD010000537.1, on the reverse strand, counting down.
AGCAGTTCAAGAAACAAAAACAAGCATAGAGTAGTTAAAACAGACGCAAGCAGAGTTAAAAACTGAACTAAAAGACAAGTTATCTTCAACCCAGAACGCCACAGAGAGTCTTATCAGCAGAATTAACAAAGCAAAAAACAGAATTTCAAACCTTGAAGACAAAGTGGGAGTATTAATCAGATCAATGGAAGAGGTTGTTAAAGCCAAAAGATACTCGAGAGAAATATTCAAGAGTTATGGGACACCCTGAAGAAGCCTAATATGCTTATCCATGGAATACCAGAGCAAGAATCTCAAAATACTGCACATGAGGAAATTTTTCAAATGATTATCAAGGAAAACTTTCCTCATCTAAAAAAAGAGAGGCCTATCCATATACAAGAGGCATTCCGCACCCCAAACAGATATGACCAAACTAGAAGCTGGCCATGGCAAATAATAGTAAAAACACACCACATTCAAGAAAAAGAAATGGTGCTGAAAGCTTGAAGATAAAAAAAAAAAAGTCACTTTTAAAATAACAAATGATTTCTCAATGAAAACAGTAAAAGCAAGAAGAACTTGGAGAGATGTACTTCAAGTATTGAATGAGCAAAACAGTCAACCCAGGCTGAAATACCCCACAAAACTATCCATCATGATCAAAGGAAAAAGAAAAATTTTCCAGCACAAAGACAACTTGAAGGGATACATGTCCACCAAACCAGGCCTTCAAAAAAATGCTAGAAAAGATACTCAATGTTGAAGAAAAAAATCAAGCATATCTAGGAGGACAGAAGGGAAGTATAATACTACCAAAACATAAAAACGAAACAATACACTTACAAAAGCTACTAAACATAATAAATATCTGGAATTAAAAATAATTTCTCCATTATAACATTAAATGTTAATGGAATTAACTCTCTGATCAAGAGACACAGATTACAAACTTGGATTAAAAACCACAACCCATCAATCTGCTGCCTGCAGGAAACCCATCTCACCCCAAAAAATAAGCACATCCTAAAAATAAAAGGCTACTCAAAAATTCTGCAAGCTAATGGAACCAAGAAACAGGCAAGGGTAGCCATTATGCTGTCGGACAAAGTGGACTTCAAACCAAAAAAAATCATAAGAGACACAGATGGATACTACATTTTAGTCACAGGTATAATTCACCAGGAAGACATCACAATACTGAGCATATATGCACCTGCAGGGGGGTAGGATGAGCCTGCAACTAGTGCGATTGAGGGATTCTGGTCCAGCCAAATATCCCTTGGGGCTGGGTGGGTGATGAGTGTCATGGTCCAGAGCCCCCTCACCACCAGGGAGAAACACACCAGGCCGGGAGATCTGTCAAAGTAGGATCTCAATTTTATTGAATAACACCTGAGTTTATATAGGGTCCTGTTGGGAGGAAGAGAGCTAGGTGGTGTGAGGGGTGGTGAAGGAGAAAGGCAACCAAAGGGATGTGTCCAGGTCAGTGAGGGGAGGTTACAGCAGCACTACATCAGAGAGGGGAGGAGGGGGACAGAGATAAATTTCAGAACTCAAGGACAGGTCCTGAAACTCCAGTCAGGGTTAGGAGTTTCCAGCAGGCCTCAGGCTTGGAGGCCCAACACTTCCCCCTTTTGTTTTTGTATGAAATGGTCCAGGAGGCCACCTGTGACCGGGCAGATCATATGGCCTTGAGTGACTGTGCCTGTCTTAGGTGTGGAAGCCCCGCTTCCGGAACCTTACCTGTCATGGGAGCTTGTAGCTTCAAGTGTTACAAGTCCTGTCTTAGGTTGATCTTTGGCTGGGCTTCCACTTACCCGTCTCTGGCCACCAGCCCTCAGGTTATGCCTAGTCAGATCAGGCTCAGGGGTTCAGTGTGGAGGCTAGATTCTTCTGTGGCAAGTCTTTGGTAATGGACCTGGACCTGATGAAGCTGCACAGATTCAATTTGCTTCTTAATAAAGTGAACAAGGGCATTAATCACACAAGGTCCAATGGCTGCAAAAGGAAGTATGGTGGCTAGGGGGCCAAAGAGTGGAGTGAGTAGGGTAGGAGGCCATGGAAGCCGGTCCAGAAAGGACTGTCCTGGAATTCATGCTGTAGGTGTTCTAGATCCTCCTGGAGCTTCTTGATCTTATCTTGAACGATTCCTGATCTGTTGACATAATAACTGCACTTTTCCTTTAGAAATAAACAAAGCCCTCCTTCTTTGGCCATCAAAACATCTAATCCTCTCTGATTCTGGAGAACAACATCAGCCAGAGAGTTAAGTTGAGACTATAGTTCAATTACAGTTTCAGACACAACCTGAATATCATCAATGAGTCTCTGGGATAGCTTATTATAAAGGTCCAAGGAGATGCCCAGGCCTGCTGTGCCTGTGGCTACCCCTGCTGTAATACCAAGCCCCACAAGGAGGGGAATCACCTGGATGGCTCTTTTAGATCTCCCCCCAATAGGGCTAGAGAGGTGGCTCAGGGGTTAAGCCTCCGCCTTGCAGGCGGAAGGTCCCGAGTTCGGATCCCAGATCCCACGTATAGACGCCAGACGGAAGCAGGGGCGGCCTGCGCTTCTGGTCCTGGTAGGGCGGAGCCTGTGAATCCCGGGGCAGAAGGAGGTGGAGGCGTCCATGGTGGTTCGCGAATTCGTCCGTGGTTCTACACACACATACACACACACACACAGACACACGCGCGCACATACACACAGTTGAATAAATAATAAGAATAATAAAAAAAAAATTTAGATCTCCCCCCAACAAAGGAGGGAATGGGTAAGGGTTCACTCCCTTTTATAATATCAATATCTGGGAAAAGGGAAGCTGGTAAGCAAAGGCCTGTCCAATTAGAAGGCAGGAAGGAGTAAGCCATTCCCCGACTGCAGACAAAAATAAAGCCTGCGTCCGGGCACCTCAGGGAATTATTCATGTTGAGGTGGTCTGCACAAAAGGAAGGATGTACGCCTCCAAGATCCAAGCTGTTGTTATGTGGGGATGATAGAGCCCAGATGCAAGTGGTCTTGAGGGAGGTTGGTGTTAATTGAACGAGCAAGGGAAGACCTTTAGTGCAGTTTGTAGTAGAGGAGGTAAGGCCTTGGGATGTGTTAGCCAGAAGAGCTAGAAGCTGGGGAAGTTCAAGCCTGAGGCAGAGCCAACAATCCTGGGCAAGAGACGGTGCTGTTGCATTTAGAAGGGTAAAAGTCATTTGTAATAAGGATTCAGTAAGAGGGTCGAGAAAAAGTTCTCCCCATGTCCTCAGGAAAGCTATAGGGTGGTAATGAAGTTGAGGATACATATCCTGAAGAAATTTCTCTATTCTATGTTTAACTTGAAGTTTTTTAAGTTCATCTTGAACCCCTCCCCCGTCTGAGAATCCTATGGGGCCATTTAAGTCCCAGAAAACTGTTTGCCCCACCTTGCCAAAACAGGGGGAGACAGCAGACCCAGAGTCTCCAGTTATACTGCCCTGTGTCAAGGTTTCTCTCCCTTCTTGGCGCGTGCAGTCCAATATGTCTTGTTGGTAGTCTGGTCAAAGCATTGTTGGGTGGTAGAATAACAAGAGTGCATGGTTGGGTAGAATGTGGAACAGGGGCAAGGTCCCGGGCAGTTACCTACAACCGGGATTATTTTGGGCTTGGTAACAGACCTCCAGATGGCATTATCCCCCCCCCCAGTATAAGATGACGTTGCCTGTCAGAAATAGGCTTTCTTGCCAGCACACTCAACTGTCTGGCTGGTATGTCCCCCCAAGGGGAGGGAGGTGTATGTCCCCCCAGAACAGTCACAGGGCTCCCCTGTCTGGTTACTAAGGATGGCCCGGGCATTTTGAGGGTCCCCAAATCCTCCATCAATGGCAGGGAGAAGATCTTCATCATGGTGGTCATCAGGATCAACAGTGTCATCGTTGGGGCCTGGGGAAAGAGCAGAAGTGCCACCCTCAGGGGCATTGTGCTCCCTGGGGCTGTATTGATTATTTTTTCCTAAGGGAGGTATTATAGATCCTGAGTGGGGACCCAAATAGGGTGCAATTCATCCTGGGGGAAGACACAGCCAAACCCTCATCCATCTGTAATGAGGGGGTTGCGGCCCCTCCATGCCCCTCAGGAGGTCTCTCCAACAGACCAGAATGGACTTGTATGAGATCTTAGAAGTCCAATGTCTCTGGAATGGTGTTTTTGGGTCTGTTTTTGCCAAATTTAAAATATTGAGTGTTAGCAGGGCTTTCTTTAATTGATCGTGTTCAATTTTGAGTTGTTTCATAAACCTAATATACCACAAACCTTTACAACATAAGCAATCATAATTGGACTTTGCATGCCATACTGTAATATTTTTTAAGTAATCAACTCATAAATCTCTTGTACATACTTTAACTTTCTAAATAACAGATCTCATCTCATAAACCTTTTAAACCTTCTGTACATCTAAGTACCATATATATTTTCTTTATTCTTGATGTTTTCCTGTTGTTTATCCTTTGAGAAATGTCCTTTAAAAGAGGCAATAACAGTAGACTTCATCTTAAAAAAAACATTATATCCAAATTAGTTAGCAAGATTGTAGCAGAACATAGGAGTACACCTGGAATTATAAAGCAGACTTGTCCCCAAGGAAGGGAGCTCATACATACCAGGAGAATGAAGAAATTCCAATGAATTTCCCAGAGATCAGTTTCCCTTTTTGGTTGCTATATATGTTGGTATTGCACATGAGAAAACAAACTTTTAAAGGAATTACAAAAATGATGTTATCGGATCCTACATAAAAACACAATACCACCTTTTGTGAAGCTTCATAAAAATCAAGATAAAACAAAATATTTTAGTCAGTACGTACTTAGGCCTTTTAATGTTATCAAATAATTTATTCTTAAGTGTGCACATGCATTTAAATTGAGCATGACAAATAATAAAAAGAGTCAAAAACCAAAATGTGATTATAAGCCTAAGCATGCAATAATTTGAAGTGGCCATAGTATTGTTATTTTAAAACATAAAACACACATATTATGGGAAATCCAGATAACTAAGCAAGTCAAAACACTTCAAGTAACTCTTAAAATGAGATCATCATAGACACATCACAAAAAATGACAGACAGTTCTTCTGGACCCCCAGTCCAGGGGGGCAGAGGCTTTCTTTTCTTAGTTGCTTTAGAAATTAAAATAGAGGTGTTATTAGGTAAATTAAAAAGAAGACAGTTTAAAACACACATCTACACTTTCCCCACCCTGCTCCGCCGATCGGGACATGCACGTGGTCCAGCTGGGCCTCACCTGCGACCTAGGTAAGCTCTGCCTGCGCCCGCCCACCAGAACCCCAGGTCAGCCCAAAGGGACCCAGCTCCTATCCCACCATCCAGCCGGAGCCGCGCACAGGGCTAAGGGACGAGGAGGACCTCCCCATGTGCCCGGGACCCGCCCCAGCTCCCCTCAGGTTAAATATCTCCAAGCCAATGACCCCATCTGCCCTTTCCCCACCCTGCTCCGCCTGTCAGGACTCGTGTGCATGGTCCAGCCGGGCCTCACCCACGACCTAGGTAAGCTCCGCCCACGCCCTCCCACCAGAACCCCAGGTCAGCGCAAAGGGACCCAGCTCCTACCCCACCATCCAGCCGGAGCCGGGCTCAGGGCTGAGGGATGAGGAGGACCTCCCCCTGCGCCTGGGGCCCGCCCCAGCTCCCCTCAGGTTAAATAGCTCCACGCAGACGCCCCCCTCCTCCCTTCCCCACTCTGCTCCGCCGGCTGGGACACACGCGCAGTCCAGCCGGGCCTCATCTGCAACCTAGGTAAGCTCCGTCCCTGCCCACCCCAGAAACCCAGTTTAGTGAAATTGAAAGATCTTAAGAGTTAAAACGACAATGCCAAAGTCAAAGTGCAAATCCATGAGAAGCAACACTCAAGTAAACGAATTTCCCACTGAAGAAATTAATCCCATAATGTTAGACTCCAATCAGAACAAACCCATGGAAAAAGGCCAAGAAAGCCTGACCCAGGATAATGACTTTCAAAACATGATCATTACCATGTTCAATACAATGAAAGAGGAAATACAGAAGGAATTACATAATCGAATCAATCCCTTTGAAGAGGAACACAACAGACATTTGCAGGAGTTGAGAAAAATAGTGCAAGAAACAAAAACTGGCATAGAGCAGTTAAAACAAACTCAAGCAGAGTTTAAAACTGAGCTACAAGACAAGTTATCTTCAACCCAGAACGCCACAGAGAGTCTTATCAACAGAACTAAGGAAGCAGAAAACAGAATTTCAGACCTTGAAGATAAAGTGGGAGTACTAACCAGCTCAATGGAAGAGGTTGTTAAAGCCAAAAAGATACTTGAGAGAAATATCCAAGAGATATGGGACACCCTGAAGAAGCCTAACATGTGTATTCATGGAATACCAGAGCAAGAATCTCAGAATACCACCCCTGAGGAAATTTTTCAAACGATCATCAAGGAAAACTTTCCTCATCTAAAAAAAGAGAGGCCCATCCATATACAAGAGGCATTCCGCACCCCAAACACATACAACCAAAACAGAAGCACGCCACGGCAAATAATAGTTAAAACACTCCACATTCAAGATAAAGAACTGGTGCTGAGAGCTTCAAGGGAGAAAAAACAAGTTACTTTTAAAGGTAAACCTATTAAAATAACAAATGACTTTTCAGTCGAAACAGTAAAAGCAAGAAGAGCTTGGAGAGACATACTTCAAGTATTGAATGAGCAAAAATGTCAACCCAGGCTGATTTACCCTGCAAAACTATCCATCATGATCGAGGGAGAAAGAAAAATCTTCCAGGACAAAGACAACTTGAAGGGATACATGTCCACCAAACCAGGTCTTCAAAAAATGCTAGAAATGATACTCAAGTGTGAAGAAAAAAACAGGCACATCCGGGAGAACAGAAGGCAAGTATAACACCATTAAAAGTGAAGCAATATACTTATAAAAACTACTAAACATAATAAATGTCTGGAAATAAAAACAGTTTCTCCATTATAACACTAAATGTTAATGGAATTAATTCACCAATCAAGAGACACAGATTACAAATTTGGATTAAAAATCACAATCCATCAATCTGTTGCCTGCAGGAAACCCATCTCACCACAAAAGATAGGCACGCTCTAAAAATAAAAGGCTGATCAAGAATTCTACAAGCAAATGGAAGCAGAAAACAGACAGAGGTAGCCATTATGCTATCAGACAAAGTGGACTTCAATAAAAAGAAAATTATAAGAGACACGGATGGATACTACATTTTAGTCACAGGTACAATTCACCAGGAAGACTTCACAATACTGAACATATATGCACCCAATGAGCCCCTCCACATTCATTAAGAAAACCCTACAGCGTCTAAAGCAAGAAATCAACCCCCAAACGATAATTCTTGGGGACTTCAACACCGCCCTCTCAACATGGGATAAATCAACAGGTCAAAAGCTTAACAGAGACACTTTGGAACTTAATCAAACCCTTAAAGAAATGGACCTTACAGATCTCTATCGAACTTTTCACCCACGTACCAAAGAATACACATTTTTCTCACCAGCACACGGAACTTTCTCCAAAATAGATCACATATTGGGCCACAAAACGAATCTACACATATACAAAAAAGTTGAAATTCTAACCTGTGTCCTATCAGACCACCACGGCCTAAAGCTGGACATCCACAACACATCAAACAAGAGAAAATACACTAACTCCTGAAAACTTAACACTATGATGCTGAATGAGAACTGGATTCAGGAAGAAATTAAAAAGGAAATTCAAGATTTCCTGAAAGTGAATGATAACGAAAATACAACTTACCAAAATCTCTGGGACACAATGAAAGCTGTTCTAAGAGGTAAGTTCTTAGCTCTTAATGCCTACATCAAAAAAATGGAAACATCAGAAATAAACAACTTAACAATGCAGCTTAAAGCTTTAGAGAAACTAGAGCAATCTGATCCCAAAAGTAGTAGAAGAGAGGAGATTAGCAAAATAAGGGGAGAAATATCTGAAATCGAGATTAAGAAAACGATAGAAAAAATCAACCAATCAAAAAGTTGGTTCTTTGAAAAGATCAACAAAATTGATATACCCCTAGGTAAATTAACCAAAAGCAGGAGAGAGAAAACCCAAATTAACAAAATTAGAAATGAACATGGAGTTATTACTACTGATACCCAAGAAATCCAGAGAATTATAACATCATATTACAAAAACTTATACTCTGTGAAGTTTGACAACACAAAAGAGATGGATGAATTTCTAAGTAAACACAACTCACCTAAATTGAATCAGGAAGTTGTGAATTATTTAAATAGTCCTATAACATATAAGGAAATTGAGGAAGTAATCTTGAATCTTCCCACCAAAAAATGTCCTGGACCAGATGGATTCAGCACAGAGTTCTACCAGACATATAAAGAGTTAATAATACCAATACTCCTTAAACTGTTCCATCAAATAGCAAAGGAAAGAACAGTACCAAATTCCTTCTATGAAGCTAATATCGTTTTAATCCAAAACCTAATAAAGACTCACTTAAAAAAGAAAACTATAGGCTGATCTCTCTGATAAACACAGACGCAAAGATTCTCAACAAAGTTTTAGCAAATCGGATTCAAAAACATATTAAAAAGTTTATTCACGGGGACCAAGTAGGCTTCATCCCTGGCACCCAAGGTTGGTTCAACATACGCAAGTCAATAAATGTAATTCATCATGTAAACCAGTCGAAAGTCCAAAACCACATGATACTCTCAATAGATGCAGAAAAAGCTTTTGACAAGATCAACGCCTTTTATGATCAAAATGCTAGAGACAGTAGGAATGGAAGGAACCTTTATCAATATAATAAAAGCTGTATACAACAAGTCCACAGCAAGGATTATGCTCAATGGGGAACAATTGGAAGCATTCCCACTTCGATCAGGAACTAGACAAGGCTGTCCACTCTCACCACTTCTATTCAATATTGTACTTGAAGTCTTAGCTGAAGCCATAAGACAAGAAAGGGACATAAGAGGGATACAATACGGCAAGGAAGAATTCAAGCTATCCCTATATGCAGATGACATGATCTTATACCTGAGGGATCCCAAAAACTCCACCAGGAAGCTCCTGGAACTAATTGAGAATTTCAGCAGGGTGGCAGGATACAAAATAAATGCATGAAAATCAGAGGCCTTCCTATATGCCCAGAATGAAAGATGTGAAAAAGGCTTGAGAGAAACAATCCCATCTATTATAGCCCCTAAAAAAATGAAATACCTTGGTATAAACCTAATCAAGGAGGTAAAAGACCTTTACAATGAAAACTTTAAAACCCTAAAGAAAGAAATTGCAGAAGACACCAGAAGGTGGAAAGACCTCCCATGTTCCTGGATTGGCAGAATCAACATCGTAAAAATGACCATCCTACCAAAGGCAATATACAAATTCAATCTTATACCATTTAAAATCCCAAAGCAATTCTTTAAAGAAGTTGACCAAACAATCTTAAAATTCATATGGAGGCACAAAAGACCCAGGATAGCAAAAACAATCCTGAGTAACAAAAACACTGCTGGAGGTATTATCATACCGAATCTTAATCTATATTACAAATCCATAGTTATAAAAACAGCCTGGTACTGGCTCCAAAATCGACACACAGATCAATGGATAAGGATTGAAGACCGAGATATAAGCCCACAAAATTATAGCCACTTGGTCTTTGACAAAGGGGCCCAAAGAATCCAATGGAAAATGAACAGCATATTCAACAAATGGTGCTGGCATGCAGAAGATTAAAGCTGGACCCATATTTGTCACCATGTACAAGACTTAATTCAAAATGGATCAAGGACCTTGATATCAGGCCAGAGACTATAAAAAACATAGTTGAAAGGATAGGGAACTCCCTTGAGCTGATTGGGCTAGGCCAACATTTCCTAAACAGACATCCAATGGCACAGTCACTGCTACCAACTCTCAACAGTTGGGATCTTGTGAAATTAAAGAGCTTCTGTTCAGATAAAGAGATTGTAACACGAGCTCAAAGGCAACCCACAGAACGGGAAAAAATCTTCACTAACCACATATCTGATAGAGCTTTATTATCCAAAGTGCACAAAGAACTTAGAAAACTAAACACCAAAGAAACCAATGACCCAATTAAAAAATGGGCCCTGGAACTTAAAAGAAATTTCACCAGAGATGAAATTAAAATGTCTTATAAATATCTAAAAAATGCTCCACTTCTTTAGCCATCAGGGAAATGCAAATCAAAACTTCCCTGAGATATCATCTCACCCCGGTCAGGATGGCAAAAATCCACAATACAAACAACGACAAATGCTGGAGAGGATGTGGAGAGAGGGGAACTCTCCTACATTGCTAGTGGGAGTGCAGGCTCATACAGCCACTCTGGCAAGCCGTCTGGATATTCTTAAAGAAATTAAAGATTGAAATGCCATATGACCCTGCGATTCCACTTTTGGGTATAACCCCCCATACAGCAGAGGTTCACCTCGATAGCACAAGCACGACCATGTTCATAGCAGCACTGTTTACAATAGCAAAGACATGCAATCAACCCATGTGTCCAACAGTTGATGAGTGGATAAGGAAACTATGGTACATCTATACAATGGAGTACTACTCAGCCATCAAAAATGATGAATTACTGGAATTTGCTGGGAATTGGATGTCATTAGAAACAATTATATTAAGTGAAATATCCCGGACCCAGAAAATTAAGCGCCGTATATACTCCCTAATAGGTGGCTCCTAATACCAAACCCACCCAGCCCATCTTGAGACACTCATAGGTAAATGTATGTATTACTGTTGCAGTCCGCCGGCATGGTTGCTGATAAATGACCAGAACATAGCTTAAGGGAACAAGGAGTTTACTTTCTTACGATAGTCCGGTTACAGTTCATAGTCCAGCTTGACGGGAGAACACATACCAACACCAGGGCCGAGAGAACTGGCCACCATAACGGCTGAAAGATGGACAATCCTTACTTTCCAGACCAGCATGTCTGGCCAAGTATACAGAAGGATGCCAACTCTCTCAACCAGCTCTCTGTGATTTATCCAGGGCCTAACCCCACCCACCATGGGCTGGGTCTTCCCCAGCAGCCAGACAATCTCCTTCAGGTTTGCTCTGGGCTTAACTCAACCATCAACTCTCTACACCTGTGCCCAGAGCTCAAACCCTCAAGAGTCAAGTTGACACCTGTGCTTAACTATGACAATTACCTACAGTAATTGCAAGGATTATGAACAGGAGGGATGGGGTTGGAGGGCCACACCAGAAACAAGGAGAGAAGTGACCATGTTACAGTAGAGAAAATAGGCCTCCATCAAGGACTGCAAGAAAGTAATGTGACACCTAGTTAAGTTCACAGACATTCGTTCCTGATCATTTACAACTAAGGGGGTATGAACTCACCAGAACTCACCGGCAGATTAAAAAGTAACCACTTTGCAAATGGGTGATTGACTCCTCTCATTGACAAATGCCATATGACCCTGCCATTCCACTTTTGGGTACAAGTATTACATCTACCCTTGAATGTGCTCTTATAATAAGACTCCAGTTTAACAGCTTTCTGTCTCTGGCCAGGGGGTGACATACAGTGCCCATCACGATAGAGTGAAGGGCATTGCAGGAGCAACAAAACTGCAAAAGAAAATCAACAAACCACTATCCAGAACTTCAGAGATTCTATATCAATCACCTAGAACTAGGCCAGACTAATCTCTCCCCATCCTGAAGCTCAGGGACATTTGCGGAAGAGGGGGCGGTAAGAATGTAAGAGCAAAAGGATGGGAAGAGCAATGATTTGCAAGATACTCCACACAAGTTAGGGCTGAAGTAATCATAATTGGACATTGCATGCCCGGCTCAATGTCCAACACACTATTGACCTCACAAAGTCTAGCATCTGCTAAAGGCACCAAGATCCTTGGAAGCAAGGGATTGACAGCCACAGTAGTGTTCCTATGCTTAAGGGGAACACAGGAAAGGGTTCAGGGAAATGCCACTGGGTCCTTGTACATCATCGGAGAGGAGGGCCCAGAGGAGAGTCAGGCATGCACAAGAAAGGACTCTGGGAATTGGGGCGGGAGGCACGGGAGGATGGGGCAGGAGGGGTAAGGGGAGGGAGAGCAGGGGGTTGGGGGAAGTAGGATGGAGGGAGGGAACTGGTGTACCTATTAAGTTTGTATGAGCTGAAATAATAATAAAAAAGTATTAAAAAACACACATCTGCTGGCCTCAAACTGTTGCTCATACTCTTTATGATCAAATACATCCTCATAAAAACTCTTATGATCAGTTGTGAAATATAGGCCTCGGCTTCACCAAGAATATCTTGGCCCAGAAGATTAGCAGTTAAGCCAGACACCATTAGGGGGCGCACCTCTCCATGGTTTCCCGCGGGGTCAGCCCAGGTATGGTAATCAGCAGTCTCCCAGGAGGTAGATTGCCCACCCATTCCTAGCAATGGTGGGTCTGGAATCAGCTGCCAGGCTGGTGGCACTTCTTCTTTCCTTATGACCGTATGGTCAGCCCCTGGTGTCAATGAGAAACTTGAAGCCTTTTCTGCCAACAGTGAGGGACAGCTTAGGTCTCAGCCCCGGGACTAGAGGCATCGTCCAATGAGCTCTGACGGCTTGCCTCCCTTTATTTAACGGGGCTAGGGGCAGCCCCGGAGGGAGTTTAAAGGCTTCCCCTGAATATTCACTTTAGATCTGCAGTCTTTGGCCCAATGAAATCCCTTCCTACATCTTGGGCATGGGATTCAAGGACTTTCCTCATGAGGGGTTTTTGTTTTGAGTGGGCACTCTCTTTTAAAATGACCTTCTCGTCCACAGCCAAAGCAGTTTCCCCCTCCTTTTCTAGGAAGAACTTGGTGAAGGGCACACACAAGGGTGTCAATGGATTCCTGCCTGTCCACTTCCCTAGCTGAGTGCAGTTCGGGAGGCATGGCCCTGGCATTAGCTCGGGCTGTGTGCGATGGGGTGCCAATATCTTTGGTGGCCACAATCCACCTTGTCATATTTTTATCTTTTAGGCCAGCACAAGCCATCTTGTGTTCCTGAGAGGGGTGATAAAAAGGATTAGTTGAGGAGGGAGGGGGAGAGTCTGAAGGAGGCATTCCTTTTGAGGGCCAGGGGGCGCTTTCAAAAGGATCTAGGGAGGGGTAAAGAGAGTCAGATCAGCCGGGAGAGCTCCAGCTAGAATTGAGCTTTGGCTTTGTTTCTGTCTAGTCTTTGTTCTCACTAGGGGTCCGAGCTTCCTTTTCTCTCTTGGGGGTCTGGGTGGAAAACAGCCCTTTAAGGCAGAAACAGTCAGGATGACCCCCAAGAAAGGAATTTCCCCTTTCTTTATTTGAGCTTTCCTAATCAAATGCTGTATTCTATCCCACGTGTCCCAGTAAAAGAGATAACTCTCAGGCAGGCAAGGAGCCACTTTAAGCAAGCAGGACCATGATTGCTGTGCCTGATTGTCAGTGAGGTTTAAACCTCGGCTCTTTAAGAGTACCCATAAGGAGTCCAGGGCTGGATCAGCCCGGGATGAGGACTGCTCCATAATTTATGGGGGTACACTCACCCGAAAGACCAACTGTCCGCCAGCGAGTTGAGGTTCTCATCACACGGGGCACCAGTCTGCAGGGGGGTAGGATGGGCCTGCAGCTAGTGCGATTGAGGGATTCTGGTCTAGCCAAATATCCCTTGGGGCTGAGTGGGTAATGAATGTCATGGCTCGGATCCCACTCACCACCGGGGAGAAGCACACCAGGCCAGGAGATCTGTCAAAGTAGCATCTCAACTTTATTGAATAGAACCTGAGTTTATATAGGGTCCTGTTGGAAGGAGGAGAGCTAGGTGGCATGAGGGGTGGTGAAGGAGAAAGGCAACCAAAGGGATATATCCAGGTCAGTGAGGGGAGGTTACAGCAGGACTACATCAGAGAGGGGAGGAGAGGGACAGAGATAAGTTTCAGAACTCAAGGACAGGTCCTGAAACTCCAGTCAGGTTAGGAATTTCCAGCAGGCCCCAGGCTTGGGGGCCCAAGATGCACGCAATATGGCCCCCCACACTCATTAAGCAAACCCTAAAGCATCTAAAGCGAGAAATCAACCAACCCCAAAATGATAATTCTTGTGGATTTCAACACCGTCCTCTCAACATGGGATAGATCAACAGGACAAAACCTTAACAGAGACACTTTGGAACTTTATCAAACCCTTACTGCAATGGATCTTACAGATCTCTATCAAACTTTAAATCCACGCACCAAAGAATACACATTTTTCTCAGCAGCACTCAGAACTTTCTCCAAAATAGATCACATATTGGGCCACAAAACGAATCTCCACATATACAGGAATGTGGAAATTCTAGCCTGCACCTTATCAGACCACTACGGCTTAAAGCTTGACATCCACAACACAACAAGCAACAAGCAATATACTAACTCCTGGAAACTTAACAATATGATGCTGAATGAGAATTGGATTCAGGAAGAAATTGAAAAGGAAATTCAAGATTTCCTGAAAGCAAACGATAATGAAAATACAACTTACCAAAATCTCTGGGACACAATGAAAGCTGCCTAAGAGGTAAGTTCATAGCTCTTAATGTCTACATCAAAAAAATGGAAACATCAGAAAAAAATAACTTAACAATGCAGTTTACAGGTTTAGAGACACTAGAGCAATCCGATCCCAAAAGCAGTAGAAGAGAGGAGATTACTAAAATAAGGGGAGAAATATCTGAAATCGAGATTAGGAAAATGATTCAGAAAATCAACCAGTCAAAAAGATGGTTTTTTGAAAAAAACAATAAGATTAATACACCCCTAGCTAAATTAACCAAAAGCAAGAGAGAGAAAACCTAAATTAACAAAATTAGAAATGAAAATGGAGGTATCACTACTGATACCCAAGAAATCCAGAGAATTATAACATCATATTTCAAAAACTTATACTCAGTGAAATTTGACAACACAAAAGAAATTGATGAATTCCTAAGTAAACACAACTTACCTAAATTGAATCAGGAAGTTGTGAATTATTTAAATAGTCCTACAACATATGAGGAAATCGATGAAGTAATCTCTAATCTTCCCACCAAAATATGTCCTGGACCAGATGGATTCAGCACAAAGTTCTACCAGACATTTAAGGAGCTGATAACACCAATACTCTGTAAACTGTTCCATCAAATAGCAAAGGAAAGAACACTACCAAATTCCTTCTATGAAGCTAATATCGTCTTAATCCCAAAACCTAATAAATATACATTTTAAAAAGAAAACTATAGGCCAATCTCTCTGATGAACACAGATGCAAAGATTCTCAACAAAGTCTTAGCAAATCAGATTCAAAAACATATCAAAAAGATCATTTACTGGGATCGAGTAGACTTTGCCTCAGGCACACAAGTTTGGTTCAACATATACAAATGAATAAATGTAATTCAACATATAAACAAGTGCAAATTCCAAGATGACATGATGCTCTCGATAGATGCAGAAAAAGCTTTTGACAAGATCCAACCCTTTGTGATCAAAACCCTAGAGACACTTGGAATGGAAGGAACCTTTATCAGCATAATAAAAGCTGTATACAACAAGCCTACAGCAAGGATTATACTCAATGGGGAAAAACTTAAAGGATTCCTGCTTTGATCAGGAACTAGACAAGGCTGTCCACTCTTACCACTTCTATTCAATATTTTACTTGAAGCAAGGAAGAAGTCAAGTTATCTCTATTTGCAGATGACATGATCTTATACCTGAATGATCCCAAAAACTCCACCAGGAAGCTCCTGGAACTAATAGAGAAGTTCAGCAGGGTGGCAGGATACAAAATAAATGTGCAAAAATTACTGGCCTTCCCTATATGCCCAGAATGAAAGAAGTGAAAAAGCCCTGAGAGAAACAATCCCATCTATTATAGCCCCTAAAAAAATGAAATACCTTGGTATAAACCTAACCAAGGAAGTAAGAGACCTTTACAATGAAAACTTTAAAATCTAAAGAAAGAAACTGCAGAAGACACCAGAAGGTGGAAAGACCTCCCATGCTCCTGTATTGGCATAATCAACACCATAAAAATGACCATCCTACCAAAGACAATATGCAGATTCAATGCTATACCAATTAAAATCCCAAAGCAATTCTTTAAAGAAGTTGACTAAACAATCTCAACAGTCATATGGAGGCACAAAAGACACAGGATAACAAAGACAATCCTGAATTACAAAAACACTTCTGGAGGTATAACCACACCAAATCTTAGTCTATACTACAAATCCATGGGTATAAAAACAGCCTGGTATTGGCTCCAAAACTGACACACAGATCAATGGATAAGAGTTGAAGACCCAGACATAAGCCCACACAACTACAGAAATTTGATCTATGACAAAGGGGCCCAAAAAATCCAATGGAAAAAGAACAGCATCTTCAACAAATGGTGCTGGTAAAACTGCATCTTCACATGTAGAAGGTTAAAACTGGACCACTACTTGTCACCATGTACAAGAATTAATTCCCCAGTGGAGAGTTAGGCGTACACAATAAAGAACTCTCTGGGAATTGGGGGGGAGGCACTGGGGGAAGGGGAGGGGGAGGGGGAGGGAGGGAACTGGTAAAAAATTTTAAAATGTATAATTAAATTTTTAATAAAAAAAATACCAAAAAAAAAAGAATTAATTCCTAATGGATCAATGACCTCCATATAAGGACAGAGACTATAAAAACCTTAGTTGAAGTGGTAGGCAACTCCCTTGAGCTGATTGGGCTAGGCCAACAGTTCCTAATGGGCAATCTAATAACACAGTCATTACAACCAACACTCAACAGATGGGATCTTGTGAAATTAAAGAGCTTCTGTTCAGATAAAGAGATTGTAACTCAAGCACAAAGGCAACCTACAGAATGGGAGAAAATCTTCACTAACTACATATCTGACACAGCTCTATTATCCAGAGTGCACTAAGAACTTAGAAAACTAAACGCCAAGGAAACAAATGGCCCAATTAAACAATGGGCCTTGGAACTTAAAAGAAACTTTATCAGGGATGAAATTAAAATGTCTAACAAATATCTTAAAAAATGTTCCACATCCTTAGCCATCAGGGAAATGCAAATCAAAATCTCCCTGAGATATCATTTCACCCTGGTCAGGATTTCAAAAATCCACAATACAAACAACACCAAATACTGGAGAGGATGTGGAGAAAGAGGAACTCTCCTACATTGCTGGTGGGAATGCAGGCTCATACAACCAGTCTGGCGAGCCATCTGGTGATTCTTAAAGATATTAACGATTGAAGTGCCATATGACCCTGCTATTCCACTTTTGGGAATAATCCCCCATGTAGCAAAAATTCACCTTGACAGCACAAGCATGACCATGTTCATAGCAGCACTGTTTACAAAGCCAAGTCATGGAATCAACCCAAATGTCCCACAGTTGATGAGTGGATAAGGAAAATATGGTACATTTATACAATGGAATACTACTCAGCCATCAACAATAATGAATTAATGCAATTTCTTGGGAAACCGATGGAATTGGAAACAATTATATTGAGTGATGTATCCCAGATACAGAAAATTAAGCACTGAATGTACTCACTAATAGGTGGATCCTAGTACCAAACACACTTAGAGACACTCAAAGATAAATCTCTTTTAATACCTACAGCAATTGCAAAGATTATAAACAGGAGGGATCAGGAAAGAGGACCCCACCAGAAACAAGGAGAGAGGGGACCATGTCACAGCAGAGAAAATAGGCCACCATCAAGGACTGCAAGTAAGTAATGAGACATCTGGTTAAGTTCACAGACTTTCCTTCCTGATTATTTACAACTGATGGGGTATGAGTTCACCAGAAAAGGAGGGTATATAGTCTAGCAGATAGAAAGTAACCATTTTGCAAATGGGTGATTGGCCCTCTCTCACCACGGTCTCCTGCTTTTATTCCATCTACCTTTGAATATACTCTTATAACAAGACTCTAATTTAACAGCTTTTTATCTCTGGCCAGGGGGTGGCATCCAATACCCACCAGGATGGAGCCAAGGGCATTGCAGGAGCAGCAAAACTGAAAAAAAAATCAACAAACCATAATTCAGAACATCAAAGACTCTATATCAACTACCTGGAACTAGACCAGCCTAATCTCTCCCCATCCTGAAGCTCAGGAAATTTGCCGAAGAGGGGGGCAGTAAGATTGTAAGAGCACAAGGATGGGAAGAGTAATGATATGCAAGATATTCCACACAAGTTAGGTCTGAAGCAATCATAATAGGACTTTGCA
Source organism: Typhlomys cinereus (assembly GCA_023101885.1). Lineage (NCBI taxonomy): Eukaryota > Metazoa > Chordata > Mammalia > Rodentia > Platacanthomyidae > Typhlomys > Typhlomys cinereus. Next base: position 863,835 of record JALPQD010000537.1, on the reverse strand, counting down.
TGACCTGCACAATATCCAACACATTATTGACCCCTCAAAGTCTAGCATGGACTAAAGGCACTAGGATCCTTGGAGGCTAGGGATTGACAGTCCCAGTAGTGTTCCTTTGCTTAAGGGGAACACAGGAAAGGGTTCTGGGAAATGCCGCTGGGTCCTTGCACCTCATCGGAGAGGAGGACCCAGATGAGAGTTTGGCATGCACATTAAAGGATGCTCCAGTGATGGGGTGTAGGCAGTAGGGGATGGGGAGGAGGGGGTCCGAGGAGGGTGGAGGGAGGGAGGAGACTGGTGTATCTGTTAAGTTTGTATGAGCAGAAATAAATAAAAGAGATAGGAAAGAATAGTATGAATTGCTAAGAATGTGTTGTAATTTCTGTGTGTCATAGTTAAGCACAGATGTCAACTTGACTCTTGAGGGTTTGAGCTCTGGGCACAGTTGTACAGAGTTGATGGTTGAGTTAAGCCCAGAGCAAACCTGAAGGAGATTATCTAGCTGCTGGGGAAGACCCAGCCCATGGTGGGTGGGATTAGGCCCTGGATAAATCAGAGAGAGCTGGTTGAGAGAGTTGGCATCCTTTTGTATACTTGGCCAGACATGCTGGTCTGGAAAGTAAGGATTGTCCATCTCTCAGCCGTTATGGTGGCGAGTTCCCTCGGCCCTGGTGTTGGTGTGCGTTCTCCCATCAAGCTGGACTATGAACTGTAACCGGAGTATCGTAAGAAAGTAAACTCCTTGTTCCCTTAAGCTGTGTTCTGGTCATTTATCAGCAACCATGCAGGTGGACTGCAACACTGTGATACACTTATTTTCATGATTTTCATTATTGCAATTAAATAGTCCAGAGATATTAACTTATAAAAAGATAGGAATCACTTTGGTCCATGACCTCGTAGATTCAAGTCTAAGCTGTGTTGCTTAGACTGTCCAATGCTTTGAGACTCTGTTGAGTAATACATTGTGAGACAAACACATAACAAAGCCAAACTATTCAAGGCATGGGTGAGACCCTTAGAAGAGGAGGAGGAGGAAGAAGAGTCTCTCAATCCCTATTCATGATATACTTTCATTGACCTAATGACAATACACTCAGTTATAATCCCTGAATATATTCTGCCATTCACCAGGAGTACCAAGCTTTTGACTCCTGAACTATGAAGGCTGTTTATGTAAATCATGGCAGAGAGTCAAAAAAGTGACAACAGAAGGACAGTTTGAAGAGATAAAACAAAATTCAGAAATATAACATATTATTGAGGAAAATGGAAATTAGATTACTTTCTATATACTTAGAAAAAGTCTTTGGCTAGGGGGTAACATACAATGCCCACCAGGATGGAGTGAAGGGCATTGCAGGAGCAGCAAAACTGCAAAAGAAAATCAACAAACCACAATCCAGAACTTCAGAGACTCTATATCAACCACCTGGAACTAGGCCAGCTTAATCTCTCCCCATCTTGAAGCTCAGGGACATTTGCGGAAGAGGGGGCGTTAAGAGTGTAAGAGCAAAAGGATGGGAGGAGCAATGATATGTAACATACTCCATACTGGTTAGGGCTGAAGCAATCATAATTGGACTTTGCATGCCCTGCGCATTGTCCAACACACTGTTGACCTCACAAAGTCTAGCATCTGCTAAAGGCACCAAGATCCTTGGAGGCAAAGGATTGGCAGCCACATCAGTGTTCCTATACCTAAGGGGAACACGGGAAAGGGTTCAGGGAAAGGCCACTGGGTCCTTGTACGTCATCGGAGAGGAGGGCCCAGAGGAAAATGAGACATGCACAAGAAAGGACTCTTAATCCTCAGGTTTCTTTATCTGAAGCACTGACTAAAGTCTATTGCTATGAATACATACTCCTCTCCTGTAGGAAGGAGAGAACAACCTTCAAAGCAGTTTTTGCTCACAGAGTATCTTTTCTACTTTCTGCTCTCTTTCTTCCCTCTTTCTGTCCACAAAGCAATGGAGACCTCTTATTAGGTATACCTGCCAGGGTAATACCTGGGATGTTTCACTTGATCTTTCCAGATAGTCATTCTATGGGTATAGTGGGGTAGGATGAGGCCATGTTTTCTCTGGTGTTTGATCCTCTATTACTAATAAACTATTACTAGAAACTTACATTTTCTATCTGTTGTTTTATTCAAGAACAACACTACCTGGAAGCTTAGTTTTCCCAACTCAGCTGAGCCTTTGAGAATTTAAAATGATTCCCAAATATGGTTGAACTTCCCTTTTCCTTCATTTTTGACACTATTCTCCAGCATTTTAAAAATAGTGTCACTTAATTCTAATTGAAATATCTAGTGGCTTAAAATTTTTTTTGTTATTGTTAAAGCAGAGTTTATTGAGAAAGAGAAAAAGAAAGGACACTCTTGGATGTTCAGTTGGAGAGAGATAAGGAGAAAGTCTGAGAATTACTTTTATAAAACTTGTATTACGTTGAAATTAATAGTTTTTTACTTCTTATGATATATCTAAATTGAAGTGTTACAGTATATTAGTGAGAATTTCCATTCAATTATGATTAGGTGTCAGTTTGTGAAATGGTACAGATCTTCTATATTGTACTAAAGATATGCTTTGATTAAGCATAATTTATTAGGAAATTTTTTTGAAATATCATACATATGCAGACTTACAATCCCATGAGATTTTGCTGATATTTTTGTTTATATTAAATTTCCAGATTAATTTGCTATTATTTTCATCCAAATCTTAAAATTAACTATAAAAAGAAGGAAAAAATGTGTATTACACATGAGCCTATTGTTACTAATTGTTTTCCTTTCTTATCTATGGCAGTCATAGGGACTGACCTCATAACCTCTAACATTTGAAGCATTTCTACTATTACGATTTGTATAACTAGCCCTGGATCTTCAATTTTTTGTTGAGGACCATGTTTCCATTTTTTAAATTTTTTCCATTTCCATTTCTTTCATCTGCTTTTCATTAAAAATAATTATTTTACATTGTTTCAGATTAATTTCAACTTTACTTTCAAAAATTATTTAAAATAAGGGTTTTAGCTATTAGGATCAGATAAGCTTGAGTGTGTTCAGGAGCCCTATGACCCACAAACACAGAAGGACAGGAGGGCAGGTAGGACATATCTTGATTGAAGAGGGGAGGAGAGGGTAAGAGAGGAAAGGGTGAATGTGAAAGGGTGGGGCAATGACATAAACCATTTTTGTTGTTATATGAAATTTATGAATAAAATATTTTAAATAATAAAATAAGGGTTTTAATATTATCTGTGGTAATGCCCTTTGTGCTTTAAAGATGCATCTGTACTGTCTTCCACATTTTCTATGAGATCTGCATAGTTAGGAGTCTGCTTGAATTCTCACTATTCCTCTGGATAAATCAAAACTTTTTCCTTAACTTTTATTAAGAGTTTTTTAAATTTTTTTATTATTATTATTATTATTATTATTTATTCCACTGTGTGTATGTGCGCGCGCGTGTGTGTCTGTGTGGGTGTATGTGTGTGTCTGTGTATGTGTAGAACCACGGACGAATTCGCGAACCACCATGGACACCTCCACCTCCTTCTGCCCTGGGATTCCGCCTGGCGTCTATACGTGGGATCTAGGATCTGAACTCGGGAACTTCCGCCTGCAAGGCGGAGGCTTAACCCTTGAGCCACCTCTCCAGCCCTATTAAGAGTTTTTTATAGGCATTTATATTTTGACTTTTATGTGTCTATAGGTTTTTTCTATGTTTCTTATCTTTAAAATGTGTTGTAATATAGATGTACAAAATTATAATTTTAGTTGTTTGAAAATTTCATGGCTACTATTTTATTAATAGTTTTATTTCATAACCTTTCTCCCATTTATAATTTCTAAATATGTTCTAAAGTTCACAAAGTTTTTCCACAGTTCATTGATAGATTTTGCCAGTTTTTAGATTTTCCTTTTGCTCTATGTTTCTGTTACAATTATCTCTACTTCAGTAATCCCAATTCCACTGTGTCCTTCTTGAGTCTCTCATCAACTGTTAACCCCATGTTTAATATTGTTCATCTTGGACTTCATGATTTCATTGCTATAAAACCAGTTTAGCTCTTCTTTTGTATACCCTAATTTTCCCCTTAATTTTTGCACATGTGGATCATCATTATAATGATATTGCCTTCTACCCTACTAATTCTAACACCTGGCCTTATTCTATGATGTTTAAACTGACTGATTATAGCCTAAGTTTCCTTGTTGCTTGTTCTTTTGTTTGTATAAGTCTGATTAGCTTCATTGATATAATCAACACTGGTAGTTCTACTTTATAGTGGGATAGAAATTTTCAAAATCTGGTAAAATCCTTCAGCCTTATTTTGCAAAAAGCTACAGTCTTCTCCAATATTCTGAGGCGACTTTGTGACTTTTCTCACACTTACTCAAATCACAGTTCTCTCATGAGCTACAGTATCTCCAGAGTACTCTATGTCCCTCACTTTCTCCAGGTTTTCCTTGAGTTCTAACTACATTAATTTCTTTAAACATACCCTCACCTCTGGCATGCAGTTGGGTCAGTCTGGCTTCTTTTCCCTCTTTGTGGTTTGATGCCTTTACAAGTCTTTGTACAATTCACTAAAAAAGTGGGTGCTCTACATGGACTTATGACTAGTTTTCACCAGGATGGCAAAATGAAATTTGTTTCATTTTGTCCTAAATACTTTATGTTCATTGTGGGATCCTCCAATTAAGTTATCCATTATTATGAAAATTATGGTGAACTCTTTTTATGAGACTGGTGAAGTTAAACTGGGAAATCCGTTCCACTGATGAGGACATGTACAGTGATAAATGTCATAAGTCTCTACTTCAACCCAGGTGGTTTGGGCATGTCAATAAACATTTTTACTTTGTGAAGACATGAACCATTTGGTTTCATAGCAAATACTAGAATATTCTGAGGATTATTTGTTCTTCCTCTGATTTTATGGATAAAATGATGGGATGAAAATGTTTAGATAAGATTATGAACAGTACAGATAAAACAATTTTAGCAAACTTAAATAATGCACACACTTATAAATGCTTTCATCTGTTTCCATTTCTAAGTTATGAAGATAATAAACTGATTCTGTTGCTCTAATGGCTCTATTGGGCCAGCTGATGTCCCCATTAGTTTCACTGCTACTTCAGACAGTGTCTGGACAAGTATCTGGCACATTCACACTCAAATATTTAATAAAATGGACTTACAATCTCAAAAAAAAGAGAAATGCATGTTGTGACTAGAATCTTCAGTTCAGAGTCTTCATGTTTAACACTAACATGTGTTCTTGTAACATTATTTACATTCTCAGTGAAAGTGTCAATGCTGTCACACTTCAATTATAATTTTATGATGAATATTTGGGCATAATTCATGTTTGCTATGTGGGATCATGAAGATGCAATCACTCTAGAGAGAGGTCTTGTTTGTCTGAGAAAGCAATGTTGACATTAGTCATCTTTACCAATTTGAATTGCACTTGGAGGTATGTAAGATAAAACCTTACAATGTTTTAAAATAGAGCTTATTTATTTTTGCACATATCAAAAGGTTTGCAATTAATTAATTGAAGTAGACTTACTGGTGCATAAATTGTCATCTCTGTGATGTTAATTGGTTCTTCTATTTTTATGAGAAATAAAAGTTTTCTTACTTCCAAGACGAGAAGAATATAAACAAGTATATGTGAGGTATGATAAATACTGCTGAAATCGTTTGTCAAAGATTTCTTACATTCTATAACTTCTGCCCACTCCCCAAATTCTCTGATAGTAGCAGTAGTCAGGATAGCATCAATTGTCTAATTCTAAGCTGTGGGGATTTTGAACATAAGTTTTTTTTTTCCTAGGCAGCTTGTCATGCAGGGTTAGCAAATGTTTAAGACAAATATTCTGATAGTAGTATCTGAAAACTGAGAAATAAAAATCTGAAAAGAAAACAAAACATAATTAAGCATAAAATGAAAAATTCATGTAGGGAAACAAAAAATCAGTGGAAAGCATCACTAACAGAATAGATCAAAGAAATGATAGAGGAGTTGTATCACTGAAGTGAAGCAATGGGTAAATAATGATAATAAAAGAATCTAATATATATAAAATACAAAGCTAAAAATTATCATTACAAAAGATGGAGAAGTTCAAGCCAGAGACATGATCCATGTTTTTGGAAAACAAACAAACAAACAAAAAACAAGAAACCTTACAAGGAAAATTCATCTAAATACAAGAAATCTATATAACACCAAACAGGGCACAAAAGGAAGTTTCCCATTAATATCGCATGTAATACATTAAGAACATATGTCATTTCTTTTGGATTTTTGCTATCTGACCTGTGTATGATGTTATCTTAAGTTTTGATTTGCATTTCCCAGATGGCTAGAGAGGTGAACATTTTTTAATGTATTTGTCGGACATTTAAATTTCTTTCTAGGAAAACTTTCTTTTAAGTTCCATGTCCCACTTTCTAATTGGGCTGTTTATCTCCTTGGTGTTTAATTTTTGACTTCTTTGTAAACTTTAGATATTAGTAGTCTATCAGATAAGTGGTTATTGAAGATTTTTCTCCCATTCTGTGAATTGTTTTTTTGCTTAGGTTGACAATGTCTTTAGCTGAAAAAAGCTCTTTAATTTCATGAGATCCCATTTGTTGGGAGTGCACTAGTATGTGCTGGAGAGGATATAGGGAGAAGGGGACCTTCATACATTGCTAGTGGGAAGGCAGACTTTATAGCCACTATGGTGGTCAGTGTGGCAGTTCTTAGAAAATGTTAAAATTGAAATGCCATATAACCCTGCTATACCACTGTTGGAATATTACCCCAAAATATTTCATCATACTATAGTGACACATGTACATCCATGTTCATTGCAGCACTATTCACAATTGCAAAGTCATGAATCAACCTAGATGTCTAACAGTTGATGATTGGATAATGAAAATGTGGCACATAAACATGATGTAATACTACACAGCTATAAAAAAACTAATAAGGATGTAGCTGGAAGAAATCATAATGAGTGAAGTATCCCGAGCACAGAAATTCAGATGCTGCATGTTCTCCTTATAAGTATATCCAAATTCCAAGTCCTGATAATGACACACTCAAGGGAAAAGGTTTTTTCACCCTTTCCAACCATGAAGGATTCAAAACAGGAAGGTAAGGCAAAGAAGACTCAAAGAGAATGAAGGCAAAGGAACAAAGTTCAATAGAAAAATAAGGCTACCATCAATGAAGACATATAATTAGTGAGATATGTGATCCAACCCAGGGTCAATCTACTTCCTAATCAATGGTGTTTGCATAAGTTTGAAGCACTGGTCCTGTGTTCCTGATCATGGTGTGTAGTTAATGATTAGTTGAAACCCAGATGATGTTCTAGAGGTTCACCCCACCCACTACTTTTACCCTACTCCTATCCTTCCTGCCTTTCAAGCCTTTACTTATATAAAGGCCTCTTTTTAATAGTATTTGTATTGTTGGATAGGAGAGGCTCTGAACACCCAGTAGGATGCAGCCTTTTGCAGTGCAAGAATAGCAAAACGAACAACAACAAACAACCTGAATACAGAACACCAGCAATCCTGCAATCATCACCTGGTGACAGGCCAGCCTAATCTTTCCCCATAGGAAGCTTTTGGAACTTTGTAGAAGAGGGATTGATAAGACTGTAAAAGTCTAAAGATGGAGGGTTCCATTATTGACAGTCACTTCACTCAAAATAGGGCAGCTGTCTTCAGAAACTCTTCTTTTTTAAATTTTTATTTCCACTCATACAAACTTAAGAGGTAGGTAAACCAGTTCCCTCCCTCCCTTCACCCCCTCCACTTTCCTGTGCCCCCTCCACTCCCCCCTTCCTTCCCATCCCCCAGTGCCTCCCCCTCCCATCCTGGGAACATCCTTTAATGTGCATGCCAAAGGCCTAATCTCTCTCCAGGAACTCTTGGCAATGGGATTGATCTCATCAGACCTGCACAGTGATGAACACATCAGCATGCTCTCATGGACTGGTAAAGATATCAGGAGAAATAGTTTCAGGCAGTAGGATCCTTAAGGATAAGGGGTCAGACAGAGGCAGGAGAGTACCCATATCAGTGGGTTGCCCGAAGAAAGGGCTCTCTATCTGCCACAGAGGCTAGAACACCCATGAGAACAGATGATACAGAGGGAACACCAGGACCCAGAGAACCATAGGACAGGAGAATAGGAGGGAATAGACTGGACTCATGCAGGGATGGAAAGGATAGTAGGATGAGATGGGAATGGGAGGGGGGGAAGAAAGAAGGGAGGCGGGAACAAGGGAAGCAAGGAGTATGGATATAAAATATTAATAAATTTTTGAAAAAGAACATATGTCAAAGATAAATACTAAATAAGGAAGAGACAAGAAACATACGATGTCAAGCTTTCAGAATGAAACCTTTATCAGAATGGAAACTTTTAAAATCAGAAAGACTTGGATGAATATAATCCAAATACTTAAAAATCTGACATCCCAGATTACTATAACTAAAAACTTTTCATAAAAATAGAAGGATAATGAAACATTTCATAAGAAAGTAGTGGGGAGTTTCTGATGGGAAGAAGTAAAAGAATATAAGCACTATGGAGGTTCAACAGTTTATTATAGAGGGAACAGTTTGAAGCCAATAGGATGAGTTGGGGAGGGAAACTGACCCTAAACACACGCAGAAATCTGTGATGACAATTATCAATAACCTACAATAAAAATCAATAAAAATGACAATAAAAGTCAGTAAAAATATTGACTTCAGACACCCAGTGCAGAGATAGAGAAAGTTGAGAATTAGAGAGAGCAGCAACTTCCCAGTAATGCTCCCCATAGGAAACATTAATGGCCAAACAAACCTTCAGAACCAGGTATGAGGTACTTATAGAGGAAGTAACTTGAGGTAACATAGACGCCCAAGACAAAATAGATTATTATCAAATTTTTCATTGGTCACCAGAACCTAACAGTAAGACCCTATTGGAGAAGACAACATGTACTCAATAACAGGATAAAATTAAATTAATCTATTGCTTAAAGGTTTAGTCCTTATAGTCTATTTGTCATACTTCCAGTATTTAATATGCAAGCTGCTGGAGAAGAAAAGTCATTATCAATATTATCTAGAAAGAAAGAGATGGCATGAATAGTATGGAAACAACCAATTACTGTCTGATTGTATTTAACACCTGCATTCCAGGAGAAAATCCATGCCTGGCTACGTAAGTCTTTCTGAAAGTATTTGTAGTAGAGGCCCTAGAAGAGAACCCATAACTATAGTCTTACTAAGCTAGCATGACAAGATACTACTTCCATTTACTTCCAAGACCATAGAAAAATGCATTTCTTGTCTTAAAGCCAAGAAGACTTCTCACAGTAAAAATTAGCCACTATAGAAACCTTCAAGTGATCAAAGGGCAGGAAGTAACCAACTAAGGAGTAGTTGGTTATAGTTCAACTATAAATAGGACATCCAAAACTCCCCAAACCCCCTGCACTACAACTCACAGCTTACCATGGAGGAGGGGATAGAAACAATGTGAGATCTAGATTATAAGCAAGAGCAGCAAAATAAAGTACTCCTTATTCATAAATCCAATGCAGTTATTCACTGCAGCAAAGTACACCTATACATGACCTACATAAGATCAGCCCAATAATATGACACAATGAAAAAGGGAAGAATTCAAATGGCCCTACCTCTCCCAGAGCAATCATCTGTAGTCAACGCTTGCAAGAGAAAGTGGTGCCTCATGTATCAGTAGTAACACTACTTAAATATAACCTATGCTACAGCAGTTACACCAGCACATGCAAGAAGAAATGTGCCCTATTTTATTCAATGGGGGCACACATACAAGAAGTGGAAGGAGGAAGTCTCTCAGTGAAAACAAGGATGATAAGGTAGAGGTAATGTAGGAGGATAAATATAATAAAATTCCGTTGTAAATCTAAACAATAAAAACTGAAAAAGGAAAGAGACAATAGCTACTTTAGCTTCTGATTCTAAAGAACAGTTTGATTTTCCGAGATGTTTTCATACCTGTGATGGATGCCGTAGTATTATTTTTATTTCCTCTAAATTTTTCTTTGTTTTTCTGAACATTTTATTACTATCAATTACATTATGTGATATTGAAGTTTTGAGGTTATTGTTGAACATACAGATACAGATACACACACACGTGCACACACACACTCTCTCTCTCTCTCTCACACACACACACACACACACACACATATACTTGTTCCTTTAACTGGAGCATTCACAAGACTCTGAGCATCACTCATCAGTTCACCCATAGCACTGGCATGATATCATTATTCCTGTGCCTTAAAATACTTAAAATTCATGATTTTGTATGATCTGCTTCTGAAGACTCAAACATAGCATTGCTAACTATCTCAGTTGGCCTCCATAACCATTCAATCACAGGTAATCCTGAAATTTCAGAGTTTACTATATGCAATCATGTCACTACCTCAGGTTAATTGCATTGCTTTTCTTGTAAAATTTTATTCCCAGCTTTTAAACAGAGTACATGTATCATAAGAGTATGGCCTAAGGTTTCCTCATTTTTGCCTGTGACTCCAAAAACTAAAGTAGGGTCCAATCCCAGATAGGTTTTTTCAGCTCCAGTTTTTCTACCCTAAGGAAAATCTCTGGTTAGGCTCATTGCCAGCTAAAAAATAAGCTTGGCTTCTCAGGAGATTCATTGGGAAACTGAATGTGACAATTTCGAAACTATTATGTCCACATCACAGCATGAGGATTGGGAAGATTCTGCCTAGTTGTGGCCTTCAGTCATTTATAAACTTCAGAGCAAAAGTAATCACCATCACATAATCATTGCAATGACAGTTTTCCAGGCCATCATTGCTGTGAGTGTGAAGAAATATAAGCATACATTTGAATCAGTACACTTTGTGAAGGCACTTGATTCTGTTCACTGGGCAGCTTTGGAAGGAACTGCACCTTCCACTAAACATACTGCCCTTCACTAACTGTCTCCGACTCTAACCTGCATGAAGAGTTCAAAATAACATCATTAACAACAAAACACACGTATGTATATTCAAAATTCTTATTAAATGGCTAAAGGAAAGACTCAGAAGGTAAAGGGGCTAGCTACCAAAACTTTTGAATGAATTTTGATCCTTGGATCATGAATGGCAGAAGAAAGCTGACCTTGATGTGCACAAACACCAAACACACACACACACACACACACACACACTAACATACAATGAATAGAGAGATTATATTTTTATTTTCATTCAAATTTCTTCATTAAGAGGGGAGCAAAATTCAACTACTGAGGATAACACTAATGTGTGTGAAGCAGAACAAGAACAAATTACTTGTAAAAAATTGTAAGGACTTGTAAGAAATTCGACACCGAATATGGGAATCCATCAAAGAAGGTCCATCAAGCTGTGACATGAAGAGTAAATAAGAAAAATAGTGACTTATAAGACCTAAGTCTATATATTTGAATGTCACAAAGGGGAAACTAAATAAATAAGAAAGGAGAGTTGGCTTGATAGATAAATAAATCATATGCAACTATTAAATAAATTATCCTGAAGGAATAGACAAAGCAGGAGCCAGGATGAAGTCTGGGCAGCAGTGCAGGTGGTGCCATGGGTTGGTTCCCAGAAGGCTGACTTAGGAGAGATATTGGGTGGTAACTCGAAATTCAATCAATGTTCCATTCACATAGGGTGGGGAGGGTGGCATGAGAGCAGGAGGGAAGGGAGGGAGGAAGAGAGGAGGAATGAGGGAAGCAAGGAGCATGTATATAAAAATGTAAATTTAATAAACTTATTTTAAAGTTCAGTCAATGTTGTAAAATGTGCACATGGGAACTTATATTTCATAGCTTCCTGGATACTTTGGCTACATGTCACAGATTAGTGTGAGCTGTCAGATTTTTCTCTGCCATATTTCTCTTGCTAATTTGGTCTGGTGAGTAACATCTTCACAATGGTTTAGAAAGATTTTCAGGTCTTTACTTCCAAAATGTGAAGACTCAACACACTTACTTTCACATTATGCAAAAACATAAAAATTCTTATATGATAGAAACCACCCAAATCTTACAGAAGATTTAGTTATTGCAGTTGCTTAGCTTTTCTTTTGCTATTCCAAATAAATGTTTTTCTTTGTCAATTGTCATGATAGTGAGGGCTAAGATTACATGATGTTTCAAATAATGATCTACTTTCACTGACCATGCCTCAACATCCATGTTGCTCATGCAAAGTTTCTCATGTGTAATACAAGCCATCATTGAATTCTTGTAAGTCCTCTGCTCTATGAAATAGGTATCATAAGACTTTTTCTTAACATGCACATTTTGTTCAAGATCAATGCATTAGTGGAATAGTATTGGTCTTTCAGTATGGATACTTCACTCTCCGTCCTTAATTATTTTTAATTTCATTTCCAGTTTCACCATAATTAATCAGTGCTTCATTTATTATTAATTTTTGCTTACTTTTATTTTATTTAATACTAATAATGATTTTGTAAGTTCAGAAGGCATACAAAGTAGCATGACTGAATCAAGCAAAGGAGAAAATAAGACATCCAGACCATGAGGCTGTACATGCCACTTTAAAAGAGACTGTTTTTTTTGGTAGAAGCATATTCCAACATAAAATATGAAAATATATTATGACGTTCCTTCCTAAAAAGCAAAAGCCAAGTAACTCATGACCATTATCAACTCTGTACTGTCCAGAGCTGCGTGTTGTGTGTTTAAACAACTTTGAGTAGCTAGCATTTCTATGAAAACAGGGATGATGAATTGAACTGTGACCTTGAGACACTTGTTATGTTACCAGGCAAGGCTGATTTTACAACTTCATCACAGTCTCATGGACCACTGTCACCTACACCACTGCACATATTGAAATCTCATCATGAAAATCATGACTCATGTGTTTGGGGGGACAGAGAGAGAGAAAGAGAGAGAGAGAGAGAGAGACAGAGAACCCAAAAAACACAAGATGCTATAGGAGAGTTATCACAAAACAGATTCTTTGATACTAATCAAACACAACAGAAATACATTAAAATTGAACACTGGTTGTCAATTACTGGAAAATTAAGAAACAGCAATTGGAAATGCAATGAGAGTAGAAATATAAATTGGGACAGCAAAGAAACTATAGAAAATTGCAAGTTGGTGATAGAAAGGAATGGCTAAATATATTTGTGCAGTGTCTATTTTCTAAAACCTGTTTCCTTGGGGCCTTAAAAGAGATAATGCTGACAGAGTTAAAAGATCATCAGGGGCAGGCCACTATAAATATGTGATCTTTTCATGATGCAAACTGTTTGATGTAAATTAAATTAATGTTGGATGCTACTTCAGATTTTTAGTAAATGGCTTAAGTTCCCGAATGCTTTTGTGCCAATAGTCTTTTATACTTTGGCAAGTCTATGTTGTTTCTGAGGCAGAAAATGGAAAATAGTGTAACACAAAAGAGAAAATGAGTCACTACGGAAGTTGACACCTCATTAGCTTTAAAAAATGCAGTCTGCTTTTCCATGAATATCATTAAGACTCCAAAAGACTAAAAAGTCCTATCAAATTCCAAGCTGTGGAAACAAGCAAAGCAACTCGACCAGTGCAAAATGTATTAAGGCATCCTAGTATGACTGCCTTAAAAATAATTTCACAACTTCATAATCCACCTCATATTTCATAAAGAAATATTTATTCATATATTTAGGTTTTTTACTTTCATAATGTCATGGAAATGTTCCAAGTCAAACTATTGCAACACATGAAACAGACAAATTGAATATCAGCACATCCATCAAACACTTCAAAGCAGCCAACCTTTGATAAATACCTACTGTGTGCAAAGTGTATAAAAGGAAGCAAGAAAATCACATGAGAATAATTGAAAGGTAAATCGCCATTAGTCATAAAAATTAATGTTAATAAAGAAATAATTCATAGTATGTGAAATAGCAAGATAATTGAGGAAACTGTGGAAATAGGTATATATTTGTATGCAAATAAGTAAAATTTCAACCCAGTAAACAAAAGCAAGGAAATCACAATAAGAACTAAAGTTAAAAAGTTAAGAAAACAAGATTCAGTTCGTTTATCTTCTCTTATTTGATAACTGAACAGGTCAAGTGAACCATCTTTTCATTCCAAGCTAAGGGAAAATAAACATATGTGTCTCAAAGTTTGGAAGAAAGGAGATATTTATGGATGTGAATGTTAATTAACAGTTTTCTCACTAAGTGTTTTTTTTTTTGTTATATTTCCTTAGTTTGAATGTGTTTTGCTGATGTGCTCAGAAAAGAAGTTCCAAAACTGGAAAACTAATCAAAGTACACGGGGGAAAAACTACCGTGTTCAGACACAGCAGTGAAGGCAATGCAAGACTGTGTTTCTTTGGTTATATTTCCTTAGTTTGGATGTGTTTTGCTGCTGTGCTCAGTAAAGCAGTTTCAAAATATAAGTGGGAGAAGGAGCCCTTGCCCTGTATGATCAGAGGCCATTCAAGCTCTATATTGATAATGTAGTTCATAGCTTTCTGGTAGCTGTTCATACTCAAAACCTGTGCCCTTATGTAGATAGCTATGTGTCTATTAATTTTGAATTGTGTCTATGCAAATTCTTTTTAATTGTAATCTGTTCTATTCCTTCCATTTCCTGCCACCTTAAGCTCCTATAATTCTGATCATTTTTATCAATGTCTTAAAAAAACTTTTAAATTCCATGTGGTTTTCTCCTTCTTGTGTTCAAGAATAATTATAGAAGTCATCTCATTATTTTTTTTCTCTTACTGATCACATCCTTCATTGCCTTTACTGCTGTGTCTGAACATGGTAGTTTTTTCCCATGTACTTTGATTAGTTTTCCAGTTTTAATGGCAGGAAGAGAGAAAGATGTTTCCGGTTGATTCTTCTGCCATTTTATGTTCCACAAGAATTAATAAGCAATATGCCGTATTTTTATAACTGTTTATTTATAACTGTTTTCCCATGATTTTACCTGTCACTATCTACCTTCATGTGGGCAGATATTATCCCTAAAGTATGACCTATATAATTTATTACTATACAAATAAATTTTAGCTCATGCTCAAGATAACCAGGGACAGCTAATAAGGAAAGACTACTTACATTTTATAAAATATCACAGAGGACCACATGCAGTGAAAACTGGCAAAGTATCCAACAGAAAATGTACTTTATGTTCCTAGAACAGAATTACTTTTGGAGATACACAAGATTTGACTGGGGAAATGATGTTCATGACAATTGTTGGAGGACAAAGGGGAGAAGAGTTTGTATCACAAACCCTAACTAAGTTAATTTCCTGTTTCCCTGTTGATGTATTTTTAGATTATCCATAGTTTGAGAGCTCCTTAATGACCTCATAACAAGGGATCAGGCCATGATATTGTATTGAAAATGGACGTATAAGATTCAATTCAGGTATCACACAGATTTAGTTATGGTTCATATTTAATGCAGTTGTTTTCAGTCATATAGTTCAGTTTTGCCTATAAATTAGAAAAGCAGTAAGCAGTCTCAGTAGAATATCATGCACAGGAAGTGAAGGTGACTGTGAGTATATTGCAATCCTTGTTCATAAAATTGAATTAAAGTTTGCTTTGAAACAGGTATTACCACTTATTCTGAAAACTAGGAAATATAATACTTTATAACTCTCCTTGGAAACATGTTAAAACTTGAACTGTTTCTACCATTTGAGATGAGTAGAGAAAAACCCAACAAATCAGATATTAAAAGAATTGCCTCAATGTATGGTTTAATACAGTATTGAATTCTATTTCAAGAGACTATATTGAAAAAATATCTTACCCAAATCCAAACATATGAACTATGTATTATTGAATGTAATGGCTCTTATTCCAAGAAATTTTATAAATCTTATTTCATTAACAATAGAATCTTGCTGTGGACTGATTTTAAAGCATAGAATCTATATTTAAAACAAAATGGCAAGGTAAAATTAATGCAGGATTGTGAGAAAAGGAAAAAAATGCATTTGAAGCTAATTATCTTCATCCATATACTTTATGTTCTCAACATTTGTTGAATTGACTTTGTTGAATTTAGTTACCAGCTGAAACAAATAAATCTCCTTGCTCTTTTCCTCTATACTTGCACACAGTAGCGATAAGAAAAAATAAACCAGAGAGATTATAGATTGCTTCTTTGTTTTTACCAAAGAACATGTGATTATATCATCAATATCAGTAAATAGGTATACTTTATATCCATAATATAAAGACATAATACTAACATAAAACTTCACCAATTATAACACTACTGCAATCACTCATAATGCAGAAATTCACTACAGTGACACAAGTACTACCATTTTTCATTGCAGCACTATTTACAATAGCAAAGTCATGGAATCAACCCAAATGCCCAGCAGTTGATAATGGACAGTCAAAATGTGGTATATTTATACAATGGAATACTAGTCACCCATCAAAAATGATGAATTAATTAAATTTGCTAGGGAATGGATAGAATTACAAAAAATTACATTGATTGAAGTATCCTAGACACAGAAAGTTAGATACCATATGTACTCCCAAAGAAGTGGATCCTATTTATAAACCCATTTAATAATTATAAACAGGAGGGAAGTAGAAGGAGGACCTCAAAAGAAAGGAGATAGGGGATCACACTTCAGCAGAGAAAATAGGCTATGATCATGTATTGCATGTAAGTAGGTAGACATCTGGTGCATCTCACTTTCACTTCCCTTTCTGGTCACTTGCAACTAAAGAAGTTTGATCTCACCAATCAGGGAGGAGGATATAGGGATTGACAGAAGGTAACTATCTGGCAAATGGGACACTGATCTCTGCCCTACTAAAAGCAACAACAAAATACCATGTAGAACACCAAAGACCCTCACATTAATCACCTTGAACCAGACAAGCTAAATCTCTCCCCATCTTAAAGCTCAGGGAAACTTGCAGAAGAGGGGGGGCCAAGATTGTAAGAGCCTAAAGATGGGAAAGATCAAAGATATGCAAGATACTCCACACAAGGTAGGGCATCAGCAGCCAGAGTTGGACTTTGCCTGACTAACACAATGGCTGACATGTCAACTAACCCTCAAAGTTTAGCATGGATCACATGGGAGAAGGCCCAAGGCAGTAGGATCCTTAGAGGCAAGGGATTAAATAGTCATAATAGAATGTCCATACTAAGGAGAATCCCAAGAAGAGGCTCCAGGCTATGCCACTGATCCTAAACCCTCAACAGGATGGAGGACTCAGAGGGAGACTTGGCGTTGAAACAAAAGGAAGCTCCAGGAGAGGGAGAGAGGAAGGGGGAGGAATTGGGAGAGAGGGAAGGAGGGGAGAGTGGTAAAAGAAAGGGGGGAAGGTGGAGAATGCAAGAGGGGATGACTGAGGAGGGGAGAAGGGAAGGAGAAGAGGGAAGGGTAGCTGTTGAGCTTGTGTGATTAGAAAAAAAAATAAAATGTGGGAGAAAAATAATAAAATAATTAAGAAAAAAACTGTTATAAAAATATTCATTTGGTATTTGACACCATGGGTGGCAGGGTGAGATATGGAATAATAGGATAAAGCATTAAGAGAGTCATAAGGGTTAGGTATATGATGGGATGTTGCAGTAATTTTTAAAAATATGCATTGCAAACAGATAGGATCCAGCTCTACTATCTGTATGTGCAAAAATATTTTAGTTAAAACAAAAAAACAAGAATGGACATTTCATGCAAAGAGGAGCACAGAGAGAGGAAGATAAGGCAAAACAAAATAAAATAAACACAATACGCTAGCACACTTCAATTAGAACTCAGGAACAATTAATCATAGTAGAAGTAATTGCTATGAAATATTTCTTGATAATTTCTTGGTCAAAGAGGACTCAAAACTCCCACTGTAATTTGCCTGAATGATGGTAGCAACACAACTTTAAAAGTGCCGTTTAATGTACTATCAATTTACAATTTATTTCATGGTATCACAATAGAAGATTTCATAGGATTTGATTCACTTGAGTAAAATAAACTCATGTAATAAATCATTTATATTTTTCATATTACCTTAACAGCATCAAAGATCATAAAAGGAGGAGTTAACATCATTTAGGAGCCATGCTTTGGAAATAGTTGTAAATATTTTCTCTAACATAAATATGGATGCTTACTTTCTTTCTATTCATGTTCATCTCCATATCATTTTTATCATTTGAAATTTTCATGGTCAAAAACTTACTTTCTTGCCTGAACAATTAAATACATGAAAAAACTATCTGTCCAACCTTTCTTTTTAAAGTTTACACACTATTCCAAGTTTTCAAACCTGATAATAGGAGGCCTGAGGCATGCAAGGTAAATCAGTTACTGCCAGGGCTGAAGTAAACAAACAAACAAAAAACACAGGATTATCTGACACAACTGTTTGTCTTGATAATTGAGTTCCCATGCTATGACAGGAAAAGGGATATATGCTACTTCTTTCCTTTTTTGTTTTTTCTACTTTTACAAGGATATTAAATATTCATCCCAGTTTTCCTCTCTCTCCCCTCCCATGTCCTCGTTTCCTTCATTATTCCCTCCCACTCCCATTTACCCTTTCCCTATATATTTCCACGGACTTTGGGGGTTCACTCTAGTTTATCTGTTCCTGTGGGGACTCAGGCCTCTGTGGTATATCAATTTACCTCACTTCAGGCCATCCTGCTGATATGTGCATTTCCCTTCATTCATCTAGCTTTAGACTCAAATGTTTCTACTGTAAATTCCCATTCTATAGGAATAATAAAAGTTACCTACAGAGCACTTTGATGTGTTGTGCTCATATCTATAGGTTTATTGGCTATCTTCCCTATTGATCTATTTCCTTCCCTTTTTTAAGGTTCTTGTTCTAATTTACAGTAACAGGGATGGGTACCATTCAGAAAGTTACTGGTTTTTTTGTTGGTACTCATGCCATTATGACACTGGTGGTCACCTGTTCCAAGGTGATTTATATTGCAACTTATAGATCTCATGCTGTTGATAAGGCTTGTGATTATTTCTCCCTCAACAGCTTCTATAGTATTTCTTGGTACTGTGTGAGCTATCCAGTAAAGAGAAAGTCCTTAGGCCAGCTCTAGATGATATATTTTGCCCATGATTTGTGATTCATTTGTGTTGCATCTTCAGAAGTAGGATCTTACTGACAGTCTTTGGACAGCAACCAAGAGCAATGGCAAAAGCCTATGATGTTTGGGGGCCTCTGAAACCTCTCTAACCAACATTTAATCAAGAAGTGCCACATTCCTATTACTTCTAGTAGAATTTTGTTCCTGAGTTCCAAGAATCAACTCAAAGCTATTTTATTATATTTATTTTATTTTAATATTTTATTTTATTTTCCCCACTCTATTCTCCTCTGCATAGGGACTGCTCATTCTTGTTCCTTTCTTTAAAAGAAAGATTTTTTTGTATATCTTACTAGCATAGTATATTCCTTTGGGGTTACTTCCCACAGTCTTAGGGTTTTCTATAAGTTCCTTTGTCCCTACTCTCTTCCGTGTCCCTCCTATCTCCCATCCCCTTGTTCCCTGCTGTGAATTTTTATCAATTATTCCCTCCCTCAACCATGTCCTGGGATCCTAAATCTCCCCTTTAAAAGGTTTCAATATAACCATCCCTTCCCATTTCTCACTCATATTTTTTTTTATTTTCTATTTCTTACTGTGTTTCAATTCCAGATACATTGACAAGGATATAAATTCAATCATCAGCATATAAGGGAGAACATGCAGTACTTAATTTTCTGTGTCTGAAATACTTCACTCGATATTAACATTTTAGTTTAATCCATTTACCAGAAAATTCAATAATCTCATCCTTTCTGATGGCTGAGGAATATGCCATTGTGTATATGTACCACATTTTCATTATTCATTCCTCTGTTGTTGGGAATGTTGGCTGATTCCATTTTTTTCATATTGTGGGTAGTGCTATAATGTACATAGATGAACAGTTGTATTTGTAATAAGATCTAGACTCTTTTGGGAATATTCCAAGGAATGATATAGCTGGGTCATTTGATAGTTCCACTTTAAGCTTTCTGAGGAACCTCTATACTGACCTCCATAGAGACGCTACCAGTTAGTTTATAGTCCCACCAGCAATGAACAAATGTCCCTTTTTCTCCACAGCCTCATCAGCAATCTGTTATTTGTTTTCTTAATCTAAGCCATTAAGACTGGGATAATATGGTATAACTTATTTGTTCTGATTTGCTTTTCCCTTATAATGAAGGAAGTTGAACTTTTTTTAAGGTATTTGTTTGATAATTTAATTTCTTTTTAAGTGAATTCCCTGTTTAGTAACAGAGTCTATTTTTAATTGAAATGTTTAATTTTCTGAACACTTTGGATAATCTAGAGATTAGTTCATTTTCAGATTCATAGCTAGCAAGGATTTTTTCCCATTCTGTGGGATGTCGTTTAGCACAATTAAGAGTTTCTTTTGCAGAACAAAGCTTTTACTTTCATGAAGTTCCATTTTTTGACTATTGATCTTAATTCCTCAACATTGGTTGTTCTGCTCATAAAATCTTAACCCAGCCCTATCAATTCAAGTGTACTTTCTTCTCTTTCTTCTAATAATTTCAGAATTTGGGACTTAATGTCAAGGTCTTTGATTCATTTAGAGTTGACTTTTGTAAAAGGAGAGAGGTAACAGTCAATTTTTACTCTTCTACATTTTCCAATTTTCCAAACACCACTTCTTGAAGATGCTGTGTTTTCTCCAGAGTGAATGTTTGGCATCTGTGTCAAAATTTAAGTGTCTGTATGTGTGGGAGTTTATATCTTGCTTGGTCTTTTGTTCTGATCCATTGGTCGATATATCTGTCTGCTTTTGTGCCAATACCAAATTGTTTTAATTACTTAAATAATACAGTTTGTAATACAGTTTGAAATCTGGTATGGTTATACCTCCGCAAGTCCTCCTGTTACCCAAAATTATTTTGGCTAAGTATTATTTTTTGTTCTTCTATATGAATTTTGAGATTGCTCTTGCCAGTTCTGTGAAGAATTGCATTGGGATTTTAATTGGAATTGCATTGAATCTGTATTGCATATAATGGTCATTTTCACAATATTGATCCTACCCATATATGAACAAGGAAGGTCTTTCCACCATCTAGTATCTTTAATTTCTTTCAGTAGTTTTGTAGTTTCCATTATACAGGACTTTTATTCCTTGGTTGAATTTACTCCAAAGTATTTTATTTTCTTTGTAGCTGTGGAAAACGGGATTGAGTCTCTCATTTCTTTCTCAGCTTGTTTGTCTCTTGTATATAGAAAAGCTACTGATTTTTGTATGTTGATTTTGTAGCCTGCCACGATACTGAAGTTGTGCATTAATTCAAGTAGTTTCTTGTTTGAGTCATGTGGATCTCTGCAAATACTTTGATTTCTTCTTTACCTATCTGTATCCCTTTCCTTTCCTTCTCTTGCCTTATTGCTCTAGCTAGGACTTAAATCACAATATTGAACAGGAATGGTGACAATTGTCTCATTTGGGATCTAAGTTGGAATGTTTCAAGTTTTTCCCTATTTGGGATGATGCTTGCTTTAGGTTTGTCATAAACAGACTTTATCAAAATGAGATAGGTACCCTGCATTCTTGTTTTCAACAAAAACTTTTATCATGAAGAGATGCTGGATTTTTTCACCCACATTTTATTTTTTTCCTAATCATACAAGCTCATGAGGTAACCCCTGTCCTCTCCCCCCTTGTACTCTCCTCCTTCCCCCTACAAACTTCCCTCTGAATCCTACAACCTAGTGAGGGGTAAGGACCCAGTGGCATAGCAAGGAGCCCCTTCTTGGGCTCCCTGATAGCATGGAACTCTATTATGACTGTTAATTCCTTGTCTCTAAGGATCCTACTGCCTGGAGCCTTCTCCCATGTGGTCCATGTTAGACATGGGGGTTGACTTTAGTTGACATGTCAGCTAGTCAGCTAGTCAGGCAAAGTCCAGTTCTGGCTGCTGATTCCCTAATTTGGCCCTAATTTCTCCCCATCATTAGGCCTTACAATCTTGCCACCTCCATTTCCACAAGGTTCCCTGAGTTTCAGAATGGGGAGAAATTTGACTAATCTAG
Organism: Typhlomys cinereus; assembly: GCA_023101885.1. Lineage (NCBI taxonomy): Eukaryota > Metazoa > Chordata > Mammalia > Rodentia > Platacanthomyidae > Typhlomys > Typhlomys cinereus. Next base: position 841,654 of record JALPQD010000537.1, on the reverse strand, counting down.
TTCCAGGTGAATAATGTAGGTTCTTTGATGTTTTGAATTATGGTCTGTTGTTTTTTTCAGTTTTGCATTTCCTGCACCATCCTTGGCTGCATCCTGATTGGTATGGAAGGTGTCACCTCCTAACCAAGGATAAAAGACTGCTTAAGGGGCTGGAGAGGTGGCTCAGGGTTAGGGGTTAAGCCTCTGCCTTGCAGGCGGAAGGTCCTGAGTTCAGATCCCAGACCCCACGTATAAACGCCAGTGGAAGCAGGGGCAGCCTGCGTTTCCGGTCCTGGTAGGGCAGAGCCTGTGAATCCCCAGGTAGAGTAAACAAGGAGGGGAGTGGAGGCATCCATGGTGGTTCCCAAATTCATCCGTGGTTCTACACACACACACACACACACACACACACATACACGCACAGTTGAATAAATAATAAAAAATTTTTTAAAAAACATTTATAAAAAGACTTTAAATGAAGATCTTAATATAATATAATATAAGAGAAAACTCTTAATATAAGAGTAGGACACAGCACTGGGGGTGGAGGTCAGTGTCCCATTTCCAGGATAGTTACCTTCTATCTGTCAGTCCCTATACCATTCCTGATTGGTGAGATCAAAGCTCGTCAGTTGCAAGTGACCAGGAAGGGAAGTGAGAGTAAGCTTCACCAGATGTCTCACTACTTCCTTGGAATACTTGACAGTGACCTATTTTCTCTGCTGAACCATGAGCCCCTATCTCCTTTTTTTTAGGAGGGCCCTCTCCTTCCCTCCTGTTTGTAGTATTTGTGATTACAGGAGGTATTAGAGAGATTTACCTTTGAATATGTGATTAGGTGGGTTTGGTACTAGGATCCACCTATTAAGGAGTATACCTGGTGTCTAATTTTTATTGTCACTCAATAATTTTTTTAATTCCATCCATTTTCTGGAAAATATCATTAATTCATCCTTTTTGATGGCTGAGTAGTATTCTATTGTACAAATGTACTACATTTTCATTATCCATTCATGAACTGTTGGGCATTTGGATAGAATCCTTGACTTTGGTACTGTAAAATAAATAGTGCTGTAATGAACATGGTAGTGCTTCTGTCACTGTAGTGAATTTCTGCATTATGAGGATTGTTCCCAGAAGTGGGATAGCAGAGTTATATGATATTTCAATCTTTAACTTTTTTAGAAATCACCATACTGATCACCAGAGTGTTTGTATAAGTCTGCATTCCCACCAGTAATGCATGAGAACTCCCTTCAGTTCTCCTCTCTCCACATCCTCTCCAGCATTTGGTGTTGTTTGTATTATGGATTTTTGCATCCTGACAGGGGTGAATTGATATCTCAAGGAAATTTTGATTTGTATTTCCCTGTTGGCTGGGGATGTGGAGCATTTTTTAAGATACTTATTAAACATTTCAATTTCATCTCTGGAAAATGTCTTTTGAGTTCCCAGGCCCATTTTTTAATTGGGTCATTTATCTCCTTGGTGGTTAGTTTTTTAAGTTCTTTGTGCACTCTGGATAATAGAGCTCTATCCAATTTGTGATTAGTGAAAGATTTTCTCCTATTCTGCCTTTTTGCTGTTTGATAATCTCTTTATCTGAACAGAAGCTTAAATGCATGAGCTCCCATTTGTTGAGTGTTGGTTCTAGTTCCTATGCAATTGGATTTCTGTTTAGCAACCGTTGGCCTAGCCCAATCAACCTGAGGGAGATCCCTACCCTTTCTCCTAGGATTGTTATATTCTCTGGCCTAACATTAAGGGCCTTGATCCATTTGAAATTAATTTTTGTGCATGGTGACAAATATGGGTCCAGTTTTAATCTTCTTCATGCAGATATCCAGTTTTCCCAGCACCATTTGATGAAGATGTGTTCTTTTTCCATTGAATTTTTTGGGCCCCTTTGTCAAAGATCAAATGGCTGTAATCATGTGGGCTTATATATTGGTCTTTACCCCTTATCCATCGATTTACCTGTCTATTTTGGAGCCAGTACCAGACTGTTTTATTACTATTGATTTGTAGTACAGATTAAGTTTTGGTATGATGATACCTCCAGCAGTGTTTTTGTCACTTCTGGGCCTTTTGTGCTTCTATATGAATTTTGAGATTAATTGGTCAATTTCTTTGAAGAATTGTTTTGGGGGTTTGATTGGTATAGCTTTGAATCTGTATATTGCTTTTAGTAGGAGCGTCATTTTTATGATGTTAATTCTGCCTATCCAGGAACATGGGAGGTCTTTCCACTTTGTGGTTTCTTCTGTAATTCCTTTATTTAGGGTTTTAAAGTTTTCATTGTAAAGATCTCTCACTTCTTTGGTTACATTTATAGCAAGGTATTTCATTTTGGTGGGGCATAGTAAATGGGATTGTTCCTCTTAGGAAATTTTTACTTTTTTCAACCTTGGTATGTAGGAAGGCCATGATTTTTGCAGGTTTATTTTGTAACCTACCATTCTGCTGAACTTATGTATTAGTTCCAGGAGTTTCCTGGTGGAGTTTTTATGATCACTCAGGTATATGATCATGTCATCTTCAAATAGAGATATTTTAATTTCTTCCTTTCTGATTTGAATCCCTTTTATCTCCCTTTCTTGTCTTATAGCTCCAGCTAAAACTTCAAGTACAATATTGAATAGAAATGGTGAGAATACACAGCCTTGACTAGTTCCTGATCAAAGTGGGAATGCTTCAAGTTTTTTTTCCATTGAGTATAATGCTTGCTGTTGGCTTATTATATACATTAATTATGTTGATATAAGTTGGGATGTTGGATTGTGCACTCTAGATAATAGAGTTCTATCAGATATGTGATTAGTGAAGATTTTCTCCTATTCTGCCTTTTTGCTTGTTGATAATCTCTTTATCTGAACAGAAGCTTAAATGCATGAGCATATCAATTGGCAGAAACATATGATTTTAGTTTTTGAGTCTGTTAGTATGATGAATCACGTTTATTGATTCACATGTGTTAAACCATCTTTACATTCTTGGTGTGCACCTTACTTGATCATGGTATATAATCCTTTGGACATGTTTTTGAATTTGGTTTGCAAGGATTTTATTGAGTATTTTTGCATATAAGTTCATTATTGATATTGGCCTACAATTCTCTTTCTTTGATTATCGGTCTATAATTCTCTTTCTTTCATGTGTCTGTTATGCTTTGGAATCAGAGTTATATTGGCTTTATACAAAGAGTTTAAGAATATTCCTTCTTTCTCTATTTTATGGAATATTTTGCAAAGTAATCATGTAGTTCTCCTCTCCAGGCCTGGTAGAATTCTGCACTGAAACCATTGGTCCTGGGCTTTTGTTAGTTGGAAGACTTATTATTATTTCAATTTCATCTATTGATGAAATATTATTGGCCTGTTTAATGTGTCTATTTCATCTTGGGTCAATTTTGGTAAGCCATGTGTATTTAGGAAGTCATCCTTTTTCTTTAGGTTGTCCAATTAAAGAGAATATAAATTTCAAAAGACACTCCTTTATGATTCTCTGGATTACTATAATATCTATTATAATTTTCCCCTTTTGATTTAGAATTAGGGGATTTAAGTTTCTTTTTTCATTCCAATCCATTGATTTCTGCTTGCATCTTAGCTATTTCTTTTTTTTTTTTTTTTGGTTTTATAACAGGTTTATTTTCAAAGGGAAACTTAAATACATGTCCATGGCTGCTGTCAGTCAAGATGGCACCACTGCATTCTTCTAGATACTTGCCAATGTTCTCAGGATCCTCCGCAAGTAAAGGGCTCTGATAACTTCATTCATACACATCCTTCTTATCTGCAATGTAATCTACAATTTCTTGTGGACACATCAATTTTTCTGCATCTATATCAGGAATTTCAAATCCAAATTCATCTTCCATGGCCATAATAATTTCCACTTGGTCCAAACTGTCTAAGCCCAGGTCTTTCATAAAATGCGAATCCACTGAGAGCTTTTCTGGGTCAATCTTGTCATAGAGTTTCAAGACATACAGAACTCTGTCTTTGATTCCTTCTAATGTCAATGGGGGTGCGTCACTATACTGGTGGTACAAATGCGTGATCCTCCCTGGCACCTGCGCGAACGCCGGCGCTGGCTGCGTAGCCATGGCGGCTCGTGTCCTTTCTGCCGGTGTCCGCCGTCTGCCCGCGGCCTTTGCGCCGCTGACCCGGGTTCCCACGCTGGCCCCTGCCCGGCCGCTCAGCGCCGCGTTGTGCCCCGCGTTGTGCTACTTTTACCATTGGTTTGCTCCTTTTTTTCTAGGCTTTCAAGGCATTTACTCAGATCATCCCATTTCTTGTGATGTAGGCTTTTAGTGCTATAAATTTTCCTATTAGAAATGCTTTCAATATGTCCCATAAATTTTGGTAGGTTTTATCTTAATTTTCATTAACTTCTAGGAAATTTTTAATTTACTGTTTTATTTCACTTTTGACCCATTCCTCATTCAAAAATGTTTTATTTAGTTCCCATGAGTTTATGTGGTTTCCATTTTTTCTTTTGTGATGAATATTTACCTTTTTTCCATGGTGGTCATATAGTATGCAGGGAATGATTTCAATTTTTTCTGTATATATGGATGTTTTATTTGTTTCCTAATACATGGTCTATTTTTGAGGATGTCCCATGAGCTGAACATATATTCTTTAGTGTTTAGATGAAATGCTGTACAGATCTGTTTCATATAACTCCAATATTTCTCTGTTTAGTTTTTGGCCCTTGACTTGTCCAATGCTGTGAGTGTTGTTGAAGTCTCCTACTATTACTTTTTTGGGGTTGATTAGTTATTTTATCTCCTGCAGTTTTTCTTTGATGAATTTGTGTGCCTCTATATTTGGTGCATGTATGTTTCAGACTGTAATATCTTCTTGCTGGAATATTCCCTTTACTAAGATGTAGTATCCATTTGCATCTCATATTGTTTGCTTTAGTTTGAAATCTTATTTGTCTGATATTATATGGCAACTCTTGCTTGTTTCCTTTTTCCACTTGCTTGGAGTCATTTTGATCATCCTTTTATTTTGAAAAAGTGTTTATCTTTCAAGGTGAGGTGTGTTTCTTGGATTCAGATTATTGATGGTTCTTGATGTTTGATCCAAGTTATAAGCCTGTGTCTCTTGATTGAAGAGTTGATCCCACTTGAAATTTAAAGTTATTATTGTCAAGTGTTTAACAATTCCTGACTTTTTATTGATCTTGTGATGTTTTCCTATTTAGTCCCTCTTTCAGTTCTTGTGGTGAAATTACATATTTCCTTGTCTTGCAGCTCTTAAGATCTTTTATTTAATATGCATATTTGCATTGTGGCCTATCATATGTTGTAGGATTTTTTTTTTTGTCTTGAGTTTATGGTGCTCTGTATGCTTCATGAATCAGAATGGATATCTTTTTATAGACTGGGGAAATTTTCCTCTATTATCTCATTGATTATACATGGTGTCCCAGAATTCCTGTATGTTCCATTCAAGTGAGTTTTTCAGATTATGAGTTTCTTTCATTGATTTATGAACCTCTTCTATCTTATCTTCCAGTTTTGAGATTTTCTTCTACATGATCAGTTCTATTTTTGAGACTCTACATTGAATTTTTTATTACACTGTTTAGATTTTTATGTTACAGTGCTGTTTTAGTATGGGTTTTTCAGAATTTCTATGATTATTTGTAGCTCACTTTGTTTTTTTCTGTGTTTCTATATCTGGTTTCATGCACTCTATTTTTATTCTTTTTTGTCATGTTAATTTGCATATTCTTGGAATTATTTCCTGAGCTTGTTGTGTTCTTCTTGAAATGTGTTTCGCCATTTATCTATATCTTCTCAGAGCTGTTTGAACACATTTATAATTGATCACTGAAATTCTTTGTCTTGGTTATTGTTGTCTTTGATACCTACCAATAGGCTACTCTCTGTGTGATCTGATGGCTTGGATTTGGTAATTTTTTTAAAAATTTTTCTCCCTTATTTTATTTTTTTTCCTAATCATACAAGCTCAATAGGTACCCCATCTTCTCCTTCCCCTTTCCCCTCCCCAGTCGTCCCCCATTTTACTCTTCCTCCTTCCCCCCTTCCTTTCACCACTCTCCCTCCCTCCCCCTTCCTCCCTCCCATCCCCTGTAGCATCCTTTTGTGTGAACCCAAAAGCTCCTTCTGAGTCCTCTACCCTAGTGAGGGTTCATGACTCAGTGGCATTGACCAGAGCCCCTTCTTGGGCACCCTATTAGTATGAAAACTTTATTATGACTGTTTATGAATTTGGTAATTTGAGGGGAAACAGGTTTTCTTTTGTGTTCCTTCTGTTTTTTTTTTTTTTTCTGCTGATATTTTGCCATTTTTAGGATGAGTGGCTGTTGATTGTATTTTTTTTTCAGAAGCCTTTTTCTTTTTACTCCTTGATGTTTGGTGATGCATGAAATTTTCTATTTGTACGTATTTCTTGTATACGTGTGACTAGTGGTTGGGGGGTTGCAGAAGCCTCAGGCAATATTGTAATGAAGCAGCAATTTTTATAATGAACCATAAAGAAAACAACTTTGATGTGTCAAAAATAGCTTATCAAATATGTTATATATACTCTAGGAGGGTATTATCTAAAAATAAGCACATGACAGAAGGTGAAAATATTGGAATACCCTTTCCCAAGAACAGTATTGGCCAGTACAGACAGACAACCTCAGTCTAAAATATCTTTCACATGAAAAGGGGACATTTAGATTCCACCTGTTATTTTTTTTCCTAACCAGAAGGTTGATGTGATTTTCAGCAGCAATGGGAAGGTTAGGTGTTAAAAGTCTTTTCATTTGTCACCTTCCTAAGGAATGTCACCCAGAAGTCACACCACATATCCCTTCCTTTTCTCCCTGCTTAAAATCACACTGAGTTATTTACAGAATGCATTTGACTTCCTTCAGGTTGGTTGCAATAAGTAGATGTGAAAGGAACTCAGGATCCTGATCCAGGACAACTATATTTCTGACAAGATGGCATAGTAGGTGAAGTGTCTGCTTGCAGACCTGGTTACATGAATTTAATGCTGAGAAATTCACTTAGTAGAAGAGAACTGACTTCTGGAAAGTAAAGACACATTAAAAATGAAACAAAACAAAATGAAGAAACAAACAACCAAAGAACAATGATAATAAATATGATAATCAAACATTTATAATGTGCAATATTTTAAGTCTATGATGATATATATAAAGATTGAAGGAGTACATCACAGCACATTCTTGGGAGAGTTCCAAAATTTTTTCATCCTCACCAAAAAAGAAAATGGTTATTGAACTCATCTGAAAAATGCATAAAACTCACTTCCTAAAGCATGTGACAAAGGTCAGAAAACTCCAGCATTGCCATGGAAAAATTGAGAAAATATAAGCACAATGTGTAAAATATAAAGCTACTAAAATAACTAGACCGTGTGATTCATAATAAGGAATGATGGCATTTTTGCAAAGAAAATACAAATGAGTGGCATATTCATGAAAAAGTGGCCGTGAATAGCAACAGATGCCAACAAGTGACCATCAAAATCACAATTGGGAATCACAACACATATATTAGTGTTTATCAGGTGTTTAAAAAGATAGCACATATTAATTAATAATGGTTACATAAATTGATGTAGCCATTATAAAAATATTTTGGAGGTCTTTTTCAAAAGAAATGGAAAAATAATAATTTGACCCAGCAATCCAAATTTTGTAGATTTATCTCTATGTGTAATAAACAATCTTGAAAGTATCAATGTTGTTTACAGTATTTTGAAATCGAAGACAGATTTGTCTTGCTATATGTGGGTGGAAGAATTTTTTAAAAAGGTGAAGGATATTGAAGCATACAAGGCACAGGCAATCTTAGGAAGAAGTTTTTGTGGCTCTGAGATTACATCTGAACTAGGGGAATCTTATGCACCTAATGCAGGCACTGCATTACAGGCACTGCAGGACTAAACTGCACCACCTAGTTTAGAGCAGAACTGAAGCAGAGGATGAAGCAGCAATTGAATATCTATAGGCAGATGGCAGCCCAGTTATAAGTGCATTTTTCCTGGAGATACTTCATGAGGTTGTAGTTAATTATAGTGTATTGTACATTTTATCCTTATGTGCAAATACACCTAAGCATGCTCACCACATGCATAAATTGAGATAACTGTATGCATTAATTAAGATGCTGTTGAAACCAAATAGGGCAAGCATTATATATGTATATGAATATCAAGATTATATTATAGGTCATGACTATCCATAAGTATTTGCTAATTATACATGAACGAATTTGTTTATGCATCATCCAAACAAATGCAACAACCTTTTCCCTGTGGCATGAACATTTTAAAACTCTTTTTTTTTATTAAAAATGTAACTATACATTTTAAAATTTTTTACCAGTTCCCTCCCTCCCCCTTCCTCCCCCTCCCCTTCCCCCAGTTCCTCCCCCCAATTCCCAGAGAGTCCTTTATTGTGTACGCCTAACTCTCCACTGGGTCCTCCTCTCCGATGACATATAAGGACCCAGTGGCATTTCCATAAGCCCTTTCTCTTGTTACCCTTAAGCATAAGATCACTACTATCGCTGTCAATCCCATGCCTCCAGGGGTCTCGGTGCCCTTAACAGATGCTAGACTTTATGAGGGCAACAGTGCGCTGGACATTGCGCAGGGCATGCAAAGTCCCATTATGATTGCTTTGGCCCCAACTATTGTTGAGAATCTTGCAAATCGTTGCTCCTCCCATACTTTTGCTCTTACAATCTTACCGCCCCCTCTTCTGCAAATGTCCCTGAGCTCCAGGATGGGGAGAGATTAGGCTGTCCAAGTTCTATGTGATTGATATAGAGTCTCTGAAGTTCTGGATTGTGGTTTCTTGATTTTCTTTTGCAGTTTTGCTGCTCCTGCAATTCCCTTCACTCCATTCTGCTGGGCACTGTATGTCACCCCCTGGCCAGAGACAAAAAGCTGTTAAACTGGAGTCTTGTTGTAATAGCACATTCAAGGGTAGATGTAATAAGAGTAGGAAACCTCACTGAGGGAGGGGTCCATCACCCATTTGCAAAATGATTACTTTTTATCTGCTAGACTATATGCCCTCCCCTTCTGGTGAGATCAGGAAAGAACGTCTATGAACTTAACCAGGTTTCTCATTACTTACTTGCAGACCTTGATGGAGGCCTATTTTCTCTGCTGTAACATGGTCTCCTCTCTCCTTGTTTCTGGTGTGGCCCTCCTAACCCATCTCTCTTGTTCATAATCCTTGCAATTACTGTGTTACATAGGTTTACTTTTGAGTGTCTCAATGTGGGCTGGGTGAGTTTGGTACTACGAGCCACCTATTAGGGAGTACATACGGCGCTTAATTTTCTGGGTTTGGGATACTTCACTTAATATAATTCTTTCTAATGACATCCATTTCCCAGCAAATTCCAGTAATTCATCATTTTTGATGGCTGAGTAGTACTCCATTGTATAGATGTACCACAGTTTCCTTATCCACTCGTCAACTATTGGACATTTAGGTTGATTCCATGACTTTGCTATTGTAAACAGTGCTGCTATGAACATGGTCGAGCTTGTGCTATCGAGGCGAACCTCTGCTGCATGGGGGGTTATTCCCAAAAGTGGGATAGCAGGGTCATATGGCATTTCAATCTTTAATTTCTTTAAGAATCTCCAGACGGCTCGCCAGAGTGGCTGTATGAGCCTGCATTCCCAAAAACAATGTAGGAGAGTTCCCCTCTCTCCACATCCTCTCCAGCATTTGTCGTTGTTTGTATTGTGGATTTTTGCCATCCTGACCGGGGTGAGATGATATCTCAGGGAAGTTTTGATTTGCATTTCCCTGATGGCGAAGGAAGTGGAACATTTTTTAAGATAATTGTTAGATATTTTAATTTCATCCCTGGTAAAGTTTCTTTGAAGTTCCAGGGCCCATTTTTTAATTGGGCCAGTGTTTTCCTTGGAGTTTAATTTTCTAAGTTCTTTGTGCACTCTGGACAGTAGAGCTCTGTCAGATATGTGGATAGTGAAGATTTTCTCCCATTCTGTGGGTTGCCTTTGAGCTCGTGTGACAATCTCTTTATCTGAACAGAAGCTCTTTTTTCACAAGATCCCAACTGTTGAGAGTTGGTAGCAGTGACTGTGCCATTGGATGTCTGTTTAGGAAGTGTTGGCCTAGCCCAATCAGTTCGAGGGAATTCCCTATCCTTTCAACTATGGTTTTTAAAGTCTCTGGCCTGATATCAAGGTCCTTGATCCATTTGGAATTAAGTCTTGTACATGGTGACAAGTACGGGTCCAGCTTTAATCTTCTGCATGTGGAGATCCAGTTTTGCCAGCACCATTTGTTGAAGATGCTGTTCTCTTTCCATTGGATTCTTTGGGCCCCTTTGTCAAAGACCAAATGGCTGTAACTTTGTGGGCTTATATCTGGGTCTTCAATCCTTATCCATTGATCTGTGTGTCTATTTTGGAGCCAGTACCAGGCTGTCTTTATAACTATGGATTTGTAGTATAGACTTAGGTTTGGTATGGTAATACCTCCAGCTGTGTTTTTGTTACTCAGGATTGTTTTTGCTATCCTGGGTATTTGTGCCTCCATATGAACTTTGAGATTGTTTGGTCAACTTCTTTGAAGAATTGCTTTGGGATTTTGATTGATATAGCATTGAATCTGTATATTGCCTTTGTAGGATGGTCATTTTTACAATGTTGATTCTGCCAATCCAGGAACAAGGGAGGTCTTTCCACCTTCTGGAGTCTTCTGCAATTTCTTTCTTTAGGGTTTTAAAGTTTTCATTGTAAAGGTCTTTTACCTCCTTAGTTAGGTTTATACCAAGGTATTTCATTTTTTTAGGGGTTATAGTAAATGGCATGGTTTCTCTCAAGGCTTTTTCACTTCTTTCATTCTGGGCATATAGGAAGGCCTCTGATTTTTGCACATTTATTTTGTATCCTGCCACCCTGCTGAACTTCTCAATTAGTTCCAGGAGCTTCCTGGTGGAGTTTTTGGGATCCCTCAGGTATAAGATCATGTCATCTGCAAATAGGGATAGCTTGATTTCTTCCTTGCCGATTTGAATCCCTCTTATGTCCCTTTCTTGTCTTATGGCTTCAGCTAAGACTTCAAGTACAATATTGAATAGAAGTGGTGAGAGTGGACAGCCTTGTCTAGTTCCTGATCGAAGTGGGAATGCTTCCAATTGTTCCCCATTGAGCATAATCCTTACTTGGGCTTGTTGTATACAGCTTTTATTATATTGATAAAGGTTCTTCCATTCCTACTGTCTCTAGCGTTTTGATCATAAAAGGCTGTTGGATCTTGTCAAAAGCTTTTTCTGCATCTATCGAGAGTATCATGTGGTCTTGGACTTTGGACTGGTTTACATGATGAATTACATTTATTGATTTGCGTATGTTGAACCAACCTTGTGTGCCAGGGATGAAGCCTACTTGGTCCCCATGAATGATCTTTTTAATATGTTTTTGAATCCGATTTGCTAAGACTTTGTTGAGAATCTTTGCGTCTGTGTTCATCAGGGAGATCGGCCTATAGTTTTCTTATTTAAGTGAATCTTTATTAGGTTTTGGGATTAAAACGATATTAGCTTCATAGAAGGAATTTGGTAGTGTTCCTTCCTTTGCTATTTGATGGAACAGTTTAAGGAGTATTGGTGTTATTAACTCCTTAAATGTCTGTTAGAACTCTGTGCTGAATCCATGTGGTCCAGGACATTTTTTGGTGGGAAGATTCGAGATTACTTCCTCAATTTCCTTATATGTTATAGGACTATTTAAGTAATTCACAACTTCCTGATTCAATTTAGGTAAGTTGTGTTTACTTAGAAATTCATCCATCTCTTTTGTGTTGTCAAACTTCACAGAGTATAAGTTTTTGAAATATGATGTTATAATTCTCTGGATTTCTTGGGTATCAGTAGTGATAACTCCATGTTCATTTCTAATTTTGTTAATTTGGGTTTTCTCTCTCTTGCTTTTGGTTAGTTTAGCTAGGGGTGTATCAATCTTGTTGATTTTTTCAAAGAACCAGCTTTTTGGTTGGTTGATTTTTTCTATCGTTTTCTTAGTCTCGATTTCAGATATTTCTCCCCTTATTTTGCTAATCTCTTCTCTTCTACTGCTTTTAGGATCAGATTGCTCTAGTTTCTCTAAAGCTTTAAGCTGCATTGTTAAGTTGTTTATTTCTGATGTTTCCATTTTTTTGACGTGGGCATTAAGAGCTATGAACTTACCTCTTAGAACAGCTTTCATTGTGTCCCAGAGATTTTGGTAAGTTGTATTTTCGTTATCATTCACTTTCAGGAAATCTTGAATTTCCTTTTAATTTCTTCCTGAATCCAGTTCTCATTCAGTATCATAGTGTTAAGTTTCCAGGAGTTAGTGTATTTTCTCTTGTTTGATGTGTTGTGGATGTCCAGCTTTAGGCCGTGGTGGTCTGATAGGGCACAGGTTAGAATTTCAACTTTCTTGTATATGTGTAGATTCATTTTGTGGCCCAATATGTGATCTATTTTGGAGAAAGTTCCGTGTGCTGCTGAGAAAAATGTGTATTCTTTGGTGCGTGGGTGAAAAGTTCGATAGAGATCTGTAAGGTCCATTTCTTTCAGGGTTGGATTAAGTTCCAAAGTGTCTCTTTTAAGCTTTTGACCTGTTGATTTATCCCATGTAGAGAGGGCGGTGTTGAAGTCCCCAAGAATTATCGTTTGGGGGTTGATTTCTTGCTTTAGACGCTGTAGGGTTTTCTTAATGAATGTGGAGGGGCCCGTATTGGGTGCATATATGTTCAGTATTGTGAAATCTTCCTGGTGAATTGTACCTGTGACTAAAATGTAGTATCCATCCGTGTCTCTTATAATTTTTTTTGGTTTGAAATCCACTTTGTCTGATAGCATAATGGCTACCCCTGCCTGTTTTCTGCTTCCATTTGCTTGTAGAATTGTTGACCAGCCTTTTATTTTTAGAGCATGCCTATCTTTTGTGGTGAGATGGGTTTCCTGCAGGCAACAGATTGATGGATTTTGATTTTTAATCCAAGTTTGTAATCTGTGTCTCTTGATCGGTGAATTAAGTCCATTAACATTTAGTGTTATAATGGAGAAACTATTGTTAATTCCAGACATTTATTATGTTTAGTAGCTTTTATAAGTATATTGCTTCGCTTTTAATGGTGTTATATTTGCCTTCTGTTCTCTTGGGTATGCCTGTTTTTTTCTTCACGCTTTTAATGGTGTTATATTTGCCTTCTGTTCTCTTGGGTATGCCTGTTTTTTTCTTCACGCTTGAGTATCATTTCTAGCAGTTTTTGAAGACCTGGTTTGGTGGCCATGTATCCCTTAAAGTTGTCTTTGTGCTGGAAAATTTTTCTTTCTCCCTCGATCATGACTGATAGTTTTGCAGGGTAAATCAGCCTGGGTTGACATTTTTGCTCATTCAATACTTGAAGTATGTCTCTCCAAGCTCTTCTTGCTTTTACTGTTTCGACTGAGAAGTCATTTGTTATTTTAATAGGTTATCCTTTAAAAGTGACTTGTTTTTTCTCCCTTGAAGCTCTCAGCACCAGTTCTTTATCTTGAATGTGGAGTGTTTTAACTATTATTTGCCGCGGTGTGCTTCTAGTTTGGTCGTATCTGTTTGGGGTGCGGAATGCCTCTTGTATCTGAATGGGCCTCTCTTTTTTTAGATGAGGAAAGTTTTCCTTGATGATCGTTTGAAAAATTTCCTCAGGGGTGGTATTTTGAGATTCTTGCTCTGGTATTCCATGAATATGCATGTTAGGCTTCTTCAGGGTGTCCCATATCTCTTGGATATTTCTCTCAAGTATCTTTTTGGCTTTAACAACCTCTTCCATTGAGCTGGTTAGTACTCCCACTTTATCTTCAAGGTCTGAAATTCTGTTTTCTGCTTCATTAGTTCTGTTGATAAGACTCTCTGTGGCGTTCTGGGTTGAAGATAACTTGTCTTTTAGCTCAGTTTTAAACTCTGTTTGAGTTTGTTTTAACTGCTCTATGCCACTTTTTGTTTCTTGCACTGTTTTTCTCAACTCCTCCAGATGTCTGTTGTGTTCCTCTTCAAAGCGATTGATTCGATTATGTAATTCCTCCCGGATTTCCTCTTTCATAGTATTGAACAAACAAATGCAACAACCTTTTCCCTGTGTCATGAACATTTTAAAACTCTTAGAGTTGATATATTTCGATTTAATCATTAATCTGATGAAAATTAGCAGATGGAATTCCGGAATGCTATTCAGTTAGAGCAGACTAAACGTAGTGATTTTTAAAATATACCCCAAAGTGCAGCTTTTCCAGACACTGAATTTGTTCACACCTGAATCCTGAACTTAGTAGAATTCAGAACATATAAAATATATTCACTCTATTATTTCATATATAATGCTTGAGTGCAATGATCCAAATGACTTAAAATGTTATCTTGTAGTTAATTTTATATTCTCTCCAAATTTTCAATAATTGTCCATAGTTCAACTTTTGAATCTATGTAATTTACTTTTGATTAAATTTATTATAAGACAATTTAAACACTTTATTTTTTATGAAAATGAATATGTGTTCAAGCTGAAATATGCTTTGTTTAATGATGTGTATAGCCATTACAAAATACGTATTTTCAAAGAAACTTTTTTTTCCTTATTGCGTTACATGCTCCTCCTTGCCAACAAGGCTACAGCATTAGAGAAGGCAAGAAATTATCCAGACTTGTGTGAACTGGAAATGTCTTCCCTGTTAGCACAAAAGTTATTTTTCCTAAAAATGCCTGATAGTCTGATGGAATGGAATAAAGTCAATGCAGTGCCCCAAAAGCATCAAGAATGAAGGATTTGGCCAAAAAAGTCCTTTTCAAATGTATTTTTAAAATAAATTACTTCTCTTCACTGACTGACTCCGAGGAGAACAATGCCTGAGGAGCAGAAGGGAGGAATGACTTATGAAATCATGACCTTTGGGGAGTTAGGATTGAGAGGAATCCTCCACTTACCCTCCTTTATGGCTCTCATGTGTTTCATTTAACCAGATGATTTTCAGTTGCTCCTTGAGCCTGATTTTGTAAAGGTTTTTTTTTTTGATATTTTATGGGTCTACAGTTTTATGAGCACCATAAATGCCACAGACCTTAGAAGTGGCACAGAAATTCTGCAGAAGTCTTTTTCTTCAGAATTGGGGGAAGCTAAGTTACTGACTTCTGAGATCTATTAATATAATCTCCCATTTAAATTTCATATGGCAACATAACATCATTATTAGTGTAGTACATTACCTGAACAATTTGACCATAGATCTTCATTACCTACATGCCATTTCTCTCTCTTTTTTCTGTTCCTAAACAAATAATGTATGACCTATATAGAGCATGGCAGTTTTTGGTGTCTGTCCACTTAGCTAAAAACAGCAATACATCTGCTAGGACAGTGCAATTATTCTTCTGAAGGCCCCCAGCACACAGGTAGGCAGGCAGAAGGACAGACATTCCAGGATATCAAATACTTGAAGAATGAATGTAAAAGTAGTCACTGATGTGGTGTGTGAATGCTAGTAGCTGTATGGCATCCATTCCATATGTTACATGTTGAGTTTTTCCCCATAGACTCATGTGTTTGAATCCTCAGTTTCTGCTGATATTTCAGAAAAATGTGCCACATTTGAGAGCCTTGCTGGAGAAAAGCATGTCACAGGGGTTGGCCCTTGAAGGCTTTTACTAGAACAGCCTTATTTCCAGCTTCTCACTTGCTCTCTCTGCATCCATAGTGACCACTGTGACCTGAACCAGCTCCAGCTTCTGCCTCCTGCCATGCCCACTGTAATCTGTCTTAATGGACTACAACTCCCTTCTGGAACCATAAACCAGATGAATCTCCTTTTGCCTCTTAAGTTGAGTGTAAGTGTTTTCTCACAGCAGCAAAAGAAGGTAATTACAGTAATTGCAGCACCATGGGACATGGAAAAAGTGCAACATTTTTGTTTTAGTCCTTGAAATTTGACTAGGATGCTGTTTTTTGCCAGTTTTTTTTAAATTTTTGATCAAATCAAATTTCTCTTCACTTCATTCTTAGAGACATATTAGCAAAGCAAGTGATATCTATAATTGATGCAATTTCCTATCTTATAAGTGACATTATTTCTGCTGAGATCCCAAGGATCCTTCAGCACTTTGACTTCCCTGGGAGAGTAAAAATTGATTATTGCAGTCCTTAATGTTTCTGCACAGGTGCTCCTTCAATGCTTTTGCTAAGTTTAGCTTTTCAAACATGATAGGGATTTCGTAAATACATTATTGAAGTTTGTGTTCAAAAGCAGAAAGCTTACATGAAAGACTGAAAAGGGGATAATTTCAACCTCCAGCAGAACGCTATTATTATCTCTATCTAGGATTCCAATTCCTAAGATCATTTCCCTAGGATTTCTAGGGAAAACAACGGCGATGGAGATATTAATGAACATTTTAGATTAGCTTTCAAGAGCTATGCAGAGTAAAAATAAATTAAGTTGAGCCATATCTTGCACATCCCATAAATGTTATTTCCAATGTTAGTTAATATAAGTAAAACAGATCTGAAAGTAGGATGCCCTTAACCTGATGAGTCCAAATTATTTTGCTACTGAATACTATGAAGCCATGTGCAGCATTCATTTTTGCAGAACTGAACAGGGCAAAGAAGCACCAGATGCTAGGTATTTCCTGACTTTCTTACGTCATCATGAACTTCACATTGAAGTGATATCCTTTACCAGCAGTCAAATATGAGGTACATATTTTTTCTGAAGTTGAGGTAAAACTGAAGGAATTTGTGGGTAGATGAAACACATATCAACAGTTAAGATTATGAACAGTTCATAGTAGTAGAGGTGCCTGTTGTACTGAGAGACAGGGATGCATTTACCATGTCACAAATAAAAGTTCTAATTTTTTCTAGAACAGAAATTAGATGCTTGGGGAAATTTTGACCATATAGTTGAGGTTTAAGATATAAAATCACAGGAGTGCTGGCAATGCTTTCCATACATGATTTCAAATTACATTAAATATAATTCTCCGCTTACTTAACTATGACATAATATGTATTATTCATACGACTATTTGCTAAATATGATTAACAGAAATAATACTAGATATTGCAGAGGTATTTTTATAGTAATATAGATTGTTCCAAATTACTGAATATTTATTTTATCATAGTTATTGAAGTATATTTTAGTTACATTTCTCTACTTATTCTTTTCTGACCCTACACATAACATCATGCTTGGCATTAACCTGTGTTTTTTTTCCCAAAAGGAAAATGCTTAAAAAGATCTACTTATTAAATAATGTCATAGCCTAAGAAAGGTAGAAAAAGTATAGGTCTTAGTCATGATATTATATTCTAAAATGTTAATTTTAACCATATATGTGTATAATCAAAAATACAGAACAAACCACATATTTACATACCATATACACATATAAATATCATAGATAAGATACGCATATGCATATATGTGTGTATGTACATATGTATATATTTTCATATTTATGATGTTTAAGCAGTTAATTTCAAAGGACAAATAATTTGATCTAAAAGAAAACCCAACCTTTCTCTCAGAATTCTATTTCTATGGAACTACTGATATAGTATTATTGTTTTATGTGCTCATATACTCTATAATAATGTATGTAAATTCCATTCTTAACTAAAGTGCGATCACTTAGACATTTTGGCCCAGAAAAATAATTGCTCCAATACAGTGTTTTTCCCATGATGCAAAAGAAGTTAATGATGAAATATGTGTAAATTAACAAAGACTTGCTTTACAGTTTATTTTCCTGTGAAATCACTATTTAAAACAAATACTCGATATTAAAAATTATGCAGTAAATGGATCCTGAAATCAAAAAGAAAGAAGTATGGAGCTTTAGACAAATTTTCCAAAAGCACATAAAGGTTGTGCAACTTTCTTTAAAATGTAAAAGAAATCACCTTAAATCTTCCAAGGTTCTCAATGACTCAGCATTGTTTTCAAATAGGTTAAATACATAATTGGAAAAACTGTGAAAGTAGTGTTGCAATTTCAGGATATAAAATAACATGCAAACGAAATATTGATGAAATTGTTAGTAAAACATAAACTCTCCATATTTATGATAACAAAAGAAAATGAAATTCCTATCTAAAAATATAGCGATCTCTCACAAAAAAATCCACATGTGAGATATTTAGTATTCATTTATCATATGCTAAGGTCAAGGATAAAATGTCAGTAATACTTAAACTTAACAAATCACATTTTATTCATACAAAAACACAGTAAACATTGAGCAATATTATTAGCTACACATAGTCAGAAGGTATTACATATAAATTATATCTTAGATTACTATTATTTTATGACATAATACCTGCATGAAAATTTTAAGGATAACAAAATCATTACATTGAAATATATTAAATATCAGAAAATGAAACTTGTTTAATGAAGGGAATTTTAGACATCTTAAATTTCTTAAAAGTGAAAGAATGAGAAAGTCTTTTGTTGGACTATTGCTGTTCTTGGTTACAAATTTTGGTGCCTTGTTGAATATCTTTTATTCGTGATAAATTCATCTTCCCATTTGATGGTTAACAAATAAGACTTGCCTGATTACAAGAGAAACATAAAATATTTGCAGCATGAAGTGGTGAAAAGAGATGGCATGTCAGCTGCTGCTAATGTTAGCTGTTCATTCTTGGTGTCAAATCACACACAATAAGGAAGAGTTATCACATATTGTGTTAATAATCTACATGTTTGGGCACACTACACCAGGGCCAAAGGAACAGCTTTGTCAGTAAAGTGTTTGCTATGTAAACAAAAAGACCTGAATTGGATGCCCAGCATCCATGCTAAAAAAAAACAAAACACTTGAACAATCTACACATGGTAGCGTGTGCTTGCAATACCAGCACTGGAGAAGCAAAGAAGGATTTGAGTATCTCTGGGAACTGATGTCCAGCATCCATGCTAAAAAAACAAAACACTTGAACAATCTACACATGGTAGCGTGTGCTTGCAATACCAGCACTGGAGAAGCAAAGAAGGATTTGAGTATCTCTGGGAACTGATGTCCAGCATCCATGCTAAAAAAACAAAACACTTGAACAATCTACACATGGTAGCGTGTGCTTGCAATACCAGCACTGGAGAGGCAAAGGAGGATTTGAGTATCTCTGGAAACTGATGTCCAATAACTATGGCCTAATTGATGGGCTCTGGATTCAGTGAAATATCTGTTCTCCAAAAAATAATGAAGTTATTTTACAAGCATAGTGAGTACTTATCCCTGCTTCCCCCCATACACCTTTCCACCCCCCCCCCATTCCCCAACCCCGCCTTTGCTTCCCTTCCTCAATCCAATGGGCAAATGCTATACTCAGCTATGTTTATTTGAAAAAAATAAGTAAATTCCTGGGTAATGCTAGGAGTAAATACAGAGAGATTCAAACTTTGTAGCTCAACCTTTGACATGTTTTTGCATGATTATTTTATTTGAAAATACTGATTGTTGTAACCAAACATTTACTAAATGTTTACCTTAACCTTAAAAATATAATGAAGTGGTTTCCTCCAGACTCTGCCCCTCTCCAGCTGCTGCAGGGGAGCTATTGCTCCTCGCCACTGGCTGGAGTGGGAACCCCTGGGCGCCTGTGGGGTTTGTCTGTCAACGAAAAAGAAGAAAAAATAATGATGTGGTATTAAAGAAAGCACAAGGTTCCCAATTTTAATTTCCATGAATACACGTAAGTGTAGACACATGAACATATAAACACATGTATGCATATAAACAGAAACATGCACAAATAAAGATACAACTCTGAATTTAAACCTTCTAAATTCATTTGAAGTTGAGGAATTGGTAGCTCTCTGGGTTCTTCTATGCACATGAAGTCAGCAGGCACCACCCATATACTTGGGTGGGTCAACTATGAAATAGTTACCTATCACTTCAATAAGATCAACAGTTGTACAGCAATGTTGATTGGGATACTTAAGGAGCTAGTTCACATGTCACCTGGGTTTGAGTCTGGTAAGACCAGAGTCTACCCAGTCCTTTACTTGAAAATTTCACTTAAACATATTTTAATATATACAGAAATTCATAAAGAGTATTAAAATACAAGCAGGGGAATGATGTTTTAGCAAACAATATGGAAAAGTTTACAGAAAGAGTAAGCCATTGTAGACTAGCCATCTATAGATATCTATTTTCTCACCTTTCTCAGAGAAGATCCAGACTGAATAATTTTGTGATGTTCTGTTTTAGGAAGTAAAAAAAATATTAGAGGAAGAAAAGAAGCAACATTTTTAATTCACATACATCTTTATCAACTACATGTAAATAGCATAATTGATTTTACCATAATAGCAACCTCTTTGTTTCTACAGAATTGCAGTCCTATCTCCATTAGCACAGTATTCAACTTCAGACTCAAAGAAAGTTGGACACATCTCTCAGAGAACCAACAGGAAGGCAGATTGTTAGATTATGGAGAGTTGTCTTTATATAAATTGGCATCAGAAGTGGCAGTCTAAGTAGAAGATTCCTGAGAAACACAGCACAGATGGGTAAAGGAAATGAGGAGCATGCCACACAGCTGAAAGGACTGTGTAGATGACTCAATGAGGACCTGAATTTGGATCTCTAAAACCCACTAAGAATGCCAATGAATGCTTGTAATTCCAGATGCAGACATGGAATCCCCAGGGCAAACAGGCTGGCTATCCTCGTCAACTCCTGAGCCCTGGAGACCTGTTGCAATAGTAATGAAAAAGTAGAAAGTGATTAAAGAAGTCACGTGATATCAACTTCTGACATCCAACACATGTACATGCAGTCAGAGCATCTTCATACACATATGTACCCACATACATGCAAACACAAATACACACGTGCATTTAGACTATACCCATGTGCAAGTAAACAAATAGTGCCATACTTTAATCATGCTTTTCAACATAGCAGGGCCAACAAAAGCAAATGGAAAATTTAATGGTATGCATTTAATGTCCTATAAATTTTCCCAAAGGACAAAGTATCTTGAGGAATAAAAAATGAGTATGGGAATGTGGTATCCTTTGTATATAAGCAGGCAGAGTGACTTGTATATTTATTCCAGACACGTATATTTTGACCTGGCCTCTTCACACAGATCATGAAAGTTCAGGCTCACCAAACTAGATACTGCTCTATCTAGAGAGTAATATACATATAGCAATTGCACAAAAGTGGTAGAGCATGGGCACTGAAATGTCTTTTATCTACAAAATACCAGTACTTATAAAAATAGCATTCAGCTGCCAGTACATCACTATTTATCTTGCTTGATGTAAAGTCAATATTTCAATGTAAAGTAATCACATCGAGTATTAAGTAACAAAAACATCTTGTCTTCTCCAGTGAGTTGAAAACAATAGAATATTCAAGAGTATGTCAGTTAGGGATAAATGCTAATTGGTTGGCTACAATGTAATATTTTATGGAATTGGTCATTGATGATAATATTTTACTAATATATGTATATATGTTAAATACAATAATAATGATGATAATTTGTCAAACCACCTGAAGTATCAGGAACTATATATGCTAAGTACAGAACATTAGAAATTCACCTAGCATTGGGTATTTGTTGAAAAAGAGTCCAAATAGTTCATTAAGACAAAGGAGCACATTATGTCTACAATAGTTTCTGTGATTCACTTAATTCAAGTAGATTGGGTTGAACAGTGAGTACTTTTACTCTCCTCTAGACTCTTATATACCAACTTCCTCTGCCACTTCCATCCACATTCTTGGGCACCTTTTGACTGTCAAGAGATAAGCAGGCATGAAAATCTTTTAAGTAAAAAGCTATATACTGAAATAGTGTTGAAATGATGAAAAGCTAAAATGAAAATCAAGCAATATGCTATTTTCCAGTTTATGGAACTATATACTTTGGTTTCATTTAAAAACTGGCAATGCCTTCTTCAGTATCCTGCTGGTGGAATAAGGGATCATCCTGAAAGGACTTTGAATGCATAGTTTTTTATGTTATGGTTCTTATAGAAAGGCACCAACAGTTTAATCTCAGAAATATTAAGATGTCAGAAGTGTAGAGTATCTTCCTGGAAATTCTTTGGGGAGACACGGTTTCCTTTTTCATTCTGGACTCAGACCCTGCATACGCTTCACTTTCTGTTCTTCCTGGAACCATAGAAAGGAAAACCTGGGTTGTGTTAAAGGCTTTTGTGACTTAATGGAGGTCCCTGGGTCCCCTGGAATTGTCTCTCATTCCAACCTATGCAATTTCAATGTATCTGTAGAATGTTGATGCCAGAATATCAAGTGAATTTCTGCATAGTTTATGAATACTATGTACACACACTGGCATATGTTCTAAAATGGGTATGTGCAAGGAGGACACTTCATTGCAAAGCAAAATACTGACAGACCCTCTCATCTTCTGCCACCCTCTCAATCTACTGGTAGAAGAGAGAGAATTGTACAGACATCTTTCCATATCTCACACTAAAATTATCAAAATAAGATTTAAATCAAGCATAGGACTAGATGAATGTGACTCTGGGAAACGTTCTAAATTTTGTATTTGTAATAAAAATAATGAGTATCCAGTAAATGGTGGATACTATAAACATATTACAAACAAGTCATTGATATAAGTGATAATTCTAATCCATTAATTTAAGTCAACAGACAGTTCAGTAATATTTCCATGGCAATATTTCAGGAATGAAGTTATTCTTCCTCAAATTATTAAAAATTTCAAATTATATTTCTATGCATATCATGCGTGGTAATTTATCTTGAACAATCTGTGAACTCTTTTTTTAAAGAAATACATTGACATGAGGAAATGGAACCTAAGCAATACTTTTTGGTTTTGTTTTGTTTTTTGTCTCATTTTAATATTACACATAGGCTTCCTCATTTATTATGTCTTCTACTAGTCTTTCCAAGTCCACATCCATTTCCTTCTCACTGAAACTTTCCTCATGCTCTCCACAACTACCATGACTTTATATTACTAGTCTTATCATTTGATTTGCATGTGTGTCTGTCTGTGTGTATCAGAGGGCATTATGGGTGCCTGTGGAGGCCTAGGAGCTTCAGGAATCACCCTGGTTCGCTTTACCTCCTCTTTGCTTTGCTCTGGAGTTTCCCAAGCTCTGTTTTCCAGGATCAGAAGTACAGGCTGCCTCCATTTCCTCCTGGCATTTTTATGGGCGATCTGGGATCTGAACTCAGGACCTTCTCTTTGTGAGGCAGATTCCTAACTCCTGAACTCTCTCTCCAGCCCCCTCCATATTTAATTTTTGAGGCAGAATCTTGCTGACTTCCACAGGTTGTACTTAAACTTGGAACCCTCTGCCTCAGTCCAGCTAGGAAGTGCAACTACAGGCATGTGCTTCTAGGACTGGCATACTTATCAACCTTAAATATATAGATTATTTTTCTAGTAAATGGAGTGAGCTCCCCAAAAGCCAAGTTTCGCCCACTAAAGTTGATTGTGGGGAGAGGACATCGCTCTCAGAGATGCTGAAATCAATTGCAAAGAGTTTGGAATCTCCAGCAGGAAACCAGAAAAAGGAAAGAAGATTCCAGAAGCACATGGTTGGGCTCTCCATCTCTACATGTGACTTGAAGCTTCCAGAGGAATCAGTCCCAGTGTGGGGGCCCCACGACAGAGTTCAGGGCATGCTAACAGAGGTAGTCTGCTGATATACTTTTGAGTTTAGAATGTGGTTTCAGTTTCCCAGGAATAAAACTAAGGTGTACATTAGAACCAATTGACAGCTCAGAGGACAAATAGCTTTCAAGACTAGATGGCAGAAGGGATTCATTTCTTCTTGTCAGAATTGTTTTAATCAGTGAGAATAACTTGTCCAGAGTTTCCGTTGTTCACCATGTTACAGACCTATTTACTCAAAATTGGAGAGTTTAGGGCAGTTTTTTTTTTTTTTTTTTAAAGAAGAGGGTTGTCTATACTATGTGTGACTTTAAATGAAAGTGCCATAAAATAAAAGATTGCTAACCAGTAAAACTTGAAGGATTGACTTAATACTACACAACTGTTTACCTCTTCATAATTAGTCAGGAAATATAATCTAATGCTAATATAATATTAAGTATAGAAAATATATGTTAAAAATTGATCAATTTAATGCCTCCTACACTTTTATATTTGGCTTATGACACTGCACTAACTACAGATGTGACATGCTAGGTACCAGCCTTTATAAAAAATTATTTCTTCCTATGGTGCCTAAAAATATCATGGCTGACTCTTTCATGCTTGTGATTTATTCAGATATCTCTGTTATAGAAACTACAACTAATTTAAAAAGAAATGTCTTGCTGTTTTCTTTAGTATTCATGTGAGGATGACAAGCTCATGGTACCTATTTTATATATGGTTCTGTAGAAGCACATGGAGTCTCAGGACATGCTGCAACATTGCTGACACAAGAGAATCTATTTCCTCTTTTTGTCTGAAAATTCCTGTTTCTTGTGATTTTCCTTTTTGTCTGCTCGATATGCTATTTCTCTGACATGTTATTGACAACTGGGAAATAAAGGAAAAATCCTGTATCTGGGGAATAAAATAACATTGATAAACTCAGGAGACTTGACCGCCATTTCCTCAATTTGAAAGACTTTCCGTTCTGACACAGAAGATGAAATAATTGTAAGTGAACAGTAAACTTGAAAGAATATGCCTTCAAAAGAAAAATTCTTTGTATTTTAAAATAAGAAAAATCTTCCAAAATGAAAGGCCACTAAAAGTGCTTAGAGACAATGAGGTTTTCTTTATTTCTTTCTTTCTTTTTGACACACAAACAACCATGCATCATGTCTAAAGGAATAATTAATTGAAATGCAGAGAACACTGAACCAGATTCAAACTAGATCAGCTCATTTGAGGTTCTTGGCTTCATGGGCTCTGACAGATAGTTTAAGATTTCTTTCTTTCTCTCTCTTTCTCTCTCCATATATATTTATATTACATATAAATACATAATATATGTTATAAAATATATATTTTCTCCATACATATTTTTGTATTTACATATATAAAGGTTCTAATGATTTATTAGTCTTTCTTTCCCTAATACCTATTTTATAAAACTATGAAATGAAATCTATAGCTTTTCTTTTTTGCTTAAGGACAACATACATTGGGGACTTAAGTTTAATTAAAATATTGAATATGCTATACCTGAGTGCGTGGAAACATTGCTAATTGTACTCAAACACAAACTACCATGGTAATATAGTCTTTGGATTTTCTGAGGTGTTTGATATAAGGATGAGGTTCACACTCCACAGATCCAGGGTTTCATTTTGGGTGAGCAAAGGGTCTTACCTACTCTGATTGGTCTCCCCACCCTCAATCCCCACACAGATCCTGCCACTGGCCTAAGATTGGCCATTGTATTTGTGCTTCTTGCCACTTGATAGAAATAATTTATTTTATATCAATATGTTAATTAATACCAGATATTTAAAATTAATTCACAACTCTCAGTCATGCTAAGTGTTGCAATTCTCCTGCATGGTTGCTAATAAATGACCATAAATGGCTTAAGAGAACAAAGGTTAATTTTCTTACTGATAGACAGGTTACAGTTCTCAGTCCAGCTTGACAGGAGAACATACACCAACACCAAGGCTGAGGGAACTGGCCACACCATCAGTAAGTAATGGCTGAGAGAGGGACAATCCTTGCTTGCCAGACCAGCATGTCTGGCCAAGTGTACATAAGGATGCCAATTCTTTCGACCAGCTGTGTGTATTTTATTTCAGGGCCTAATCCCACCCACTATGGGCTGGGCATTCCCTATTAGCTAGACAATCTCCTGCAGGTCTTCTCTGGGCCTAACTCAACTACTAATTCTCTACAAATGAGCCCAGAGCTCAAGTCTTCAACTGTCAAGTTGACACCTGTGCCCAACTATGACACTAAGCAACCATACACATGTTAAACACAAAGGTAGTATTCTCTTTGAAACATGCTTCCTAAATTTTATAGCAATGAAGTTTTAGGAAAGTCAGAGTGATTCTCTTTAAGACAAAAGCAAACTCTGTTGTACTCATCATGAAACCCAGCTGTACCCATGTGGAGGAAAATCCACAGTGCTTCATCAACCATCTGTTCTCATTAACCCGAGATGCTCAGTACTGTCTGCTAGGGAAAGTACACTTAATTTTGCTTTCCGTATGTAAAAGGTTCTGTCTCTAAGCCTCAGCTTATGTTTGCATCATCTTGCAAGATAATTGTTTTCATATATTCAAGTCTCTCTGCATCAGAGAAATAGTCAATCCACTTCTTTCAATAATTTGACTCCCTTCTTATGGCATCTAACTTTTCTTATGACAATTCAATATTACCTCTACAAACATCTGCACATGGAAAGAGGTTACTACCTTTTCACTAATGATCTTAGCTGATTTATTAATGAGTCCAGTGGAGATGAAGAACTGTGTTTTACTTCATCTCAGCTTCCACTAGTCTCCTATGCTCCTGTTAATTATATTTTCTACTTATATGGCTTCTCTAAAATCATATTTGATCTTTTCTTATTTACAGTCTGCTGCAGTTTCTGTGCATGTTGCTAATAAATTCATGATCAAACATCTTAGAGTAGTAACAAGGGACATTATTCTGGCTTAAAATTTTCTAGTTATAGTTTGTAGCCCAGCTTGGTGAGGGAGATATCACCAATACCTGAGCTCAGAAGATGGGCAACACCATATCCACAGAACTGCTGAGAGAGGAGCAAACCTCCCTTGCCAGACAGCATGTGTGTTCAAGTATCCTGAAGAACGCCCTTTTACTTAACCAGCTCTCTCCATTTAATCCATCTGTCCAGGATATGGTCACCATGATCTAGGCTTTTCCTCATCAATTAGACAGAATTTCTCTGGGCTTAAGTCAATTTTAATTATTTACAAATATGATCAGATCATAAGCCTTCAGTTGTCATGTGGACAGCTATATCTAATTATCATAACAATTTGAAGAGAAGCTGTAAATGGTCATTTCTCCCCATTTTCTGCATTTCTTGGAATATTTATGCAAAACTGTAGTGTTATAGTGACTAAATTTACAGATTCAAATAAGATGCACATTCTTATTAATAATTTATCCATCATTGTTTCATATGCATATCAAAATCAGCATGTTTAAAATTAAGTTCTTATTTTAAGAATACTTATAAGAGACACAGACACATAGAAAACATGTATTTGCTAAACAAAACTGAAAATTTTTCATGTTTAAGTGTTTAAGAATCTTATTTTTATATTCAACCTCACCAAACTTAAAATCTAGCTTTATCATCATTGACCATGGCCCAGTCTTACTTGTTTCATAGAGTTGTGAATATATGAGGATTAAACAAGACTTATCACAGTAGATATACAGTCTATAGAAAACACTTATGCTTAGCTTAATAGGCAGTAGAACTTTCATAGAAGCTCCATTTTTTTTTTACTTTACCCTTTTATGTTTTTGAAATATTATCATAATTTCAGGAATATCTCTACTCACAAACACTTTTATTTTTTGGTTTGTGTTGCAGAAATAGATTTCCAATAGATTCCAAACATTCCAAATGAAGTTCTTGAAGAAGTATTTAGAATGGTCAGATAATACAAACAGTTAAAATAGTGATCTATTTAAAAACTCATACCTGTTTTTTTTATGTCTTTATGGAAGCCTTTTGAATTCTTGAACAAAGATTTTTTTTCCCTCAATCATACACAGGCATTCCAGTGGACGATGCCCAATGTCATGCTTGAGCCTTTGACTTGAGAGACTTCCATCCTGCCAATAGACCCTGATATGACTCACATAGAATTATCTTTCAAACTTTAGACAAAGTAACCAAACAGTCAAGTTTTCCTAATAGTTTGCTCTGATTTTCTTGTACTGTAGCACTTAATATTTAATTAATCTGAGTGTACTCAACTGGATCAATCAGTATTCCTGATACTCAAACCAGTATCTAGGAAAGATGAACTAATAAAAATTCATAACAGCATATGAATCAAGTGATGTGTCATTCAAAAGATATCAATTTCAAAATAAATGTAGAATCACACTGACTTTCTTTTGTTATATGTGCTACATAAATCAATAAGAAAACATTCTTCTTTAAGTAGTTTTCCTGTTGTGAGAACATTCATTATTTTACAGCTCTATGGAAAATGAGGCCTAGTAGGTGATCATGTCTTGCTTAGCAATTAGGACAAAAAAAAGTTACTGTGTATTCCCTTAAGAATTTGTGACCGCACCTCCAAGTGGTTTTTTGATTAATTCTGTTAGCCAAAAGCCTTACATTATTGTACACAATGAAAGGAGAGTTGAAAGAAATAAAAGAATTACTGTTAATTTGGTGAACTGAACAACTAGGGTCATTAAAACATTGACAGATTTAAATACCACATTAGGGCTAGAGGTTGTGCCTTTACCTCACAAACAAAAGGACCCATATTCTAAGCTTAGATACCATGCAAAAATATCAGAGGGTAAAGCATTATAGAGAGGTAGAGCAATTCAAGATGATTCCTTAAGTCACCCTTGGCACTCTTCAGGCACACATAGTGCTCTGTTTTTACACACACACACACACACACACACACACACACACACACACACACACATGCATGTGTATACATGCATACCTACATACTCATACACACACATACTTAAACATGTGAACAATAAAAAATTGTAAACTGCCACATTAATTTTATTACATCTTTAAAAGTATATCCTGATATATTGCTCAACTGACATATGTAAATTTTTAATGCACGTTCTAAAAAATTATAGCTAGTATCTACATATCCAAATCATATCAAGACAGTTTTAATTACCCTTCACAAATTCATGTCAGAAATCTTCTAAATCTTATCTCTTTATGTCAAGCAAATATAGCTGAAGGAAAAGTAGATTAAAGCAAAAAAAGTAGGGTTTCATCAGAACACCACACAGTATGTGTCTGGAAAACAAAGATATTTTCCTCAAAGTGACATCATATTTTCAAATGATCTCTAGGCCAGTTCCTGGGCTGGAGGTCAAGCCTCTGACTTGCAAGCAGTTTCTAATTGTGGGTCCCAGATCCCACATAAAAACAATAGGAAGAAATGGTGGTGGCCTACATAGATAGACACTGGGAATAAGATGAAACACAATCCAGGGTAATTTTCCAAGTCACCCTTAGACTTCCAGAGACACACAGATTGCCTTCTGATACACAGATACCAACTTATAAAATGAATGAAAAAGAAACAAATTTCTTTATAATTATCTAAAAATGTCACATAGAACATTGTTATATATGCAAATAGCATACTTTCTCTGCCTTTACTACATGAATTATAGCTAAATAATTGTGGCAGAGATCATAGGATGCTCAAATATACATGAAATATTCACTATTTGACACTTACTTGAAAAATTTTGATGACCAACACTGAAATTCCCTTAATTCATGTTTGATCTAATTTTATAAAGTCTTCCTAGACCACAATCTTCGGTTAATATGAATTGTCAAATATTTTGATTAGTCTGTGCTCATATACACATTACACATATATGTGTATGTAGTATTTTAGAAATCTTGGCACAACCAAAACTTATTACATAAAATCACAAATTTTCAGTGTTTTTTTACACATTGTTAAGTTAAATTTTGTCTGATACTATCATTGTTCTTTGAGCAACTACCCCATGGTTGTCAACAAATTTAGTAAATAAGTCTGAGGACTAATTTTTTTTCTCCCACATTTTATTTTTTTTCCTAATCATAAAAGCTCAATAGGTACCCCAGTCCTTTCCCTCCATCCAACACTTCCCAGTTGTACCCCTTGCACTCACCCCTATTCAACCTTTTCTTTCATCACTCTTCCTCCTTCTTTCTCTCCCAGTGCCTTCCCCTTTCCCAGGGCCTCCTACCCATCCCCTGGAGCATCCTTTTGTGTGACTGCCAAACTTCTCTTTGAGTCCTCCAAGTGTTCAGGAACCCCTTCTTGGGCATCCCGTTACTATGGGAACTCTATGATGACTGCAAAATCCGTTGCCTCTAAGTGTCCCACTGCTTGGAGGCTTCACTGTGATCCGTACTAGACTTTGGGGAATTGTTGATATGTCAGCGATTGTGCAGGCCAGCCAAAATCCAATTCTGTCTGTTGATGTCCAAACTTGTGTGGAGTATCTTGCATAACTTTGGTTCTCCACATCTTTAGGCTCTAACAATCTTGTAGCCCCCTCTTCTACAAAGTTCCTTAGCATGAATTTCTGCATTACAGGGATTATTACCAGAAGTGGCATAGCAAGATCGTATGGCATTTCAATCTTCAACTTTTTTAGAAATCAAACTACTGGGGCTGAATAGGTGGCTCAGGGGTTAAGCCTCTGCCTTGCAGGCAGAAGCTCCTGAGTTCGGAACCTAGACCCTACATAGAGATGCCGGGTGGAAGCAGGGGCAGCC
Source organism: Typhlomys cinereus (assembly GCA_023101885.1). Lineage (NCBI taxonomy): Eukaryota > Metazoa > Chordata > Mammalia > Rodentia > Platacanthomyidae > Typhlomys > Typhlomys cinereus. The sequence continues at coordinate 811,131 of JALPQD010000537.1, read as the reverse complement.
TGTGTTTCTGGTCCTGATAGGGCGGAGCCTGTGAATCCCAGGGCAGAGTACACAAGGAGGAAGTAGAGGCGGTCCATGGTTGTTCCAGAGTTCATCCGTGGTTCTACACACACACACACACACACACACACACGCACACACATACACACATGCACACACATGCATACATGCACAATTGAATAAATAATAGATAATAATAATAAAAAGTTTAAAAAAACATATAGAAATACTGATTTTCAGAGTGATTGCATAAGTCTGCATCCCATCTGCAATGTGTGAGAATTCCCTTCCCTCCACATCCTCTCCAACATTTGGTGTTGTTTGTATTGTGGAGTTTTCTCATCCTGACCACAGGGAAGTTTTAATTTGCATTTCCCTGATGGCTAGGGACGTGGAACATTTTTAAATAGATTTGTTAGCCATTTCAATTTCATCCTGGAAAGTTTCTTTTGAGTCACCAGGCCCATTTTTTAATTGGGCCATTTATCTCCTTGGAGTTTAGTTTTTTAAGGTCTTTGTACACTCTGGATAATAGGGCTCTATCAAATATGTGTTCAGTGAAGATTTTCTCCAATTCTCTGGGTTGCCTTTTGTTTACAATCTCTTTATCTTTTTTTATTTATTTCTTCCACTCATACAAAGTTGATAAGTACCCCATTCCCTTCCCTCCCTCCATCCTTCCCTGGATCCCTTTATCTGAACAGAAGCTCTTTAATTTAATAAGATCCCATTTATTGATTGCTGGTTCTAGTGCCTGTGCAATTGGATTTCTGTTCAAGAACTGTTAGCCTGCCCAATCAGCTCGAAGATCCCTAACCTTTTAACTAGTGTGCTTATAGTCTCTGGCCTAATATTAAAGTCCTTGATCCATTTGAAATTAATTTTTGTGCATGGTGAACTGGTCCAGTTTTAATCTTCTGCATGCAGATATCCTGTTTTGCCAGCAGCATTAAAATTTTTAGGCCCCTTTGTCAAAGATCAAATGGCTGTGATCATGTGGGCTTATATTTGAGTCTTTAACCCTTATCCATTTATCTACCTGTCTATTTTGGAGCCAGTACCAAGCTGTTTCTATTATTATGGATTTGTAGTAAAGATTAAGGTCTGGTATGGTGTTTTCCTTAGTCAGTATTGCTATTCCTACACTTAGACTTTTCTGTTTCTACATGCATTTTAAGATTATTTGCTCAGTTTATTTAATGATTGTTTTGGGATTTAGATTGATAGAGTGTTGAATTTGTACATTGCTTTTGGTAGGATGGTCGTTTTTATGATGTTGATTCTGCCAATCCAGGAGCATGGGAGGTCTTTCCATCTTTTGTTGTCTTCTGTAATTTATTTCTTTGGATTTTAAAGTTTTCATTATAAAGGTCTCTCATTTTTTTGTTAGATTTATACCAAGGTATTTCATTTTGGGGGGTCATAGTAAATGGGATTGTTCCTCTTAGGACTTTTTTACTTTTTCCATCCTTGTCATATAGGAAGGCCATTGATTTTTTACATGTTTATTTTGTCTCCTGTCACTTTGCTGGACTTATGTATCCAGGAGCTTCCTGGTGGAGTTTTTAGGATCATGTCATCTGCAAATAGCAATATCTTGACTTCTCCCTTTCTAATTTGAATCACTTTTATCTCCCTCCCTTATGGTTTCATATTCAATATTGAATAGAAGTGGTGAAAGTGGAGAGCCTTGCCTATTTTCTGATTGAAATGGGAATGCTTCGAGGTTTTCTCCATTGAGTATAATTTTTGCTGTTGACTTGTATACAGCTTTTATTATGTTGATATAAGTTTCTTCCATTCTAACTGTCATTAGGATTTTTATTATAAAAGGATGTTGGATCTGGTCAAAGCTTTTTCTGTATCTATTGAGAGTATCATGTGGTCTAGGACTTTGGATTGGTTTATATGATTGATTACATTTATTGATTTGCATATGCTGAACAACCTTGTGTTGCTGGGATAAAGTCTACTTGATAGAGTGAATGATCTTTTTTTTGTTTGTTTCTTTGTTTTTTTAACATTTTTTATTATGATTTCTGCCCATACAAACTTAATAGGTAGACCAATTCCCTCCCCCCCTCCTCCTCCCCCCGAACCCCCTGCTCCCCCTCCCTCCCTCCCCATTTCCCAGTGCCTCCCCCCCAATTCCCAGAGAGTCCTTATTTGTGTATGCCTAACTCTCCTCTTGGTCCTCCTTTCCAATGACGTAAAAGGACCCAGTGGCATTTCCCTGAACCCTTTCTCGTGTTCTCCTTAAGCATAGGAACACTACTGTGGCCAATCCCTTGCCTCCAAGGATCTTTGTGCCCTTAGCTGATGTTAGTTAGACTTTTTGAGGTCAATAGTGTGATGGACATGGTGCAGGGCATGCAAAGTCCTATTATGATTGCTTCAGCCCTATCTAGTGTGGAGACTCTTCAAATCATTGCTCCCCCCATCCTTTTGCTCTTACAATCTTACCGTCCCCTCTTCCGCAAATGTCCCTGAGCTTCAGGATGGGGGGAGATTAGGCTGGCTTAGTTCTATGTGGATGATACAGAGTGTCTGAAGTTCTGGATTGTGGTTTGTTGATTTTCTTTTGCAGTTTTGTTGCTCCTGCAATGCCCTTCACTCCATCCTGATGTGCACTGTATGTCACCCCCTGGTCAGAGACAAAAAACTGTTAAACTGGAGTCTTGTTATAATAGCACATTCAAGGGTAGATGTAATAAAAGCAGAAAACATCGGTGAGGGAGGGATCAGTCACCCATTTGCAAAATGATCTCTTTTCATCTGCCACACTATATGCCCTCCCCTTCTGGTGAGATCATAACCCCTCAGTTGTACATGATCAGGAACGAACGTCTGTGAACTTAACCAGGTGTCACATTACTTACTTGCATTCCTTGGAGGTCGATTTTCTCTGCTGTAACATGGTACCCTCTCTCCTTGTGTCTGGTGTGGCTCTCCAACCCCATCCCTCCTGTTCACTATCCTTGCAATTACTGTATTACATAGGTTTACCCTTGAGTGTCTCAATGTGGGCTGGGTGAGTTTGGTACTAGGAGCCACCTATTAGGGAGTACATATGGCGCTTAATTTTCTGGGATTGGGATACTTCACATAATATAATTGTTTGTAATGACATCCATTTCCCAGCAAATTCCAGTAATTCTTCATTTTTGATGGCTGAGTAGTACTCCATTGCATAGATGTACCACAGTTTCCTTATCCACTCATTAACTGGTGGACATTTAAGTTGATTCCATGACTTTGCTATTGTAAACAGTGCTGCTATGAACATGGTCGTGCTTGTGCTATCGAGGCAAATCTCTGCTGCATGGGGGGTTATTCCCAAAAGTGGAATAGCAGGGTCATATGACATTTTAATCTTTAATTTCTTTAAGAATCTCCAGACGGCTCGCCAGGATGACTGTATGAGCCTGCATTCCCACCAGCAATGTAGCAGAGTTCCCCTCTCTCCACATCCTCTCCAGCATTTATTGTTGTTTGTATTGTGGATTTTTGCCATCCTGACCAGGGTGAGATGATATCTCAGGGAAGTTTTGATTTGCATTTCCCTGATGGCGAAGGAAGTGGAGCATTTTTTAAGATATTTGTTAGACATTTTAATTTCATCTCTGGTAAAATTTCTTTTAAGTCCAGGGCCCATTTTTTAATTGGGCCATTGGTTTCCTTGGTGTTTAATTTTCTAAGTTCTTTGTGCACTCTGGACAGTAGAGCTCTATCAGATATGTGGTTAGTGAAGATTTTCTCCCATTCTGTGGGTTGCCTTTGAGCTCATGTGACAATCTCTTTGTCTGAACAGAAGCTCTTTAATTTCACAAGATCCCAACTGTTGAGAGTTGGTAGCAGTGACTGTGTCATTGGATGTCTGTTTAGGAAGTGTTGGCCTAGCCCAATCAGCTCAAGGGAGTTCCCTATCCATTCAGTTATGATTTTTATAGTCTCTGGCCTGATATCAAGGTCCTTGATCCATTTGGAATTAAGTCTTGTACATGGTGACAAGTAAGGGTCCAGCTTTAATCTTATGCATGTGGAGATCCAGTTTTGCCAGCACCATTTGTTGAAGATGCTGTTCTCTTTCCATTGGATTCTTTGGGCCCCTTTGTAGAAGATCAAATGGCTGTATTTTTGTGGGCTAATATCTGGGTCCTCAACCCTTATCCATTGATCTGTGTGTCTATTTTGAAGCCAGTACCAGGCTGTTTTTATAACTATGGATTTGTAGTATAGACTAAGGTTCGGTATGGTAATACCTCCAGCAGTGTTTTTGTTACTCAGGATTGTCTTTGCTATCCTGGGTCTTTTGTGCCTCCATATGAATTTTGAGATTGTTTGGTCAACTTCTTTAAAGAATTGCTTTGGGATTTTAATTGGTATAGCATTGAATTTGTATATTGCCTTTGGTAGGATGGTCATTTTTACAATGTTGATTCTGCCAATCCAGGAGCATGGGAGGTCTTTCCACCTTCTGATGTCTTCAGCAATTTCTTTCTTTAGGGTTTTAAAGTTTTCATTGTAAAGGTCGTTTACCTTCTTGGTTAGGTTTATACCAAGGTATTTCATTTTTTAGGGGCTACAGTAAATGGGATTGTTTCTCTCAGGGCTTTTTCACTTCTTTCATTCTGGGCATATAGGAAGGCCTCTGATTTTCATGCATTTATTTTGTATCCTGCCACCCTGCTGAACTTCTCAATTAGTTCTAGGAGCTTCCTGGTGGAATTTTTGGGATCACTCAGGTATAAGATCATATCATCTGCAAATAGGGATAGCTTGACCTCTTCCTTGCCGATTTGAATCCCTCTTATGTCCCTTTCTTGTCTTATGGCTTCAGCTAAGACTTCAAGTACAGTATTGAATAGAAGTGGTGAGAGTGGACAGCCTTGTCTAGTTCCTGATCGAAGTGGGAATGCTTCCAATTGTTCCCCATTGAGCATAATCCTTGCTGTGGCCTTGTTGTATACAGCTTTTATTATATGGATAAAGGTTCCTTCCATTCCTACCATCTCTAGTGTTTTCATTATAAAAGGTTGTTGGATCTTGTCAAAGGCTTTTTCTGCGTCTATCGAGAGTATCATGTGGTCTTGGACTTTGGATTGGTTTACATGATGAATTACATTTATTGATTTTCGTATGTTGAACCAACCTTGTGTGCCAGGGATGAAGCCTACTTGGTCCCTGTGAATGATCTTTTTGATATGTTTTTGAATCCGATTTGCTAAGACTTTGTTGAGAATCTTTGCGTCTGTGTTCATCAGGAGGATCGGCCAATAGTTTTCTTTTTTAAGTTAATCTTTATTAGGTTTTGGGATTAAGACAATATTAGCTTCATAGAAGGAATTTGATAGTGTTCCTTCCTTTGGTATTTGATGGAAAAGTTTAAGGAGTATTGGTGTTATTAACTCCTTAAATGTCTGGTAGAATTCTGTGCTGAATACATCTGGTCCAGGACATTTTTTTGGTGGGAAGATTCGAGATTACTTCCTCAATTTCCTTATATGTTATAGGGCCATTTAAGTAATTCACAACTTCCTGATCCAATTTAGGTAAGATGTATTTACTTAGAAGTTCACCCATCTCTTGTGTGTTGTCAAACTTTACTGAGTATAAGTTTTTGAAATATGATGTTATAATTCTCTGGATTTCTTGGGTATCAGTAGTGATAATTCCATGTTCATTTCTAATTTTGTTAATTTGGGTTTTCCCTCTCTTGCTTTTGGTTAATTTAGCTAGGGGTGTATCAATCTTATTGATTTTTTCAAAGAACCACCTTTTTGACTGTTGATTTTTTCTATCGTTTTCTTAGTCTCAATTTCAGATATTTCTCCCCTTATTTTGCTAATCTTCTTTCTTCTGCTACTTTTGGGATCAGATTGCTCAAGTTTCTCTAAAGCCTTAAGTTTCATCGTTAAGTTATTTATTTCTGATGTTTCCATTTTTTTGATGTAGGCATTAAGAGCTATGAACTTACCTCTTAGGACAGCTCTCATTGTGTCCCAGAGATTTTGGTAAGTTGTATTTTGTTATCGTTCACTTTCAGGAAATCTTGAATTTCCTTTTTAATGTCTTCCTGAATCTAGTTCTCATTCAGCATAATATTGTTAAGTTTCCAGGAGTTAGTGTATTTTCTCTTGTTTGTTGTATTGTGGATATCCAGCTTTAGGTTGTGTTGCTCTGATAGGGCACAGGTTAGAATTTAAACTTTTTTGTATATGTATAGATTTGTTTTGTGGCCCAATATGTGATCTATTTTGGAAAAAGTTCCATGTGCTGCTGAGAAAAATGTGTATTCTTTTGTGCGTGGGTGAAAAGTTCCATAGAGATCTGTAAGGTCCATTTCATTAAGGGTTTGATTAAGTTCCAACGTGTCTCTGTTAAGCTTTTGACCTGTTGATCTATCCCATGTTGAGAGGGCGGTATTGAAGTCCCCAAGAATTATCATTTGGGGGTTGATTTCTTGCCTTAGGCGCTGTAGGGTTTTCTTAATGAATGTGGAAGGGCCTATATTGGGCGCATATATGTTCAGGATTGTGAAGTCTTCCTGGTGAATTGTACCTGTGACTAAAATGTAGTATCCATCTGTGTCTCTTATGATTTTCTTTGGTTTGAAGTCCACTTTGTCTGAAAGCATAATTGCTACCCCTGCCTGTTTCCTGGTTCCATTAGCTTGCAAGATTTTGGACCAGCCTTTCATTCTTAGGATGTGCCTATCTTTCGTGGTGAGATGAGATTCCTGAAGGCAGCAGATTGTTGGATTGTGGTTTTTAATCCAAGTTTGTAATCTGTGTCTCTTAATCGGCGAGTTAATACCATTGACATTTAATGTTTTAATGGAGAAATTATTTATAATTCTGGACATTTTTTATGTTTAGTAGATTTTGTAAGCATGTTGTTTGATATTTATGTTTTGATGTTTTGATAGTATTATACTTCCCTTCTGTCCTCCTGGATATGCTTATTCTTTTCTTCAAGCTTGAGTATCAGTTCTAGGATTTTTTGAAGGCCTGGTTTGGTAGACATGTATCCCTTCAAGTTGTCTTTGTGCTGGAAAACTTTTCTTTCTCCCTCAATCATGACAGATAGTTTTGCCGGGTATATCAGTCTGGGTTGGCATTTTTGCTCATTTAATACTTGAAGTATGTCTCTCCAAGCTCTTCTTGCCTTTACTGTTTCCATGGAGTAGTCATTTGTTATTCTAATAGTTTTACCTTTAAAAGTTAGTTGCTTTTTTTCTCTTGAAGCTCTCAGCAATTTTTCTTTGTCTTGAATGTGGAGTGTTTTGACTATTATTTGCCGTGGCGATTTTCTATTTTGGTCGTATCTATTTGGAGTGCGAAATGCCCTTTGTATTTGGATAGGCCTCTCATTCTTTAGTTATGGGAAGTTTTCATTCATGATGAATTGAAATATTTCCTCTGGTGTGGTATTTTGGGATTCTTGTTCTGGTATTCCATGAATGCGCATGTTAGGCTTCTTCAGGGTTTCCCATATCTCTTGAATGTTCCTCTCCAGTATCTTTTTGTCTTTAACAATCTCTTCCATTGAGCTGGTTAATTCTCCCACTTTGTCTTCAAGATCTGAAATTCTATTTTCTGCCTCATTTGTTCTGTTGATAAGACTCTCCGTTGAGTTTTGGGTTGAAGATAACTTGTCTTTTAGTTCAATTTTAAACTCTGCTTGAGACTGTTTTAATTGCTCTATACCTATTTTTGTTTCTTGAACTGTTTTTCTGAACTCCTCCAAGTGCCTGTTGCATTCCTGTTCGAAGTGGTTGATACGGTTGTTTAACTCTTCTTGGATTTCCTCTTTCATAGAATTAATCATGGTAAGGATCATACTCTGAAAGTCGTTATGTTGGGTCTGGCTTTCATGGCTATTTTCTGTGGATTTGTTCTTGTCGGAATCCCTCATTATGGGATTGATTCTTTGGGCAGGAGATTGGTCTTCTTGGGTTTTGTTTGTCGTGGATCTGCACTTTGACTTGTACATTGTGGTTTTGTTTTTTAGGACCTTTCAGTTTCTGTGTGTTTTTCACTGAATCGACGTAGTTGGTATTGTTACGCTTGCCAGTTATTACTAGTGCTTGCCTTGGATTGGGTATGTTTGTGTATTATTATTATATCCTAGATGAGGCTACTAGGCTGTTAGTACGTCAGTTAAGTCAGGTTACATTACCAGGGGGTGAATATTAGTTTGGTAGTGCACTTTTATGATTTAGTATCTTGGTGAAATGTGGGGGTGAGTGATGTACTCCCTGCAATTGTATGTTGTGGGGTGGCTGTATGAGAAAGTTGATTTACAGCATTGATACTTTAAAGGATCAGTAAGATGAAAAGTAAAAGTTTACTTATCTTTGGGCTGGATGAGAAGAAACTCGCCCACGTGATATACTGATTGTAGTGGAGTCCAGATGTATGGCCTGTGCTCCCTTTGTTTCTTAGAATTTTGCTTGAGTTTCCTTTGGGCTCTATTGAATTCTGGGTAGCAGTGTGTCTTCCCTGGACCACGTGTGTAGGTCCCCGGTGGGCCACAGAGGTAGAAGGTCTGATGTTGATGGCAGAATTCTTCACCTGCGACCTGGGAAGGTGGGCTTGGAGAGGGGCGGGGCCCTGGGGGCAAAGCCGGCCAGTGTGCAGCACAGTGCTGCAGGCCAGGCGGCTCCAGGGTGGGGGGCGGGGCGGGGCTGGGCTCTTTCGCTCCCTGGCTCAATGGCAGAATTCTTCACCTGGGATCCAGGGGGATGGCTAGGCGCATGGGGCAGGAGGATGCGAGGGGCTTGGGTCCGGGGCTGGGCCCAGGCTAAGCCGCAGTCGGCCTGGGTGCTCGCCGCCGGGACGCGTGGGGTTCTGGGGTGTTTGGGGGCTGGGCTGGGCTCTCTCTCTCTCTCACTCACCTTGGGCAACGGGTGGCGGGCAGGGGCAGGGCGGCGCGGAGGGGGCTGGGGTTGTGGGGGGGGCAAGCCGCAGTCGGCCTGGGTGCTCGCAGCCGGGACGCGTGGGGCTCTAGGGTGGTTGGGGGCTGGGCTAGTGAATGATCTTTTTGATATGTTTTTGAATCCGATTTGCTAAAATTTTCTTGAGAATCTTTGCATCTGTGCTCATCAAAGAAATTGGCATATATTTTTCTTCATAAGTGCATTTTTATTAAGTTTTGGGATTAGTTTGATAATAGCTTCATAGAAAGAATTGGGAAGTGTTCATTCCTTTGCTATTTTATAGAATATTTAAGGAATATTGGCGGTAGTTGTTCTTTAAATGTCTGGTAGAATTCTGTGCTGAATCCATCTGGTCCAGGACATTTTTTGGTGGAAAGATTTGAAACTACTTCATCAATTTCCTCATTTGTTATAGGACTATTTAAATAATTCAAAACTTCCTGATTCAATTTAAGTAAGTTGTGGTTCCTAAGGAATTCATCCATTTCTTTTGGGTTATCAAATTTCATTGAGTATAAGTTTTTGAAAAATGACCTTATATTTCTCTGAATTTCTTGGGTATCAATTGTGATAACTCCATTTTCATTTCAAATTTTGTTAATTTAAGTTTTCTCTCTCTTGATTTTGGTTAATTTAGCTTGGCATATATTAATCTTATTGACTTTTTCAAAGAACCAGCTCTGTGCCTGGTTGATTCTTTGTTTTGTTTTCCTTATCTCAATTTCAGATATTTCTTCCCTGATTTTGCTAATCTATCTTCTATTGCTTTGGGATTGGATTGCTCTTGTGGCTCTAAAGCTTTAAGCTTCATTATTAAGTTATTTACTTGTGATATTTCTATTTTGATGATATAGGCATTAAGGGCTATAAATTTACCTTTTAGGACAACTTTCACTGTGTGACAGAGATTTGATATGTTATACTTCATTATCATTCGCTTCTAGGAAATACTGAATTTCCTTTTTGCTTTCTTTCTGAACCCCTTTCTCACTCAGCATCATAGTGGTTTTTTTCCATGAGTTAGTGTATTTTCCGTTATTAGTTTTGTTGTGGTTGTGAAGCTTTAGACAATGTTGGTCTGATAAGGTACAGGTTATAATTAGTTTTGTGGCCCAAAATGTTGTCTATTTTGGAGAAAGTTCCATGGCCTCCTGAGAAGAATATGTATTCTTTGGTGCTTGGATGGAAGGTTTGATCAAAATTTGTAAGGTCCATTTCAGTAAAGGTTTGATTTAATTCTAATGTGTGTCTCTGTTGAGATTTTCCTGTAGACCTATCCCATATTGAGAGTTCAATATTAAAATCCCTGAGTATTATGTTTTGGGATTGATTTCTTCTTTTATGCATAGTAGCATTTATTAATGAATGTGGAGGAGCACATATTAGGTGTGTATATATTCAGTTCTGCGATATCTTCCTGGTGAATTGTTCCAGTGACTAAAATGTATATCTTATGATTTTCTTTGGTTCAAAGTCCACTTTATCTGAAATCATAGTTGCTACTCCTGCTTGTTTCCTGGTTCCATTAGCTTGAGGAATTTTTGACCAGACTTTTAATTTTAGAATGTGCCTATCTTTTGTGATGATTTGTGTTTCCTGAAGGCAGCAAATGGATTGGTTTTGATTTGAAATCCGTGTTTGTAACCTGTGTCTTTTGATTGGTGAGTTAATTCCATTGACATTTACTGTTATAATGGAGAAATTATAATTTTCATTCTTGATTTTTTGTGTGTTTAGTGGCTTTCATAACTGTATTATTTAGCTTGTTCTTTTCTTCAACCTGAGTATCTTTCAAGCATTTTTAAAATTAATTTATTTTTTACACTCATACAAACTTAATAGGTAATCCATTCCCCCCCTCCCTCCACCCCTCCCTAGATCCCCTTGCTCCCTCCCCCTTTTCCCCTTCCTTTCTCCCCCCTCCCTTTCTCCCAGTACCTCCTCCTCCCTCCAATCCTGGAGCATCCTTTAGTGTGCATGTCAAAATTCCCTCTGGGTCCTCCTCTCTGATAAGGTGTAAGGACTCAGTAGCATTGCCAAGAGCTCTTTTTTGTGTTCCCATTTAGCATAGGAATACTATTGTGACTATTAATCCCTTGCCTCTAAGATCTTAGAGCCTATGATCCATGCTAGACTTTGGAGAGTCAATGACATATTGGTCATTGCGCAGGTCATGCAAAGTCCTATTATGATTATTTTGGCCCTAACTTGTGTGGAATATCTTGCATATCATTGTTCCTCCCCATCTTTAGGCTCTTACAATCTTACTTCCCCCTTTTCCGCAAATTTCCCTGAGCTTTGGGATGGGGAGATATTAGGCTGGTCTGGTTCCTAGTGATTAATGTAGGGTCTCTGATGTTCTGAGTTATGGTTTGTTATTCTTTTTTTTTCTTCTTCTTCTTCTTCCAGTTTTGCTGTTCCTGCACTGCCCTTGGCTCTATCCTGATGGGTATTATATATCACTTCCTAGCCAGAGGTAAAAGGCTGTGAAAATAGAGTCTTACTATAAGAGTAGATTCAAAGGTAGATGGAATAAGAGTAGGAGACTGCAGTGATGGGGGGTCAGTCTCCCATTTTCAGGGTAGTTACCATCTATCTTCCAGACTCTATGCCCTTCTTGACTGGTGAGATCAAACCTCATCAATTGCAAGTGACCAGGAAGGAAAGTCTGTGAGCTTAACCAGATGTCTCACTACTTACTTGTAGTACTTGATGATGGCCTGTTTTCTCTGCCTATAACATGATTCCCTCTTTCCTTGTTTCTGGCAGGGTCTTCCTTCCCCTTCACTCCTGTTTTTTGATCTTTGCAATTACTGTAGGTATTACAGAGATTTATCTTTGATTGTTGATTGTGAAACTAAGTGGGTTTCGTAGTAGGATCCACCTATTAGGGAGTACATATGGTGATTAATTTTCTGTGTCTGGGATACTTCACTCAATATAATTTTTTCTAATTCCATCCATTTCCCAGCAAATTTCATTAATTCAACGTTTTTGATGGCTGAGTAGTATTCCATTATATAAATGTACCACATTTTCCTTATCCACCTGTCAAACTGATTCCATGACTTTGCTACTATAAACAGTGCTGCTATGAACATGGTTGTGCTTGTGCATTTTTTTGAAGGCTGAGTTTGATGGTCATGTAAGCCTTCAAGTTGTCTTTATGGTGGAAAATTTTTCTTTCATCCTTGACAATGACTGATAGTTTTGCTTTGGTATATCAATTTCGATTGACATTTGTGCTCATTCATTATTTGACTGGTGAGATCAAACCTCATCAGTTGCAAGTGACCAGGAAGGAAAGTCTGTTTGTCTCTCCAAGCTCTTCTTGCTTTTACTGTTTCTATTGAAAAATCATTTGTTATTTTACTAGGTTTACCTTTAAACATGACTTGGTGTTTTTAGTACATCCTCTTTGTTTTCTATGTGTAGTTTTTTGACTATTATTTGCTGTGGCAAGTTGCTGTTTTGATCATATTTGTTTGTGGATCATCATGTTTGGGATGTGGAATGCCTCTTGAATTTGTATAGGCCTCTTTTTCTCTAGATGTGGGAAGTTTTCCTTTATGATAATCTGAAAATTTTCCTTGGATGTGGTACTTGGAATTCTTGTTCTGGTATTCCATGAATGTGCATGTTAGGCTTCTTCAGGTGTCCCATAACTCTTGAATATTCCTCTCAAGTATCTTTTTGACTTCAATAACCCCTTCTATTGAACTGGTTAGTTCTTCCACTTTGTCTTCAAGATCTGATATTCTATTTTCTGCTTCATTAATTCAGATGACAAGACTCCCCTTTGAGTTCTGAGTTGAAGATAGCTTATCTTTTAGTTTGAGTTTAAACTCTGCCTTAGATTGTTTTAACTGCTCTATGCCCTTTTTTTTGTTTCTTTGACTGCTTTTCTCATCTACTCTAAATGCCTGTTGTGTTCTTACTCAAAGTAGTTGATGCGGTTATTTAACTCCTCTCAGATTTCCTCTTTCATTGTTTTGATCACAGTAAAGATCATCATTTGAAAAAAAATTTCTTGGATTTGGCTTTCTTGGTTATATTCTTTGACTTTGTTCTGGATGGATTCCATCATTATGGGATTGATTCTTTTTATAGGAGATTTGTTGTCTTGGTTTTTTTTTTCTTGTGAATTTGTGAGGTGATGTGCACATTTTTCTTTTATCTCTTATGTCTTCTTTTTGTTGCTGTGTGTTTTTGGCTGAACTGAGTTAGGCATTATTACTATACTTGAGCAGTTATTGTTAGTATTTACCTTGGAGTGGGTATGCCTGTCTGGTATTGGTGTTATTTCTTAGATGAGACTATTGGACTGTTAATACATCAATTAAGGCAGGTTTAGTAAACAGAGATTGAAAATTAGTATGGTAATACACTTTTTATGTTTATTTCCTTGGTGACATGTGAAAGTGAATGGTATAGTCCCTGAAGTTGTATGGGTTTTTGAGCGGCTATATGGAAATGTTAAACTACAGTGACTAATAATTGAGTGGAATAAGATGGTAAAAAAGTGTTTACTTATCTTATAGCTGGATGTGAAGATTCTTTCCCATATGGTGGGATGATTTTTGAAGAGCTCATATGAATCTGTTGGTCCCCTAGCCCTTTGCTTGGGTTTACTTTGGGCTCTGTTGAATTCTGAGAGTAAGGTGTCTACCTGGGAACTGGGGCAGAAATGCAGAGTGGCTTGTGGGATGTGCAGATGGCTTGAAACTTGGGGCATGGTCTATGGGCCTTACCTGAGGAGCAGGGAATCTGCCCTGGTCCAGATGCAGGTCTGAGAACAGATCCAGAGCAGAAATGCAGAGTGGCTAGTGGGGCACACAGATGACCTGAGGCCTGGGACATGTTCTAGGGGCCTTCCTCAGGGCTATAATTTCAGGGTGCTACTAATGATGCATTCAGATGATGTGGGGCCTGGGACATGATCTAGAGGGTTTAACAGTGGAGCAGGGAGTGTGCCCAGGTTTGGGTCTGGGGCAGAAAGGATTTGAGACTAATTGAAGAATATGCTGGTGTATGTCAATATTCCTATGGTTAATATTAATTTGTACTTTTCCTCACCACATTCATACTCATTAATACATCGATGTTCCCTCTTGACTCTTGATGCTTCCTTCTGACTTACACTACAACAAATATCCTGAGTTTGTGCAACTATAGTGGTCAGGTTTTACTTCATCAAAAGCTTGTAGCTAAAAAACAACACCACATTTCATTCAAAGAAGCTCTTTAACCCATCACACTGTTTCTGCAGGTAACTTTTCTCCTATATGAGGTGCCTACAAATATTTGTGGATAGTTTCTTGGAACCCTGTTCAGTTCCTCGTGATTTTGCTGTATTTAGTTTATTGGTTAAGAAAAATTGTAATTTGCCCAAAGTAATGTTTTTTTCTTTATTAATCAAAAGACATATGAGTTGTTGAGACATAGATCATTTTGGCTTTCTTCATCTTTGTTTATATATATATATTTTATTTTTTTATTATTTATTCAATTGTGCATATGTATGTGCGTGTGCACGTGTGTGTGTCTGTGTGTGTGTGTGTGTGTAGAACCACAGACGAATTGGGGAACCACCATGGGCCTCCACCTCCTTCTTGTTTACTCTGCCCCAGGATTCACAGGCTCTGCCCTACCAGGACCAGAAGCGCAGGCAGCCCCCGCTTCTGCCTGGCGTCTATACGTGGGATCTGGGATCTGAACTCAGGACCTTCTGCCTGCAAGGCAGAGGCTTAACCCCTGATCCACCTCTCCAGCCCGGCTTTCTTCATCTTTGGATTGGTAACATATAAACTATAAACATAAAAACATATAAACTAAGCAGGGCTGCCTTAGTTTATAAAATGTTGAACCTTGGTCAGTACAAGAAAATATTCAATAGGCCCCTAAACCACACCCCATTCCCCAGGTCACCTGTGACCCCCACCAGCAGCCAATCTGCATACTGCATAAATCCTCTAGGTCATGTTCCAGGTCCCGGATGAACTGCATGCCCCACTAGCCACTCTGCCTTTCTGCCCTGAACCCAACAGGAACAGGGCAGAATTCCTGATCTTCAGAACTCAACTGAGTCTAGAAAAACCCAAGAAAAGCTTTAGGACAAACACCATTCATCTGAAAGTCCTCTAAAATCATCCCATCACATGAGAGAGAATCTTCATATCCAATTCAAAAATAAGTAACCTTTTTTACCATCCTGTTCCTCTCAATTATTAGTCACTGTAGTTTAACATTTACATATAAAAATCCAAAAACCAATACAACACATATCACAAAGGAAGTAACTTAAAAAGTGTACTACAATACTAATCTTCATTCCCTGTCTACTTAACGTGCTTTAATTGATATACTAACACTCTAACAGTCTAGGAAATACCACCAATACCAGATGAGCATACCCAACTCCAAGGCAAACACTAGTAATAACTCCTCAAGTATAAAGAAACTAAGTGAAGGTAATAGGAGATAAAACAAAAATACCCAGGTCACAGTGCAAATCTATGAGAAACAAAAACCAAGAAAACAAATCTCCTACAGAAAGAATTAACCCCATAATGATATATTCCAACCAGAACTCAAGATAATGATTTTCAAAGCCTAATCTTTACTATGATTAAAACATTGAAAGAGGAAATCCAAGAGGAGTTAAATAACTACATCAACCACTTTGAACAGGAAAACAACAGGCACTTGATAGAGATGAGAAAAACAGTTGAAGAAACAAAAATAAGCATAGAGCAGTTAAAACACTCTCAACAAAAGGTTAAAATTGAACTAAAAGACAAGTTATCTTCCAACCAAAACTCAACAGAATCTTATCAGAAGAACTAATGAAGAATAAAATAGAATATCAGATCTTGAAGACAAAGTTGAAGAACTACCCAGTTCAATGGAAGAGGTTGTTAAAGCCAAAAGGATACTTGAGAGGAATATTGAAGAGATATGGGACACCTTGAAGAAGCCTAACATGCACATTCATGGAATACCAGAGCAAGAATCTCAAAATACCAAACCTAAGAAAATTTTTCAAATTATCTTAAAGGAAAAATTTCCTCATCCAAAGAAAGAGAGGCCCATCCAAATACAAGAGGCATTCCACACTCCAAACAGATATGACCAATGAGAAACTCTAGAAACTCACCATGACAAATAATAGTCAAAACACTCCACATACAAGGCAAGAAAAAGGTGCTGAGAGCTTCAAGGGAAAAAAAGTCACGTTTAAGGGCAAACCTACTAAAATAACAAATTATTTTTCAATGGAAACAGTAAAAGGAAGGAGAGCTTGGAGAGACTTACTTCAAGAATTGAATGAGAAAAAATGTCAACTCAGGCTGATACACCAGGCAAAACTCTCAGTCATGATTGAGGGTGAAAGAAAAATTTTACCATAAAGACAACTTGAAGACATACATGTCTACCAAACCAGGCCTTCAGAAAATGCCAGAAAAGATACTCAAGCTTGAAGAAAAGAACAAGCATATTCAGGAGTGCGGGGCTCATGGAAGCTAGTGCGGAAGGGAGTGCTGGTCCAGCCAGGCACAACCTGGGGCTGAGCAAGATGATGAGTGTCGCTGGCCCAGACCCTCCCCCCGGGGAAAGACACACCAGGCTGGAAGCTTGGTTGAAGCAGAAGCCCTTCTTTATTCCAACAGTCAGGCCCTTATATACCTCACTCAACATCCCATAAGTCCCAGCGTGAGTCTTAGTTGATTGGCCCTTTTAGCTACAGCACCAACTGTAGAAGGCATAGTCTCTCGAGATTTTTAGTCTCATGAGATTATTATGGGCTAGTGGGGCATTACTATGGGCCAGTTGCTATTGCAACCTAAGGCTATATTGCATCAGCCACAGGACTGTGCTGAATTATGCTGGTGAGGCAGCTTAAACAGATCACGAAACTCTAGCCAGGCTCAGGAAGTTTCAACAGGCCTTGTCCAGGGTCTTGATGAGGCCCAACACAGGAGGACAGAAGGGAAGTAAAATACCACCAAAACCTAAGCATCAAATAATACACTTATGAAAGACACTAAACAAAAAAGTGTCAGGAATTAAAAGTAAGTTCTCCAATATTACACTAAATGTCAATGGAATTAACTCACCAACCAAAAGACACAAATTACAAACATGGATCAGAAATCACAACACATCCATCTGCTGCATTCAGAAAACACATCCCACCAAAAAAAAATAGGCACATTCTAGAAGTAAAAGGCTGGTCAAAAATTCTTCAAGCTAGGGGCTGGAGAGGTGGCTCAGGGGTTAAGCCTCTGCCTTGCAGGCAGAAGGTCCTGAGTTTGGATCCTAGACCCCATGTATAGATGCTGGTGGAAGCAGGGGTGGCCTACATTTCTGGTCCTGGTAGGGCGGAGCCTGTGAATCCTGGGGCAGAGTAAACAAGGAGGAGGTGGAGGCATCCATGGTGGTTCCTGAATTTGTCTGTGGTTCTACACACACACACACACACACACACACACATACATACACATACGTACACACACACATACACGCACAATTTAATAAACAATAAATAAAAAATTTAAAAAATTCTTCAAGCTAATGGAACTAAGAACAGGGAGAGGTAGCAATTATGCTACATGACAAGGTGGACTTCAAACCAAAAAAAATCATAAGAGGCACAGTAGGATACTACATTTTAGTCACAAGTACAAGTCACCAGGAAGATTTCACAATAATGAACACATATTCACCTAATTGGGCTCCTCCACATTCATTAAGTAAGTGCTACAATGTCTAAAGCAAGAAATCAACTCGAAAATGAAAATTCTTGGGGATTTCAATACTGCCCTCTCAATGTGGGATGGATCAACAAGTCAAAAACTTTATAGAGACACATTGGAACTTAATCAAGCCCTTACTGAAATGGACCTTACAGATCTCTATAGAACTTTCCATCCAGGCACCAAAGAATACACTTTTTTCTCAGCAGCACACAGAACTTTCTTGAAAATAGATCAATATTGGGCCACAAAATGAATCTCCACATATACAGGACAATTGTAATACTAGCCTATAACTTATCAGATCATCATGGTCTAAAGCTTGACATCCACAACACAACAAACAACAGAAAATACACTAACTCCTGGAAACTAAACACTATGATGCTGAATGAGAATTAGGTTCAAGAAGAAATCATAAAAGAAATTCAAGGTTTCCTAGAAGAGAAGGATAATGAAAATACAACACATAAAAACCTCTGTGACACAATGAAAACTATCCTAAGAGGTAAGTTTATAGCCCTTAATGCCTACATCAAAAAAATAGAAACATCACAAATAAGTAACAATGCAGTTTAAAGCTTTAGAGATACAAGAACAATTCAATCCCAAAAGCAGTAGAAGAGTAATGATGCAGTTTAAAGCTTTAGAAACAAAAGAGCAATCCAATCCCAAAAGCAGTAGAAGAGTGGGGATTAGCAGAATTGGGAGAAATATTGAAACTGAGATAAGGAAAACAATACAGAGAATCAAGTAGTCAAAAGGATAGTTCTATGAAAAAAGCAATAAGGTTGATATACCCTGGGATAAATTTTAAAAAATCAAGAGAGACAGAAACACAAATTAACAAAATTTGAAATGAAAATAGAGTTATCACTACTGATACCCAAGAAATTCAGAGAAATATAAGGTCATATTTCAAAAACTTATACTCTGTGAAATTTGATAATACAAAAATGGATGAATTCTAAGTAAGCCCAACTTACCTAAATTGAATCATCAAGTTTTGAATATTTAAATAGTCCTATAACATATGAGGAAATCAATGAAGTAATCTCGAATCTTCCCACCAAGAAATGTCCTGACCAGATGGAGTCAGCACAGAATTCTACCAGATATTTAAGGAACAACTAAAACCAATACTCCTTAAACTATTTCATCAAATTGTGAAGGAAGGAACACTGCCAAATTCTTTCTATGAAGCTAATATCATATTATTCCCAAAACCTAATAAAGATACACTTAAAAAGGAAAACTATATGACTATCTCTTAGATAAACACAGATGCAAAGATTCTCAGCAAAATCTTAGCAAATCAGATTGAAAAACATTAAAAAGATCATTCACTGTGGTCAAGTAGACTTTATCCCAAGCACACAAGGTTGGCTCAACATATGAAAAATCAATAAAAGTAATTCATCATATAAACCAATCCAAAGTTCAAGACCATATGATACTCTCGATAGATGCAGAAAAAGCTTTTGATAAGATCTAACAGCCTTTTATCATCAAAACTCTACAGACAGTTGGAATGGAGGGAATCTTTATTAATATAATAAAAGCTGTATATAACAAGCCAACAACGAAGATTATATTCAATGGGGAAAAACTTGAAGCATTCCTTCTTTGCTCAGGAACTAGACAAGGCTATCCACTCTCATGACTTCTATTCAGTATTGTACTTGAAGTCTTAGCTACAGCCATAATACAAGAGAGGGAGATAAAAGGACTCAAATTAGCAAGGAAGAAGTCAAGTTATCTCTATTTACAGATGACATGATCATATACCTGAGTGATCCTAAAACTCCACCAGAAAACTTCTGGAACTAATACTGAAATTCAGCAGGGTGGCAGGTTACAAAATAAAAAAAAATCAGTGGCCTTCCTATACACCTATGATGAAAAAAGTGAAAAAGCCCAGAGAGAAACAATACCATTTATTATAGCCCCTAAAATAATGAAATACCTTGGTGTAACCCTACCAAGGAAGTAAGAGACCTTTACAATGAAAATTTTTTTTAATTTTTTTATTATTATTTATTCAACTGTGCACATGTGCGTGTGTGTGTGTGTGTGTGTGTATGTGTAGAACCACGGACGAATTCGCGAACCACCATGGACGCCTCCACCTCCTTCTGCCCCGGGATTCACAGGCTCCGCCCTACCAGGACCAGATGCACAGGCCGCCCCCGCTTCCGTCTGGAGTCTATACGTGGGGGATCTGGGATCCGAACTCAGGACCTTCCGCCTGCAAGGCGGAGGCTTAACCCCTGAGCCACCTCTCCAGCCCCTACAATGAAAATTTGAAAGCCCTAAAGAAAGAAATTACAGAAGACAACATAAGGTAGAAAGACCTCCCATGCTCCTAGCTCAGCAGAATCAACATTAAAAAATGACCATCCTACCAAAAGCAATATACAGATTCAATACTATACCAATCAAAATCCCAAAGCAATTCTTTAAAAAATTGAACAATGTGTAATCCATCTTATCAAAATTATAATTCTGTGAATGAATATGTTGATATCCTGCCTTTATTATCTGAATCACAGATGTCTCATTTTTGTTAAATAAATATCACTCCCATCCACAGTATCTCTTCACATATCAATTTATTGAATAGCTTCAATATTGTTTGTGAATATAACTATGAATAAGGAATACATATATGCCAGTTTGTGGCAGAGCTCCAGTATTTTATAAAACTCAAAATTCTGATGGCATAGTCTTAATTCAAGTTGAGCTACTATCACTTCTTGACCTTTCTCCCTTTAATAGAAGACTACCTTACTCCACAAGACCTTAGTTATAAAAGTGAAGTCTCTGAGATATCTGTTACATCCTCCTTCAAACACATATGAGAGTTGTTGCATATGAGACATATTCACATATATGTCATCATAATCTATAAGGTTTCTTTAATTGTGATTTAGGGTAAAAGGAAATATTCTTTGACCATGTTATGTAGTATATAATATGTATCAGCTAATTGATTCCAAAATTGTAATTAAAATATATCTATTCTATCCGGAAATATTCTAAACCATATAGAGGATATAAAACATGATTCCCATGGGGATCCTTACTGAGAGTGTTTGATCAAATTTTAAAGAGATATTCATAATAAGTTATTTTAAAAGTAAAACACAAATAACTATTCTGATATAACATTATTGCAGAATTAGCAACATTCACATTTCTTGCACATTTTTTACTGATTGAATTTATTCTTTGACAGTCTTCATAAATACATATTACCTTCCAACCACTTCCTTCATATTCTGCCCATTTCTCTTCCTACCATGCCTGTTTATCTACCTTTTTCCCTATAAAATGCTCTTGCAATCATCTCAGTTTAGTATGTATTTTATTCACTGAATACAACCAGGACCATCTACATTACTTTGCAATATGATCTTTATTATTTTACCTGTGAAAGAGGAAGATCATTACATTTCAACCTTCTTGTCACAAAATAAAAAAAGTAATAAAACTGTTTTTGGATTCATAATATGCATTTCAGGAAATGTGTTCTTTTGTGAATTTAGAAAGTATAAAGAAGTAAAGTTTATTTGACTATACTAGCTAAAATTCTGTATTGCTATAAAATTAATGTGTTCAATTTTAAAATTATAAGTAATATGGATGTGTAAAAACAGGAAATTTCTTTCATTACAAATCAACATTTTGAAATTTAACTTTGAACACAATAAGTAATACAATGGAGGTACTCTGTACCACTAACATAATAGTGTAGCAGTCTTGGGGTCCCACGAAGACCCTTGGGGGTGGGGATAAGTAAGCGTGGAATCACCAGCACATACTCTGAAAGCAGGCGAGTGGCAAAGCAGGCTCTCAGGCTCGTTTATTGTAAATATGGGGCTGCTTATATACTCTACCCAACATCCCATAAGTCTCAGCATGAGGTTTTTTGCTGTATTATCCTGTCCGGGTTGTTCCTCTCAGTCAGGTGGTTTGACATCAGCACCAGGCACGGCAACAGGTTCTAGTTTGGGAAGTTGGGTTTGTGTATGTGGCCCATACAAACAATACAGGCCTGCCTGGTCCATTCCTCCTACATAATAGATGCTGGAACTTTAATAAATATTCTTCCTTTAAAAATACTGAAAGAGACTGTGCATTTAGCTTATTTCTAATTCTTTTTTAAGTAAAAAAAAACTTTATTATAAATGCAAGTACATGAGTATTTTACCTCTTTCTATTAACAAAATTCACTAAATACATTGTTGTTACCAATATGGAGAGGAATATATGAACCAATGATTCAATTAAATTCTTTTAAAACATAAAATCACAAATATAAATAAAGAGCAGACCTACATCTTCTTATACACAAAAAGAAAGTTCAAGGCAGAAAATAATGCTAAGCAGTGCCTTAGTTACATACTTTAATTATATCTTGGACTTGGTGGCAGACATGAAGCAGAAAAGAAACATATTATCTCTTAATGTAATAAAACTAACAGTGCCAGTCAATTAGAATTCTGCATGTAAAGTGTTTGAGAAATTACAGACAACAGTGATTGGAAAGTTACCCATTTATTCAATGTATCCCGACTGATATTTTACTTTCCTATCATATTTATAATATGTGTATGTTAACTGCTCAAACTGAGAAGCTATATTGGTTTGCTAGGGAAAATGTGCAAGCACAACTTTTGATATTCTCTGATGATGGGCAGTTTTGTCTCAGGTTGGCACTTGAGACAGTTCTGATAAAATGACTCTTAACAAGATGGGTTTTACATAGGTCTGATTGGGATATGAAGAAGAAAGTGAGCCACTGTCTTGGAAACATAAAAATATTATGCACAAATAAAACTGTTTTAAAATTTAGATGTATGCATCTGTCTTAGCAAATTCCTGTTCAGCAGACAAAATGATGTATATTGAACTATCTAAGAGAATGCTAACGAACCATCTGAGAGCAGAGCATGGTGAGAGTCATCTGAGAGCATGGTGAAAACCATCTTAGAACATGGTGAGGAACCATCTAAGAGCATGGTGCAGTACTTGCCTCATTACAGATCTATCCCGCCCACTGTAGGAAGCAATTTGCACATTCCAGGTCTACTTTTTCCTACGGTATTTATTATTTAATCTTTTAAAAAGATAATTTTGTTTCATATTTAATCCATAATATTATTAATCGATGGTTCAGAACTGAGATCATTTTGTTTATTCCATTTACATAAAAGTGTATAATAACATATCATGAATAAGAAATTAGTGGTGCAGATCCAGCATAATGTGAATGATTATTCAAATAAAGAAAGAGAATTTCTTCTTCGTGGTTTAATTAAAATTAGTATGGGATAGTTTAAATTACCTTATTTTAGCCATCGTATTTTATCTCTTAAGATGAAATTATGGAAATAAAACAAAAACATATTCTTATTAATTTTATAACAATGAGAGGGGCAATGGCCAGCACCAAGGATATTGGTCTTGGTATAATCATAAACTCTTGTTAGATTCAGTGCATGATCACTCATAAATGTGATGCATATATTAAAAGATCTCATTTTCAAAACTCAAGAAAATTTTAAAAACTCAATAAGTATTTTAATCACTCCCTTCTTAGATCTTGGTTTTGTTGTGCTACTGAGAATAGTGGTACACAAGTTAAAAGGCTCACAAGGTAAAGATATTTACAAATCCTGGCTTTGATCTGTGGAGTCCACATACTGGAAAGAGAGAATCAGCCTCTGAAAATTAGCTTCTGACCTTCAAAAACTTTTGTGATGCTTGCATTTCTCTTTCTCCCTATCTCTCTCTTACTTTCTCTCTGTGTCAGCCTTTTCTCACTGTTAAAAAAATGCCTTAGTGTTTACACTTTCCCCAGGTTTAAGGTACAAGCACAATGTAAAAACATGTCATTTGTTTCCACAATCTATGCTCTGAAATAAACTCTAAACATATGCATAATATAGGAATGGGTGTTTTTTTAAAAATTAGAATTGTAACAAAGCATAAGTTAAGTGTGTTTAGCTTCTTGCTTTCAAATTCTAGTTTTTTTCTTTTGTTTTGTTTTTCATACATTGCATACCCTTTATTGTAATTCAAAGAAAAGTGTTATTTTTTCACAAAGAGCCAGTCATCTTTATTTTAAAGGATCAAGAAGAATAGCTATTCTTTCTAAAGTGATAGCACTTTAGAAAAGTGCCATTTCCTCACACTGGCACTTGAAAAACTCATCAGCCCTTGTTTAAGGAAGCTTTCAGGTAAGACAAGACAGGGAAATTGAAGCCACTGATAAATTGTCCTGGTGAAAAGGAAAGAGACAATATAACAGAAACTTGTTTCCTGTTCTGAGTTTTTCCAAATATTGATTAATATGGTTTTACCCTCAGGCAGTGTTTGGAGGTGGTAGCAGTTTCAGGAGACAGCATAGTGGGCATACCTTTTGTAGTGAGCACACCTGGTGGGGATATAAGGTGTTTTCCTTCATCTATCTCTTCCTTTGGTTTTTTAACTACAAAAGGAAACAGCTTTCACCTATCTCAATCTCCCACTATAATCAAGCCCTTCAAATTTATAGATATCACATTCTCCAAAACAATTGTCAAGATAAAGCTCCCCATGTTTTAAGTTGCATACATCAGATATTTGCTACAGTGATGCAATTCTAACACATATACCAGAGGATTTGTGCAGAAAATGATTTTCTCTGTGTACTAATGGCCCTGGATTTCAGCGTTATTCTTGAAGACTTGCTATTGGAGAAGGGTCAGATGATGGCGACTGATAAATGGCATTTGGGACATTTGAGTGGTTTTCTAAAAATAAGAAACAACACTGGAAATGACTTTGCATAGTTTTAGGATTCAAGAAATTTATTTTGTGGGAAGGATGCTGTTGGCAAGACTATTGCCCATATAGAAGAGGTCTTAAGAGAAATACACGAATGGTTAGTTTTTAAATGGTAAGTAGAAGTTTCAAATTGAGTTTAAAGATAAGAAGACAAAACACCAAAAACAGCTTAATAAAATCTAAGAATTAGTTTTCGAGGTGAATTGGTAAAAGGAGTGTATTCTGATGAGGTTAAAATAAAAAAAAGGAAAACACTCATTTTAGAAATTAAGATAAGATGCTTTCACAAAAATTGCTATGGTATTTTACTAGTATCATTATGACAATGTTTTAATTAATCAACTTATTCTTTGACACTTTTATATATGAATATAATGAATTTCTATGGTTTTTGCAAAACCATGCAGCTTATTGCAAAATCCTATTTTCCCCTTTATCCCCCACTTCATCTTTCTCTTTCACAACAAAACTTCCTTATATTTTCTGTCTTTTTTGCATGTATGATCCATTTGGTATCATCAGGGATGCTCCTATTGGCAGATGCTTGGATTATTGGAGTATGGATGAATTATCAATGGAATAAATCATTAAGGAATGTGGCTACCTGCCTTGTGTCTGACATTAATTTTTAATAGTTTCTCATGAACTTCTGCGCTGGATCCAAACCAGGGCAGATTCCCTGATCCTCAAGTAAGGCCCCTAGACAAGCACCAGGCCCCATGTGATCTTTAAGCCCCATTAGATACACTGCCTTTCTGCCCCAGACCCAAACCAGGACAGAATCCCTGCTCCTCAGAATTCAAAAGAGTCCAGAGAAAACCCAAGCAAAGCTCTAGGAGACAAGCACCATACATTTGATACATCCCATCACATGGGAAAGAATATTCACATCCACCTCAAAGATAACTAAACGCTTTCACCATCTTGTTCCTCTCAATTATTAGCCACTGTAGTTTAACATTTCTGTGTAGCCACCCAAAACTCATACAACTTCAGGGACTATACCATTCACTCTCACATTATCACCAAGGAAATAAACCAAAATAGTGCACTGCAATACTAATCTTCACTCCTTGTCTACTAAACCTGACTTAATTAACGTACTAACAGTGCAATAGACTTATCTAGGAAGTAATACAAATACCAGAGCAGCATACCCAACTCCAAGGCAAACACTAGTAATAACTCCTCAAGTATTCTAATATTGTCTAATTCAGTTCAGTTAAAAAGACACAGAAACAAAAAGGTCTTAAGTGATAAAACAAAAATGCCCAGGTCACAGCAAAAATCCATGAGAAACAAAAACCAATACAACAAATCTCCTATAAAAAGAATAAACCCCATAATGATAGATTC
The DNA here is from genome assembly GCA_023101885.1 of Typhlomys cinereus. Classification (NCBI taxonomy): domain Eukaryota; kingdom Metazoa; phylum Chordata; class Mammalia; order Rodentia; family Platacanthomyidae; genus Typhlomys; species Typhlomys cinereus. The sequence goes on along the minus strand of JALPQD010000537.1, from coordinate 785,244 downwards.
CAACCAGAAAAAAAATCACAGAAAATAGCCAAGAAAGCCACACCCAAGATAAAAAGCCTGATCTTTACTATGATCAATACTGTGAAAGAGGAAATCTGGGAAGTGTTAAATTACCACATCAATCACTTTGAACAGGAACACAACAGACACTTGGAGGAGATGAGAAAAGCAGTTGAATAAACAAAAATAGGCATAGAATAATTAAAACAATCTCAACAGAGTTTAAAATTGAACTAAAAATCAAGTTATCCTCAACCCACAACTCAACAGTCTTATCAGCAGAACTAATGATGTAGAAAATAGAATATCAGATCTTGAAGACAAAGTGGAAGAACTAACCAGTTCAATTGAAGAAGTTGTTGATGTAAAAAAAGAAAGATATTTGAGAAGAATATTCAGGGGCTATGGGCCATCTTGAAGAAGCCTAACATGCACATTCATGGAATACCAGAACAAGAATCTCAAAATACCACACCCAAGGAAAATTTTCAAATTATCATTAAGGAAAACTTTCAATATCTAAAGAAAGAGAGGCCCATCCAAATACAAGACAAATTCCACACCCCAAACAGGTATGACCAAAATAGAAACTCACCACAGCAAATAATAGTCAAAAAATTTCACATACAAGACAAAGAAAATGTGCTGAGAGCTTCAAGATGAAAAAAGTAACTTTTAAAGGTAAATATATTAAAATAACAAATAATTTTTCAATGAAAAAAAGAAGAGCTTGGAGAAACATACTTCAAGTATGAATAAGCAAAAATGTTGACCCAGGCTAATATACCCAACAAAACTATCAGTCATGATTGAGGGAGAAAGAAAAGTTTTCTACCATATAAAGAAAACTTGAAGGTTTACATTACCACCAACCCAGGCCTTCAAAAAATGTTAGAAAAGGTACTCAAGCTTGAATAAAAGAACAAGCATATCCAGGAGGACAGAAGGGAAGGCTAGTCAAAAATTCTTCAAGCTAATGGAACTAAGAAACAGGCAGAGGTAGCAACTATGCTACCTGACAAAGTGGACTTCAAACCAAAAAAAAAATCATAAGAGACACAGAGGAATACTACATTTTAGTCACAGGTACAATTCACCAGGAAGACTTCACAATCCTGAACATATATGCACCTAATATGAGCTCCTCCACATTCATTAACCAAATGCTACAATATCTAAAGCAAGAAATCAAATCCAAAACAATAATACTTGGGGATTTCAATACTGCTCTCTCAACGTCAAATAGATCAACAGGCCAAAAACTTAACAGAGACAAATGGGAACTTAATCAAACCCTTACTGAAATGAATGCTATAGATCTCTATTGAACTTTCCATCCAGGCACCAAAGAATACAGAGTTTTCTCAGCCACAGAATTTTCTCCAAAATAAAACACATATTGGGCCACAAAATGAATCTCTAGATATACAGGGAAGTTGAAATTTTAGCCTGTATCCTATCAGACCACCATGGTCTACTGCTTGACATCCACAACACAACAAACAGCAGAAAATACACTAAGTCTTGGAAACTAAACACTATGATGCTGGATGAGAAATGGGTACAGGAATAAATCATAAAAGAAATTAAGATTTCCAAGTAGACAATGATAGTGAAAATACAACATATCAATGTCTCTGGGATGCAATGAAAGCCATCCTAAGAGGTAAGTTTATAGTTCATAATGCCTATATCAAAAAAATAGAAACATCACAAATAAATAATTTAATAATTCAGTATAAAGCTTTAGAAATACAAGAGCAAGCCAATCCCAAAAGCAGTAGAAGAGAGGACATTAGCAAAATCTGGAGAGAAATATCAGAAATTGAGATACTGAAATGATACAAAGAATCAACCAGTCAAAAAGCTCGTTCTTTGAAAAAAATCAGTAGGATTGATACACTCCTAGCTAAATTAACCTAAATCAAGAGAGATTAAAACACAAATTAACAAAATTAGAAATGGAAATGGAATTAACACTACTGATATCCTATAAAGTCAGAGAATTATAAGGTCATCTTTCAAAAACTTATACTCCATGAAATTTGATAACACAAAAGAAATGGATGAATTCTAAGTTGAATCAGGAAGTTTTGAATTATTTAAATAGTCCTATAACATATGAGGAAATCGATGAAATAATCTTAAATTTTCCCACCATAAATTGTCCTGGACCAGATGGATTCAGCACAGAATTCTACCAGACATTTAAGAAAAAACTAACACCTATACTCCTTAAACTGTTCCATCAAATTGCACAGGAAGGAACAATGCCAAATTCTTTCTATGAAGCTGATATACTAATCACAAAACCTAATAAAGATACACTTAAAAAAGAAAGCTTTAGGCCAATCTCTTTGATGAACACAAATGAAAATATTCTCAACAAAATTTTAGCAAATAGCATTCAAAAACATCAAAAACATCATTCACTGTGATCAAGTAGACTTTATCCCAGGCACACAAGGTTGATTCAACATATGCAAATCAATAAATGTAATCAATCATATAAACTAAACAAAAGTCCAAGACCACATGATATTCTTTTTTTTAATATTTTTATTAAAAATTTAATTATACATTTTAAAATTTTTTTACCAGTTCCCTCTCTCCCCCCTCCTCCCCCCGAACCCCCTCCTCTCTCTCCTCTCCCTCCCCATCCCCCAGTGCCTCCCCCCCAATTCTCAGAAAGTCCTTTATTGTGTACGCCTAACTCTCCACTGGGTCCTCCTCTCCGATGACATAAAAGGACCCAGTGGCATTTCCATAAGCCCTTTCTCTTGTTCCCCTTAAGCATAGGATCACCACTATGGCTGTCAATCCCTTGCCTCCAGGGGTCTTGGTGCCCTTAACAGATGCTAGACTTTATGGGGGCAACAGTGCATTGGACATTGCGCAGGGCATGCAAAGTCCCATTATGATTGCTTTGGCCCCAACTATTGTTGAGAATCTTGCAAATCGTTGCTCCTCCCATCCTTTTGCTCTTACAATCTTACCACCCCCTCTTCCACAAATGTCCCTGAGCTCCAGGATGGGGAGAGATTAGGCTGGCCTAAGTTCTAGGTGATTGATATAGAGTCTCTGAAGTTCTGGATTGTGGTTTGTTGATTTTCTTTTGCAGTTTTGCTGCTCCTGCAATGCCCTTCACTCCATTCTGCTGGGCACTGTATATCACCCCCTGGCCAGAGACAAAAGCTGTTAAACTGGAGTCTTGTTATAATAGCACATTCAAGGGTAGATGTAATAAGAGTAGGAAACCTCACTGAGGGAGGGGTCCATCACTCATTTGCAAAATGATTACTTTTTATCTGCTAGACTATATGCCCCCCCTTCTGGTGAAATCAGGAAAGAACGTCTGTGAACTTAACCAAGTTTCTCATTACTTACTTGCAGACCTTGATGGAGGCCTATTTTCTCTGCTGTAACATGGTCCCCTCTCTCCTTGTTTCTGGTTTGGCCCTCCTACTCCATCTCTCTTGTTCATAATCCTTGCAATTACTGTGTTACATAGGTTTACTTTTAACTGTCTCAATGTGGGCTGGGTGAGTTTGGTACTAGGAGCCACCTATTAAGGAGTACATACGGCGCTTAATTTTCTGGGTTTGGGATACTTCACTTAATATAATTGTTTCTAATGACATCCATTTCCCAGCAAATTCCAGTAATTCATCATTTTTGATGGCTGAGTAGTACTCCATTGTATATATGTACCACAGTTTCCTTATCCACTCGTCAACTATTGGACATTTAGGTTGATTCCATGACTTTGCTATTGTAAACAGTGCTGCTATGAACATGGTCGAGCTTGTGCTATCGAGGCGAATCTCTGCTGCGTGGGGGGTTATTCCCAAAAGTGGGATAGCAGGGTCATATGGCATTTCAATCTTTAATTTCTTTAAGAATCTCCAGACAGCTCGCCAGAGTGGCTGTATGAGACTGCATTCCCACCAACAATGTAGAAGAGTTCCCCTCTCTCCACATCCTCTCCAAGATTTGTCATTGTTTGTATTGTGGATTTTTGCCATCCTGACCAGGGTGAGATGATATCTCAGGGAAGTTTTGATTTGCATTTCCCTGATGGCGAAGGAAGTGGAGCATTTTTTAAGATATTTGTTAGACATTTTAATTTCATCCCTGGTAAAGTTTCTTTGAAGTTCCAGGGCCCATTTTTTAATTGGGCCAGTGTTTTCCTTGGAGTTTAGTTTTCTAAGTTCTTTGTGCACTCTGGACAGTAGAGCTCTGTCAGATATGTGGATAGTGAAGATTTTCTCCCATTCTGTGGGTTGCCTTTGAGCTCGTGTGACAATCTCTTTATCTGAACAGAAGCTCTTTAATTTCACAAGATCCCAACTGTTGAGAGTTGGTAGCAGTGACTGTGCCATTGGATGTCTGTTTAGGAAGTGTTGGCCTAGCCCAATCAGCTCGAGGGGGTTTCCTATCCTTTCAACTATGGTTTTTAAAGTCTCTGGCCTTAAATCAAGGTCCTTGATCCATTTGGAATTAAGTCTTGTACATGGTGACAAGTACGGGTCCAGCTTTAATCTTCTGCATGTGGAGATCCAGTTTTGCCAGCACCATTTGTTGAAGATGCTGTTCTTTTTCCATTGGATTTTTTGGGCCCCTTTGTCAAAGAACAAATGGCTGTATTTTTGTGGGCTTATATCTGGGTCTTCAATCCTTATCCATTGATCTGTGTGTCTATTTTGGAGCCAGTACCAGGCTGTTTTTATAACTATGGATTTGTAGTATAAACTAAGGTTTGGTATGGTAATACCTCCAGCAGTGTTTTTGTTACTCAGGATTGTCTTTGCTATCCTGGGTCTTTTGTGCCTCCATATGAATTTTGAGATTATTTGGTCATCTTCTTTAAAGAATTGCTTTGGGATTTTAATTGGTATAGCTTGAATTTGTATATTGCCTTTGGTAGGATGGTCATTTTTACGATGTTGATTCTACCAATTCAGGAACATGGGAGGTCTTTCCACCTTCTGGTGTCTTCTGCTATTTCTTTCTTTAGGGTTTTAAAGTTTTCATTGTAAAGGTCTTTTATCTCCTTGGTTAGGTTTATACCAAGGTATTTCATTTTTTTAGGGGATATGGTAAATGGGATTGTTTCTCTCAAGGCTTTTTCACTTCTTTCATTCTGGGCATATAGGAAGGCCTCTGATTTTTGCACATTTATTTTGTAGCCTGCCACCCTGCTGAACTTCTCAATTAGTTCCAGGAGCTTCCTGGTGGAGTTTTTGGGATCACTCAGGTATAAGATCATGTCATCTGCAAATAGGGATAGTTTGACTTCTTCCTTGCCGATTTGAATCCCTCTTATGTCCCTTTCTTGTCTTATGGCTTCAGCTAAGACTTCAAGTACAATATTGAATAGAAGTGGTGAGAGTGGACATCCTTGTCTAGTTCCTGATCGAAGTGGGAATGCTTCCAATTGTTCCCCATTGAGCATAATCCTTGCTGTGGGCTTGTTGTATACAGCTTCTATTATATTGATAAAAGTTCCTTTCATTCCTACAGTCTCTAGCGTTTTGATCATAAAAGGCTGTTGGATTTTGTCAAAGGCTTTTTCTGCATCTATCGAGAGTATCATGTGGTCTTGGACTTTGGACTGGTTTACATGATGAATTACATTTATTGATTTGCGTATGTTGAACCAACCTTGTGTGCCGGGGATGAAGCCTACTTGGTCCCCGTGAATGATCTTTTTGATATGTTTTTGAATCCGATTTTCTAAGACTTTGTTGAGAATCATTGCATCTGTGTTCATCAGAGAGATCGGCCTATAGTTTTCTTTTTTGAGTGCAGCTTTATTAGGTTTTGGGATTAAGACGATATTAGCTTCATAGAAGGAATTTGGCAGTGTTCCTTCCTTTGCTATTTGATGGAACAGTTTAAATGTCTGGTAGAATTCTGTGCTGAATCCATCTGGCCCAGGACATTTTTTTGGTGGGAAGATTCGAGATTACTTCTTCAATTTCCTTGTATGTTATAGGACTATTTAAATAATTCACAACTTCCTGATTCAATTTAGGTAGGTTGTGTTAACTTAGAAATTCATCCATCTCTTTTGTGTTGTCAAACTTCACAGAGTATAAGTTTTTGAAATATGATGTTATAATTCTCTGGATTTCTTGGGTGTCCATAGTGATAACTCCGTGTTCATTTCTAATTTTGTTAATTTGGGTTTTCTCTCTCTTGCTTTTTGTTAATTTAGCTAGGGGTGTATCAATCTTATTGATTTTTTCAAAGAACCAGCTTTTTGACTGGTTGATTTTTTCTATTGTTTTCTTAATCTCGATTTCAGATATTTCTCCCCTTATTTTGCTAATCTCCTTTCTTCTATTACTTTTGGGATCAGATTGCTCAAGTTTCTCCAAAGCCTTAAGCTGCATCGTTAAATTATTTATTTCTGATGTTTCCAATTTTCTGATGTAGGCATTAAGAGCTATGAACTTACCTCTTAGGACAGCTTTCATTGTGTCCCAGAGATTTTGGTAAGTTGTATTTTCATTTTCGTTCACTTTCAGGAAATCTTGAATTTCCTGTTTAATTTCTTCCTGAATCCAGTTCTCATTCAGCATCATATTGTTAAGTTTCCAGGAGTTAGTGTATTTTCTCTTGTTTGTTGTGTTGTTGTGGATGTCCAGCTTTAGGCTGTGGTGTTCTGATAGGGCACAGGCTAGAATTTCGACTTTTTTGTATTTGTGTAGATTCATTTTTTGGCCCAATATGTGATCTATTTTGGAGAAAGTTCCGTGTGCTGCTGAGAAAAATGTGTATTCTTTGTTACGTGGGTGAAAAGTTCGATAGAGATCTGTAAAGTCCATTTCAGTAATGGTTTGGTTAAGCTCCAAAGTGTCTCTGTTAAGGTTTTGACCTGTTGATCTATCCCATGTTGAGAGGGCGGTGTTGAAATCCCCGAGAATTATCGTTTGGAGGTTGATTTCTTGCTTTAGACGCTGTAGGGTTTTCTTAATGAATGTGGAAGGGCCTATATTGGGTGCATATATGTTCAGTATTGTGAAGTCTTCCTGGTGAATTGTACCTGTGACTAAAATGTAGTATCCATCTGTGTCTCTTATGATTTTCTTTGGTTTGAAGTCCACTTTGTCTGAAAGCATAATTGCTACCCCTGCCTGTTTCCTGGTTCCATTAGCTTGCAAGATTTTGGATCAGCCTTTCATTCTTAGGATGTGCCTATCTTTTGTGGTGAGATGAGTTTCCTGAAGGCAGCAGATTGTTGGATTGTGGTTTTTAATCCAAGTTTGTAATCTATGTCTCTTAATTGGTGAGTTAATGCCGTTGACATTTAATGTTATAATGGAGAAATTATTTTTAATTCTGGACATTTTTTATGTTTAGTAGATTTTGTAAGCATGATGTTTGATATTTATATTTTGTTGGTATTATACTTCCCTTCTGTCCTCCTGGATATGCTTGTTCTTTTCTTCAAGCTTGAGTATCATTTCTAGCATTTTTTGAAGGCCTGGTTTGGTAGACATGTATCCCTTCAAGTTGTCTTTGTGCTGGAAAACTTTTCTTTCTCCCTCAATCATGACAGATAGTTTTGCCGGGTATATCAGTCTGGGTTGGCATTTTTGCTCATTTAATACTTGAAGTATGTCTCTCCAAGCTCTTCTTGCTTTTACTGTTTCCATTGAGAAGTCATTTGTTATTCTAATAGGTTTACCTTTAAAAGTAACTTGCTTTTTTTCTCTTGAAGCTCTCAGCACCTTTTCTTTGTCTTGAATGTGGAGTGTTTTGACTATTATTTGCCGTGGCGATTTTCTATTTTGGTCATATCTGTTTGGAGTGCAAAATGCCTCTTGTATTTGGACAGGCCTCTCATTCTTTAGTTGTGGGAAGTTTTCATTTATGATGAATTGAAATATTTCCTCCGGTGTGGTATTTTGGGATTCTTGTTCTGGTATTCCATGAATGCGCATGTTAGGTTTCTTCAGGATGTCCCATATTTCTTGAATGCTTCTCTCCAGTATCTTTTTGGCTTTAACAATCTCTTCCATTGAGCTGGTTAATTCTCCTACTTTGTCTTCAAGATCTGAGATTCTATTTTCTGCCTCATTTTTTCTGCTGATAAGACTCTCTGTCGAGTTTTGGGTTGAAGATAACTTATCTCTTAGTTCAATTTTAAACTCTGCCTGAGACTGTTTTACCTGCTCTATACCTATTTTTGTTTCTTGAACTGTTTTTCTCAACTCCTCCAGGTTCCTGTTGTGTTCCTGTTCAAAGTGGTTGACATGGTTATTTAACTCTTCTCAGATTTCCTCTTTCACATTATTAATCATGGTAATGATCATACTCTGAAAGTCGTTAGGTTGGGTCTGGCTTTCATGGCTATTTTCTATGGATTTGTTCTGGTCGCAATCCATCGTTATGGGATTGATTCCTTTGGTGGGAGATTGTTCTTGGGGTTTGTTTCTCGTGGATCTGCACTTTGACTTGTATATTGTTGTTTTGTTTTTTAGGACCTTTTAGTTTCTGTGTGCTTTTCACTGAACCGATGTAGTTGGTATTGTTACACCTGCCAGTTGTTACTAGTGCTTGCCTTGGATTGGGTATGTTTGTGTATTGGTATTGTTATATCCTAGATGAGACTACTAGGATGTTAGTACGTCAGTTAAGTAACCAGGGGATGAATATAAGTATGGCAGTGCACTTTTACGATCTAGTGTCTTGGTGAAATGTGAGGGTGGGTGGTGTACTCCCTGGAGTTGTATGTTTTTGGGGTGGCTGTATGAGGAAGCTGACCTACAACATTGATACTAGAAAGGATCAGTAAGGTGAGATAAAAGAAAAAGAGAAAAAAAAAAGGGTTTACTTATCTTTAGGCTGGATGTGAAGAGTCTCGCATGTGATACAATGGTTGTAGTGAAGTCCAGATATATGGCCTGTGTTCTCTTTGTTCCTTAGAGTTTTACTTGAGTTTCCTTTGTACTCTATTGAATTCTGAGTAGCAGTGTGTCTTCCGTGGACCACGTGCGTAGGTCCCCGGTGGGCCAGAGAGGCAGAGGGTCTGATGTTGATGGCAGAATTCTTCACCTGCGACCTGGGCTCTGGTCCGGGTTCGGCGCAGAGAGGGGGCTGGGGGCAAAGCCCGCGGCTGCGCGGGGGTGCTGCTGGCCGGACGGTTCTGGGGTGGGGGGCGGCCGCGCGCGAGGGTGCTGCTGGCCAGGCTGCTCGGCTCCGGGGTTTGAGGCGGGGCTGGGAGGGGCTCGCTCTCACCTGGGTGCTGGTCGGCGATCGGCTCGGAGGTGGGGCTGGGGGCAAAGCCGGTGGCCGCGCGCGCGGGTGCTGCTGGCCGGGCGGCTCGGCTCTGGGGTGGGGGCGGGGCTCGGAGGGGCTCGCTCTCACCTGGGTGTTGGTCGAGGTTAGGCACGGAGGGGGGCTGGGGGCAAAGCCGGCAGCCACCCGCGGGTGCTCCACATGATATTCTTGATAGATGCAGGAAAAGCTTTTGACAAGATCCAACATCCTTTTATGATCAAAACCCTAGAGAAGGCTGGGATGGAAGGAACATTTATCAACATAGTAAAAGCTATATACAACAAGCCAACAGCAAGGAAAACTTGAAGTATCCCTGCTTGAATCAGGAACTAGACAAGGCTCTCCATTCTTACAACTTCTATTCAATATTATACTTGAAGTCTTAGCTGGAGCCACATAGCAAGAGAGGGAGATAAAAGGGATTCAAATCAGCAGGGAAGAAATCAAGATATCTCTATTTTTAGATGACATGATCATGTACCTGAGTGATCCCAAAAACTCCACCAGGATACTCCTGGAACTAATACAGAAGTTCAGGAGGGTGTCAGGTTACAAAATAAACGTGCAAAAATCAGTAGCCATCCTATACATCAAGGATGAAAAAAGTGAAAAAGTCGTAAGAAAAACAATCCCATTTACTACAGCCCCTAAAAAAATGAAATACCTTTGAGTAAACCTACCAAGGAAGTAAAAGATCTTTGTAATGAAAACTTTAAATTCCTAAAGTGTTGCTGAATCCCCACCGGGCCACCTGGAGAAAGGAGGGGGAATGGCGGGGCCTCAAGGCTCTAGGCTAATGGGCAGGACGGGGCCACCAAACAAACCCTGGGAATCAGGTGAGGAGAAAGCAGTGGACGAGTTGCAGCAGATTCAGCTGTATTCAGGAAATGTTTGGGCTTTTATAGGGTCAGGATCCAATCACGTGTTGCCATCCCTCTAGGGAGACAGCCACCAATCATTTAATTATTTACTAGGTGACCATATCAGGGGCAGGTTAGATAGCCGCTTCCCACTGGTTGTTCATTCCTCCTTCCCATTGGTTGTTCATCCTTCCACTTGTATGGTTCCTCTATTGAGACATGTCTGGGGCATATTCCTACTTGTCCAGGCTTGTCCTTACCCGGCCTGGACTAGGGCTTCCCTGAAATGGTAGTGCCGCACTAAAGAAAGAAATTACAGAAGACACCAGAAAGTGGAAAGACCTCCCATGCTCCTGGATTGGCAAAATCAACATCAAAAAATGACCATCCTTCCAAAAGCAATATACAGAGTCAATGCTATACCAATCAAAATCCCAAAACGATTCTTTAAAGAAATTGACCAAACAATCTCAAAATTCATATGGAAGCACAAAAGACCCAGGATAGAATAAACAATCCTCCTGAGTAGCAAAAGCACTGCTGGAGGTATCACCATACCAAACCTTAATCTATACGACAAATACATAGTAATAAAGACACCCTGGTACTGGCTCCAAAATAGACATGTAGATCAATGGATAATGGTTGTGTTGGAACCGAAGTTCCTCCAAGTCACCCGCCCCGACCCCAAAAGGAGACAGGAGGACCGAGAGGCTGCTGCAATGGCAATAGGCGAGTTTATTCTGGCATGCCAGGACCGCCTCCCCCTTGCAAGCAAGAGAAGAGCGGCCCCGACTGAGGTCGGGGTAGGGTTTTTATAGGGTATAGGGTAGCAAAACATATTTTTCTATAGCACTCTTTGGCACAGTTTTTACAGCACACAAGGACGTTGAGTCAGCCAAGGGTGACCATCAGATGTTCTGGTCGAAGTCGTGGGCAGTTCTTGGTGGGCGAGGTCCCAGGTCAACACGTCTGTAGCAGGGCTGACTTGTTTGTGCAAGATAGCAGTGGGCTTGGGGTGAAGCTTCGGTCATAGTTACAATAATAATACAAAGGCCTTGGTGGTATTTGGCATATTAGACCTTGAGAGGGGGAGCATTTCCCAGAGTTCTGTGTGGGGAGGGGGCAAGCGGGCTTAGACGGCATCTGGACATACTGAAAACATTTCTCCGAGACCTTGAAGGGGGAAGATTCTCACAGGGACCTTGAGAGTGGAGATGTTTTCAATATCTAGCCGCCCATATTAGACTTTTGTTTTTAGAACTCTCTGAAAACTGCTGACTACCAGGCTGTTAGTCATAACCTTATTATTTGTCACAATTTCTGTAAAAATTTCTTTTCTTCCACAGTTGAAGAGCCAGATATAAGCCCACACAACTACAGCAATTTGATTTTTGCCAAAGGGGCCCCAAAAATTCAATGCATAAAGAAAAGCATATTCAACAAATGGTGCTGGCAAAACTGGACATCCACATGCAGAAGATTAAAACTGGACCTGTTCTTGTTACCATGCATAAAAATTAATTCCAAATGGATCAAGGACCTCAATATTAGGCCAGAGACTATAAAACATCTCGAGTTGATTGGGCTAAGCCAATAGTTTCTAAACAGAAATCCAATAGCACAGTCACTACAATCAACACTCAACAAATGGGATCTTATGAAATTAAAGAGCTTCTGTTCAGATAAAGAAGTTGTAAACCAAGCAAAAAGGCAACCCTAAGAATGGGAGAAAATCTTCACTAACTATATATTTGATAGAGCTCTGTTATCCAGAGTGCATAAAGAACTTAAAAAATGAAACTCCAAGGAGATAAATGACCCAATCAAAAAAATGGACCTGGGCTTTAGACCATGTGAGGTGAGGCCTATGGGAGGTACTTAGGTCACTAGGGATATCCTTTGATATCCTGTTGCCTAGAAGATGTCCAGTCCACAATGTGTTACCCACCATTGCCATTCATCCCCTGAACACAGACTCAAAGCAAGGTATCTGCTGACCTGCACTTTCTCTTTGTAAGTTAACTGTCTTAGTAATTGTGAATGCAATCTGATGTAATACAGAAGAAAACAAAGACAGGATTCCAATACTTTTCTCTCACTCCAGAAAGCAGAGACTGTGTTTTCTGACTCCAGAAAGCAGAAGAACAGGGTGGCAGAGAACTTCATCATTTAAACAGAGCTCAGTATCCACACATCACCTATGATTCTACCTGGCTGACTCTGCCTCACATTGCTCCTTCCATTAACAACTTTCTACCCTTCCTTTTTTTTTTGTTTCTCAGAGACACTGTGAAAAATTATCACTCTACCTAGAGGAGTAAATTATATATGTCCCAGTGTTATAATGAAGCCCTTTGTGTAAGTGCTTCCACCTAAGTGGCTGGATTCAAGGATGGAACCTACTTTTACAAACCTCTACTCTGAATTCCAAAAATATTTTTAAGAACCCAATATGTTTTGTGGCATATGTTTTGTGGTATATGAAAATACCCTCCCTTCCCCTTCCACAGGGAAAGTGAGAAAATGCCTGTATGAGACATTGCCACCAAGGCAAATCCCTTTTTTTCTGGAAATAGTCGGTGCAGTACAAGTGACTGAGGTCTTATTTTATCCTGTTTTGATTCATCATGCCACCAATTAGATTCTCCTTGCCTTTGAAGTAATCTGATTGAAGAGGAAATGGTTATACTAGTTTACTCAAATATATTCATAGACAAGATATGCCAATGAATACAAGAAAATAGAGTTGAGAAATGTCTTATCAGATCAAGTGACTGAATGATGGAAGAGGATTAATAATTGCCACTTTCTTCATTTATGTTTCCTCAAAGAGAAATGTGTCTCTCCAGGAATGAGATTTGTCTTGTGGCAATTCTCCTTTCAGATTTGAACTTGTTATTGCTCTAACTTTGCACTGAAAGGTCATTCCAGTCTCTGATGATGAGCATGTAAACTGAAAAGGTTCATTTGTACTTCATTAAATTCCTGTCTGGTGATAAATTCATTTAACCTATCATAATTCAAATACCTTCTGCACCTAAGTGCCTTTCCAATGAAATCTGCAGGCATAAACACCTGAAGTGCTATAATTAGAAAAAAATTCTGCTGATTCAATAAAAATCAATTTCCCCCTTCATAATACAATATATGTCTTTGTTAACTGATCATACCATGGCTTAAGGTACTTCTAAAAGTATTAACACAATTCTAACTTTTATGTTTCTTTAAACTGAGCATACAGTGTGAGGGCTCTGAATCTTATAATGCTTATGAGTGTAGTTACTTGCATTATCCTGAAACAAAGGGAAAAGTGCAGACATGACTATCTTTAATCACTTACTTCTGCAAGAGAAGGAATATTAGGAATAGAACATCTGTATGTACAGCAATAAGTGTCTATTAGAGAAATATGTTGTGTTTTCATAAACAAATGCTATTTAATTAAATACTCATTTAACCTGCAAATAATCATTACATCATTAACACTTTTCTGGACACTGTTAGATCAATGTATGTGAAAGGGTATTTCTATTTTTTAAAATTTTTTATTATTATTTATTATTTATTTAATTGTGCATGTATGTGTGTGTGCATATATGTGTGTGTGTGTTGAACCACGGATGAATTCAGGAACCACCATGGACCGCCTCCACCTCCTCCTTGTTTACTCTGCCAAGGGATTCACAGGATCTGCCCTACCAGGACCAGAAACACAGGCTGCCTCCTGCTTCCGCCTGGCATCTATAGGTGGGGTCTAGGATCTGAACTCAGGACCTTCCGCCTGCAAGGCAGAGGCTTAACCCCTGAGCCACCTCTCCAGCCCATGAAAGGGTATTTTTAATGAATACAGATAATAATTTTTTTAGCATAGGGAATATGATGACTCTTTACATGACACCATGTATTTAAGTAGGATTCACCCAAGAGTGAGAGTTGTCAGTTGTTTTACCAGAATCTTCCAGCTGCAATCCATGGCAAGGGCAAAAGTTGAAGCCAAATAATTTAGTCTTTCTATTGAGAATGTCCTCCTCTAGGATGAAATTATTTTAAATTTTTGAGAACTTTTGCAATGCATCTTGCTGAGTGTAAAAGTATGTTCCGCTTTTATTGTCAGAGTAGTAAAATTTCTCAAAATTTAGCACGAAAGTGTTTTAATTGCTCCTGAAAAAAAATTTATTGAAAATAGTTTACTCTGGCAGTCTCCAAAGACACATGATGAAGATCAAAATATTGAGAAACACTGTTAATTGTTTATTGCTTAGCAACTCTCTGTATGGAAGACAAACGTTGAAATCAATATTTATTTCTTCCATTTTAATATGCTTTGGGGGGGCTGGAGAGGTGGCTCAGGGGTTAAGCCTCCGCCTTGCAGGCGGAAGGTCCTGAGTTCGGATCCCAGATCCCACGTATAGACGCCAGGCAGAAGCAGGGGGCGGCCTGCGTTTCCAGTCCTGGTAGGTCGGAGCCTGTGAATTTCGGGGCAGAAGGAGATGGAGGCATCCATGGTGGTTCACGAATTCGTCCGTGGTTCTACACATACACAGACACACACACACACACACACACACACACACAGACACACGAACATGCGCACAGTTGAATAAATAAAAAAATTAAAAAAAAATGCTTTGGGAATAAGAAGCACCCCTAAAATTTAGAAACATTCTGCCTCTAATGTTTGTTAGAAAATATTATTTTTTCCCTTATTCTCTATCAATTGTATCTTATCTTTCCACTTAAAACCATGTAACAAAATGAGTTTTACATTATGACTACTCTCTTTGCTTGCTGTCTAGAAGATGCTTTGTATAACATAAAATAAATAGCAGGGTGAGTCTTCTATGCTACAAAATTTCAACCATAGAGAATAGGTTAAAGAATATAAAAGTGGGGCTGGAGAGGTGGCTCAGGGGTTAAGCCTCTGCCTTGAAGGCAAAAGGTCCTGAGTTTGAATCCTAGACCCCACATATAGACTCTGGGTGGAAGTGGGGGCGGCCTGCATTTCTGCTCCTGGTAGGGGGGAACTTGTGAATCCCAGGGCAGAGTAAACAAGGAGGAGGTGGAGGCAGTCCATGGTGGGTCCCAAATTTGCCTGTGGTTCTACACACATGCACACACACACACACACACAATTGAATAAATTAAAAAAATTTAAAAAGAATATAAAAATATGATGATAAGAATATGCACTAAATAAATGAATATATTAATTTATATTTGTATTAGTTTTATATATAAAAGTCTATAATTTTATGCATACAACATATTTTATTTATATATTATTCTTATTTTTCCTAGTTATAAAAGCTCAATGAGTATATATTCTAATTACCCTCCTTTCCTCTTCCCCTCTTTCCTCCCTTCCCCTTTTCTGTTTCCCGTCCCTCCTTCTCTCTCTCCCAATTTCTCTCCCTATCTCCCCTCTTTCCTCTCTCCTGTCCTGGTGTTTCCCACCTACTCCCTCCTATTCTCTGTCCATTAGCTTATAGAAGCCCCAGAATTCTCTCTGAATTATCTACTCTAGCAGGGTGATTCAGGCCTCTGTAGCAGACCTCCTTGGGCTACCCATTAATGTAGAATATTTCATTCTAACAATAACAACAAGGAAGGTATGTTTTAATTTTAAATTCAAAAATATCTTCTGCAAATAATAATACTAGAGACTAGGTAATTTGCAAGGAACGTAAATTCATTTCTCACATATATGGAGGTTGTAAAGTTAAGCATCAAGGAGTTAGAAGGTTTGCTATCTGGAGAAAGTGAGTTTTTCTTAGCAGCACTTGACACTCTGCATGGTTTAGAACAGAAAGGTGCAAAACCAACATAAAACTGATTTTATTGTCACATTAATACATAAGGGTTGAGCCATGACAACAAAAATATCATATATTCTGTTTGGTTCTACCTAGATATCAGGTACTGTTTCCAACTCAGAAATTTGCAAGAAACAGTAAACATTATTCACCTGGAAGCAGATCATGCAAATCTTTCCCTATCCTAAAGCTCAGGGAACCTTGCAGAAGAGGGGACGGCAAGATTGTAGAGCCAAAAGATGGAGAGGACTAATGACATGAAAGATACTCCACACAAGTTGGGTCTGCAGCAGCCAAAGTTGGACTTTGCCTGACCTGCACAATGGCTGACAAGTCAAAGTCTGACATGGATCACGGGGTCACGGGGGGGGGGGGGGAGCTCCAGGCAGTAGGACACTTAAATAGGTAAGCAATTAAACAGTCCTAATAGAGTTCCCAAACTAATGGGGAGCCCAACTAAAGGGGCTCTGGACTATGCCACTAAGTCCTGAATCCTTACTAGCGTGGAGGACTCAGAGATAGGTTTGGGGTTCACACGAAAGGATGTTCCAGGGGATTGGAAGGAGGAAGGGGGAGGCACCGGGAGAGATGGAGAGAGGGAGGAGGGGTAAAAGGAAGGGGGAGGGGAGGAGGAGAGGAAGGGAGTACCTATTAAGCTTGAATGATTAAAAAAAGTATAATGTGGCAGGAAAACATCTTTGAGGCGGTAAAAAAAATTCTATCAAGAAACATACTTTCTCACTTGCTAGATATCCTAAACTCCTCTTTCTCCTTCTTCTTCTCTTCCTCTTCTTCCTCCTCCTTCCTTCAGTGGATATAACATTGAGGAAAATTGCATTTCTTCTTTCTCAGACTTTCTCAAGGCTTGCCTTAACTTCTAATTCTTCTCAGATATGCACAAAATTTCAGCCAGTTTGTTCAGTTTACACTGCATCCAACTGGCATAAAGTATAAGTAAATAGCTGTTTGCATTATCACACATATTTGCACACATACAAACACACTCACACACATACATTCAAACATGTACACATGTACACACACATACACACATGCACATAAACAGTTCTGTAAATAGATCATTCTTATCTCTCAAATACAGTGAGGCACAATTATGATAGCCATTTGTAATGTTTCACTTTCCAAAGAAGAAAATATGATCAGAATTATCTTAGTTTTAGAGTAATAAATAATCTATTCATGTTATTTAGCTCATTTTTTAAATGAATGGAAAAGCAATGCTGAATTTTGTTTAATTAGACATAACAATCTCCACTCTCGAAACTACTTTTTAATATGGTCCTTACTATAGCTCATTTATTACTCTTGTTCAAAGCCTATGTATTTGAATATAAATAGGCACATTGGCTTGTTATGTTTTATATTCCTGCAGTAGATTTATTTTCATCATTTTCATATCTTCAGCTATCTATTTTATTTATACATGGTCTTTATTGACAGAAGTTGAGCTTGTTTGGTGATCCAATCAGCTGTATTTAAATTGTTTAAGGGTTATTTATTTGTAAGGTGGTCATTGAGAAGGGTTTGCTATTTTTTTACAATCTGCTTGGTTGCTGCTCTGTTAAAATGGCTAAATTGTACATCTTCCTTTCTGTATCTTATACTATTTGGGTTTGGTAGCTTACCATGTAGACATTACAGAATTTTTATGGTCTTTCCTTTGTTCATCTATTTATATCATAAAATATTCTTTCTTGGGCTCTGATGAATAAGACTATACTTTTCTTCCTTTTTGTATAATTTTCCTTTCAGAACTTTGTGCAATATTAACTTACATGTCATGAACTGCCTTAGTTTGCACTTCTTTCTTTTTTTGGAGGGGGGTCTGAAATGTCTGATTGATTGTTCTATTCTTTTATTTTCCTCTTCATTTTTTATTATTTTTTCTACTTTTACAAGCATATTGAGTATTCATCCCAGCTTCCCTCTCTCCCCTTCCATCTTATTCCCTCCCTTCCTTTCACTATTCCCTCCCATTCCCTCCTATCTTTCTGCCCAAATGCCTCGATGGCCTCAAGGTTCACTCGGGCTTCTCTACTCCTGTAGTAGTTCAGGTCTCTGTAGTGTAAAAAGTTACCTCTCTATAGGCTACCCCACTGATGTGTGCATTTCCCTTCACTCATCCATGTTACTATCATAAGATGTTCTTTTGGGTTTTTTTCCCAAATTTGGGGGATTGTCTATAAGTTTCTCTGTCCCTTCCTATCTGACATGTCCCTCCTGTCTCCCATCCCCTCATTTCATGCTATGTATTTTTCTCAATTGTTCCCTCTCGCCCTTTCTTGGGATCCAAGGTTTCCACTGTGGGTTCCCATTCTACAGTTATAAGAACATCTGCCTACATCAGATTGATGTATTATCTTCCTACCTATAGGTTTCTTGGCTGTCTTCACTATTTGTCTAGTTCCTTTACTTTTATTAATTCTTGTTCTAGTTGACAGAAACAGAGACTGGTACCATTCTGACAAGAGAGTCTTGAGTCCAATCAGAAAGCTGCTGTTAGTATCTCCTTAGTACTCATGCCACTATTACACTGGTGGTCATCTGTTGCCATGGTGATCTGAATTGCAACTTACACATAACTTACAATTATGTAATTAATGGGGCTTTTGATTATTTTTCTCCACCAGCTTCTATAGTGTTCATTGGTACTGTATAAGCTATCCAACAAGGAGAAAGTCCTCAGACCAGTTCCAGCTGACACATTTTGCCCATGTACTATACTCAATTTGTGCTGCAACTTCTGTAAAAGGGTCTTACTGACAGTTTTGGAGAAAAACCAAAAGCCATGGCAAAAGCCTATTATGTTTGCTGGCCTTTAAAAACCTCTCTGACCAACATATATCAAGAAGTCCCATATTTCTGTTATTTCTAGAATAATTGTGTCCCTGGGTTCTAAGTGGATCAACTCAAGGCTTTTATTTTATTTTATTTTATTTTATTTTATTTTATTTTATTTTATTTTATTGTTCTCTGTTTTCCTCATTCTGTGCTCCTCTGCATAGGGACTGCTCATTCTTGTTCCTTTCTTTAAAAGACTTTTTTTGACATATTACTATCAGAAGATGTTCCATTGGGTTCCCCCCCCCAATATTTTGGGGGTTTTCTATAAGTTTCTCTGTAATTCCTATCCCCCATGTCCCTCCTATCTCCCATCCCCTCATTTCATGCTATGTATTTTTCTCAGTTGTTCCCTCCCTCACCCTTTTCTTGGGATCCTACATCTCCCTTTAAAAGATTTCACCCTCATCAAACCTTCCCCCCTTCTTTTTCAAGTGTTCTGGCTTTTACATTGCTTCCAGTCAAATACATTGACAAGGATATAAGTTCTATGATCTGCTTACTAAAAAGAACATGCTCTGTGCCTAACTTTCTGCATCTGAGATATCTAACTCAATATTAAAGTTTCCAGTTCCCTCCATTTGCTAGGAAATTCCATAATCTTACCCTTTCTGATGGCTAAGTAATATTCCATTGTGTACACGTACCACACTTCTTTATCCATTCTTCTGTTGATGGGTATGTTGCCTGATTCCATTTTTTGGCTATTGTGGATAGAGCTGAAATGAACACAGATAAACAAATGTCTTTGTAAAAGATCTAGAGTCTTTTGGGAATATTTCAAGAAGTGCTAAAGCTGAGTGATATGGCAGCTCCATTTTTAGCTTTTGGGGGACCTTCACAATGATCTCCATAGAGGCTCTACCAATTTACACTCCCACCAGCAGTAAATAAGAGTCCCTTTTGCTCCACAGCCTAGCCAATAATTTCTGTTGTTTGTATTCTTGATGTTAGTTATTTGAGCTGGGGGTAGATGGTATCACAGGGTTCTTCTGATTGGCATTTCTCTGATAATCAGGGAATTTGAGAATTTTTTAAGGTTATTTGTTTGACATTTCAATTTCTTTTTGGGTAAAATCCTTTTTAAGTTCCAGGGCCCATTTTTTAATTGGAATGTTTGCTGGCTTGGTGTTTAAATTTCTGAGCTCTTTGTGTACTCTGGAGATTAATCATTTGTCAGATTCATAGCTATCAATGATATTCTTCCTTTATGTGGGTTGTCTTTTTGCACAATTGAGAGTTTCTTTTGAAGAGCAGAAAATTTAATTACATGAAGTCCCATTTGTTGACTATTGGTCTTAGTTCTTGGACTATTGTTCTGCTTAGACAATCTTTACCTAGGCCTATCAATTCAAATGTACTCCCTACTCTTTCTTCTAATAATTTCAGAGTTTCAGGTCCAATATCAAGGTCTCTGATGCATTTGGAGTCATTTTTTGTATTAGGAGAGGGGTGACAGTCAATTTTTATTCTTTTACATGTAGAGGAACAGTTTTCTGAACACCATTTGATGAAGATGCTATGTATTTCCCACTGTAAATGTTTGGCATATTTGTCAAATAATTAGCTGCTGTATATGTGAGAGTTTATATCTGGGTCCTCTATTCTAATTAATTTGTTGATGTATCTGTTTTTGTGCCAGAACCAACCTGTTTTATAACTATAGCTATAAAATACAATTTGAAATGTAGTACGTGATACCTCCACTAGTGATTTTATTGCCCAAAATTGTTTTGGCTAATCATGGTTTTTCATTCTTCAAGTTTTGTGAAGAATTGCATTGGGATTTTAAATGGAATTGCATTGAATCTGTATATTGCTTTGAGTAGGATAGTCTTTTTCACAATATTGATCCTACCAACCACTAAGCAAGGTAGATCTTTCTACCTTTTAGTATCTTCTTTAATTTCCTTCAGCAGTGTTTTGTAGTTTAAATTGTATAGGTGTTTTATTTCTTTGGTTAAATTTATTGCAAGGCATTTTATTTTCTTTGTAACTGTGGTGAATGGAATTGATTATCTCATTTTTTTCTCATATTGTTTGTCTCTAGTATATAGGAAGGCTACTGATTTTTTGCATGTTGATTTTTTGTAGACTGACACTTTACTGAAATTGTTTATTAATTTGAGGAGTTACTTCTTGGAGTCATGTGGATCTATCAATATCATCTGCAATTAGGGCTACTTTGATTTCTTCTTTACCAATCTGTATTCATTTTATTAAGGAGTGGTGACAGTGGACAGACAGTCTTGCCTCATTCCAGATCTAAGTTGGAATGCCTCAAGTTTTTCGAACTTTATTATGATCTTGCGTTAGGCTTGTCATATACAATCTTTATCAGTTTGAGTAGGTACCTTCCATTTTTGTTTCCTACAAAACTTCTATCATGAAGGGATGTTGGATTTTGTTGAATGCCTTTTCTGCATTGATTGAGAGGATCATATGATTTTGGTTTTTGAGTCTGTTAATATGATGAATCACATTTATTGATTTGGGTATGTTTAACCATCCTTGCATACCTGGTATGTATCTGACTTGATCATGGTGTATGATCCTTTGAATATATTTTTAAATTTGGTTTTATTGAGGATTTTTGCATCTGTGTTTATTAGTGAGATTGGCCTATAATTCTCTCTTTGATGTGTCTGTTAGGTTTTGGAATCAGTGTTATAGAAAGGATTTGTAGAAAGAGTTTGTGAGTATTCCTTCCTCCTCTATCTTGTGGAATAATTTGAGTAATAGTGTTAGTTCTCTGAAGGCCTGGTAGAATTCTGCACTGAATTTATTTGGTCCTGGGCTTGTTTTAATTGGGAGACTTATTACTGTTTCAATTTCTTCTCTTGTTATTGGTCTGTTTAATATATTTATTTCATCTTGAGTCAATTTTGGTAGGTCTTATTTGTTTAGGGATTCATCCATTTCCTTTAGATTGTTCAACTTAAGAGAATATAACTTTTAAAAGCATGGCCTTATGATTCTCTGGATTTCTACAGTATCTCTTGTAATTTCCCCTTTTCATTTTTTATTAATTATTCAATTGTGCGTGTATGCATGTGTGTGTGTGCGTGTGTGTGTGTATGTGTATGTATGTGTGTGTGTGTGTAGAACCACGGACGAATTCGGGAACCACCATGGACACCGCCACCTCCTCCTTGTTTACTCTGCCCGGGGATTCCCAGGCTCCGCCCTACCAGGACCAGAAACGCAGGCTGCCCCCGCTTCTGCCTGGCGTCTCTAGTGGGGTCTGGGATCCAAATTCGGGACCTTCTGCCTGCAAGGCAGAGGCTTAACCCTTGAGCCATCTCTTCAGCCCTTCCCCCTTTTCATTTTTGATTTTGTGGATTTGAGTGTTCTCTCTTCTTTCAGTTAGTGAAGCCAGGGACTTGTCAATCTTTTTTATCTTTTCAAAAAAAAAAAAAAAATGGTTCTTTGCTTCATTTTTTTTTTGCCTTTTTTTCAGTTCCAATTCATTGATTCTGCTCAGTCTTAGATATTTCTTCCCATGTGCTACTTTTGGGATTGGCTTGGGCCTTTATTCTAAGGCTTTCAGGTGTAACATTAAGTCATTTACTTGATATCTTTCCTTTTTTGATATGTAGGCATTTAGTGCTATAAATTTTCCTCTTAGAACTGTTTTCAATGCATCCCAAAGGTTTTGGTAGGTTCTGTCTTTATTTTCATTGGCTTCAAGAAAGTTTTTCTTTCCTGTTTTATTTCATTTATTACCAATTCCTCATTTAAAAATGTGTTATTTTTCTTCCATGACTTTGTATACTTGCTTTGTTTTCTTTGTTGTACCTTTATTCTATGATGATCAGATGATGCAGTGAATGATTTCAATTTTTCTGTATATATGAAGATTTGATTTGTGTCCTAGTATGTGGTCTATTTTTGAGAATGTCCCATGAGTTGCTGAGTAGACTGTGTATGCTTTAGTGTTTGTATGAAATGTTCTATAGATATCTGAAAGGTCTATTTGATTTATATTTTCATTTAACTCCAATGTGCCTCTGTTTAGCTTTTGTCCTATTGACCTCGCCAATAATATGAATAGGGTATTGAAGTCTCCAACTACTATTGTATCAGGGTTGATTAGTTGCTTTGTCTCCTGTAGTGTTTGTTTGATGAATTTGGGTGCTTCCATGTTTGGTGCATATATGTTTAAGATTGTAAGACTTGATGAAATTTTCCCTCTACTAAGATGTAATATCAATTTGCATCACATATGGTTTGCTTTAATTTGAAGTGTATTTTGTCTGATATTAAGATTGCAACTCTTGATTGTTTCCTTTTTCCATTTGCTTAGAGTGCTTTTGACCATCATTTTACCTTGAGAAATTGTTTATCTTTCAAGGTGAGGTATATTTCTTCGAGGCAGAAAATTGGTGGGTCATGATGTTTGATCCAAGCTAGATTTGAGCCCATTACATTTAAACTGATTATTGAAAGGTGTTTAATGATTCCTAACATTTTGTTGATTTTGTGTTGTTTGTCCTTTTCTTTTTTTCTTTTAGTCCCTCATTCAGCTCTTGTGTTAATATTGTTTCTTCCCTTCAGCTTCTTTGGTGTGTGTATCTTTCTCTTCCATTTTTGACTGAGAGTTCTGCTGAATATAATAATCTCCATTGGTATTTGTTTTCATTCAGAATTTTTCTTGTGTCTCTCCTGATCCTGCTGGCTTTTACCATTTGTATTGAGAAGTTATTTGTTGTTTTTATGTATTTTACCTCTAAATGTGACTTATTCCCTTTGTCTTTCAGCTCTTAAGATTTTGGCTTCCTGTACCACCCTAGAATATAAACTGCCTTTAAAAAAAAAAAAAAGATTTTGGCTTCGATGTGCATGTTTGCTGTATGGCCTGCCATGTGATTCAGTGTTTCCTTTTTTGTCCTGAGTATTTGCTTTTCTGTATTCCTCTAGAATCAGGATGGGTGTATCTTTTTCCTTAAGTCAGGGAAATTTCCTCTATTATTTCATTGATTATACATGGTGAATCTTCCTTTTGTGTGTCTGTTTCTGAGATACCCATGGTCTATATTGGGCCTTTTGATGGTGTCCTAGAGTTCCTGTATGCCCATTCAAGTTAGTTTTTCAGCTTTTAAGTTTTTCTCATTGACTTATGAACTTCTTCTATCTTATCTTCCAGTTTTGAGACTCTGTATTCTACATGATCAGGTCTATTTTTGAGACTCTCCATTAAATTTTTTATTAAACTGTTTAGATTTTTTTGTTCAGTCTGTTCAGTCTGTTCAGATATTTGTTGTTTCAGTCTGGGTTTGTTTCACTGTTTCTATGTTCTTTGAGTTTTTTTCAGTGTTTCTAGATCTGGTTTCAGGTTCTCTGTTTTCATTCTTTTTGTGTCTTGTTTGGTTTTATATTGTTGAAATTCCTTCCTGAGTTTTTTTGTGTTCTTCTTGAAGTGTGTTTAGGCTTTTGTAGGAGCTCTTTGAACATAGGTATAATCGATCTTTGAAACTCAGTATTTTGTTTACTGTTCTCTAGGATACCTTCCAATGGACTATCCATTGTGGAATCTGAAGACTTATCTTTGATGATATTGAGGTGAGGACATGTTTTTATTTTGTATTCTTGTGTTCCTTCTGTTTTTCCTGTAATATGTTATCATTTTTGGATGAACAGATGTTGAGAGTTTTATTAGATGTCAGTCTAGAATTCAATTTCTCAGAACTTAGATGATAATGATGTCTAGGTTTGTCTTTGTATTAGATAATAGCTGTTTGGATTTTTCAAGGGGCAATCCAAACATGGGGGAAAAGCCAGTGAAGCTCTTGACAGGTGGGTAAATGGGTCAAGTAAATTACAATTTAAGTGCTAAAGAAAATGAATATTATCATTATATGTCTTAATATGTTTTTGAAAATCTAGACTTTAACCAATCCTGAGATAAAACAATATTAGTTATTAACTGAATGTTTGTTTAAAATCACTTCATGTTTTGTTCTTATTAGGAGACATCAATACTTATCTTAAAAATAATTTTCATATTTTTCTCTTTATTAGAAATTTTCATACACAAAACAATGAGATTATGTCCTTCATTTCACCTCCGTCTTCTCTCAGTTCTCTCTGTTCTACAATCCTTTCATTTCTCCCTTCCAGCCATCTCCCTCCCATTCTCATGTCACTTTTCATATGTGGAATCTAAGACTTTGTTCTGGACAACTGTACTAGCAAAAGTCAGGTTATTGGTGGTGGTACAAGGAGGCAAAGCTACAAGTAGGTAAGCTACTCTTCTCTTGTACAATATCTGTTTCCAAATTCTTTCTAGGTGTAGTTTGTTTTTCCTAAGAGCCTCACTGGTTCATATCAATATACCTCCTCACCTCTTATAATCTGCCATGGTTTGAAATGTGAGTTATATTCCACAGACTCAAGTATTTGAATCATTAGCTGTTATAGAGGTCATGGCACTTTTAAGAGGTAGAGCCTTGCTGGAGGAAGTCAGTCACAGGGCCTTGATGATGATTAGCCCCATCCTACTTCTGGGAGACATTTATTACAGTTACAGTCTTACAGCTCGCAGCCTCCATGAAATACATGATTAAAATATCTTTCAGCTTCTGCCATTCGGCCATTCTATTCTTGACATAAAGGACTGTATCTTCCCTCTAGATCCATAAGCTGAATAAATTTCCCTTTTTCCCTTAATTTACATGTCTTTGAGTGATGTCTCATAACAGCAGAAAAGAGTAATGGTTATATAATCTTAGCCTCAAACTTCTGCCAGTTTCTTTGAGTCTTGTGATGGGGGGAGTTTTTTTCCATTTTTATTGGTTTTTTTCTGCTTTTACAAGCATGCTGAGTATTCATTGGAGCTTCCCTTTCTCTTGCCTCCCTCCCATCCTCTCCTTTCCCTTCCATTTCATCATATCCTTCTGCCTGTATACATCTATGGACTTCAGGGTTCAATCTGGTTTGTCTACTCCTATAGGGTCTCAGCCTCTGTAGTATAACAAGTTGTCTCTCTTCATGCCACCCCACTGATAAGTGCATTTTCCTTCACTCATCCAGCTTTAGTTTCAAAAGGTTCCACTGTGAGTTCCCATTCGGTTGATATAATAATATCTGCTTACAGAGCAATTTGATGTACTGTCTTCCTACCTATAGTTTTCTTGGAGTTCTTCTCTATTGATCTATTTCCTTCCCTTTTTGATGGCCACATTAGGGCTGGGCATTCCAGGTATAGGAAACTCCTTGATTGAGTGCTAAGAGTTTTTCTTATTTAAGAAGTAAATAAATGTTTAGATAGTAATTTACTATCAATTATTTATACTTAACACTAAAATATCTATTCCTGTCTAATGTCTATATTCTTCACTTTCACTATAATTTGGGTAGGTTTATAGAATCAGTTCTATGCTCTCTGTAAACAGGATTTCAAATCCATTTGGAGAGCAATTGGACAAATTAACATAATAAAAAATTTGGGCATTACATATGAGTAGGGCAAGATTTAAGACATATATAGATATATGATATAAGCTTAGAAAAAATTGAGGTTTCAGTGTCTTGGAGTTTTAAGTCTATAAAGAATGTTATCATACATAGACCTATATGTTGAAACAAATTTCATTCCATGAATGTATCCACAATCTATCTTATTTTTTGAAGTACATATTTGAAACTGTTTTGAAATATTTTCCAAAAGTAATTTTGCTTTTTTGCAAGTGTTATAGAATTTTATATACAGCAACAGTGAACAAAAAGACATACTTTTTTAATAACCCATGTTACATTTTAGTCTATCTTCCTATGCATTAAGTTCTATTTTCAGAATTTCTTGAGGTCTCAAATATATGCTTTTTCAAATTCTTCCCATTGCCTCAAAAGACAATAAGTACTATTTTGGTGTTTTGTGTAATTTGTAAATATATTATAAAGTACAATGATGAACATGTACTTGATAATAAGAGCTAATAAGACTATACTGAATACAAATATCCTTGATATCATGATATCAGTTCTCGGTTAATGTTTCTTTTGGCTCTTCTTCTATCTTCCCCCTTCCTAAATAAAGGATAGTTCTACCATCTAATGTTTTCATTTAAAATTCTAAAAGCATAGAGAAGCAGTAAGATTTTGACTAACATACCACAGGATTGGTATTTTCTTTCTTTCTTACTATTTACTATTTATGGAATGCTTTTTTATTAAGGTCATGCATCTTTTAATAATACATTTAAACTCTATAATGGGACAGTCAGTTAAACACATAAGTACAATTAGAAAACCTTGTCAATTAGAATGCTAAAATTATTGTTTCGGTAAGCCTTCAAAAGACATGAATTTAAATGGAATGTGACAAAAGTCCAAATGTATGCTGAAAGTCTTCAATAATAATGCAGCATTTAAAGAAAAATATGTCGAGAGAAAGAATCTGTGATATTTAAACCTCACTATTTCATTAGAAAAGAAAAGAAAGCAAAGAAGTTGTTAAAAAGGAGTAATTTATAAAGTGACATTTTTGTTTGCTTGTCTGTCCTTTAATGAAATATCCTGACATAATTTATTTAGTATAATTTTTCCACTTTCAGGGAATTTTTAAAATTTTTTATTTATTTTTTTCTGCTCATACAAACTTAATAGGTACCCCGGTCCTCTCTTCTTCCCTGCACCCCTTTCTGGACCCTCTTGTTCCCTCCCCCCTTTTCCCCTTCTTTTACTCCCCTCCCTCCCTATCTCCCAGTGCCTCCCCCTCCCATCCCTGGAGCATCCTTTAATGTGTATGTGAGACTGTTGGGCCCGCCCAGGATTTGCCCCAGGGCATGGCCTAGCACATGGGACAAAAGATGGCGCTGAGGGCAAGGGTCTTGGGTGTAACCTGATCACTTCACAGAGAGCCCTAATTGGCTTTCAGGTATCTACCTGTCCTCTGTGCTGATTGACATTGAACTTGAGGATTAGCACCTGTAGGATGTCTTAACCTTGTGATACAATTGGATGCCAGTTTCACGCCTTGGTGGCCTTTGTCTATAAAAGTTCCTTTTCTCCCCCCAATAAAGAGAGATCTGCTTCTGACAATCTCCCTGTCCCGTGCTGAGTCTCTGGGCTTAGAGGCAGAGGTGGGGATTACTGGAACCTGCTTTCATCACAGCCAGCAGCTATGTGTGTGTGTGAGTGAGTGAATGAGTGCGGGAGTGGGAACCAGTTCCCACATCAAATTTTCCTCTGGAAATTAGAAAATTCCTCTGGAATTAGAAAAAATTATATTAAGCAAAGTATCCCAGAGACAGAAAATTAAGTGCCATATGTGCTCCCTAATAGGTGGATCCTAGTACCAAACCCACTTAGAGACACTCAAAGATAATTCTCTGTAATACATACAGTAATTGCAAAGATTATAAACAGGAGGGATGGGGAAGAGGGTGTTGCAGTCAGCCTGCATGGTTGCTGATAAATGACCATCACACAACTTAAGGGAACAAGAAGTTTACTTTCTTACGATAGTCTTGTTACAGTTTTCAGTCCAGCTTGATGGGAGAGCATGCACCAACACCAGGGCCAAGGGAACTGGCCACACCATCACTGCATAATAGCTGAGAGATGAACAATCCTTACTTGCCAGACCAGCATGTCTGGTCAAGTGAACAGAAGGATGCCCACTCTCTCAACCAGCTCTCTGTGATTTATCCAGGGCCTAATCCCACCCACCATGGGCTGGGTCTTCCCCAGCAGCTAGACAATCTCCTTCAGGTTTGCTCTGGGCTTAACTCAACCATTAACTCTACACAACTGTGCCCAGAGCCCAAATCCTCAAAAGTCAAGTTGACACCTGTGCTTAACTATAACACTCCACCCCTTGTCAACTTGACACAAAAAAAATAGCACTTTTAAACTGTAACCTTTCCTTGTCCCCACAGATGTTAAAAAAATATAAATACATTCATTCCATGGACAAATTTAAAATGTTCTCATTAAAACTTCAGTTCCAACATTTTAAAAGTTCAAAGTTTTTTAACTTTAAAAGCGTATTAAATCAGAATAAGTTAAATACATTAAAACAAATAAAACATTAAAACAGAAGGATCTTGATACAGTAAGAAAACATTTAAGTTAAAATCAAAGTCCAGATATAAACCACATCCTTTATTTCACTGTCCATCTTCTGTTGCTCATCATGCAGTCAAGGCAGCTCAAAGATTCTAGGCATTCCCAGTCCCCGATTGCAGCTCAAAGTTGTATAAGCAGAGTTCCTCTGAACCAGGCTGAATCTCCACTCGTAGTCATCCTCAGCAGCATTCCCACAGTTCTGGCATCTCAAACACAACTCTGGGTTCTCCTCTGCAGCTTTAAGCTTCACAATCTCTTGCAGGAACTTTACACTTGCCACTTGGTGCCAAACTTTTGCTGCTCTCCACCAACCCCTCAGTAGTTTGCCCAAACTAGTATCACCTGAGGGACGCTGCCAGATTCCAAAGCAAGTTTGAAACATAGCTTGGTACATTGGAGCTACAGCTGCACCACATCCTACAAGCAGCTAAACTTCCAAAGGGCAAGAAACGGCTTTAACTTGGGCTTTTGGTCCCTGAAGGAATCTGGATTTTCAAACCACAAACTTGCCATACTGTGGTATTCACCTCATCCACCATCACAGTGCAAGTCACTAAGATTTCCTTCACTGATGTTCATTTCTTCAACCGTGGCAGCTGTTCTGCTGCCTGCCCTTTCCTCATCCAGAGCTTCATAGCCACCAACACAGCTCTCCTCAATCAAGCAAACCAGTCCATCATCTCTAAATTCAACTTTATCAAAGTCCTTATTCCTCTCATCACAAATTGGGCCCAAACAATCTCTCTCAGTAACTGGCCCACTAAACTCTGAAGAACTGTATTTGTAAATCCACAAAATGAAAATTCTCAAGCATTTCTAACTTTGTCTAGCAGAACCGTTCAAAAGCCACAAAGTCCGTATAGTCAGATATATCAGTAACACCCCACTCATGGTACCAAATTCTGTTGCAGTCAGCCTACATGGTTGCTGATAAATGACCATCACACAACTTAAGGGAACAAGAAATTTACTTTCTTATGACAGTCTGGTTACAGTTTTCAGTCCAGCTTGATGGGAGAGCATGCACCAACACCAGGGCCAAGGGAACTGGCCACACCATCACTGCATAATGGCTGAGAGATGAACAATCCTTACTTGCCAGACCAGCATGTCTGGTCAAGTGAACAGAAGGATGCCCACTCTCTCAACCAGCTCTCTGTGATTTATCCAGGGCCTAATCCCACCCACCATGGGCTGGGTCTTCCCCAGCAGCTAGACAATCTCCTTCAGGTTTGCTCTGGGCTTAACTCAACCATTAACTCTACACAACTGTGCCCAGAGCCCAAATCCTCAAGAATCAAGTTGATACCTGTGCTTAATTATAACAGAGGGCCCCACCAGAAACACTTTCAGAGAATTTTATTTTCAATGAAATTCTTCTGTAAATTTTTATAAAACTTAGGTGATGATTTTATATAAGATAAAATAACACACATGTGAATATGATAAAGTAAGCATACCAACGTGTTAAATATGTTTCCTTGAAGGGTAGCAATGTGTGCAATTTTTCTAGACCCTGGAGTCAACAGTGTCTGTCTTTTTCATTTTGGTAAACTCTGGTCAAATATAACAAATTGGTGCAGGGAAGTGTTTATTAAAATATTATTTGTATGGTGAGAGAAAATAATGGACTTTGGAAGATAGAAGGAGGAAGGAAGAGAGAAAGGATGCCAAGGAAAAAAGAGAAGAGAATATTTGGGAAAGATTTTAAAGTGTCTTCAATTTTCTAATTACTAGGAAGATAATTTCCTTATCAGAGGTTCAAATACAGTCTCAGAACGAATATTAAAATACTTTGGATCACTTAAAATTAGTATTGCTCCACAAACCTCTATTATTCTGGTCATTTACGCAAAATTGTCCCTACTTTATTAATGATTTCTGTATCATTCATAGAATTCAGTCTATTAAGATATATCTAAGACGTTATTCTACAGAAAAAATCCAAAAGAAGAAAGTTAAATAACATTCAATGGCATTTTACTAATCATTTTGGTTTACAAATATGCACATACACACACACACACACACACACACACACACACACACACACAAGAAAATGGGTAAGATCATTTAAGAGAGGAAAGTACATGTTTGATTTCTCAATAATTTGACAAAATGGGTTTAATACTACCAAATATATGTAAGAGAAACCTAGAAGCCTTTCTCTACAACAGAAGTAGAGGATCTCTACTTCTGACAGGAAACAGTCTAGTGCAGTGGAAGAGCAGTGAAGTGGACAACAATGGCCAACCAGAATGCAGAGTACAGGTGATCCTGAGATGCTCATCGGAAATCAAGCCAAGCTAATCTCTCCCCATCCTAAGGTGCAGGGAAGCTTGCAGAATGGGGGCAGTAAGATTGAAAGGGCATAAAAATAGGGAAGTCTACCTTTGGAGAGGACAGTCCACTTGTGGCAGGGCTGCTGTATCCAAGAATTCACTGCAACAGACTTTCCTTATCAGACATGCATAATGGCTGTCATACCAACATGTCACTACGGACTAGTGAGGATCTAAGGAAAGATAGTTACATGCAGTGGAAAATCTAGGAACTAGGGATGAATGGGTGAAGGAGGAACCCTAGGAGGGGCCACATAGTATGGCACAGAGGCCTGAACCCCTACTAGGGTAGACAATCCAGAAGTAGATTTGGGAGGCCTATAGAAATGGACAGGCAAGAGCTGGGAGTGAGAGGCATGATTGATGAAGAGAGGGGAGAGAGGGATGAGAGGGGAAAAGAGAAAGAGGGGAGAAGGAGGGAGGCAGGAATAAGTACTCAATATGCTTGTAAAACTAGGAAAAAATACTAAAATGCATGAAAATAGATAAAGCACAGAAAAAAACTAATAGTGCTTTAATAATTATATTACTTGGGATCTATTTCACATAATGGTATATTTTGTCTTACATGAAACTTAACGATTTCTTTAGTGATGGAAGTATGCCCTATGTGTTCTTACAAACCATGATTTTTACTTTGAAAGAAAAAGGAAACATATGTAATAATGTAGGTTAAAATAAAATGAATTTAAAAGAAAAAAAGGCATTACTTAGACCAAAGTTTATTACTGCAAAATGATAGTTGTTCTGATAAATTAAAAGTACAATTCAACATTCTGGCAACTTAATTTCTCTCAGCTGAGAATTTGAGAAATTTCTGAGAATGATTGTGCTTATGTAAGGTTTATCAAATTTAGTTTCATGTGTTAATAAAAGATGCATGACATTAATAATATTTATGAGAAATAGTAAGGAGGTAAGCAGGCCAATAAGAGCACAATATTTATCAAATAAGTAAATTTTATTATAATGAAATTTTAACTCATAATTACTCTTAGCTATGTAGATCACAGAGCCAAAGAATACACAGCTGTTTTTCATTGATTAATGTTCAAGCTCTCTTTGTTTTTTCCATATAGCAACACTTTTGGTAATTCTGATGGATGCTTGTTTCTATATAATTTAAGACTCTATTAAAATCATATTGAGGTAAAAATTCACTCTGTGTTAAAGTGACTTTTCAAACATTCCTAGAAACACCATAGTGAACATTGCAGCGTGTTGTCTTTTCCTATTGTCTTGTATTCTATAATAGTGTATTTCTCTACCCAACCATCTTCCTTGACTTTATGTACTTCTGGACTTCCTTTCCTTTTTACTGGGGCACCCTTATTTCTCACTAAACAGAAAGCAACTCATTATTCACATGAATAACAATCTTGTGTTGATTCTCATGTTCTAATCAATGCCTCCTGAGACTTTCTGCTTTTTACTTGTAATTTTCCCAGCAACCAGTCCTTGTTATAGCATGGGGTTGAGGATTAGTATCTTAATGACAAGTGTCTTCGTGTGTATAAATGAATATTTATCAATACAGACAAGCTAAGTTATAAATAACACAAATGAATTAATGTGTAGACTCTATATTACATATTTCTATATATGAAACTCAAAATTACATGAGCATCTCCTGCCAAGAATCAAGTGAAGTTTTTCTGTGAATCTAAAATATATTTCATTATAATTTTAAAATCATATTTTTCATAAATGTTATACAGAACAGAAGGCATGTTTTAAAGAAAAAAATCACAAAGTATATTTTAAGAGCAAACATTTTTATTGATGTATTTCCTACAATATTCCTTCTGTAGAACCAAAATTATCACATAATATTGTAATTATGAAAATTGTGTACTTTGTTTTTACTTTATGTTGTAATTGCCATCTTGTTTTACTAAGCTGAATTTTAATGTTAAATGTTCAAGATAATTATCTAAATTTTTATTGCTCCTTAAAATTATTTATAATGCATTTGCATCTGTACTTTATGATATGCATAACTAAAATAAATGCCAACAATTATACTTGGTTTGAGGAGGTGGCTCACTCATTAAAATGATTGTGAGGTGACTAAGTGCAGGAGTTCGGTGCAGGTAAGATTAAAGTATTGAAAAAGAATACTTACCTGGCAGGGGAGATACCATGATCACGAAGGTGGTTTTCCCAGGGCGAGGCTTATCCATTGCACTCCGGATGTGCTGACCCCTGCGATTTCCCCAAATGTGGGAAACTCGACTGCATAATTTGTGGTAGTGGGGGACTGCGTTCGCGCTCTCCCCTGTAAAAAAAAAAAAAAAAAAAAAAAAAAAAAAAAGAAAAAGAAAAAGAAATGTCCCCAGGAAATTCCTTTGACCATTTTCTCTTTCCTGGCCACACCCATGAGTTCAGTCTGGGCCATATAAACTTATCCTTAGGTGGACTCCAGGACATGCACATATTTCCCTGGAAAGTCAAGAAACATTGAATCAAATTGGAGATATATAAATATATCCATCAGTAAACACTTGTACATTCACACATTTTCCTGGGTCTGTCAATAAGGAGGTGAATGCTTAAGTACTTATGCTGAATATGCTGACAAAGTTCTGAGATAGAAAGCAAGAAAGACAAGAAGTATAGTTCCAATGGGATTTTTTGGGGGGATAAAGGACATTTGAAGACCTTCTTCCATGTATTGCTTACATAATCCTATTCAGCAAATGCTGCTTCATAATGGCAGTTGAAGTGACTGTTCTGTAACAGTTCATGTATTTGGACATGCTGCAGGCTCAGCCATATACAGAGGACTCCTACACTGGAACTCGTACTGGTGTGATTCTTCTCACTACACTGAGTGGCTGCGTATTTCAAAGTAAAAGAATAGATATGTGGGCCAAAAGTAAAGGCAAAATACTATTAATAAGACTACCTGTTAAACACCATGGCAGGTGCTGCTACAGTACTGGATGATGCTAAGAGATGACAATCATAACAGGACAACTGGAAGAACAGAAAGGCTTTTTCCATTTAAAATCCTTATTGATAATGAATGGATCCTCACATATTCTCAATAGCCATGCAAGAAGCAAGAATAACCCTTGAACAAAAGAATCAATCTAGATATGAAACATGAGTCCTTTTATATATTCCAAGATCCAGCTCAGTGTCCAGTGTCAAACTCTGTTTTACTCTGAATTAATCCCTCTCTTAGTCAGACCTTCCTTCTCTTTCACAGAGTCTAAATTTCATATGCCTTATGTCAGTGACTATTGTTTAAGTTTACTTATGATAGTGTTGACTTGTGGACATACAATATCTCATGCATAGGGAAAATTGGTAAACTCATTTGAATTTCAAGCTATTTTAGCAGCAAAGCTGAAATTCAATCACCATTCAGTATATCCAGGAAAGTCAAAGTTTTATATTTAAAGCCTACTTACTGATGTTGTATATTGTGAATTATCTGAAGCATGAAATTGGATGGATGTGGAGATTACCTCATAGAATTTTCTATCAGGATTATAGCCCTGTCCTCTTTATCTAATATCTTAAACAAGCTTCTGTGTATGTTATATTAGTTTTCTTTTAAAACATACTAAACTGTTATATCAGGTAGGAAGTTGAAATTTCTAAACTGTTATATATAAAAGTTTATAAACTATAAAGCTATTTTATATCAAATGTATCATTATAGGGAAGATTACTATGGACAAATGAGATCTAAATGTAAAAAACTTTGCTGTTTTTTAAACTAAATAATTATTACTGACATACCTGTAAAATGTTTCTTTTTAAAAAGTTACTTGAATGCCCTTCACTCCATCCTGAGGGGTATTGGATGTCACCCCCTGGCCAAAGATAAGAGTATATTCAAAGGTAGATGTAATAAAAGTAGGAAACCACAATAAGGGAGGGGTCAATCACCCATTTGCAAAATGGTTACTTATTATCTGCCAGGGAGCAGCAAAACCGCAAAAGAAAATCAACAAACTATAATCCAGAACTTCAGAGACTCTATATCAACCACTTAGAACTAGGCTAGCCTAATCTCTCCCCATCCTGAAGCTCAGGGAATTTGCGGAAGAGGGGGCGGTAAGAGTGTAAGAGCACAAGGATGGGAGGAGCAATGATATGCAAGATACTACACACAAGTTAGGGCTGAAGCAATTATAATTGGACTTTGCATGCCCTACACAATGTCCAGCACCCTATTGACCCCACAAAGTCTAGCATTTGCTAATAGCACCAAGATCCTTGGAGGCAAGGGATTGACAGCCACAGTAGTGTTCCTATGCTAAAGGGGAACAAAGGAAAGGGTTCAGGGTAATGCCGCGGGTCCTTGTACATCATCAGAGAGGAGGACCCAGGGGAGAGTCTGGCATGCACATTAAAGGATTCTTCCGGGATTGGGGAAGGGGAGGCACTGGAGGGTGGGGAGGGAGGGGTCAGGGGAGAGTGAGCAGAGGGGTCGGGGGAGGAGGAGGGAGGGAGGGGACTGGTGTACCTATTAAGTTTGTATGAGTGGAGATAATAAAAAATGTTAAAAAAAGTTATTTGATTAAAACCAAATGTATTTTTTGGAAAATTCAAATTTGAAACCTCTGAATTTCATTCTTGCATCTCCACTTTTCACTTATAAAATACTTTATGTGATTGCATTAGAATATTAACAGTATTCTTCAGTTGTTTCAAAATATTAGGCAAATAGTAAAATAATTTGATATAGCATTAATCAGACATCATCTCCATGAGTCAGAGACTGCCTTTTTTCATCTACATACACAACAGGCCCAACATGTAGCCTGCACAATGCCTGGAGCACCATCATCATCACAGACAGGCACTAACATGCACCCAAGTAAACCAAAACAGCCATAAAAAGTTCTAATCATCTTTGAGTGTGTCACTAAGTGGGTTTGGTACTAGGACCCACCTATTAGGGAGTACATATGGTGCTTAATTTTCTGTGTCTGGGAAACTTCACTCAATATAATTTTTTCAGGTTCTATCGATTTCCCAGCAAATTTCATTAATTCATCTTTTTTGATGGCTGAGTAGTATTCCATTGTATAAATGTACCACATTTTCATTATCTGCTCGTCAACTGTTGGGCATTTGGGTTGATTCCATGACTTTGCTATTGTAAACAGTGCTGCTATGAAAATGGTCATTCTTGTGCTATCAAGGTGAATTTTCTCTATATGGGGGATTATTCCCAAAAGTGGAATAGCAGGATCATATGGCATTTCAATCTTTAACTTCTTTTGTCATAGACAAAATAAGTTATTTAAACAGAAAGAAATAAGCAAAAGTCTTTTGAGGTCTCAAGAAGGAAGAAGTCATAAAAACAGCATAACTCTGACTACCAAGTAGACTACATTTCTTTTCATTTGGTTTCCAAATCAAAGATAAAATAAAAATAATGTCAAATCATTCAGCATATAATCATCAAATACCCATATGTTTTATAGTAATGCAAAAAGAAGTAACAGGAAAATAAGACACATAATAAACCACAGAAAAACAAATAGAACATAAATGATAAAGAATAGAGACAATGCAGTAAAAAGACTAATTCTCCACCAGAGTACCGAATAGACATATGAAAAGATCTACAGCTTCAGTAGATCATTAGAAAAATATAAAGTAAAAACAGGGAACATTCAGTATCAGGAAATGGGGAACCCAGTGACTGAAGGGACTTGAAGGACTGGGTCACTCATATTACTGCCAGGCATATTTATAGATGCCTGGAAAATAGTATGGTCATTTCTGATGAAAGAATGAACACCAAATTATCAAAAAATTTAACACTTAGGCATTTACTCCAGAGGAAAGAAAATCCAAGTTGTCTACTTGGTTATGCTGTTTTTATGTCTTCTCCTTCTTGAGACCTCAAAAGACTTCTGCTTATTTCTCGCTGTTTAAAAAATTTATTTTATCTATGACAGTAGATTAGTTGAAGACAAATTTGTCATTGACTAGTCATAGATAATTTTCAAACTAGTCATGAGCCATAAAAAAGCTAGATATAGTCAGATAGGTGAATGATCAACCAAACTCTACTTATGAAGAAATAAAATAATATGACATGTATGTGCACATGCATTTGGGTGAAAATTAAAGGAATTTAGAGTGAAATGCTTAAGATATTATATACCATCTTTGAAAATATAAATTAATGGGAAAATATTAATTACCATAAGTAATGGAGCTGGGTGTGATATGCGTCTTGTTTGTGATAAAGTGATATCCTCACTAGAGAAAGATATGCAAATAGAATGAAGATTTAATGAGATAGGTTGGTGAGTTTTAGCAAAGTCAGCTTCTTGGCTATAACATTGTATTTTGGTTTGTGAAGGTTTCCATCTTTGAAAACCCTAAATAAACTATACACCATAATTCTTTTTTCATTTTCTGCAATTGTATGTGAATGAATGATTATCTCAAAATAAAATATTGTTTTCTAAAATTTTATAAACTACAAAAAAGAAAAAAAACGGACATCAGCCAACTTTTCCACAATAAATTAGACATGATTTACTCAGGTATGAAAACTGACGTGAAGTAAAGATTGAGATCAACAACCATTAGAAGTGGTAAGTATGTGTGACCAAGCACCTTTCACACCAGAAATACAGTTACATTGACACTGCTACTTATCTTGGTGATAAATTTCACATAACATGCAGTCTAGCATGTTTTTATATTTGTGGTTCAAGAGTGTAATTGTTAATCACCAGAAACCAGGCCAGCCTAATCTCTCCCCATCTTAAAGCTCAGGGAAATTTGCAGAAGAGGGGGCGATAAGATTGTAAAAGCCTAAAGATGGGGAGGAGCAACTGTATGCAAGATACTCCATACAAGTTAGGGCCAAAGTAATCATAATAAGACTTTAAATGACCTGTGCAATGACCAACATATCATTGACACCCCAAAGTCTAGCATGGATTACAGGTACTAGGATCCTTAGAGGCAAGGGATTAACAGTCACAATGGTGCTCCTATACCAAAGAGGACACAAGAAAGAGCTCTAGGCAGTGCTACTGAGTCCTTACACCTCATCAGAGAGGAGGACCCAGAGGGAAGTTTGACATGCACAATAAAGAATGCACTGTTTTACCCTTTAACATGTTCCACTGGGAGAAAGGGGGAGGGGAAGGAAGGGGAAGAGGGGGGACAGAGCAAGGGGATCCAGGGAGAGGTGGAGGAAGAGAGGGGAATGGGGTACCTATCAAGTTTGTGTGAGTGGAAAAAAATACACTAAATAAAAAAATAAAAAGAATGTAATTGTAAAATTATATGTGACTAACTTAAGATGATGGCTAAACTGCTGCTTAGCCACATGAGTATCAACAAGTCACAGCTCTCAATCTAGAATTCAGACATTCTTACCTGCAGACGGGATGGGTGACTATGTACCAAAACAGCAACTATAGTTTCTTTTGGGGTATATTTAATCCTTAATTTTAGTGTCATTTTTTTTTCCTCCTGATCGTCTGTCGAAATAATCATGTTATTACTTAAATGCCAAATATTCCACCAAGATACCCATCTGCCAATTATCATACATGGTGCTGTCATATGTCAAAACTTACATAAAATTCTTTATCTATCTCTCACAGTTTCACATAGTTATACAAGAAAGTACTTGTGTTAAATACATCGTTCACTTCACTTATCTGATATTTTATTTCCATTGCATTTTCAATTTAGGACTTTGTACAAAGTGTGAGGGTGAAGGGAGTAAGCAGCAAGCAGAGTTAATGTCTTCCTCAGCTTCTAGGACTTGAAGGGCATTTACTGCTGTTCCTGTGTCAGACAATGTTAGAATTTATTTAGTACAATAAAAAATATACTATACAGATTTTAGATTCACAAACAATTTTCGACGTTATTGTTCCGGTCAGATTGTAGCATCATTAGACTTTAATTTCATTCTTGCGTTAAGTAGTTTCCTGAGCACATAATATTCAATTATTAAAATATTTATTAAGCATTAACTCTGCCATGCACTGTTTTACCCTTTAAGATGCTTCCAGCCATTAAGCATCCCAAGAGCTCAGATGAATTGCCTCTTTTCTTGCTTTTGAGAATTTCACTTCCAAATAAAACCCACCTTGAATTTAAGCAAAGTTTTATTAATCCACCTAACTATTCAGAAGTCTTCAAACTTAACCTTCAGGGGAACAGTAAGAGCACAGCAAGTACTGCAATATTGGTCAGTGGTTAAATCTCTGCACATTCTGTGCACAAGCCCACATGGTAAAAATAGAGAATCAACTTGCAAAAGCTCTCTTTTGATTTCCCTATGTATGCCATGGCATGTGCATGCTTGTTGTCCTCTCTCATCCCTTTTTCAAGTAAATTTATTTTTATTCACTATGTTTAGAGAACAACAGATATAGAAAAAGATAGATGATGGGGAGAATACTAGATAAGTCTGATAAATTAGGTTTAATGGTAAAATATGAGCCTGTCATGTTTGAGACCCTTGATTCAATTCATAGTATTACATACATGCACACACACAAACACACATACAGATACATATGTGTGTGCACACATACACTGCACACACATATACACATGTTTTATAATACATATACGAACACACACATGTACCACACACACAGACACACATATACATATACACATGGTGAACAGGAAAATTGTGGTTATGACTGTTACATTTCTCTTATGTTTCCTAGGAATTGAATCGTAATACATATATACTGTCTACTTAAGTATATGCATTTATTAAGGTAAATATACTAATAAAAGTCAACATCATTGAAATGCTTAACCACATGTAGTGAAAACTGTTTATTTTTCTCTAC
Source organism: Typhlomys cinereus (assembly GCA_023101885.1). NCBI lineage: Eukaryota > Metazoa > Chordata > Mammalia > Rodentia > Platacanthomyidae > Typhlomys > Typhlomys cinereus. The sequence continues at coordinate 745,183 of JALPQD010000537.1, read as the reverse complement.
CCTTAAAATTGTGAGTTTACAGCTATTCAGCTTCAGTAAGAATATATTAAAATATATATTAATATATATATACTAATTACTCGTATTTTGATTTTTTGAATAGTGTCTTTTTTATTTATTATTTATTCAATTGTGCATGTATGCGTATGTGCGCGTGTATATGTGTGTGTGTGTGGGTGTGGATGTGGGTGTGGGTGTGTGTGTGTGTAGAACCACGGACAAATTTGGGAACCACCATGGACGCCTCCACCTCTTCCTTGTTTACTCTGCCCTGGGTTTCACAGGCTCCGCCCTACCAGGACCAGAAACTCAGGCTGCCCCCCTCTTCTGCCTGGCGTCTATACGTGGGGTCTAGGATCCAAACTCAGGATCCTCCACCTGCAAGGCAGAGGCTTAACCCCTGAGCCACCTCTCCAGCCCCGGTGTGTCTTTTTTAAATAAGGCCAAAAAAACCTAAAATGTAGATACCATTTAAACAAGCAGTGAAACGTCATACTATTTTTAGCTCTACTTATATGTTCAGCACAGTAGAAAAAAGACAACTATTCTTGGGCAAAATCAATAAGGCAATTGACCCAGTTCTATTAAAATATCTGTGAATTTTGAAAGATGCTTTCCCAACTTATAATAACAACATAATAAAATTTCATGTGCAGTGTTTAGTATACCATTTTTGGTAGCACTGAGTAAAATGCTGTTTTGAAAATTATTCAAATAGTTACATAACAGTACGTCTAAATTCCTTTTATTTTTGAGTTATATGATTTTATCTATCTCATATGGAAAAAATACCTAATTTCTGAATAAACATGATGAATATGGGTTGAAATTTTTTACATACTGTATGCTTAGAAGCTGTATTTTGTAAAACGTTTTAATTAATAAATAGTTACAAGGACAAGATATTCAGGAAATAGACAATGTAAGCATAAGTGTCACTAAATTCTTTCCCTGCTTTTGTTTTGCATCTTGTTATGCTAGGAGTCAAACACAGAAACTTGGCATATCAGACAAGCACCCTGAATCAGCGTGCATCTGTTGGCAAAATTAATATCAAGTATACACCATCAATTGACCAGTCATCTCTGTGCTAAAGAATTGTTTTAAAAAACTTTGAGGGGCTGGAGAAGTGGCTCAGGGGTTAAGCCTGTGCCTTGCAGGTGGAAGTTCCTGAGTTCGGATCCTAGATCCCACGTATAGACATCGGGCGGAAGCAGGGGCGGCCTGCATTTCTGGTCCTGGTAGAGCATAGCCTGTGAATCCTAGGGCAGAGTAAACAAGGAGGAGGTGGAGGAAGTCCATGGTGGTTCCTGAATTTGCCCGTGGTTCTACACACACACACACACACACACACACACAGCACACACACACATACATGTGCACACACACACAATTGAATAAATTAAAAAACTTTAATTTGAGATAGAATTAACTGAATATAAATATGAAAATGTTAATTTTGAGCTTTGCTGTGCAATAATTTGATTCTAGCACTTTCAAATATCAATTTTTGAAGTTGAGGCTAAAAAAGATTTATAATAAAAACTTAAATTGATTTTTTAAAAAGTTAAAAGATTGAAATGCTATATGACCCTGCTATTTCACTTTTGGGAATAATCCCCCATAAATCAAAAAATCACCTACCTCAATGGCACAAGCACAATGCTGTTCCTAGCAGTACTGTTTACAATAGGAAAGTCATGGAATCAAGCCAAATGGCCAACACTTGACGAGTAGATAAGGAAAATGTGGTATATTTATACCATAGAATACTACTCAGCCATCAAAAAAGATGAATTTATGAAATCTGCCAGGAAATGGATGAAATTAGAAAAATATTATATTGAAGTATCCCAAACACGGAAAATTAACCGCCATATGTACTCCCTAATAGGTGAATCCTAAGACCAAACCCACTTAGTGACATATTCAAAGACAAATCTCTGTAATACCTACAGTAATTGCAAAGATTATAAACAGGAGGGAAGGGAAAGGAGGGCCCCCCAGAAACAAGGAGAGAGGAGATCATGCTATAGCAGAGAAAATAGGTTACTATCAAGTCCTGCAAGTAAGTAGTGAGACATCTGGTAAAGCTCTTTCACTTTCCTTCCTGGTCACTTGCAACTGAGGGGGTTTGATCTCACCAGTCAGGGAGGGCATAGAGTCTGGAAGATAGATGGTAACTATCCTGAAAATGGGAGACTGACCCTCCCCCTCACCACGGTCTCCTAATCTTATTCCATCTACCTTTGAATCTAGTCTTATAGTAAGACTATTTTCACAGCCTTTTATCTCTGGCTAGGAGGTGACATCCAGTACCAATCAGAATGGAGTCAAGGGTGGCGCAGGAGTAACAAAACTGGAAAATAACAGTAAAGCTTAATTCAAACATCAGAGACCCTACATCAATCACCTGGAACCAGATCAGCCTAATCTCTCCCCATCCCAAAGCTCAGGGAAATTTGCGGAAGAGGGGGCGGTAAGATTGTAAGAGCCTAAAGATGGGGAGGAGTAGCAATACGCAAGATACTCCACACAAGTTAGGGCTGAAGTAATTATAATAGGACTTTGTATGACCTGTACAACGATTGACATATTAATGATCCCCCAAAGTCTAGCATGGATCACAGGCACTATGATCCTGAGAGGCAAGGGATTAACAGTCACAATAGTGTTCCCATACTAAAAGGGAGCACAAGAAAAGGCTCTAGACAATGCTACTGAGTCCTCACTAGAGTGGAGGACTCAGAGAAAAGTTTGACATTCACACTAAAGGATGCCCCAGGGATTGAGGGGGAAGAGGGTAGTACCGGGTGTAAGGAAGGGTGAAAGGAAGAGGAAAAGGGGGAAGGGTGCAAGGGGGTCCGGGGAGGGGTGGAGGGAGGGGACCGGGGTACCTGTTAAGTTTGTATGGGTGGGAAAATTAAAAATAAATATAAAAAATTAAATTATGTCTAATGACAATAAATTTGTCACTAATTCAAAAATAGAATTATTTGAGGAACATTAAAAAATAACCTATTGGACATTTTAAAGAATTTGCAAACTCAAAAGATGGAAAGTAATTTAAGTTGTGCACATTTCCTGATATCCTGCTATTCTGAAAATTCTCAATTAATGAATTAGATTTTTTAATTTAGTGACAATGGAGTTAGACAATGTCTATTCAGAGGGTTTATTTTATTAGTTTTCATTTCACACATACAATAAATTCTTCATGGTTTAAAATCATACAATGCCATAAAAGTTTAAAACAAAGCACCTCAAATTCCAACAATGTAAACTTGAATATTTTAGATCACACGTGATCAAGATTCTAATTTTAAGGTGCTTGACTTTTAATTTTTGAATTTTGTTTGATTAAAAATTTACTTCTGTATTGTGTGCTTCATTTACCCATTTGTGCGTGTGTGTGTGTGTGTGTGTGTGTGTGAGAGAGAGAAATGGCACTGTGTATGCCTAGAGAAGCCCAAGAGTGATTTCATGAATCATCCTGGATTGCTTGTACCTTCATTTTGCTTTCACTCTGAAATTTCACAGGTTCTACATTCCAGAACAGGAAATGCAGGCCACCACCATTTCCACTTGGCATTTTTTTGGGGGATCAAGGATCTAAAGTCAAAGTCCTTCTGCTTATAAGGCAGCAGCTTAACCCCTGGGCCATCTCTCCTGCCCTCTTTTACTTTGTTACAGTTGAAAATTCTCACTGTGAGACGTGTTGGTGCTCACTGTTTCCTGGACTCAATATTTTTGAGAATATACAACATGATGGGGTTTCCCTCTCCACTGCTGATGCTTCCCACCATTATCCACAAAGTTACAGTCTGAATCTCTTCAACTACTCATCTCTGTTCCTGTTTCTGCAATTTATGCTACCAGGTAGGGGATTCTTTTTGGTTCTTGTCTTGTAGAAGGAAAGAATTTCTGATGGACACTGAGAGTTTAATATATCTAGCAAGCTGAGAAATTGTGTAGTTCAGAGTCAGGTTGGGGGGAACGCGACCAAAAAAGGGAGTTTTACCAGCTCACATGGTTTTGCATTGTTATTCTTAGGAAAAATTTTATGGTCATATCTCTATTATTTATAATGATACAAGCAAATCAGAAGCATATGAAAAATATATTTATGCTTATGATATGAAAACAAATGCATTCATTTTGTAATTCCATCTCAAGCTCTAAGATGCAGTTGTTGCCAAACCTCATGATTGTCTCACGAAGCTCTTCACACCTGTCAAAGAAGACTAAATTAAATGTTTAAGTGGTCTTTTTTTTCTTGTTAATAAACCTTGGTATGTCAACTAAATTATAAATTTTTACATAGCTTTGAGTTTAGTATAAATAACGTTTTATATATGAAATATTTTCTATATAGGAACCAAATTAACTTTTTTCTTTTCAATTTAATTTCAATTCACACTGTAGATATTATAGCTACTATTCCAATTTTTAGATGGAAAAGTCAAAAATTGGAAATTTAATGAAAAGAACCAGATAAATTTCTATTTTATTTGGATATACAGATGAGAGACATGTTTTCATTGCAACAACTTCCTCACCTTGTGTAACAGCCAAGACAAGAAGGGAATGTGATATCATGTTAATTATTTTAAAGATATTTGACACTATCATATGAATTTTACTTTGCCCTGAAATATAGAAATATGAATTATTTTTGATGAGCTTATCCAATAAAACATTGTACCTAATAACTTATCAGAGATATAAGGATAAACTTTGTAAGAATGAGAATTAAAATTCAACCGCAGACTATATTCCCTCAGTTTAGTTGTCCATGCACAATTTTTCGTTCTAACATTAGGATGAGATATTTTTTCTCCATATGAATGTATCTCTTCTTTTTTAGTTTTTTTATTATTATTATTTATTCAACTGTGTGCATATGCGCGTGTATGTGCACGCGTGTGTGTGTGTGTGTCTGTGTGTGTGTGTCTGTGTGTGTCTGTGTATGTGTAGAACCACGGACGAATTCGCGAACCACCATGGACGCCTCCACCTCCTTCTGCCCTGGGATTCACAGGCTCTCCCCTACCAGGACCAGAAGCGCAGGCTGTCCCTGCTTCCACCTGGCGTCTATATGTCTATCCAAACTCAGGACCTTCTGCCTGCAAGGCGGAGGCTTAATCCCTGAGCCACCTCTCCAGCCCCCAATGTATCTCTTTGATTCAGTGTGTTAACCACTGAACTAATCATGTGTAAAAATAAACTTGATATTATTCCAAAGTGGAAGACTGCTCCATAGTCAGATGAAATTAGAAAGAAATTAATAAGAAAGATAAATATTATTCAATTTTACAATAGATTTGTTTTCATTTTCTGCTTTCATCATTTTTTTTTAAGAAAGAGACTCATTGTGTAGCCCTGTCTGACTTGGACTAACACACGGTGATTTTCTTGCTCTTAGCAACTTTAGTATTGGGATTACAGGACTGAACCATGGCATATGAATGATATGTTTGTTGCTGTTCACAGTAGCACATAGGCCCATTCTTATGTTTAAATCTATACCATAGAGAAGAAAGAGAAATTAAGTGCAAACATAAAACATGAATCTTCTGTTGTGGGTCTAGAGAATAGAAGGCTGTGCATTCATAAAACAAAAATTCTAATCTGAAAACAAAGACATCTGTGTGAGGTGAACTAAGTATAAATAATATAGAAAAACAAGAACATTCATGAACCCATGCCTGTTTGCAAGAACATGTAATTCCAAATTAAGAAATGAAGAATACATAGATGCTAGTCAGGTTAGGAAGAACATCAAGTTACTTTTGATACAAATAATGCTGTAATAATTATTTTAAGTTAGAAAAGTTACACACAATGATTATGGTTAAAAGAATATTCACTTTAATTCAATAGTGAATAGCAGTAAAATCATTATTTCAATTGTTGCAGGCTTTTTATCACACTGATTGTCTCTTATTTTGTGACATCACAGGGAAAATATACCTCAGATTTTATTTTTATTTCATACTTGCTGTTATGTGTGGTCATCAGGCAACTGATATATGGCCTGCCATGGATGGAAAAGCAGCTCAGAGGTTAAATCTCTGACTTCAAGCAGAGGTTTCCGGTTCGGATCCCAGATCCCACCTAAAAACGCTGGGGACAGGGAAAGGCAGAGGTCTACATTTCAGGCTCTGGAAGTCAGAGCCTGGGAAACTACAGACCAAAGTAAAAAGGATATAGATTAATCCAAATTGATTCCAAAAGAGATCCTTGGGCCTCTAAGTGTGTACTCTCTCTCTCTTTATTTCTCTCTCTCTTTCTCTGTCTTTCTCTCTCACACATACACACACACATACACACACACACACATACACATGCACATGTGTGTGCATATGCACACACCAAAAAATGTAAAAAGCAAGGAAATATGGCATGTGGAATATTGATGTTTGTCATTTCAAAGTTCAATAAAAAGTTTTTTCCATGTACTGTGATCTTCAGTAGTCTTTCATTTTTCCCTGATGAGTATCAAATTTCAAAAGTCTTAGAAGAGGGGCTGGAGAGGTGGCTCAGGGGTTACGCCTCTGCCTTGCAGGTGGAAGGTCCTGAGTTCGGATCCCAGATCCCACGTATAGACGCCAGGCAGAAGCAGGGGTGGCCTGTGTTTCCTGTCCTGGTAGGGCGGAGCCTGTGAATCCCGGGGCAGAAAGAGGTGGAGGCATCCATGGTGGTTCCCGAATTCGTCTGTGGTTCTACACACACACGCACAAACCTACGCACACACGCACAATTGAATAAATAATAAAAAAATTTAAAAAACTAGAAAATGCTATTTTAAAAAAAAGTCTTAGAAGAATTTTTAAATCACTGCTGTTAAAGAGACCTCCTTGGTATCAGCAAAATAAAATTTAGAATCCATGAGAGTAAGAAGTAGACTTTTTAACATTTAAAACATATTTGAATATTCAGTCGGTTATCACCCCCATTATTATCTTCCTGAAAATACCTATTACTTAATATTTATTATCGGAGGAAAAATTATTAAAGAAGAAAATCATTTCAGAATTCAACACTACATATTGGCTGGTATCCTAAAAATAGGTGTTTCCCAATAGTCATTTCACAGTAAGTCTGTAAGTGCTCAAATAGTAGGCTGTGACTTAGCATGAGATGATAATAATACAGAGGGAGCAATGTGTTTTAATACACCTTCACAGCACAGTTAAAGAATTTTCTAAAAAGCTGTTTACCTACTTTACAGAATCTTTCATGAATGAAAATCTCAGGAATAAAATTCCAGTCAGTTTTTGTTTACATGAGAAAACAAGCAAGTCAACTGAAAACTGAAAAGATCTGTTTGGACTTGTAGGTGCTTCTCCATGGTCCTTAGTCTGGATTGCTTAGGGATTTGAGGTTAATTAAAGTAATGCAGTAAAGCTGCATTGCTTCATGGTGGCAGAAGGCAGGAAAGGACAAGATCTGGAGTCTCACTGTCTCTTTCAAGGACATGCTTATAATGACCTATTTCTTTTTGCTTGGCACTGGCTTCCTACAGGGTTTGCCACTCCTTCTTAGCAAAACACACTCTGGTGAATAATCGTTTAGCACATTATATCCTGGGGTTACTTCAGATCCAAACTACAGACTTTTGTGTCTTCCTAATTTTATTTTCTTTTGTTGAGCAACTCCAACACTGGTGCTCTCTTAGATAAATTTTTATTATGTATTTTTTCATACAGATTTCTCTACCATAACAATTAGAATGGACTGATTAACTGACCAGATGCCACTAAAGGGTAATCGTCAAGCTGGAATCAAAGATGAATGAATAGCAAAGCATTTCTGCGATGAGGACACTATGATTAACTAGTTCTAGAATTTTTGAGAATCCACTTTGAAAAATGTATTGATATGTAATGTTTAACAAGTCACCAATGGGGAAAATGTGGTACATTTATACAATGGAATACTATTCAGCCATGAAAAATGAATTAATGAAATTTTCCGGAAAATGGATGGAATTAAAAACAATTATATTGAGTGAAGTATCCCAGACACAGAAAATTAAGTGCTGTATGTACTCCCTAATAGGTGGATCCTAGTACCAAAGCCACTTAGAGACACACACAAAGATAAATCTCTGTAACACTTACAATAATTGCAAAGATTATAAACAGAAGGGATGGAGAAGGAGGGCTCCATCAGAAACAAGGAGAGAGGGGATCATGCTACAGCAGAGATAATAGGCCTCCATCAAGGACTGCAAGTAAGTAATGAGACATCTGGTTTAGCTCACAGACTTTCCTTCCTGGTCACTTGCAACTGATGGGGTATGATCTTCCAGAAAGGGAGGGCATACAGTCTGGCAGATAGATGATAACCATCCTGCAAATAGGAGACTGACCCCCCCTCACCGAGGTCTCCTACGCTCATTCCATCTACCTTTGGATCTACTGGAGGGGAGGTGGTGGGGAATGAGGATGGAAGGGGGAGAGGAGGGGAAACAGGGAGGGTGGGGGGTGGAGGGAGGGAAGGGACCGGTGTACCTGTTAAGTTTGTATGAGTGGAAATAAAAATAAATAAATAAATATTAAAAAAGACTCTAATTTAACAGGTTTTTATCTCTGGCCAGGGGTGACATCCAACACCCATCAGGATGGAGCCAAGGGCATTGCAGGAGCAGCACAACTGAAAAAAAATTAACAAACCATAATTCAGAACATCAGAGTCTCTATATCAACCACCTGGAATCAAGCCTGCCTAATCTCTCCCCATCCTGAAGCTCAGGGAAATTTGTGGAAGAGGGGGCAGTAAGATTGTGAGAGCACAAGGATGGGAGGAGTCATGATATGCAAGATACTCCACACAAGTTAGGGCAGAAGCAATTATAATAGGACTCTGCATGATCTATGCAATGACCAACATATCATTGACTCCTCAAAGTCTAGCATGGACTAAAGGCACTAGGATCCTTGGAAGCAAGCGATTAACAGCCACAATAGTGTTCCTATACTTAAGGGGAGCACAAGAAAGAGTTTTAGGAAATGCCACTGAGTCCTTACACCTCATCAGAGAGGAGGACCCAGAGGAAAGTTTGACATATACATTAAATGATGTTCCAGGGATGGGGGAAGGGGGCACTGGGAGGGAGGGGGGAAAGGAAGGGGAAAAAGGGGGAGGGAGCAGGGAATTCCAGGGAGGGGTGGAGGGAGGGAGGGGACCAGAGTACCTATTACGTTTGTATGAGTGGAAAAAATAAATAAATAAATAAATAAATAAATAAATAAATAAATAAATAATAAATAAATAATTTTTAAAAAAAGTCACCAATGGGAATATACTTGGCCATGTCTGTGTAGTGTTTCTATGCAAATATCCTGGAGAGGAATATTCTACCCAAATATCTTAGAGAGAAAGAAAGCGTTCATTACTCTTCCTTTTATGTCTAAAACCAGATGGTTTTATTATTAAGCATTCCTATAAACCAAGAAGAGTACAAAGGCAAAAAGAGAAGGTCACAAATGACCATTTTATCACTTACATATCAACATATCAGTGAGGGAAATATCTTCTCATGACTGATGATTGTAAGAAAGTCAGTGGCCTAGAAAACATTCTGACGTCTATACAGATGTCAACATCGGTAATAACTGCATGCAGTTTGTTGTCAATACTGCATAATTTTACACAAACAATTTAATATTTGATTTAAAAATCTACACTCTAACACTTCTTTTGTTAGAGAGAATTAGAGATGACAGAAAATTGGCAAGTGACTAGTATATTATGGAATTCACATAACTTTGCTAAGCACAATGGCCTTGTCAAAGTAAAGATTTCTCTTTGCTGCTATGTTTTGGAGGGAGCAAATATAACAATGCAGACTGTGTATAGCCACAATTTCCCAGTAATTCACTTGTTTTATTACAGAATTGCTCATTATTTCAGATTTTTAATATATATTATTTTCAATAAAGAGTTTAACTTTTACTTTGAAGATAGTCTCCTAAATCTAGATCTGTCACAAAATATAATATGTATTCTCTATTCTGTTACTCAGAATAACAATGAAATTGTACGGATGGTAACTCTAATTCTAAGGATCATACATGAGAATCAATCAGCTTTTTATTCCAATTTTATTCCAATTTATTTCAATTTTTGAAGATACTTTTGTCAATGGCACCTATTACTAGTTTCAAGAGCTCTGTTTCATTTAGAACACCATTGCCATTAATGTAGTAAGAGCAATAGTAACATGTATTAAGTAGAATGTATCTATGGGCTACATTGCTAGAAATAAACATTGGGCATATTTGCTATTCTTGGCTCTTTCAGAATACAAGGTAGTTAGATTCATGTGAATTATATCCTATTATTGTGAAAAATATCTTTAAATATGACTTCCTAGAGGGAAAAAGTTTATTTCTCATATCTGCCAACTATCTAATTTTACTGTCCTAAAGTTTCTTTTTCATTTACTTTAATCTCACATCAATCCTTTTGAGAGTTTACTTATCAAAGCTACACCATCTCTCTAGGTAACAAGTAGCATATTGTGTTTCTATCCTATGCTTTTAGAGATTTCAAAACCTTGATTCATGAATAAAACTGCTTGATAATATAGTTATTTTGTGAGATTTTTTCAGAATATTCATCTTATTGCCACAAATTTATGTAACTCTCTGTGAGGAAATAGCTTGTTCTGATTTTCACAAATAAGGAAATTTTTTAGTTAATGTCACCACATTTACTGAACAAAGAATATATGTTTCTACATATAAACAGAAAATTGGTAGCATTTAAATTTCATTAATATTTTATATTTTAATATTTTATTCCAGAATCATTGATATATTAGTCACAATATATTCATTGATAGATTTTATGGATTATTCAGCTTAGATAAGTACTTACTATATTTCAGTTTCTTATATGCAATTTTCTTCCATGCTTGTGCAACAAAATTAATACAGGAAAAGAATTCGGTTTATGATTCTGTATTTTTCCAGATTATAATAATTCCTGAATTTATTGAATGTCTTTTTTGAAGGTGAAATTTTGTATTAAGGCTTCTCTTTGAGCATCAGAAAAAACATGTGTGTTTTGTATGTATTATCTTAGAAGGGGATCCAGAGTGTTAAAAATGTTGAAAAATGTTGAAAATGGTTGATTAGACTCAAGCTCTGATTTTTTATAAGCTACTTAAAAGTTTATGTAAATATATGAGAATAAGATAAGCTAATTTGTTGACATTGATCAGTTAATGCAAGGAGCAGAAAATGCATAATAAAAAAGTCATCAAGCCCATTCACAAAGGGCTCCTATGTCTAATTTTAAAATATGAATAAGACAGAATTGATATAAACTTTTGAAAAATATTTTTAAAAATACAAAAAAGGAAGAGGAAAGGGAATTTTATACGCCTTCGCATGGGACAAGCAATAATGTGATGCCTAAATCAATGCATCATGAAAGAGAATACTCAGATTCCTTCAACAAAATGACCAGTTAAACACATAAAGTACAAGTAGGTTTAGTATTAACTGTGATTATAACTAGATTTTTTAACTTATACTGATTGTTGTTAGCAATTTCATGCATGTGTCTAGAACATTTTGATTGCTGTAAACCTTTGCCATTTCTAATCTATCTCTATTAAGAGACTTTCATGCTAATTTTAAAGAAGTGTGGTTCACTACAGTAACAGACTGATGAATAATTGCATGGTCAAGCCAATTGCTATTGTTAAAAACAAAATCCAGCACTCATTTGTTCAAAAATTTCACCAATATAGGAATAGAGAGACTTCTAAAAAATGAAGAAAACAAACAAAATTTGCAGTAGTCATGAAACGATAGTGAAAGAAAACTCAATCACAAAACCATGGTGTGATATGGACAGGAGGATAAGAACAGGAGGATGAAATGTCTTCAACAAAATTGTGGGTGAAATAGCTTAGTTACTTATTTATGTTTATAAGCACAAGCATAGTAAAGTTAAGCAACTTTAAATAAAATTTACTTTACAACATCAATACAATGTTTAATCTCTCAGGACATCTCCCAGAATGCTAAAGTTAAACGAAATTCTACTCAAGAAACATTTCTTTCAAGTACATAAGTCAGACAGGGGAAGTTAAACATCATATGACCTTACTCATAGATGAACTCTAAAGCTGTTGATCTCATAGAAGATGAATTTTTAAACAGTGGTTAATAGAAATTGGGGAGAATAGAGGTAGGTAGGGAGGGACAAATCAAAGAAAACAGCATTGTAGTCAAGATAAATAATTTCTAGTGTTGTGTGGCACATTAGGTGGAATATAAATACCCTAATGCATTAAATACAGTTTGAAAGGCATTTAAAAAGAACTTTTCAAATGTAAGTCCTATAAAAGCACAATAAAAATATAAATTGATGTATAGAATGATTACCTTGAGTTAACCATTACTATGTACATCAACAAAAAGTCACTTTACATCTCATAAATAGCAAATATTATATATCAATAAAAATTAAAAGCTTTAGAGACACGAGAGCAATCTGATCACAAAAGCAGTAGAAGAGAGGAAATTAGCAAAATCAGGGTAGAAATATTCAAAATTAAGATAAGGAAAATGATAATCAACCAGTCAAAAAGCTGATTCTTTGAAAAAATCAATAATATTGATACACCCTTCAAATAAATTAACCAAAAGCAAGAGAGAAAACCCAAATTAACAAATTAGAAATGAAAATGGAGTCATTATTACTTATCAGAAATTCAGAGAATTATAATGTCATATTTCAAAAACTTATACTATGTGAAATTTGACAACACAAAAGAAATGGATAAATTCCTAAGTAAGTACAACCTTCCTAAATTGAATCAGGAAGTATGAATTATTTAAATAGTCATATAACATATGAGGAACTCAATGAAGTAATCTTGAATCTTACCACCAAAGAATGTCTTGACCAGATGCATTCATCAGAGTTCTACCAGATATTTAAGGAGCTAATAACATCAATATTCCTTAAATTTTTCCATCAAATAGCAAAGGAAGGAACGCTACCAGATTCTATCTATGAAGCTAATAACATCTTAATCCCAAAACATAATAAAGATACACTTAAAAAAGAAAACTATAGGCCAATCTCTCTGATGAACACAGATGCAAAGGCTGTCAACAAAGTCTTAGCAAATCAGATTCAAAAACATATCAAAAAGATCATTCATGGGGATCAAGTAGGCTTTATCCCAGGCACACAAGGTTGATTCAACATACGCAAATCAATAAATGTAATTTACCATATTAACCACTTCAAAATCTAAGACAGCATGATACTCTCAATAGATGCAGAAAAAGCTTTTGACAAGATCCAACAGCCCTTTATGATCACCACCCTAGAGACAGGTGGAATGGAAGGAACCTTTACCAATATAATAAAAGCTGTATACAACAAGCCTACAGCAAAGATTATAGTCAATGGAGAAAAACTTGAAGCATTCCTGCTTCAACAGGAACTAGACAAGGCTGTCCACTCTCACCACTTCTATTCAATTTTGCACACTAAGTCTTAGCTGAGGCCATAAGACAAGAGAATGAGATAAAAGGGACTCAAATCAGCAAGGAAGAAGTCAAGTTATCTCTATTTTCAGATAGCATGATCTTATACCTGAGTGATCCCAAAAAATCCACCAGGAAACTCCCGGAACTAACACAGAAGTTCAGCAGGGTGGCAGGATACAAAATAAACATACAAAAATCAGTGGCGTTCCTATATGCACAAAATGAAAGAAATAAAAAATCCATGAGAGAAACAATCCCAATTACTATAGCCCCTGAAGAAATGAAATACCTTGGTATAAACCTAACCAAGGAAGTAAGAGAAGCTTACTTTTACAATGAAAACTTTAAAGCCTAAAGAAAGAAATTTCAGAAGACACCAATAGGTAGAAACACCTCCCATGTTCCTGGATTGGCAGAATCAACATCATATAAATGACCATCCTACCAAAGGCAATATATGGATTCAAACCTATACCAATCAAAATCCCAAACCAATTCTTTAAAGAAGTTGACCAAACAATCTCAAAATTCATATGGAGGCACAAAAGACCCAGGATAGCAAAAACGATCCTGAGTAACAAAAACACTGCTGGAGGTATCACCATACCAAATCTTAGTCCATATTACAAATGCGTAGTTATAAAAACAGCCTGGTACTGGCTCCAAAATAAACACACAAATCAATGGATAATGGTTGAAGACCCAGATATAAGCCCACACAGTTACATCCATTTGATCTTTGACAAAGGAGCCCAAAAAATCCAATGGAAAAAGAACAGCATCTTCAACAAATGTTGCTGGCAAAACTGGGTATCCACATGCAGAAGATTAAAACAGGACCCCTACTTGTCAGCACTCACAATCATTAATTCCAGATGGATCAAGGGCCTCCATATAAGGCCAGAGACCATAAAAACTGTAGTTGAAAGGGTATGGAATTCCCTCGAGCTGATTGGATTAGGCCAACAGTTCCTAAATGGAAATCCAATAGCACAATCACTACAACCAACACTCAATAGATGGGATCTAATGAAATTAAAGAGATTCTGTTCAAACAAAGTAATTGTAACTTCAGCACAAAGGCAACCCACAGCATGAGAGAAAATCTTCACTAACCACATATCTGATAGAGCTCTACTACACAGAGTGCACAAAGAACTTACAAAACTAAACGCCAAGGAAACAAATCCAATTACAGAATGGGCCTTGGAACTTAAAAGAAACTTTACAGGGAAGAAATTGCAATGTTTAACAAATATTTTTAAAAATGTTCCACATACTTAGCCATCAGGGAAATGCAAATCAAAACTTCCTGGAGATATCATCTCGCCCCCATAAGGATGGCAAAAATCCACAATACAAACAACACCAAATACTAGAGAGGATGTGGTGAGAAGGGAACTCTCCTACATTGCTGGTATGAATGCAGGCGTATACAACCATTCTGGCAAGCTGTCTGGCAATTCTTTAAAAATTTTAAGATTGAAATGCCATATGACCCTGCTATTCAACTTTTGGGAATAATCCCCTATACAGCAAAAATTCACCTTGACAGCACAAGCATGACCATTTTTATAGCAGCACTGTTTACAATAGCAAAGTCATGGAATCAACCCAAATGCCCAACAGTTGATGAGTGGATAAGAAAATGTGGTACATTTATACAATGGAATACTACTCAGCCATCAAAACTCATGAATTAATGAAATTTGCCAGAAAATGAATGGAATTAGAAAAAATTATATTGAGTGAAGTATCCCAGACACAGAAAATTATGTGCCGTATGTCCTCCCTAAAAAAGGATGCTAGTACCAAAACCACTTAGTGACACACTCAAAGATAAATCTTTGTAATAACTACAGTATTTGCAAAGATTATAAACAGGAGGGAAGGGGAAGGAGGGCACCACCAGAAACAAGGAGAAAAGGGATCATGCTACAGCAGAGAAAACAGGCCACCATCAAGTACTGCAAGTAAGTAATGCGACATCTGCTTAAGCTCACCGACTTTCCTTCCTGGTCACTTGCAACTGATGGGTTTGATCTCAACAGAAAGAGAGGGCATAGAGTCTGGCACATAGAAGTTAACCATCCTGCAAATGAGAGACTGACCCCTTCCCCCATCACTGTGGTCTCCTACTCTTATTCCATTTACCTTGGAATCTAGTCTTATAATAAATAAAGGCAATTTTAATAGCCTTTTATCTCTGGCTATGAGGTGACATCCAATACCCATAAGGATGGAGCCAAGGGCGGTGCAGGAACAGGAAAACTAGAAGAAGAAAAAAAAAAGAATAACAAACCATAATTCAGAACATCAGAGACCCTATATTAATCACCAGGAACCAGGCCAGCATAATCTCTCCCCATCCCAAAGCCCAGGGAAATTTGCAGAAGAGGGGGTGGTAAGATTGTTAAGAGCCTAAAGATGGGAAGGAGCAACAATATGCAAGGTACTCCACACACATTAAGGCTGAAGTAATCGTAATAGGACTTTGCATGACCTGCGCAATGACCAAAATGTAATTGACCCTCCAAAGTCTAGAATGAATCAGACTCTAAGATCCTTAGAGGCAAAGGATGAATATCCACAATAGTGTTACTATATTAAAGGGGAACACAAAAAAGAGCTCTAGGCAATGTTACTGAATCCTTATACCTCATCAGAGAGGAGGACCCAGTGGGAAGTTTGCCATGCACACCAAAGGCTGCTCCAGGAATGGGGGGGAGAGGACACTGAGAGAAAAGGAGGGGGGAAAGGAAGTGGAAAAAAGGGGAGGGAGAAGTGGATCCAGGGAGGTGTGGAGGGATGGAGGAGAATGGGGTGCCTTTCAAGTTTGTATGAGTGGAAAAAATAAATTTAAATAAATAAATAAATAAATAAATAAATAAATAAATAAATAAATAAGCCTTAAATAACAGAAAGCAAAGAAATTGACTATAGAGTTTAAATTTCTGAAATTTTTATTAATTTATTTTTATTAATATATTTTTCCTAGTTTTACAAGCAGATTATTTACCACTTCCTCCCTCCTACTCCTTTCCCTCTTTTCCTCCCTTCCCTTCACTAATGCATTCACTCCCTCCTACCCTAACGCCTGTCTGCTTCTGTGAGTTCCCTCTGGATATATACTCTAATGGTGGTTCAGGCTGCTGTGGCAGATCAAGTGGCCCTTACTTGTGCCACCCCACTAATAGGGGTACTGCACAATCCCCAAACTTCCACTGCATGTAATTATTTTTCTGGAGATCCTAGTTAGTCTGTGGGAGAATATTGCTATGTCAGTCATTATGGGAGTCTGGTAAGGACAAGTGTCATTGTAATGAGTTACTGGATGCAGCAGCCCTTGTGGGAAATGTCTTCAGCAATGGCGAAACTTTCAATCTTTAGCTCTTACATTCTTACTTCCCCCCTCTTCTCAAAGTTACCATGAGTCTTAGGATGGGAGTGATTTGGTTGATCTAATTCCAGATGAGCATTGCAGAGTTGCCAGTACTATATATTCTGCTTGAGCATTGTAATCCACTTCACTGCTCTTCCACTGCCCTCATCTGCAAAAAAAAAGAGCCTTAACCCTAACCCTTACCCTAACCCTAACCCTATGAAATGCCTAAATGAATTCTAGAATGAATATTGAGTGTTCTTCCAAAACTATGGCTATATTAACAAGTATTTACAGAGCAATTTGATATACTGTCTTCATACCTATATGTTCATACTTTGTTCTTCCCTTTGTTTCTTCCATTTTATAGGTTTTTGCTGCAGTTAACAGTAACAGGAACGTGTTCCAACCTGACAAGCAGATCTCAATTTCAAGCTGAAAGCTGTTGGTTGTATCCTTGATACTCATGCCACTATTACATTGGTGATAACCCGCTGCCATAGTGAATTTTATTGCAGAACTCAAATATTGGTGAGGCCATTGATTATTTTTCTCCCCTACCAACTTCTACAGTATTCCTTGATACTGTGTAAGTTGTTCACCTAGGACGAAGCTCTCAGACCAATTATAGTTGATATAGTTGCCCATGTCCTTTGAATTATATTTGTTATATTTTCAGTAATAGTGTATTACTGTTGGTTTCTTGGAGGGCAACCAAGACAATAACAAAAGTCTAAAATGTTTAGGGTCCTTTGAGACTTCTGACAAACAACTTTTCAGTAAGTGTCACATTCCTGTTACTTCTAGTATGCTTTAATTGTTACTGGGTTTTAAGTGAACTAATTCAGGGCCACTTGGTTTGACCTGTTAGACTGTCACTGTGCTCCTCTGCATAGGAACTGTCCATTCTTGTTGCTTTTTATTAAATAAAATTTTTGACATATTACATACATAAGAGAGTCCTATGGAGTTATATCCCTTAATCATTGACTTTTTCTGTAAGTCCTTCTATCCCTTCTTACTGCCTCCATACGACTGCTTCATGTCCCTCCTTTATTCCCTCATGACCCTTCCATTATTCCTCACCTTATCCTACTTGCTGTGGTATCCTAAATCTCCTAATTGAAAGTTTCAACCTAACCATCCCTTCCCACCTTCCCACTAATTGAGCACTTTTGAATTTTATGACTCTTACAGTAATTCAAAGTAAAATTATTGGCAAGGTTATCAATGCTATCATCTGCATATAAGAGTGAATATGCATGTTGTCTTTCTATATCTGAGATACCTCACTTAATATTAAATTTTCCGGTTCTATCAGAAAATTCCACAGTCTCATCCTTTCCATATTTTCATTACCCATTCTTCTGCTGATGAGCCTGTTGACTTATTCCATTTTCTCACTATTATAAAAAGTCATTCTCACTATTATGAATCAGCAATTTTTAATTTCATGATTTTCATTGGTCAATTAAAGATAATAAGGTTCTCTATAAACAGTGTTCCATTAAGTAAAATTTAATAATTTTAATATAATTCACTATGCACCACATATAATTTTGGTTGAAATATAGCTTTCTTAGTATTTATTTAGTACTCTTTTAAGTAATTAAGATTGACTCTACAGTTTCAGATTATTAAAATTAACAATTAGTAATTGTCAGTCTTAAACCTGGAAGTGAGCTGTTACCATGACATTGGGTGTCAAGATAAATAGATTACGTTATTGCTAATTTTCAAGTAGAAGTTTTCATGAGTTCTTTGTCATTGTTTTTGTTATCCAAACATCATTTTACTCTGCCACTTCCTTAGACCCTTTTCTTATGTGGTACAATTTTCAAAGAAAAATTGTGACAGTTAAATTTATCATGGAAAGAAGGCTTTATTCAGAATAATTGCACCAGAATATAGATTTAGATTCTTGAAAGAAAGGTGGTAAAGTTCTTAAATGCTTCAAATGTTTGAGTTAGCAGAATAGTTCTGGAAAAAGATGAGACTTACAATTGTTATTAATCCATGAATGTAACACTACCTGGTAGTTATCAAAGTTGTTTTCTTAACCTTCCAATACAGTTTAAAAGACAAGAGTTATTTATTACCGCAGATTGAATTTCAATAAGACAGTTGTCAGCTCTTGATTTACACATCCCTGGGTCATCAAACAGACAAAAGGCTTAGGGAAGACAGTAAATATCAAAGAAACAAAGACATAATTCATAATTGCATGATTACCAAAGAGAGCTAGTAAGCTAGAGTGAAAGAAGAAGCCTACATTGAAGGCAGTCACTCTCAGGAGAATACTGAAGTCATCTCAGATGTATTTCATCATTGGACACTCAGTATATTTAGAGATCTCATCAACAAAATTTGCAGTATTATATCGTTGTTATGTTTGTGAAACAGTGAATTGTTTTCTTTTGACACTGAAAACTCTTCTCGATTTTATTTATCACAAAGTAGTAATTGTTTAAACTTTCAACCTTTAATTATTCTACAACTATTCCTAAATTCTTCATACTTACTTTTATATTTTAAAAATTACATTTTCTTTTGCATTGAGCTAAGTCCCCACTTAAACCTGAAAAAATATAATTAGTTTTTTCCAATCTCTTATGAGGAAAGTTCAACAGAGTTCAAAGATGTTGTTAATTGCCTTCTTTTTTTTTTAAACATTTTTATTATCTCTGCTCATTCAAACTTAATAGGTACACCGGTTCCCTCCCTCCCTCATCTTCCCCCCACCCCTCTACTCACCCTCCCCTCTCTCCTCCCTACCCACCTCCCAGTGCCTCCCCTCCCCCAATCTCTGGAGAATCCTTTAATGTGCATGCCTGACTGTCCTCTGGGTCCTCCTCTCCTATGACATACAAGGACCCAGCAGCATTTCCCTGAATCCTTTCCTGTGTTCCCCTTAGGCATAGGAACACGATTTTGGCTGTCAATCCCATGCCTCCAAGGATCTTAGTGCTTTTAGCAAATGCTAGACTTTATGGGGTCAATAGTGTGTTGGACATTGTGCAGGGCATGTAAAGTCCAATTATGATTGCTTCAGCCCTAACTAGTGTGGAGTATTTTGCATATCATTGCTCCTCCCATCCTTGTGCTCTTACACTCTTACTGCCCCCTCTTCTGCAAATTTCCCTGAGCTTCAGGGTGGAGAGAGATTAGGCTGGCCTAGTTCTAGGTGGTTGATATAGGGTCTCTGAAGTTCTGGATTATGGTTTGTTGATTTTCTTTTGTGGTTTTGCTGCTCCTGCAATGCCCTTCACTCCATCCTAATGGGTATTGGATGTCACCCCCTGACCAGAGATAAAAAACTGTTAAACTAGAGTCTTGTTATAAGAGTATATTCAAAGGTAGATGCAATAAAAGTAGGAAACCACAGTGAGGGAGGGGTCAATCACCCATTTGCAAAAAAGTTACTTATCTGCCAGACTATATGCCCTCCCCTTCTGGTGAGATCATACCCCGTCAGTTGTAGATGATCAGGAATAAAAGTCTGTGAACTTAACCAGATGTCTCATTGCTTACTCGCAGTCCTTGATGGAGGCCTATTTTCTCTGCTGTTACATGGTCCTCTCTCTTCCTGTTTCTGGTGTGGCCCTCCTACCCCATCCCGCCTGTTCATACTCCTTGCAATTACTGTATTACAGAGATTTATCGTCAATAGTCTCTAGGTGGGCTGGGTGGGTTTGGTATTAGGAGCCACCTATTAGGGAGTACATATGGCACTTAATTTTCTGGGTCCTGGATACTTTACTCAGTATAATTTTCTCTAATGACATCCATTTCCCGGCAAATTCCAGTAATTCATCATTTTTTATGGCTGAGTAGTACTCTATTGTATAGATGTACCACAGTTTCCTTTTCCACTCATCAAATGTGGGACATTTGGGTTGATTCAATGACTTTGCTATTGTAAACAGTGCTGCTATGAACATGGTCACACTTGTGCTATTGAGGTGGACCTCTGCTGCATGGGAGGGTTTCCCAAAAGTGAAATCGCAGGGTCATATGACATTTCAATCTTTAATTTCTTTAAGAATCTCCAGACAGCTCGCCAGAGTGGCTGTATGAGCCTGCATTCCCACCAGCCATATAGAAGAGTTCCCCTCTCGCCACATCCTCTCCAGCATTTGGTATTGTTTGTATTGTGGATTTTTGCCATCCTGACCAGGGTGAGATGATATCTCAGGGAAGTTTTGATTTGCATTTCCCTGATGGCTAAGGAAGTGGAGCATTTTTTAAAATATTTGTTAGACATTTTAATTTCATTGCTAGTAAAGTTTCTTTTAAGTTCCAGGGCCCATTTTTTAATTGGGCCATTAGTTTCCTTGGTGTTCAATTTTCTATGTTCTTTGTGCACTTTGGATAATAAAGCTCTATCAGATATGTGGTTAGTGAAGATTTTCTCCCATTCTGTGGGTTGCCTTTGAGCTCATGTTATAATCTCTTTATCTGAACAGAAGCTCTTTAATTTCACAAGATCCCAACTGTTAAGAGTTGGTAGCAGTGACTCTGCCATTGGATGTCTGTTTAGGAAATGTTGGCCTAGCCCAATCAGCTCGAGGGAGTTCCCTACCCTTTCAACTATGGTTTTTATAGACTCTGGCCTTAAATCAAGGTCCTTGATCCATTTGGACTTTAATTCTTTTTTTTTTTTTTTTTTTTTTTTTTTTAAATTTTTTTTATTATTATTATTTATTCAACTGTGTGCATGTGCGTGTGTGTGCGCGTGTCTGTGTGTGTCTGTGTATGTGTAGAACCACGGACGAATTCGCGAACCACCATGGACGCATCCACCTCCTTCTGCCCCGGGATTCACAGGCTCCGCCCTACCAGGACCAGAAGCGCAGGCCGCCCCCGCTTCCGCCTGGCGTCTATACGTGGGATCTGGGATCCGAACTCAGGACCTTCCGCCTGCAAGGCAGAGGCTTAACCCCTGAGCCACCTCTCCAGCCCCTGGACTTTAATTCTTGTACAAGGTGACAAGTACGGGTCCAGTTTTAATCTTCTACATGTGGAGATCCAGTTTTGTCAGTAACATTTATTGAAGATACTATTCTTTTTCCATTGGATTTTTTGGGCCCCTTTGTCAAACACCAAATTGCTGGAGTTTTGTGGGCTTATATCTGGGTCTTCAACCCTTATCCATTGATCTGTGTGTCTATTTTGGAGCCAGTACCAGGCTGTTTTTATAACTATGCATTTGTAGTATAGAATAAGGTTTGGTATGGTGATACCTCCAGCAGTGTTTTTGTTACTCAGGATTGTATTTGCTATCCTGGGTCTTTTATACCTCCATATGAATGTTGAGATTGTTTGGTCAACTTCTTTAAAGAATTGCTTTGGGATTTTAATTGGTATAGCATTGAATTTGTATATTGCCTTTGGTAGGATGGTCATTTTTACAATGTTGATTCTACCAATCCAGGAACACGGGAGGTCTTTCCACCTTCTGCTGTCTTCTGCAATTTCTTTCTTGAAGGTTTTAAAGTTTTCATTGTATAGGTCTTTTACCTCCATGGTTAGGTTTATACCAAGGTATCTCATTTTTTTAGGGGCTATAGTAAATGGGATTGTTTCTCTCAAGGCTTTTTCACTTCTTTCATTCTAGGCATATAGGAAAACCACTGATTTTTGTACATTTAATTTGTATCCTGCTACCCTGCTGAACTTCTCAATTAGTTCCAGGAGCTTCCTGGTGGATTTTTTGGGATCACTCAGGTATAAGATCTTGTAATCTGCAAATAGCGATAGCTTGACTTCTTTCTTGCCGATTTGAATCTTTCTTATGTCCCTTTCTTGTCTTATGGCTTCAGATAAGACTTCAAGTACAATATTGAATAGAAGTTGTGAGAGTGGACAGCCTTGTCTAGTTCCTGATTCAAGTGGGAATGCTTCCAGTTTTTCCCCATTGAATGTAATCCTTGCTGTAGGCTTGTTGTATACTGCTTTTATTATATTGATAAAGGTTCCTTCTATTCCTACTGTCTCTAGTGTTTTGATCATAAAAGGCTGTTGAATCTTGTCAAAAGCTTTTTCTGCATCTATCGAGAGTATCATGTGGTCTTGGACTTTGGACTGGTTTACAGGATGAATTACATTTAATGATTTGCATATGTTGAACCAACCTTGTGTGCTGGGGATGAAGCCTACTTGGTCCCCGTGAATGATCTTTTTGATATGTTTTTGAATCCGATTTGCTAAGACTTTGTTGAGAATCTTTGCGGCTTTGTTCATCAGAGAGATTGGCCTATAATTTTCTTTTTTAAGTGTACCTTTGTTAGGTTTTGGAATTAAAATAATATTAGATTTATAGAAGGAATTTGGTAGTGTTTCTTCCTTTGCTATTTGTTGGAACAGTTTAAGTAGTATTGGTGTTATTAACCTTTTTAAATGTGTGGTAGAACTCTGTGCTGAATCCATCTGGTCCAGGACATTTTTTGGTGGGTAGATTCGAGATTACTTCTCAATTTCCTTATATGTTATGGGACTATTAAATAATTCCATTTAGGTAAGTTGTGTTCATTTAGAAATTCATCCATCTCTTTTTTCTTGTCAAACTTCACAGAGTATAAGTTTTTGAAATATGATGTTATAATTCTCTGGATTTCTTGGGTATCAGTAGTGATAACACCATGTTCATTTCTAATTTTGTTAATTTGGGTTTTCTCTCTCTTGCTTTTGGTTAATTTAGCTTGGGGTGCATCAATCTTATTGATTTTTTCAAAGAACCAGCTTTTTGACTGGTTGATTTTTTCTATCATTTTCTTAATCTCGATTTCAGATATTTCTCCTCTTATTTTGCTAATCTCCTCTCTTCTACTACTTTTGGGATCAGATTGCTCAAGTTTCTCTAAAGCCTTAAGCTGCATCGTTAAGTTATTTATTTCTGATGTTTCCATTTTTTTGATGTAGGCATTAAGAGCTATAAACTTACCTCTTAGAACAGCTTTCATTGTGTCCCAGAGATTTTGGTAAGTTGTATTTTCATTATCGTTCACTTTCAGGAAATCTTGAATTTCCTTTTTAATTTCTTCCTGAATCCAGTTCTCATTCAGCATCATATTGTTAAGTTTCCAGGAGTTAGTGTTTTTTCTCTTGTTTGATGTGTTGTGGATGTCCAGCTTTAGGCCGTGGTGGTCTGATAGGGCATAGGTTAGAATTTCAACTTTTTTGTATATGTGTAGATTCGTTTTGTGGCCAAATATGTGATCTCTTTTGGAAAAAGTTCCGTGTGCTGCTGAGAAAAATGTGTATTCTTTCGTGCGTGCGTTTTAAGTTGGATAGAGATCTGTAAGGTCCATTTCTTTAAAGGTTTATTAACTTCCAAAGTGTCTCTGTTAAGGTTTTGACCTGTTGATCTATCCCATGTTGAGAGGGCGGTGTTGAAGTCCCCAAGAATTATCGTTTGGAGGTTGATTTCTTGCTTTAGGCACTGTAGGGTTTTCGTAATGAATGTGGAGGGGCATGTATTGTGAAGTCTTCCTGGTGAATTGTACCTGTGACTAAAATGTAGTATCCATCCGTGTCTCTTTTAATTTTCTTTGGTTTGAAGTCCACTTTGTCTGAAAGCATAATTGCTACCCCTGCCTGTTTCCTGGTTCCATTAGCTTGCAAGATTTTGGACCAGCCTTTCATTCTTAGGATGTGCCTATCTTTTGTGGTGAGATGAGTTTCCTGAAGGCAGCAGATTGTTGGATTGTGGTTTTTAATCCAAGTTTGTAATCTGTGTCTCTTAATCGGCGAGTTAATACCATTGACATTTAATGTTATAATGGAGAAATTATTTTTAATTCTGGACATTTTTATGTTTACTAGACTTTGTAAGCATGTTGTTTGATATTTATGTTTTGGTGGTATTATACATCCCTTCTGTCCTCCTGGATACGCTTGTACTTTTCTTCAAGCTTGAGTATCATTTCTAGCATTTTTTGAAGGCCTGGATTGGTAGACATGTAAGCCTTCAAGTTGTCTTTGTGCTGGAAAACTTTTCTTTCTCCCTCAATCATGGCAGATAGTTTTGCCGGGTATATCAGTCTGGGTTGGCATTTTTGCTCATTTAATACTTGAAGTACATCTCTCCAAACTCTTCTTGCTTTCCATTGAGTAGTCATTTGTTATTCTAATAGGTTTACCTTTAAAAGTAACTTGCTTTATTTCTCTTGAAGCTCTCAGCACCTTTTCTTTGTCTTGAATGTGGAGTGTTTTGACTATTATTTGCCATGGCGATTTCTATTTTGGTCATATCTGTTTGGAGTGCGAAATGCCTCTTGTATTTGGATAGGCCTCTCATTCTTTAGTTGTGGGAAGTTTTCATTTATGATGAATTGAAATATTTCCTCCGGTGTGGTATTTTGGGATTCTTGTTCTGGTATTCCATGAATGCGCATGTTAGGCCTCTTCAGGGTGTCCCATATCTCTTGAATGTTCCTCTTAAGTATCTTTTTGGCTTTAATAATCTCTTCCATTGAGCTGGTTAATTCTCCCACTTTCTCTTCAGGGTCTGAAATTCTATTTTCTGCCTCATTTGTTCTGCTGATAAGACTCTGTGTTGAGTTTTTGGTTGAAGATAACTTGTCTTTTAGTTCAATTTTAAACTCTTCCTGAGACTGTTTTAATTGCTCTATACCTATTTTTGTTTCTTGAACTGTTTTTCTCAACTCCTCCAAGTGCCTGTTGCATTCCTGTTCAAAGTGGTTGATACGGTTGTTTAACTCTTCTCGGATTTCCTCTTTCATAGTATTAATCATGGTAATGATCATACTCTGAAAGTCGTTATGTTGGGTCTGGCTTTCATGGCTATTTTCTGTGGATTTGTTCTGGTCAGAATCCCTCATTATGGGATTGATTCTTTCGGCAGGAGATTGGTCTTCTTGGGTTTTGTTTCTCGTGGATCTGCACTTTGACTTGTACATTGTTGTTTTGTTTTTTAGGACCTTTCAGTTTCTGTGTGTTTTTCACTGAATCCACCTAGTTGGTACTGTTACACTTGCCAGTTATTACTAGTGCTTGTCTTTGGATTGGGTATGTTTGTGTATTTTTATCATTATATCCTAGATGAGGCTACTAGGCTGTTAGTACGTCAGTTAAGTCAGGTTATGTTACCAGGGGGTGAATATTAGTTTGATAGTGCACTGTTACGATTTAGTATCTTGGTGAAATGTGGGGGTGAGTGGTGTACTCCCTGGAGTTGTATGTTCTGGGGTGGCTGCATGAGAAAGTTGATCTACAGCATTGATACTTTAAAGGATCAGTAAGGTGAAAAGAAAAAGTTTATTTATCTTTGGGTTGGATGAGAAGAATCTCGCCCACGTGATATACTGATTATAGTGGAGTCCAGATGTATGGCCTGTGTTCCCTTTGTTCCTTAGAATTTTGCTTGAGTTTCCTTTGGGCTCTATTGAATTCTGAGTAGCAGTGTGTCTTCCGTGGACCACGTGTGTAGGTCCCCGGTGGGCCAGAGAGATAGAGGGTCTGATGTTGATGGCAGAATTCTTCACCTGGGAAGGTCAGCGTGGAGGGGGGTGGCCCCCGGGGCAAAGCCAGGGGCCCCACAGCGTGGTGCTGCTGGCCTGGCGGCTCCCGGGTGGGGGGCGGGGCTCGGCTGGGCTCCCTCTCTCACTCACCTTGGGCAGCTGGCGGGGGCAGGGCGGGGCGGGGCGGTGCGGAGGGTGCTGGGGTCGTCCGGGCCCAGTGCAGGCCAAGCCGGAGTCAGCCTGGGTTCTTGCCGCCGGGACGCGTGGGGCTCCCAGCAGTTCTTGAACTTTTAAAAGGAGCCAAAACCCTGTATTGCTTCAATGTATTTCTTATTCTAACACTGAAAGACTCAGATAGTACCTGAAGCATCCTATACATTTCTAAACATCTGCAGCAGTACCAATCTCTGTCTTTTGTATGCATGGAAAGATGAGCTCAGCTGCCTTAATGGGTCATATTGTCACTGAGGCTCATGATCTACAAGACTGTTTTGCTTTTTTGCTCTTTCCATCATCTTTCTTTCGTGGTTACTCCATTGTGTTAATTTTGTAGCTGGCAATGAAACAGTTTGAATGTAGAGCAAGAAGGTACTCCCTAAACTGTTCCATCAAATAGCAAAGGAAGGAACACTACCAAATTCCTTCTATGAAGCTAATATCGTTTTAATCCCAAAACCTAATAAGGACTCACTTAAAAAAGAAAACTATAGGCCGATCTCTCTGATGAACACAGACGCAAAGATTCTCAACAAAGTCTTAGCAAATCAGATTCAAAAACATGTTAAAAAGATTATTCACAGGGACCAAGTAGGCTTCATCCCCGGCACACAAGGTTGGTTCAACATACGAAAATCAATAAATGTAATTCATTATGTAATCCAGTCCAAAGTCCAAGACCACATGATACTCTCGATAGATGCAGAAAAAGCTTTTGACAAGATCCAACAGCGTTTTATGATCAAAACGCTAAAGACAGTAGGAATGGAAGGAACCTTTATCAATATAATAAAAGCTGTAAACAACAAGCCCACAGCAAGGATTATGCTCAATGGGGAACAATTGGAATCATTCCCACTTCGATCAGGAACTAGACAAGGCTGTCCACTCTCACCACTTCTATTCAATATTGTACTTGAAGTCTTAGCTGAAGCCATAAGACATGAAAGGGACATAAGAGGGATTCAAATCGGCAAGGAATAAGTCAAGCTATCCCTATTTGCAGATGACATGATCTTATACCTGAGTGATCCCAAAAACTCCACCAGGAAGCTCCTGGAACTAATTGAGAAGTTCAGCAGGGTGGCAGGATACAAAATAAATGCATGAAAATCAGAGGCCTTCCTATATGCCCAGAATGAAAGAAGTGAAAAAGCCTTGAGAGAAACAATCCCATTTACTATAGCCACTAAAAAATGAAATACCTTGGTATAAATTTAAGGAGCCAAAAAGGAGGTAAAAGACCTTTACAATGAAAACTTTAAACCCTAAAGAAAGAAATTGCAGAAGACACTAGAACGTGGAAAGACCTCCCGTGTTCCTGAATTGGTAGAATCAACATTGTAAAAATGACCATCCTACCAAAGGCAATATACAAATTCAATGCTATAACAATTAAAATCCCAAAGCAATTCTTTAAAGAAGTTGACCAAACAATCTCAAAATTCATATGGAGGCACAAAAGACCCAGGATAGCAAAGACAATCCTGAGTAACAAAAACACTGCTGGAGGTATTACCATACCGAACCTTAGTCTATACTACAAATCCATAGTTATAAAAACAGCCTGTTAATGGCTCCAAAATAGACACACAGATCAATGGATAAGGATTGAAGACCCAGATATAAGCCCACAAAATTACAGCCATTTGGTCTTTGACAAAGGGGCCCAAGGAAAGAATCTAATGGAAAAAGAACAGCATCTTCAACAAATGGTGCTGGCAAAACTGGATCTCCACATGCAGAAGATTAAAGCTGGACCCATACTTGTCACCATGTACAAGACTTAATTCCAAATGGATCAAGGACCTTGATATAAGGCCAGAGACTATGAAACCCATAGTTGAAAGGATAGGGAACTCCCTCGAGCTGATTGGGCTAGGCCAACATTTCCTAAACAGACATCCAATGGCAGAGTCAATGCTACCAACTCTCAACAGTTGGGATCTTGTGAAATTAAAGAGCTTCTGTTCAGATAAAGAGATTGTAACATGAGCTCAAAGGCATCCCACAGAATGGGAGAAAATCTTCACGAACCACATATCTGATAGAGCTCTACTGTCCTGAGTGCACAAAGAACTTAGAAAACTAAACACCAAGGCAACCAATGGCCCAATTAAAAAATGGGCCCTGGAACTTAAAAGAAATTTTACCAGAGATGAAATTAAAATGTCTAACAAATATCTTAAAAAATGCTCTACTTCTTTAGCCATCAGGGAAATGCAAATCAAAACTTCCCTGAGATATCATCTCACCCTGGTCAGGATGGCAAAAATCCACAATACAAACAACAACAAATGCTGGAGAGGATGTGGAGAGGGGAACTCTCGTACATTGCTGGTGGGAGTTCAGGCTCATACAGCCACTCTGGCGAGCCGTCTGGAGATTCTTAAAGAAATTAAAGATTGAAATGCCATATGACCCTGCGATTCCACTTTTGGGTATAACCCCCCATACAGCAGAGGTTCATCTCGATAGCACAAGCACACCCATGTTCATAGCAGCACTGTTTACAATAGCAAAGACATGGAATCAACCCAAATGTCTAACAGTTGACGATTGGATAAGGAAACTGTGGTACATCTATACAATGGAGTACTACTCAGCCATCAAAAATGATGAATTACTGGAATTTGCTGGGAAATGGATGTCATTAGAAACAATTATATTAAGTGAAGTATCCAGGACCTAGAAAATTAAGCGCCGTATGTACTCCCTAATAGGTGGCTCCTAATACCAAACCCACCCAGCCCATCTTGAGATACTCATAAGTAAATCTATGTATTACCTACACTAATTGCAAGGATTATGAACAGGAGGGATGGGGTTGGAGGGCCACACCAGAAACAAGGAGAGAAGTGACCATGTTACAGTAGAGAAAATAGGCCTCCATCAAGGACTGCAAGAAAGCAATATGACACCTAGTTAAGTTCACAGACATTCATTCCTGATCATTTTCAACTAAGGGGGTATGAACTCACAAGAAGGGGAGGGCATATAGTCCGGCAGATTAAAAAGTAACCATTTTGCAAATGGGTATATGATCCCTCCCATTTTCAAATGCCATATGACCCTGCAATTCCACTTTTGGGTATAAGTATTACATCTACCCTTGAATGTGCTCTTATAATAAGACTCCAGTTTAACAGCTTCCTGTCTCTGGCCAGGGGGTGACATACAGTGCCCATCACGATGGAGTGAAGGGCATGGCAGGAGCAACAAAACTGCAAAAGAAAATTAAGAAACCACTATCAGAACTTCAGAGACTCTATATCAACCACCTAGAACTAGGCCAGACTAATCTCTCCCCATCCTGAAGCTCAGGGACATTTGCGGAAGAGGGGGCGGTAAGAGTGTAAGAGCAAAAGGATGGGAGGAGCAATGATTTGCTAGATACTCCACACAAGTTAGGGCCGAAGCAATCATAATTGAACATTGCATGCCCGGTGCAATGTCCAACACACTATTGACCTCACAAAGTCTAGCATCTGCTAAAGGCACCAAGATCCTTGGAGGCAAGGGATTGACAGCCACAGTAGTGTTCTTATGCTTAAGGGGAACATGGGAAAGGGTTCAGGGAAATGCCACTGGGTCCTTGTACGTCATCGGAGAGGAGGGCCCAGAGGAGAGTCAGGCATGCACAAGAAAGGACTCTGGGAATTGTGGCGGGAGGCACGGGGGGATGCGTAGGGAGGGGTGAGGGGAGGGGGAGCAGGGAGTTCGGGGGCAGGAGGAGGGAGGGAGGGAACTGGTGTACCTATTAAGTTTGTATGAGCTGAAATAATAATAAAAATGTATTTTAAAAAAGGACTCTGGGAATTGGGGCAGGAGGCACGGTGGGATGGGGAGGGGGGACTGAGGCGAGGGGAGCAGGGTGTTGGGGGGAGGAGGAGGGAGGGAGGAAACTGGTGTACCTATTATATTTGTATGAGCTGAAATAATAAAAAATGTATTATAAAAAATAGAGCAAGAAGGGGCTGGAGAGGTGGCTCAGGGGTTAAGCCTCTGCCTTGCAAGCGGAAGGTCCCGAGTTCGGATCCCAGATCCCACGTATAGACGCCAGGCGGAAGCGGGGGCGGCCTACGCTTCTGGTCCTGGTAGGGCGGAGCCTGTGAATCCCGGGGCAGAAGGAGGTGGAGGCGCCCATGGTGGTTCCCGAATTCGTCCGTGGTTCTACACACACACACACACGCACATGCGCACAGTTGAATAAATAATAAAAAAAAAAAATTAAAAAATTTAAAAAAAAAAATAGAGCAAGAAGGGCACAGTTGAGTTTTTTGACATTTGTTGCAGGATGTGAAAATAGACTCATGATCACTTGTTTGGAGGTGTTAAAGTGACTAGACATAGCGCCATGCTAGTATCTTCAATAATCTTATCTTTTCCCATCCTGTTGAAGGATTCTAGAGTATCTTTGTTTATGAGAGACTACAGACCATTTATGTTGTTTATTCAGCTTTTCTGAATATATCTTGGGAAATAAGAATTAATTTATATATAAAACTAGCAATAGACAATAGTCAATTTTTTTAATAAATTGGTGTGGGCGTACCACAGAGACCTGGTCCCCCACTTTTAATTGTTTTTATTATTATTTATTCAATTGTGCATGTATGTGTGCATGCCCGTGTGTGTATGTAGAACCACGGACGAATTTGGAAACCACCATGAACTGCCTCCACCTCCTCCTTGTTTACTCTGTCCCGGGATTCACAGGCTCCACCCTACCAGGATTGGAAATGCAGGCCACCCCCGCTTCTGCCTGGCGTCTATACATGGGGTCTAGGATCCGAACTCAGGACCTGCAAGGCAGAGGCTTAACCCCTGAGCCACATCTCCAGCCCAATAGTCAAACTTTTAATATCACTAATAGTTTTAGATAATCATAATTATAATCTGAAAAGTTGAATATATTAGGTTTAAGAACAGATATTAGTATATTAAATTTAACTGAGAAGCATTAAATGTTACACTTTAGTAATATAATTTTTTTAAGCTCAAACCAATTGAATAGTTAAGGTGTATTCTATTTAGTTTCAAATACATTATTCTTTGTACTGATTATCAGTGTCACTAGTAGCTAGGAATGAAAGACTATAGCAAAACTCTACTAAAACTTTTATTTATAACAAGATAATTAAGCTTCTTATTTTTTTCTTCTAGAGTGGAGTAGGTTAGTATATTTTTCAAAAGTTTATTCTTGTTTGTCTTCTAATAAAGAAAAGCAGAGAAAAAAGAGCATATTGAAAACAAGTTGAAAATAAGTTAGAGGAGAGAGAAGTATAGAACTCTTCTTTTGAAGATACTTGAAAGGAAGACCAAAAAAGCATTAGTATCAAAGAGCAGAGTTTTAAGAGATTCTGTGAATGTGGACATTTTTTCACTCCGGTACTTTAAGATACATTGAGAAAAATATATTAATAATTTGAGTGTACATTGCTTTTTAAATTGAAATATCTTATGAAAATTAGTTGGTAAATCTCAATTAAATTGCTTCAAGGTGAGTGAATGTAATTAACTACTGTAGATTTAAAATGTATTAGGTGTGATTACTGACAACAGTTATTGCTATAGCAACATGAACTCTGAGGGCCGCAAACCAAAAACGCGACTTCTGCAAAATATTCAATGATTTTAATGAGCATTCTCTGGGAGTAGAGATCCAAACTGTGCCCCATGTGCTTGCTGCCTCTGAAAATCTTAGCTGAGAATTGCTTTATTCTTGTTAACTGTGTATTTTACAGCACATTTGAGTTGCTTGGAACAGCATGGGGCAATTTAGGCTGTGATTGCAATTACATTCAGGTTTCACCATCTGGGTCAAGTAAATGAATTACAGATAAGCCTAGTCCCTAGTGAGGTATGGCTGAGTCAACCAAAGAATGAAGACAATGAACGCCACTCTTGAAATGACTTTTGTGGCTGTTACTCAAGTAGTCCCATTGATTTCTGTGCAACCAGAGAAAAGTGTGTGTCACAGCTTTTCTGCCTTTAAATTCCAGTTACATACTCCACTTGGTTCCATTGGACACTGTGCTATCACATCTCAAAACAGTTTCCCAACTATAATCAATTTTAAATCCCTGAACTAAAAAGTTGATAATTATCATTGAGAGAATTCTAGTCCTTATATCATTTTATTTTATATCATAAATCACAAATATAACATTTTATGATATATTATATAAGCTATTTCTGTCAAAACTGAAGGTAATTAGGGTGATATTATTTTCCAGCATCATTTCTGAAAACATAACCATAGTGTAATGGCTAAGAAATACTAAAAATATGAAGGGATTAGATCAAGAATTTAAACTCCAAGTTTCAGTTTCTAAGTAGTTCTTGTAGTTTTCATGGTTTCCCTGATGTAGATCTTGTAGTTTTCATGGTTTCCCTGATGTAGCCATAAGCTAAAATTTCTTAAAATCAAATTGAGAATTTCATCAAACAAGCAAGCTCCTGGCCTCCTAGATTAGGTGCTGTCACAACACTGAATTGAAAGATATAGAACCCTAAAGTTTGAGATGGGTTGTCTAGAAGATACCACTGAAACTTCAGAATCCAATCACCACATTCTCACTAATCTTCTTTTCCAATGCCTGGAACTCTTCAGACCTATTTGAAGGTTTTCACTAAGTATGCATTGCCTGTGGACAATGCAGTGTACTCTATAGCAATGTTTGCTATAGTGATACTGTTGAGTGTCCATGGGTCATTCCTTTCATTTTCTTCAAGGTCCATTGCTGAATTCAAATATCTGGAGTTCTCAAAGTAAAAAATGCAACTAACAAAGCAAAACATGACAAAAAATTCAATTTTAGCTCTCTCTCTCTCTCTCTCTCTCTCTCTCTCTCTCTCTCTTTCTCTCTATACATATTATTTTTCAAAAGTGATTAAGACATGTTTGCTGAGACGTAAACAAAAGAATGCCTAGAATGAGTGAGTTGGAACATGCATGCTGGAACTGGAGAGATAGTTCAGAGGTTAACACTGCCATAAATAGTAACTCAATTAAATAAATTCCCTGTATATATTTATTCTATTGATTCTGTATCTCTAGAGAACCCTGATTAATACAGGAAGGCAACCTGGGTAGTCCAAGAGCAAAGTGAGAAAAAGGAAGAAGCAATTCAGGATGATTTCCAATGTCATTCATGTGTCTCTACAGGCACACACAGTGTTTCTAGACACACACACACACACACACACACACACACACACACACACACAAACTCACATATATATACACTAAAAGAGAAAAAGAAGCACACATGCTGATGTGATTTAACATGCAGAAATAAAAATTCAAAACTGAAGACAGTGATACTGACTGGATTGTTGAAACAAATTTACTATTTACTCCAGTCTAAAAGTGTTCTTCACCAAAACTCTAAGAATTACATATGCAAAGGGAGGTCCAAAATCCTGAAAGATTTCTGGAATTGCTCTTTGTTTGTTAGGTCTTAGAGGTAGCAGTAGTGTCCTGAAATTTAAAACCTAAAAGCCATGAGAATAGATCTATCCCAAGAGACTGGGTCCATCTGGCTGTGCTCAACCCCAAAGTCATCATGGGTGGTTGGTTACTGTAATGAACAAAAAAATCTAGCACCAATATGAATAATCAACCTGGAAAAGGGTTCCAACTGGTACATGCCAGCAATCTCAGCACTCTTATCTGTGTATGAATACATGCATGCATTCATATATCCATATATAAAAATATATGCACATATATTTGAACATGTTCATGCATACACATACATAGGTATAAATATGCACATATTTTCATGTATACATACATAACACAGAAATATATAACACCCAGCAATCTGACCTACACAGACCAGTGATGCTAGATGGCTGATCATGTAGTTAATAGTCTGAAATAGATCTGAGGCCAACTAACTTCTTACTTACATTACAGATCATGAAAAGACTAAGTTCTCTTTAGGCAAACTAAATTCCACAGGCACACTGACAAGCTAAAACTGTCACTAACCTGGGAAATTTTCTGAGTGCATACAGCTTTCCACAAATTAAAAGTATTCTCTTTGCTCATCTAAGTTCTCACAGTCCTGATTTATTGAGCCCCAAGTAAAATCATGAAGGTGCTTAAGCTTTAGCATTTATCTC
The DNA here is from genome assembly GCA_023101885.1 of Typhlomys cinereus. Classification (NCBI taxonomy): domain Eukaryota; kingdom Metazoa; phylum Chordata; class Mammalia; order Rodentia; family Platacanthomyidae; genus Typhlomys; species Typhlomys cinereus. The sequence continues at coordinate 710,438 of JALPQD010000537.1, read as the reverse complement.
CACAGAAGAGAAGTTCCCATGTGAAATGTGCAGTACTCCTTCCAATCAATTTCACCTGCCAGCCTCGTGGAGTTAGCTGAAGCATAACTGGCCAAAAAGGGAATAATCTTTAGGGAATGGCTAAGAGGACAGAAAATAATGATTCCCTGGACACTCCGACCTTCCTAATATAAGTAACATAAGGTTTATATTTTAAAATTACCAAAGGTGAAATATCATGGGTTGTACTCATATTGAAACAGGCTAAGATTGTTAAGATCATAATCATAAATAAATACATTACATTTACATAATGTAATAATTTGTGAAGTATTAAAGACATATGTGATATATCAGACATGTCATATGTATTATTTTACTGGATATTGGTACACATGAGAAGAAACTGAGGGAAGAAATAGAAAAAGATGTATTTAATTAGCAGACTACTTTTACAATATCATTGCCCTCTATTCTAAATTATTCATCAGTTTATTCTACTATGAACAAAACACAATGATGAGTAGCCTTTTGTGGGGCTTGGTTTTTAAAACAATATTTTCTTATTTATTTTTCCATTTATTTATATATTAATGAGAACATGCAGAGATGTATGTCATGTGGAGTCTGGGAAATAAACTCATATCTGTAGGTTTGCTTACAAGTGCCTTTACTAGTAGACCCATTACACTGGTCCAATACAAAGTTTTTTTGAAACAATGGGATTTTCAACATCAGAAATCCCAGAAATGTGCACTTTATCACATAGCTTTAAATCTTTCAGAAAGGCAATAGAATGCCAAACAAAAGGATAATTTACTAGAGATTAGCATGGAAGTTTTTAAAATTTTATTTTGTTGACATATTAGTTGCCAATGAGACAGTTCAATAAATGTACTCAGTGTGCACTAATCAATCCTGTCTTCACATATAAATTCCTTTGAAGGATTACTGGCTAAAATTACTGGCTAAAATTCAGAACAACCTTCTATTTTTCAAATATCATTTTGCTTATTAGTGTTATATTTAGTGTGGAGGCATGACTATGTAGCATGTATATCTGAAGCATGCATGCAAACACACAAACTTAGATAAGTGGACAGTTGGCATCTGTTGTCTCCTTGAAACTTATAGCATAGGCTCCAGGGATTGAATTTAGTTTTTGAGTCTTGTGTATAAGCAACTATGTAATCTGAGCCATCATTTCAGCCTTCAAACTTTTTAACTACTCCTAAGAGAGAACATTTGGTACCTATCTTTCCTTGTCTGATATCTGATACATAATACATTGTACAGTTCTATGAGTTTGAACTTCTTTGTTTATATTGAAAGTATCTTTCATACATATACACTGTTTTCTTATTTCCTCTTCAGTTGGTGGGGTTCTAATAAGAGTTTAGAAAATAAAATTATTTCCTTGGAAGAGCATGTAACTCTTAGAGGTTTCCCTAGGAAAAAAACAGGGAATCAAGTATCCTGATCCATTTACCTTAGAAACATCAGATTTTAATCATAAGAGCCTTATTGAACTTGTTACTTTACTACTGTGAAAATTTCTCAATATAACTGTTTTGACAATTTATATTAAAATGATAGCTGCTTAGTGTATAAATCAGACTTCTGTTGCTGAGAAAAATATTTGAGAGAAGGAGTTTAAAAGAATGAAAATATTTTTGGCTAGTGATTGTAGAGGTTTGAATCCATCATGGTTATGTGTGGAATTTCAGGGCCACACAACTTGCCTCAGGACCTCCAGGAAACTGACAGAGTCAGTTTGTATCCATGTGCTCTCTCCTTTACTTTTTATTCTCTTTAGATGCAAGAATATAAGATGATGTCACTCACATGCAAGACCATTGTACCAGTTTTCTTTACTCTTTCTAAAAATGACATTATCAACATTTCAAATATTATCCTATGTGCTATTCTACTGATATTCAAGATTAGTCATTAAAATCCACTATTTGTTTATGGGACAGAACAAAATCGTGCAAGCCACAACATTCCTCTACATCTCCAGGTGTCCCCAAAGCCTCAAAAGTCACAACGTTTCCACAAGTCCAATTCCAGAGTCTATTTTTAGAATCAAGCATAGTCTTTGTTGTAAACTTGTTAGCATGGTAACAAAAATACTGTATTTCTAAGGTATGATTACATAGAACAAAATATTCTCACCTCTGAAAGGATGAGTGTAGAAAGAAAAAATAAAACCAAACAAGAACAATATCCAATTAGACAAACATTAAATCCATACCATATATCATTTCAGCTTTCATGACACAGGTTATGAAGTGAACTCCAACAGGTTTGGGCATATTGCCTCTATGACCTCTTCATTTGATATACACGAAGGCTTTCTTGGTCTTACTTTTCTCACTTCTTGGAACATACCTCAGCTGAAAGTCCCTTTGCCTTCCATCCCTGACTTTCTGTGGTCTCCATTCATCATCACTGTTTTAAATGTCACCCTTTGGTGACTACCTACAGTGGTTTTAACCCACCCACATACTATCTTAGTCTCAGACTTTCCTTTGAAATATAGATAACAACTTCTGTAGGCCATAACTACAGAATTTCATAAAACCAAGGGTCAGCAACCAGTGACTGTCTGGACAATTACTGAGATTTCTTCAAGTCAGTTTCCTATTATTACAACACAAATAAAATCACTTCTTATTTATGGCACAAATGTTCTTAGATTTTTTTAAAATTTTATTTATTTTGTGTGTGTGTGTGTGTGTGTGTGTGTGTGTGTGTGTATTACACAGTACTCTGTGTTTCTATGGAGGACCAAGGGTCCATCCTGGATTGCTTCTACCTCCTTCTGGCTTTGCTTTGAATTTTTTCCAGGCTCCACCCACCAGAGAGGAAAATGTACATATTCTTTACCATAAAGTTACATCTAGTCCAGTTGACCTATGGGTCTTCATTTCTGTGTGAAACTTCATGACCACAATCTTTACTGTCCTCATTCAGGCTCATTCTGGTAGATCTATATCCCATGAGAATGTTCTGGTAAGTTCTGCTTATAGCATTCTAGGTTTTATCTAACTTACAGCTCCACATAACCTTCCCAATTTTCAACCAAATATTTTTAAAACCTTCTGAACCACATGCTCATGAATTCACAGCTATAACTTTACAACACACTCTAATTCCTTCTTTTAGCCAGACTTGTATCTCAAGAACAGATTCCTGAGAGCAAAACCTTAAGAAGAAAGAGTTGATGTGAGGTCATGGTGTAAACTAGTCATTCTTAGGAAGGTTCCAGGATAACAGTAACTGTATTCTTGATGGACAGACTGTGAAGTTATTTTCTTATTAAACGAAGTTCTTAATCTATCCCCTTTTCCCCTTTCAGGCTTCTAGCCTATAGTATGCTATAGCTTATCTCAGGGTAGTTATTCCTACCTTAGTGAATTCTCTCTGAAAATGTCCTCTTAGTAATCTGTTTTCTAATCTATCCAGAGAAAAATGTATACAACACTAAAAACAAAATACCCACATTTTATCAATCAGGCCACAGTTATTTGAAGTCTGATGCATATTGTGTCAAATAGAGATTTGGAGCCTCACACCTTGGCATGGCTTACAAAAATGATCAGTATAAAGAAAAAGTAACGTACCCTATACAATTCACTATGTAGGACAAGCAGAGGTCACTATCCCATGAGATATGTGCCTGCTTATGACTCTTGTGATTGACAGATGAATTAGCATTATTCAACTGCTATGGAAGAACATCTATCACACAGTGGCACCTTCCTCTGTTGCTTTCCACAAATTGTTTGTGTTTCCATAAATTGTTGATGTCTTGATAGATAACTTTTGCTTTCCACATCACTAACCTTGCATCTATCATTTTATATAGTAGTATTCTAGACATTTCTCCTTCTCATCAGTGATATGATCAAGATTAACATCATAACTATCTTCATTAATCAGATTTTCATTGCTGTGACAAATTCATAAGAGGAATATTTTAGATACAGGAGAAATTTACTTTGGTTTATAAGTTTGAAGACTTCAGTCTAAAGTAATGAGAAGTTATAGCAATGCCAGGAAGTTGGCACCATGGCAGACAGCAAGCAGAAAATTTGGGGGCCACACTCAATCTCCAGCTAGTAGAATAAAAGCAGCTACTTCCATGGCAAGTCCTTCCCTCACAGTTACTGTCTGTCAATGCTTTGCTTTACTGGCCTCTTATAGATTTATCAGTTTAAGAATGGCAGTCAAGATTAGCAATTTCACAGACATTGCAAAATAAAATTTTGCAACTTATAGATTAAACACGTTAAAATCCATAAACTGTGGTTTCTTGCTGCATGTATACTTTGCTTTTATTAGAAACCTTTAAACAATCAATAGATGAACATTTCCACTGTACAAATATTTGTGTATGGGTCAGACACTGTGTAGGGATAGTATACACATATAAGATGAATACATATATCAAAGAACATAAAATAACAATTTTCTGTATACATGCACACATTACACAACTACTGTGTGAATGAAACAGGTGGACACAATAGTCATATTCAATTTTACATACTTATACTTTTTTCCATGTGTTGTCTTATAAATATTGGCCTTTCTATATATGCTTTAGGTATATCTAATGAAGTGTAGCATAAAGTCAAATTAGCATACTATTTTGTGTGATCATTTAACAAATTAGCAAAGACTAAGAAGTGATATAGAACTAGACAAGATGATTTAAATTCTGTGATTTTTCATATTGTACTATAGTTATGCATGTAATACTATTGAAAAGAATTGAGTGAAGAGTACTCAAACTTTTACCATTTTGCATATTAAGGATTTAGAATTATTTATAGATAAAAATAACAGATACAGAAAAATAAATAGACATAAAGTTGTGAGGAGCAGTTTGAATCATAACATGTTCTCCATTTTTTAAAAAAATGTTTTATTATCTATTATGTATTCAATTGTGCGTGTATGTGTGTACGAGTGTGTGTGTGTGTGTGTGTGTGTGTGTGTGTGTGTGTGTGTGTGTGTAGAACCACGGACGAATTCGGGAACCACCATGGATGCCTCCACCTCCCCCTTGTTCACTCCGCCCCAGGATTCACAGGCTCCGCCCTACCAGGACCAGAAACGCAGGCCTGCCCCGGCTGCCGCCTGGCGTCTATACTTGGGTCTAGGATTAAGTAGAGGCTTAATCCCTAAGCCACCTCTCCAGCTCCGTTCTCCATTTTTTTCACGTTTATCTAATAAAAAATTCATTAAGATTTTTTATAAAATTTTAATAATATTAGCAAAGGGATGACATGCATACATTTATATGTCAATCTCAATATTAGAATACTGAATATTTTTATATTTATAATTTTGACTTGAATTATGCTTTAATAATCAATCACAATTTCTTCTCACATTCAAACTCTGGTATGCAGTGATATTTTGAATACCATACAATAAAATCATACAAAATAACTTCTTTATCTAAGTCAAGACACTTGAGGGCTATTGAAGCCACAGTAAATTATGTTACTGGCATTATTGATGAATATTGCCTACTGAATAAACAAAACTTTTATATTAATATTCAAGTAAGGTGTAAATATTTTTATTTTATTCATTTTCAAGAGAAAGAGGGACAAGGAGGACAAAAGAGAAAGGCAGAACACAAAGCATGCACGGGTACATTTGTAGAGGTCATAGAACAACTTTCAGAAATAGATTCTCTCCATCCACCATACAGGCCTCACACAAAGAACTTAGGTTGTGAGATTTGTGTGCAGGAGCCTTTATACTCAAAGTAATCTTCCTTTCGTCTGCATTTTATAAATTTCTATGTATAAGCTTTTATATTGAGTTATAGTGCAAATATCATATATATTTCACTTATTTATATTGCACAGATCAGAGAATTTGGGCATAAAATTTAAAGTTATAAAGAAATTTCCATCTAACTTCAGAATTTTCTATGTAAAATGTAGAAATCTCATACCAACTAACAGTTGTTTCCATTCATCTCTCCTACCTAATAAACATTAATGTGTTTTCTCTCACAGTTGCTTTGTCAGCTCTGGCCTGGAAATTTATACACACAGAATCATGAAATATATTATTCTTTCTCCCTGGCATTATTCAGTTAGTATGATGTCTTCTAAACTTGTCAGTGTTGTATGCACTTTTTTTCTCTTTTTAGTGATGATGAATGATATTTTATTTTATAAATGTCTTAACAGTTGTTATTCATTCATTGATAAACAGGAATTCAGATTTTTACCCCTTTTATGTGTAATACCATTATGGAAATTTGTACAAGTTTTTGTGTACACATGTCTTTTTATTTCTCTTGATTACATATGTAAATATCGAATTGCTGAATTATCTCATTATTTTATGCTTTTTCAGAAAATGGTAAGCCATTTTCTATGATTCTTTAATATTATAATGTCACTATTAATTCATGAGAGTTTAATTTCTGCATCTCTCCTTTTTTAAAAATTTTTTTATTATTATTATTTATTCAATTGTGCATGTGTGTGTATGTATGTGTGCACGCATGTGTGTATGTGTGTGTGTAGAACCACGGATGAATCGGGAACCACCATGGAAGCCTCCACCTCCTTCTGCCCGGGGATTCACAGGCTCCGCCCTACCAGGACCAGAAGCTCAGGCCGCCCCCGCTTCCACCTGGCGTCTATACGTGGGATCTGGGATCCGAACTCAGGACCTTCTGCCTGCAAGGCAGAGGCTTAACCCCTGAGCCACCTCTCCAGCCCTCTGCATCTCTCCTTTTGTAGTTGCTCTTCTGTGTAATTATTTAATTAAGTTCCTCCTAACTGTGAATCAGTGTCTCATAGTGGCTCTGATTTATGTATTGGTGCTGACAAATAGACTACATATCCACTTCATGAAAATTAACAGAAGATATTTGTTAGATGCCATTCCCTATATGAGGGAACAAAATTATTTTATTTTCTATTCCGTTTGGGTGGTTTTATCAGAAATAGTGTCCGCCAAATTATGGGACATATTTTCTTCAGTACTTTAAGGCCATTGTTCATTTTATTGGCATCCATTCTAATTAGATTGGCTATGTTTGAGGATTCTTATATCAACTGATTTGTGTTATTTTAAAATGGCAGTTAATACTTCTCTGTATTTTCCAACTTTCTTTCTCCATCCCTCTGCTATAGCCATCATACTTGCATTAGACATATTGATATTTTCCTTCAAAGCATTACATACTAATCATTTCCCTTCGTGTGTCAACAAGGTAAATGTTGCAAATTTCCTTCAGTTGTGCTTATATATTTCCTTCTTGCTTACCTATAAAATGTCTGGCGAAATATTTTCATTATAGCACATCATTTCACAGTTTTATTAGTTTGTACATCTCTTTCTAGATGAGCCATTTCTGAGTGTATTTTTCCAAATAGACTTTTCAATGACCTACTATTATAACAATTTCAAATGCCCTTTTAAGAAGTTCACATGTCATATGGGTCACCTTGATGAACTTATTTTTTGTTTGCTGGTCATTTATAATCAATTATGTACAAATAACTCACATACATCATTGAGTGCTGTGTTGAAGGAACAATATCATATAAATTTAAATAAACTTGCCTGCAGAAATCACTAAAACCTTTATTGTGGAGATGACTTCTAAGGAGATTTAGATTAGTTTAATTTGCAATAGAGCTATGGATCTTACTGACTGTTCAAGAGCTAATTAGAAAATAGACTCAAATATTCCGACAGAAAGCAAAAATGTCTCAGATATTATTATATCTTAAAGTAGTAAGAACTGAAAGATGTGTATGTCTTTTATTGTACATTCATCTTTCTTCTTCTCTCCCTGTCCACACACACACACACACACACACACACACACGCGCGCGCGCACATGCACACATACATGCACAGAGAGAGAGTTCCATTCACATGTGAGTCACAGAAGTTTTCTCTTTGCTTATGGCTATATGAACATTAAGCGTTCTGTCTCCTAGTACAACCATATTCATTACACCACTATTTACAACAGCAAAGTCATGGAATCAACCCAAATGGTGGGGAAGTAAACTGTCAGTCTGGTTGCTCTAGTTAAGATAGGGCTCAGTGCAATGAGATCTATATCTACCTGATCTAAACACTGACTGACATATTAATACTCTACTGTGAATGAGAGAGGATCTCAGGAGAAATATCAACATGCAATGAGAATCACAGGGGCAGGTTCTAGATAGGTGAAGGGAAATATCCTCACCTGCAGGTTTTGCCATTGAAGGGCTACTTATAATGCTACAGTGGCCTTGTCACAAATTAGCCAGGTAAGCTCAAGGGAGTCTTGTAGTCCACACAAGCAGACAGACACGTGGTTGGGAGAGCAAAGGATGGATTAGTGATAGGATGGGGAGTGAAACGGCATCTTGAACAACCATTCATTTTGTTTGTTTTGAAGAAAAATCTAAATAAAAAAGTAAAAAGAAAAGAAGTATTTTGAAAATAATTACTTTAATCATGAAAGTAATTCTTCAATTTCCTGACTGTTCTCCATCTAATATATTAGTAGTTTTTTTTTCATTTGTTTGTTTGGTTGGTTGGGTTTTGTGTATGTGTGTGTGTGTGTGTGTGTGTGTGTGTGTGTGTGTGTGTGTTACCTTGAAGTCAGGCAATAAGTCTTAGGTTATCAACTGAATTGCAAAGTATGAATGCAGAATTTATCTTTAGACTGAAACAATAGGAATTAGAAGAAGAAACGAGTTCCTTCCTATCGACTATAGGCATGAATGTTCCTTTTGCACTGAGAAGCAAAGATCCAAGTTTCTTTCTTACCATGTATCTATAATATCCTAACTAGAGAGCTATTTTTGAATTTTTAAGGAAAAATAAATAAATATTTGGCTTTGCTAAAATGACAGGTAGAATTTATAATACTACTGCAAAATGGAATCAGAGACATATTTCATGTAATAGCACATTTTGGTAAAATAAGTTCTCTACAGTAATTTATGAGGAAGGTAATACGGCTAATGATCACAAATCTTCAGAGTCAGTAGCATGGGGAGGCTCCTGTTGGGATCTTTGGCATGGTACTGCTTGAAATAAGCTCAACTTTTTTGCCAACTTAAATAAAAGAATATAGTTTCCATATTCTAGGCCATGAATATCAGAAAACTTGCACACACTTCAAAACCAAACAATAGAAAATAAGATTCCAAGCAATAATTGCTCATTTAAAGCCAACCATGTGCTTAAATAAATAAATAGAAATAAATAAATAAAATATGTTATGCCGTAAGCATAAAATTAAACACAGTTGACCGGAACAAGACTTGCTCGCTCCATCCCAGGTAAGTTCCACCAGCCCCCAGGTAACCCCTTGTCCCAGCTCCTTCCACCAGCCAGCCCCAGCGACACCCAAGCTGCCTCGGGTTTGCCTGACCATGCCACAGTCTCAGCCCCTTTGTTCCTCCCGCCCGTCTGCCCACCCGACCCGGACAGGAGTTTCTCACGGTCCTCCATCCCAGGAGCTTGGGTGGGCCACTAAACCAAGGCCCAGGTAGCAGGTGAAGAGTTCTGCCATCACCATCAGGCCCTCTGTCTCTTCCAGTCACCGGGGACCCACGCTCGTGGTCCAAGGAGGAGACTCTGCTACTCAGAATTTAAGAGAGTCAGAGCTGGAGAGGTGGTTCAGGGGTTAAGCCTCTGCCTTGCAGGCGGAAGGTCCTGAGTTCCGATCCTAGACCCCATGTATAGACGCCAGACGGAAGCGGGGGTGACCTGCGTTTCTGGTCCTGGTAGGGCGGAGCCTGTGAATCCCGGGGCAGAGTAAACAAGGAGGAGGTGGAGGCTTCCATGGTGGTTCCCGAATTCGTCCGTGGTTCTACACACACACACACATACATACACACATGCGCACACACATACATGCACAATTGAATAAAATAATAAATAATAAAAAATTTAAAAAAAATGTTTAAAAAAGAATTTAAGAGAGTCCAAAGAAAACTCAAGCAAAGCTCTAAGGGACAAAGGCCATACATCTGAAGACCTCTACAATCATCCTATCACTGGGAGAGATTCTTCACATCTAGTCTAAAGATAAGTAAACCTCTCTTTTTACCATACTGCTCCTATCTAGTATTAATCACTGTAGATTAACTTTTCCATACAGCCATCCCAAAAATATATACAACTCCAGGGATTATACCACTCACCCTCACATATCACCAAGATACTAAATCATAAAAGTGCACTACCATACTAATATTCACCCCTTGTCTACTTAACCTAATAGCCTCATCTAGGAAATAATGGTAACAACAAACGTACCCAACTCCAACGCAAGCACTAGTAATAGCTGCATGAGAGTAGCAATACCAACTAAATCAGTTCAGTCAAAAACACACAGAATCTGAAAGGTCTTAAGAGACAAAACAACAATGCCAAGTCAAAGTGCAGCTCCATGAAAAACAAAACCCAAGAAGACAAATCTCCCACCGAAAGAATTAACCCCATAAAAGTGGATTCTAACCAGAACAAATTCACAGATAATAGCCAAGAAAGCCAGACCCAAGATAAAGACATTCAAAGTATGATCATTACCATGATTAATACTATGAAAGAGGAAATCAAAGAGGAATTAAACAACTGCATCAACCACTTTGAACAGGAACAAAACAGACACTTGGAGGAGTTGAGAAAACAGTTGAAGAAACAAAAATAGACATAGAGCAGTCAAAGCAGTCTCAGGCAGAGTTTAAAATTGAACTAAAAGACAAGTTATCTTCAACCCAAAATTGAACAGAGAGTCTTATCAGCAGAACTAATGAAGCAGAAAATAAAATTTCAGATCTTGAAGATAAAGTGGGAGAATTAACCAGCTCAATGGAAGAGGTTGTTAAAGCCAAAAAGACACTTGAGAGGAATATTCAAGAGATATGGGACACACTGAAGAGGCCTAACATGCACGTTCATGGAATTCCAGAACAAGAATCCCAAAATAACACACCTGAGGAAATTTTTCAAATTATCATAAAGGAAAACTTCCCTGAACTAAAGAATGAGAGACCCATCCAAATACAAGAGGCATTCCCTACCCCAAAGAGATATGGCCAAAATAGAAATCCGCCATGGCAAATAATAGTCAAAACACTCCACATTCAAGAAAAAAGAAAAGGTGCTGAGAGCTTCAAGAGAAAAAAAAAGTCACTTTTAAGGGCAAACCTATTAAAATAACAAATGACTTATCAAAGGAAACAGTAAAAGCAGGAAAAGCTTGGAGAGACATACTTTAAGTATTAAATGAGCAAAAATGTCAACCCAGCAAAGCTATCCATCATGATCAAGGGAAAAAGAAAAGTTTTCCAGCACAAAGACAACTTGAAGGCTTACATGTCTGCCAAATCAGGCTTTCAAAAAATGCTAGAAATGATACGCAAACTTGAAGAGAAAAACAAGTGTATCCAGGAGGACAGAAGGGAAGTATAATACCACCAAAATATAAATGTCAAACAATACACTTACAAAAGCCAGTAAACATAAAAAATTCCAGAATTAAAAATAATTTCTCCATTATAACATTAAATGTCAATGGGATTAACTCACCAATCAAGAGACAAAGATAACAAACATGGGTTAAAAACCACAACCCATCAATCTTCTGCCTTCAGGGAACTCATCTCAAGACAAAAGATAGGCACATCCTAAAAATAAAAGGCTGGTCCATTATTCTGCAAGCTAATGGAACCAGGAAACAGGCAAGGGTAGCCATTATGCTATTTCACAAAGTGAATTTCAAACCAAAAAAAAAAAATCATAAGAGACAAAGATGGATACTACACTTTAGTCACAGGCACAATTCATCAGGAAGACTTCACAATACTAAACATATATGCACCTAATACAGGCCCCTCCACATTCATTAAGCAAACCCTAAAGCATCTAAAACAAGAAATCTAATATGGGCACCTCCACATTCATTAAGCAAACCCTAAAGTGTCTAAAGCAAGAAATCAACCCCAAAATGATAATTCTTGGGGATTTCAACACTGACCTCTCAACATGTGATAGATAAACAGGTCAAAATCTTAACAGAGACACTTGGGAACTTAATCAAACCCTTAAAGAAATGGACAAACCACAATCCAGAACTTCAGAGACTCTATATCAACCACATAGAACTAAGCCTGCTTAATCTCTCCCCATCCTGAAGCTCAGGGACATTTGCGGAAGATGGGGTGGTAAGATTGTAAGAGCAAAAGGATGGGAGGAGCAATGATTTGCAAGATTCTCCACACTAGTTAGGGACCGAAGCAATCATAATAGGACTTTGCATGCCTGGCGCAATGTCCAACACACTATTGACCTCACAAAGTCTAGCATCTGCTAAAGGCACCAAGATCCTTGGAGGCAAGGGATTGACAGCCACAGTAGTGTTCCTGTGCTTAAGGGGAACATGAGAAAGGGTTCAGAGAAATGCCACTGGGTCCTTGTATGTCATTGGAGAGGAACCCAGAGGAGAGTCAGGCATACACAATAAAGGACTCTCTAGGAATTGGGGGGGAGGGACTGGGGGATGGGGACGGAGGGGAGGGGAAACAAGGGTTTTGGGGGGAGGAGGAGGGAGGGAGGGAACTGGTCTACCTATTAAGTTTGTATGAGTGGAAACAAAAAACAAAAAAATAAATGGACCTTACAGATCTCTATGAAACTTTTCTTTTACGCACCAAAGAATACACATTTTTCTGAGCAGCACACGGAACTTTCTCCAAAATAGATCACATATTGGGCCACAAAACGAATCTCCGCATATACAGGAAAGTAGAAATTCTAGCCTGTACCCTATCAGATCACCATGGTCTAAAGCTTGACATCCACAACACAAAATGAAAATGGAGTTGTCACTACTGATACCCAAGAAATTCAGAGAATTATAATTTCATATTTCAAAAACTTATACTCTGTAAAATTTGACAACACAAAAGAAATAGATGAATTCCTGAATAAGCACACTTACTGAAATTGAATCACGAAGTTGTGAATTATTTAAATAGTCTTATAACATATGAGGAAATCGATAATGTAATCTCGAATCTTCCCACTAAGAAATGTTCTGGGCCAGATGGATTCAGCACAGAGTTCTACCAGATATTTAAGGAGCTAATACTCCTTAAGCTGTTCCATCAAATAGCAAAGGAAGGAACACTACCAGATTCTATCTAAGAAACTAATATCATCTTAATCTCAAAACCTAATAAACATACACTTAAAAAAGAAAACTATAGGTCAATCTGTCTGATAAACACACATGCAAAGGTTCTTAACAAAGTCTTAGCAAATCGGATTCAAAAACATATCAAAAAGATCATTCATGGGGATCAAGTAGGCTTTATCTCACACTCACAAATTTGGTTCAACATATACAAATCAATAAATGTAATAAACCATATAAACCAATCCAAAATCTAAGACCACATGATGCTCTGGATAGATGCAGAAAAAACTTTTGACAAGCTCCAAGAGCCTTTTTTAAAAATTTTTTATTATTATTATTTATTCAACTGTGCGCATGTGTGTGTGTATGTGCACGTGCACGTGTGTGTCTGTGTGGCCGCCTCCAGCTCCTTCTGCCCCAGGATTCACAGGCTCCGCCCTACCAGGACCAGAAGCGCAGGACGCACCCCCCCCCCCCCCGCTTCCGCCTGGCATCTATATGTGGGATCTGGTATCCGAACTCAGGACCTTCCACCTGCAAGGGAGAGGCTTAACCCCTGAGCCACCTCTCCAGCCCTCCAACAGCCTTTTATGATCAAAACCCTAGAGACAGTTGGAATGGAAGGAACCTAGTCATTAAAATAAAAGCTGTATAGAAAAAGCCCACAGCAAGGATTATATTCAATGAGGAAGAACTTGAAGCATTCCTGCTTCAATCAGGAACTACACAAGGCTGTCCACTCTCACCACTTCTATTCAATATTGTACTTGAAGTCTTAGCTGAAGCCATAACACAAGAAAGGGACATAAAATGGATTCTAATTGGCAAGGAGAAATTGAAGTTATCTCTATTTGCAGATGACATGATCATATACCTGAGTGATCTCCAAAACTCTACCAGGAAGCTCCTGGAACTAATACAGGAGTTCAGCAGGGTGGCAGGATACAAAATAAATGTCCAAAAATCAGTGTCCTGTCTCTATGTCGAGAATGAAAGAAATGAAAAAGGCCTGAGAGAAACAATCCCATTTACTATAGCCCCTAAAAAAACTGAAATACCTTGGTATAAACCTAACCAAGGAAGCAAGTGACTTTAAAACCCTAAAGAAATAAATTACAGAAGACACTAGAACGTGGAAAGACCTGCCATGTTCCTGGATTGCAGAATCAACATCATAAAAATGATCATCATATCAAAGGCAACATACAGATTCAGTGCTATACCAACTAAAATCCCAAAGCAATTCTTTAAAGAAGTTGACCAAACAATCTCAACATTCATATGGAGGCACAAAACATCCAGGATAGCAAAAACTGTCCTGAGTAACAAAAACATTGCTGGAGATATCACCATACCAAACCTTAATCTATAATACAAATCCATAGTTATAAAAACTGCCTGGTACTGGCTCCAAAATAGACACACAGATCAATGGACAAGGGTTGAAGACCCAGATGTAAGCCCACACAATTAGAGCCATTTGATCTATGACAAAAGGGACCAAAAAATCCAATGGAAAAAGAACAGCATTTTCAACAAAGGGTGTTGGCAAAACTGGATATCTATATGCAGAAGATTAAAACTGGAGTTATACTTGTCACCATGTACAAGACTTAATTCCAAATGGATTAAGGACTTCAATATAAGACCAGAGACTCTAAAAACCTTAGTTGAAAGGATAGGGAACTCCCTTGAGCTGATTGGGCTAGGCCAGCAGTTCCTAATCAGAAATCCAATAGTGCAGTCAATACAACCAACACTGAACAGATGGGATCATATGAAATTAAAGAACTTCTATTCAGATAAAGAGATTATAACTTGAGCACAAAGACAACCCACAGAATTGGAGAAAATCTTCACTAACCACATATCTGATAGAGCTCTATTATCCAGAGTGCACAAAGAACTTAGAAAACTGAACACCAAGGAAACAAATGGCCCAATTAAAAAATGGGCATTAGAACTTAAAAAGAAACTTTACCAAGGATGAAATTAAAATGTCTAACAAATAACTTAAAAAAATCATCCACATCCTTAGCCATCAGGGAAATGCAAACCAAACCTCCCTGAGATATCATCTTACCCCAGTCAGGATGGCAAAAATCCACAATACAAACATCAAATGCTGGAGAGGATGTGGAAGGAGGGGAACTCTCCTACATTGCTGTTGGGAATGCAGGCTTATTCAACCACTCTGGCGAGCCATCTGGTGAAACTTAAAGAAGTTAAAGATTGAAATGCCATATGATCCTGCTATTCCCCTCTTGGGAATAACCCCCCATACTGCAAAAATTTACCTTGATAGCACAAGCATGACCCTATTCATAGCAGCACTGTTTACAATAGCAAAGTCATGGAATCAACCCAATTGTCCAGCAGTTGACAAGTGGATAAGTAAAATTTGGTACATTTATACACTGGAATACTACTCAGCCATCAAAAATGATTAATTAATGGAATTTGCTGGGAAATGGATGGAATTTCAAACAATTATATTGAGTGAAGTATCCCAGACACAGAAAATTAAGTGCTGTATGTACTCCCTAATAGGTGGATCCTAGTACCAAACCCACATAGAGACACACTCAAAGATAAATATCTGTAATACCTACATTAATTGCAAAGATTATAAACAGGAGAGAAGGGGAAGGAGGGCCCCACCAGAAACAAGGAGACAGGGAATCATGCTACAGCAGAGATAATAGGCCACCATCATGGACCGCGAGTAAGTAATGAGACATCTGGTTAAGCTCACAGACTTTCCTTCCTGGCCACTTGCAACTGATGGGTATGATCTTACCAGAAATGGAAGGCATACAGTCTGGCAGATAGAAGGTAGCCATTGTGCAAATGGGAGACTGACCCCCCTTACCGCGGTCTCCTACTCTTATTCCATCTACCTTTGAATCTACTCTTATAATAAGACTCTAATTTAACAACTTTTTGTCTCTGGCCAGGGGGTGACATCCAATACCCATCAGGATGGAGCCAAGGGCATTGCAGGAGCAGCAAAACTGAAAACAAAATTCAGTAAGCCATAATTCAGAACATCAGAGTCTCTATATCAATCGCCTAAAATCAGGTCAACTTTATCTCTCCTCATCCTGAAGCTCAGGGAAATTTGCAGAAGAGGGAGCGGTAAGATTGTAAGAGCACAAGGATGGGAGGAGTAATGATATGCAAGATACTCCACACAAGTTAGGGCTGAAGCAGACATAATAGGATTCTGTATGATCTGCTCAATGACCAACATATCATTGACACTTCAAAGTCTAGCATGGACTAAAGGCACTAGGATCCTTAGAAGTAAGGGATTAACAGCTACAATAGTGTTCCTATATTTAAGGGGAACACAAAAAAAGTTCTAGGAAATGCCACTGAGTCCTTACATCTCATCAGAGAGGAGGACCCAGAAGAAAGTTTGACATACACATTAAAGGATGCTTTAGAGATAGGGGGAGGGTGCAGGAAGGGAGAAAGGGAAGGAGGGGGAAAGGGAAGGAAAAAGGGGGGAGGGAGCAGGGAGGTACACGGAAGGGTGGAGGGAGGAAGGGGCCCAGGGTACCTATTACATGTGTATGAGGGGGGAAAATTAAACACAGTTATCACATACACAGATAAATGTGTCTAAATATAATAACACATTATGATAAATACTCAAGCAAAAGTATATTATACTAAATAGTAGGTAGAAAGAATTTGTTATTCTGAACATATGATTGTCCCCCCCAACCACAGGTCTCAGGGAACCTTATGGAAAAGAGGCGGTTAAAATATAAGAACCAACAGTTGCACAATAGATATGACAAGACATTGGACATTGCAGGGATGTCCAATTCCACAAGACTTCACTGTGGATGAAGAAATATCTGAAGAAATAATTCACTTCCCTGAGAGACTGTTGAAATGTAATGGCAGACAGGAGAAAGGGAGCTTCTTTAGTCAAGGATTTGCTCACTTGTGTGTCATTCACATCCTAGCAGGCACTCAAACAATTGTCAGAGCGGACATCACAGATGAATGCCAGCAGGTCACAAATGCAAAAAGATATAAATTTAGGAGGAAGAATGAGTGGAAAGGAACAGTTTTAGGAATGGATGATAGGGGTAAAAACACGTAGATCCATAGTACTTGCATATGAAAGTATCAAAGAATAAAAGAAAAAAGAAGTTTGAGTCACAAAATGAAGCAGGGAGGGTTTTCATAAGCCAGATCCCCAGAAGCATAGAAACCTTTAAAGAAATGTAACTCTCCTTTACCAGGCATTATGATCTGAAGACGAACTAAAAATGATAAACCAGCAATTAGGTACTTCTCAGAATGTAATGTTTTAAAAACACATTCTTCATGCAAATAATTTTTGAGGCTTGGGGTCATAAGTGAAAGAGAGAGGCCTGATTTAAACATAGAAAAGATAAGCCAAAGAAAAGAAACTGGCACCTGGCAATCTTTGGTCACTCTCTCTCTTGTTGCATAAAGCAGATAGTCTATGTTCCTAAACATGTGCTAGGGACAGTTGTTGGTATATTTTTAGGGGATGTGCTAGCATTTGTGCTCTGCATGACTTTGATTTACCAATCATTGGTTAAACTTATAAGACTGACAGTGGTTGGATTATTTTGGAAGCAGGCATGCACCAAGAGGTGTGCCTGGAAACAGGAACAAAGAAGTTGAGACAGTAGAAATATTCCACAGTAGCATAGTGACAAATTACAATGAAGTAATAGCTACTAGAGAGGTTTAGGAGAACACAAACACAAGAATCACCTCCTTCTATCATATGTGTTGCCTTCAGATACCATTGTTGTGTCAGTAACAAAACAATTGTAGAAAGTCATTTTCTTGAGTTTCTAAAGATTTAACAAATGATGTTAGTATGAATACTGCCATAGTTAGGCATAGGTGTCAACTTGACAGCTGAGGGTTTTGAGCTATGGGCAAATTTGTGGAGAATTAGTAGTCGGGTTAAGCCCAGAGCAAACCTGCAGGAGATTGGCTGATGGGGAAGGCCCAGGTGAGTGGGATTAGCCCTTAGAATAAAACACACAGAGCTAGTTGAGAGAGTCAGTATCCTTTTGTATACTTTGCCAGACATGCTGATCTGACAAGTAAGGATTATTCCTCTCTTAGCCATTATGTAGAGATGGTGTGACCAGTTCCCTCAGCCTGGTCTTGGTACATGCTCTCCCGTCAAGCTGGACAGACTGTAATCAGACTATTAGTAAGAAAATAAACCCTTTGTTCCATTAAGCTGTTTAATGGTCATTTATCAGCAACCATGCAGGCTAACTACAACAAATACTAAGCACAAATTAACATTCATGAGACTCAGAGAGTTGAATTCAATTTAATTGCTTAGCAACGTCAGTCTTGAAGACATCCCCTTCAGTGTGTCAAAGTTCCAGTTTTACCTTATTTTGTATTTAATGAATGAAAGGAAGGCATTTTGTTTCAGATTGAAAAATGTTTCCATTTACATTCATGTGGAACACATTCAGTTTCTCTGTTTTATATGAAATGATTAGCTGCTAAGTAAGAAAGCCAAGGGGCCATCTGGATGTTCCCCCAGTCCATCTGGGAAGAGAAGACAGTGAACTCATTTACAGTTGGCATTTCATGTTCAGGATCATTTAATCCAGAGACTTCCAAGCTCTTCAATTAGTGGATTGGTTGTTGAGTAGAGTATGTTTAAGATCTTCTCTGATTAAAGCAATTTGGGAAGAAGTTCATAAGTTGCCAACTAAGCATGTCTATCACAGGACAAATTATTTTTGTGGGTTGTCTTCCATATGGGCTTCTAAATTACTTATACTTTATTTACTTGATGTTAACAAAGCTTCGAAGAAATCAAAATCCTCTTTTCCATTTTTTAATTAGATTTGCTTGACATAGAGCCTCTGGATTTCCTTAAATACTAAAAACATGAATTATTCCCAAAACATATCTGCTCTAAAGATGTCAGCTCTCTGATTTAGCTTGGCTGCAACCTGTTATGAGAGTGAAAAATTCAGAGATCTGAGCTAGCTCTTTAAAAGTTTATGCGATATAGCTCCTTTCCCCACCCCGCTCCTCCGGCCAGGACACGCGCGCAGTCCAGCCGGGCCTCATCCTGCAACCTAGGTAAGCTCCGCCCGCGCCTGCCCGCCAGAACCCCAAGTCAGCCCAAAGGACCCAGCTTCTACCCCAACATCCAGCCGGAGCCACGCACAGGGCCGAGGGACGAGGAGGACCTCCCTTTGTGCACGGGCCACACCCCAGCTCCCCTCAGGTTAAATAGCTCCATGCCTACGCACCCATACTCCCTTCCCCACTTCACTCTGACGGCCGGGATGCGCGCAGTCCGACCGGGCCTCATCTGTGACCTAGGTAAGCTCCATCCCTGCCCACCCCCAGAACCCCAGGACAAATAATTCAGTTTAGTGAAATTGAAAGATCTTAAGAGTTGAAATGACAATGCCAAAGTCAAAGTGCAAATCCATGAGAAGCAACACTCAAGTAAACAAATTTCCCACTGAAGGAATTAATCCCATAATGTTAGACTCCAACCAGAACAAACCCACGGAAAATGGCCAAGAAAGCCTGACCCACGATAACGACTTTCAAAATATGATCATTACCATGTTCAATACTATGAAAGAGGAAATCCCGGAGGAATTACATAATCGAATCAATTGCTTTGAAGAGGAACACAACAGACACTTGGAGGAGTGGAGAAAAACAGTGCAAGAAACAAAAACTGGCATAGAGCAGTTAAAGCAGACTCAAGCAGAGTTTAAAACTGAGCTACAAGACAAGTTATCTTCAACCCAGAACTCCACAGAGAGTCTTATCAACAGAACTAACGAAGCAGAAAACAGAATTTCAGACCTTGAAGATAAAGGGGGAGTACTAACCAGCTCAATGGAAGAGGTTGTTAAAGCCAAAAAGATACTTGAGAGAAATATCCAAGAGATATGGGACACCCTGAAGAAGCCTAACATGCGTATTCATGGAATACCAGAGCAAGAATCTCAAAATACCACCCCTGAGGAAATTTTTCAAATGATCATCAAGGAAAACTTTCCTCATCTAAAAAAAGAGAGGCCCATCCATATACAAGAGGCATTCCACACCCCAAACAGATATGACCAAAACAGAAGCTCGCCACGGCAAATAATAGTTAAAACACTCCACATTCAAGATAAAGACCTGGTGCTGAGAGTTTCAAGGGAAAAAAAACAAGTCACTTTTAAAGGTAAACCTATTAAAATAACAAATGACTTCTCAATGGAAACAGTAAAAGCAAGAAGAGCTTGGAGAGACATACTTCAAGTATTGAATGAGCAAAAATGTCAACCCAGGCTGATTTAACCTGCAAAACTATCCGTCATGATCGCGGGAGAAAGAAAAATCTTCCAGCACAAAGACAACTTGAAGGGATACATGTCCACCAAACCAGGCTTTCAAAAAGTGCTAGAAATGATACTCAAGCTTGAAGAAAAAAACAGGCATATCCAGGAGAACAGAAGGCAAGTATAACACCATTAAAAGCGAAGCAATATACTTATAAAAACTACTAAACATAATAAATGTCTGGAATTAAAAATGTTTTCTCCATTATAACACTAAATGTTAATGGAATTAATTCACCGATCAGGAGACACAGATTACAAACTTGGATTAAAAATCACAACCCATCAATCTGCTGCCTGCAGGAAACCCATCTCACCACAAAAGATAGGCACGCTCTAAAAATAAAAGGCTGGTCAACAATTCTACAAGCTAATGGAAGCAGAAAACAGGCAGGGGTAGCCATTATGCTATCAGACAAAGTAGACTTCAAACCAAAGAAAATTATAAGAGACACGGATGGATACTACATTTTAGTCACAGGTACAATTCACCAGGAAGACTTCACAATACTGAACATATATGCACCCAATACGGGCCCCTCCATATTCATTAAGAAAACCCTACAGCGTCTAAAGCAAGAAATCAACCCCCAAGCGATAATTCTTGGGGACTTCAACACCGCCCTCTCAACATGGGATAGATCAACAGGTCAAAAGCTTAACAGAGACACTTTGGAAATTAATTAAACCCTGAAAGAAATGGACCTTACAGATCTCTATCAAACTTTTCATCCACGTACCAAAGAATACACATTTTTCTCAGCAGCACACGAAACTATCTCCAAAATAGATCACATATTGAGCCACAAAATGAATCTACACATATAAAAAAAAGTTAAAATTCTAACCTGTGCCCTATCAGACCACCACGGCCTAAAGCTGGATATCCACAACACATTAAACAAGAGAAAAAACACTAACTCCTGGAAACTTAACACTATGATGCTGAATGAGAACTGGATTCAGGAAGAAATTAAAAAGGAAATTCAAGATTTCCTGAAAGTGAACAATAATGAAAATACAACTTACCAAAATCTCTGAGATACAATGAAAGCTGTTCTAAGTGGTAAGTTCATAGCTCTTAATGCCTACATCAAAAAAATGGAAACATCAGAAATAAATAACTTAATAATGGAGCTTAAGCTTTAGAGAAACTGAGCAATCTGATCCCAAAAGTAGTAGAAGAGAGGAGATTAGCAAAATAAGAGGAGAAATATCGGAAATTGACACTAAGAAAACTGATAGAAAAAATTAACCAGTCAAAAAGCTGGTTCTTTGAAAAAATCAATAAGATTGATACACCCCTAGCTAAATTAACCAAAAGCAGGAGAGAGAAAACCCAAATTAACAAATTAGAAATGAACATGGAGTTATCACTACTGATACCCAAGAAATCCAGAGAATTTTAACATTATATTTCAAAAACTTATACTCTCTGAGGTTTGACAACACAAAAGAGATGGATGAATTCCTAGGTAAACACAACTCACCTAAATTGAATCAGGAAGTTGTGAATTATTTAAATACTCCTATAACATATAAGGAAATTGAGGAAGTAATCTTGAATCTTCCCACCAAAAAAATGTCCTGGACCAGATAGATTCAGCACAGAGTTCTACCAGACATTTAAGGAGTTAATAATACCAATACTCCTTAAACTGTTCCATCAAATAGCAAAGGAAGGAACACTACCAAATTCCTTCTATGAAGGTAATATCGTTTTAATCCCAAAACCTAATAACGATTCACTTAAAAAAGAAAACTATAGGCTGATCTCTCTGATGAACACAGACGCAAAGATTCTCAACAAAGTTTTAGCAAATCGGATTCAAAAACATATTAAAAGATTATTCATGGGGATGAAGTAGGCTTCATCCCCGGCACACAAGGTTGGTTCAACATACGAAAATCAATAAATGTAATTCATCATGTAAACCAGTGCAACGTCCAAGATGACATGATACTCTCCATAGATGAAGAAAAAGCTTTTGACAAGATCCAACAGCCTTTTATAATTAAAACGCTAGAGACAGTAGGAATGGAAGGAACCTTTATCAATATAATAAAAGCTGTATACAACAAGCGCACAGCAAGGATTATGCTCAATGGGGAACAATTGGAAGCATTCCCACTTCGATCAGGAACAAGATAAGGCTGTCCACTCTCACCACTTCTATTCAATATTGTACTTGAAGTCTTAGCTGAAGCCATAAGACCAGAAAGGGACATAAGACAGATTCAAATCAGCAAGGAAGATGTCAAGCTATCCCTATTTGCAGATGACATGATCTTATACCTGAGGATCTCAAAAACTCCACCAGAAAGCTCCTAGAACTAATTGAGAAGTTCAGCAGGGTGGCAGGATACAAAATAAATGCATGAAAGTCAGAGGCCTTCCTATATGCCCAGAATGAAAGAAGTGAAAAAGCCTTGAGAGAAACAATCCCATTTACTGTAGCCCCTAAAATTGAAATACCTTGGTATAAACCTAACCAAGGTGGTAAAAGACCTTTACAATGAAAACTTTAAAACCCTAAGGAAAGAAATAGCAGAAGACACCAGAAGGTGGAAAGACCTCCTGTTTTCCCGGATTGGCAGAATCAACATCGTAAAAATGACCATCCTACCAAAGGCAATATACAAATTCAATGCTATACCAATTAAAATCCCAAAGCAATTCTTTAAAGAAGTTGACCAAACAATCTCAAAGTTCATATGGAGGTACAAAAGACCCAGGATAGCAAAGACAATCCTGAGTAACAAAAACACTGCTGGAGGTATTACCATACAAAACCTTATTCTATACTACAAATCCATAGTTATAAAAGCAGCCTGTTACTGGCTCCAAAATAGACATACAGATCAATGGATAAGGATTGAAGACCAGATATAAGCCCACAAAACTACAGCCATTTAGGTCTTTGACAAAGGGGCCCAAAAAATCCAATGGAAAAAGAATAGCATCTTCAACAAATGGTGCTGGCAAAACTGGATCTCCACATGCAGAAGATAAAAGCTGGACCCATACTTGTCACCATGTACAAGACTTAATTCCAAATGGATCAAAGACCTTGATATCAGGCCCAAGACTATAAAAACCATAGTTGAAAGGATAGGGAACTCTCTCGAGCTGATTGGGCTAGGCCAACATTTCCTAAACAGACATCCAATGGCACAGTCACTGCTACCAACTCTTAGCAGTTGGGATCTTGTGAAATTAAAGAGCTTCTGTTCAGATAAAGAGATTGTAACACGAGCTCAAAGGCAACCCACAGAATGGGAGAAAATCTTCACTAACCACATATCTGATAGAGCTCTACTGTCCAGACTGCACAAAGAACATAGAAAACTAAACACCAAGGTAACCAATGGCCCAATTAAAAAATGGACCCTGGAACTTAAAACTAATTTTACCAGGGATGAAATTAAAATGTCTAACAAATATCTTAAAAAATGCTCTACTTCTTTAGCCATCAGTGAAATGCAAATCAAAACTTCCCTGAGATATCATCTCACCCCGGTCAGGATGGCAAAAATCCACAATACAAACAACAACAAATGCTGGAGAGGATGTGGAGAGAGGGGAACTCTCCTACATTGCTGGTGGGAATGCAGGCTCATACAGCCACTCTGGAGAGCCGTCTGGAGACTCTTAAAGAAATTAAAGATTGAAATGCCATATGACCCTACTATCCTACTTTTGGGAATAACCTCCCATGCAGCAGAGGTTCACCTCAATAGCACAAGCTCAACCATGTTCATAGCAGCACTGTTTACAATAGCAAGACAGTGGAATCAACCCAAATGTCCATCAGTTGACGAGTGGATAAGGAAACTGTGGTACATCTATACAATGGAGTACTGCTCAGCCATCATAAATTATGAATTACTGGAATTTGCTGGGAAATGGATGTCATTAGAAACAATTATATTAAGTGAAGTATCCCAGACCCAGAAAATTAAGCACCGTATGTACTCCCTAATAGGTGGCTCCAAATACCAACCCACCCAGCCCATCTTGTAACACTCATAGGTAAATCTTTGGATTACCTACAGTAATTGCAAGGATTATGAACAGGAGGGATGGGGTTGGAGGGCCACATCAGAAACAAGGAGAGAAGTGACTATGTTACAGTAGAGAAAATAGGCCTCCATCAAGGACTGCAAGAAAGTAATATGACACCTAGTTAAGTTCACAAACATTAGTTCCTGATCATTTACAACTAAGGGCTTATGAACTCACCAGAAGGGGAGGGCATATAGTCCGGCAGATTAAAACGTAACCATTTTACAAATGGGCGATTGACCCCTCCCATTTTCAAATGCCATATGACCCTGTGATTCCACTTTTGGGTACAAGTATTACATCTACCCTTGAATGTGCTCTTATAATAAGACTCCAGTTTAACAGCTTTCTGTCTCTGGCCAGGGGGTGACATACAGTGCCCATCACGATGGAGTGAAGGGCATGGCAGGAGCAACAAAACTGCAAAAGAAAATCAACAAACCACTATCCAGACCTTCAGAGACTCTATATCAACCACCTAGAACTAGGCCAGACTAATCTCTCCCCATCATGAAGCTCAGGGACATTTGCGGAAGAGGGGGCGGTAAGAGTGTAAGAGCAAAAGGATGGTAGGAGCAATGATTTGCAAGACACTCCACACAAGTTAGGGCCGAAGCAATCTTAATTGGACATTGCATGCCTGGCGCAATGTCCAACACACTATTGACCTCACAAAGTCTAGCATCTGCTAAAGGCACCAAGATCCTTGGAGGCAAGGGATTGACAGCCACAGTAGTGTTCCTATGCTTAAGGGGAACACAGGAAAGGGTTCAGGGAAATGCCACTGGGTCCTTGTACGTCATCGGAGAGGAGGGCCCAAAGGAGAGTCAGGCATGCACAAGAAAGGATTCTGGGAATTGGGGCGGGAGGCAGGGGGAGATGGGGTGGGAGAGGTTAGGGGAGGGATAACAGGGGGTTCGGGGGGAGGAGGAGGGAGTGAGGGAACTGGTGTACCTATTAAGTTTGTATGAGCTGAAATAATAATAAAAATGTCATAAAAATGATAAATAAAAAAAGTTTATGTCATATAGTGGTTTGAAAACTTCAATAGCATTCTCTTCCTGGAAATTTCCTAAAAGAGGACAATTCTTAACGAAGAGGGCTTAATCTTCATTTGCAGAATGGAATTTCTGTTCAGAATTAGGAAGTATTGTTTGAATGCTATAATGTAATCCAGTACTTATCAGTCCATTGGAAAAGGAAAAATTATGGAGGCAGGATTAAGATTTTAGTTGTGACAAGTAGAATGAAAAGAAAAATTTCCTAACACACAAGATCAGCTCTGCCTCAAACTAATTGTGCAAGCTGTTGCAACTTATTGAAGCAATAAAACAAAACCACAAAATATAGTATCTAACATGACATTAAGGTTTTCCATCATCCTGATTTCTGAAGTCAGATGCCTATGGCATATCCTTCTCTTTCATGAACAGTTATGGAGAAATACAAGAACAGAGAAGGCTCTGAAGTAATGGGGGCACTAGGAAAGGAATCCCATTATTGGATTCATGGACAGTCTCTTCAGTTATATCATATAAAGGAAATAGAGTAGCAAAAAGCTAATAATTCACCTTTTGCTGTAGCTTAATGGCCAAAAGTCCCTAAGCTTTCTTTATATACTAAGGGAAAGCTGAGAATACTCTTGATAAATCTATAGATAAGTCATTCCTTAAGGATATATGTCAAATAGAAACCTTGCAAACACAAGAGAAGAAATTTATCCTAAAATGTTATGTAGTTTCTAAGTGAAGACAACAAAAAATATGTACATCTTAAACAACTCTTTACTATCATAGAACAAAGGAAAATGTTTACATATTAAATAGAGGTCTAAAATGATTTAGGCATAAAATTCTTTAAATTTGCATGTAATATCTGGGGAAACATAATTGGGGGTTTCCATGGTAGAGAAATGATAAAAATACACTCTTGATTTTTTTCGTAAGGGGAGTAAATGATAGAAATCTGGCTTAATGAGAATGCAAGAGAAGCAGAGTACAGTTAAAAGAGTACAAAGCACAGTGCTAGAGACTTTGGAAGGACAAATATTGTTAATGACCTTACTGGAGTTAGAATAGAAGAGGAGACACATGTACAGGTATTTGCAAAGGGAATAACAGAGAAAGAAAGGCACAAAGTGATGATGGTGGCACTGTCCCATTTACTAGGGTCCCACACTGAGTAGAAAGGAGGAAAGGGAAAAAGTAGTAGAAGAATGCTGGTATACCCTTTGTTGCAGTTCGCCTGCATGGTTGCTGATAATTCACCATTATTTGTCTTAAGGGAACAAGGGATTTATTTTCTTTTACAATTATCTAGGTAAAGATCTCGGTCCAGCTTGATGGGAGAGAACACACCAGGGCCAAGGGAAATGGCCACACCATCACTATATAACACCTGAGAGAGGGATGATTCTTACTTGCCTAACCAGCATGTATGACCAAGTGTACAGATGGATGCCAACTTTCCCAACTAGCTCTCCATGATTTAGTCCAGGCCCTAATCCCACCTACTATAGCCTGGGCCTTCCCCATCAGCTAAACAATCTTTTTCAGGTTTGCTCTGTGCTTAACTCAACTACTAATTCTCCATTAATGTGCCCAGAGCTCAAACCCACAACTGTCAAGTTGACACCTGTGCCTATGACATACTTCCTCTGCTTCTTGGTCCACACGTGTGTAATTCCCATTGCCACAACTAGCAGATATCTCTACCACTGTGCTTTTCCCTTCGGGATGAACTAAAGCTATGGGCCAAAATGAGTCTTTTGTCCATTATAATGCTTCTTTTTAGGTCATAGTAATGAGAAAAGTATTATCATAAAGCTGTGTATAACTTGGAGACCTGTCATTGTTAAAGTTGACAGAGGCAACTCAGAGAGACATGTTGGGATTTCTCAATCTTGAAGGTGGTCTGCTCCAGAGCTATATCCAGCAAGTATCAGTGTGCCTGGAGTGTAATGAAGAGTTTTGAACATGGACATTTCTATGATCATATAGAGATGTGAGGAAGGTAATAAGACTGAAAGGATTTTAATATGCAAGCAAAGGCAAAAGTTAAAGCAAAAAGATTCCTGAAGTTTATTCTTTGGGTGAACATGAAATATTAACATTCCAATGAGAAAGCAGATCCTTATCTAACAGAAGTTGTAGAAATGTTTTGTTGACTACTCTAAAATTTAAAAGATGCAGAAAAGAAAGGGGAAAAGAATGTGGTAGATACTTCAACCTAAAGTAGTTTGATTGGGGAACTCAATAGACAGTAGATGAAATCTTGGATTTAAAGATTTACCAAAGATTAAGTAATCCAATGACATCTCAGAAGCCCAAATAAGTGTTTGTTCTTTTACATTATATTTTATGGAATTTTGCCTTTGTGGGCAATACTGAACTGCATTACTATAAGAATGACAGAATGTACATTATACAGAAGAAGAAGAAATGCAAGTTAGAGAAGCAAGAATTACCCACAGACTTCTCAGATAGTATTCAGATAACCACAGAGACAGGAATATCTCCATTTAAAAGGGAAAACCTCAGAAAAGTTCTGCCTTACTGAAGTAGGGAGTTAAATATCTGCTCACATAAGACTAACAAAGTGTTTGTGTATAAATTGTTTGCTCAAACAGGCAAGAATAGGGAACATCTATGTTCAGTATTGTGAAGTCTTCCTGGTGAATTGTACCTGTGACTAAAATGTAGTATCCATCTGTGTCTCTTATGATTTTCTTAGGTTTGAAGTCCACTTTGTCTGAAAGCATAATTGCTACCCCTGCCTATTTCCTGGTTCCATTAGCTTGCAAGATTTTGGACCAGCCTTTCATTCTTAGGACGTGCCTATCTTTTGTGGTGAGATGAGTTTCCTGAAGGCAGCAGATTTTTGGATTGTGGTTTTTAATCCAAGTTTGTAATCTATGTCTTTTAATCGGTGAGTTAATGCCGTTGACATTTAATGTTATAATGGAGAAATTATTTTTAATTCTAGACATTTTTATGTTTAGTAGATTTTGTAAGCATGTTGTTTGATATTTATATTTTGGTGGTATTATACTTCCCTTCTGTCCTCCTGGATACGCTTGTTCTTTTCTTCAAGCTTGAGTATCATTTCTAGCATTTTTTTGAAGGCCTGGTTTGGTAGACATGTATCCCTTCAAGTTGTCTTTGTGCTGGAAAACTTTTCTTTCTCCCTCAATCTTGTGAAATTAAAGAGCTTCTGTTCAGATAAAGAGATTGTAACACGAGCTCAAAGGCAACCCACAGTTTGGGAGAAAATCTTCCCTAACCACATATCTGACAGAGCTCTACTGTCCAGAGTGCACAAATAACTTAGAAAATTAAACTCCAAGGAAAACAATGGCCCAATTAAAAAATGGGCCCTGGAATTTAAAAGAAACTTTACCAGGGATGAAATTAAGATGTCTAACAAATATCTTAAAAAATGCTCCACTTCCTTAGCCATCAGTGAAATGCAAATCAAAACTTCCCTGAGATATCATCTCACCCCGGTCAGGATGGCAAAAATCCACAATACAAACAACCACAAATGCTGGAGAGGATGTGGAGAGAGGGGAACTCTCCTACATTGCTGGTGGGAATGCAGGCTCATACAGCCACTCTGGAGAGCCGTCTGGAGACTCTTAAAGAAATTAAAGATTGAAATGCCATATGACCCTACTATCCTACTTTTGGGAATAACCTCCCATGCAGCAGAGGTTCGCCTTGATAGCACAAGCTCGACTATGTTCATAGCAGCACTGTTTACAATAGCAAAGTCATGGAATCAACCCAAATGTCCATCAGTTGACGAGTGGATAAGGAAACTGTGGTACATCTATACAATGGAGTACTGCTCAGCCATCAAAAATGATGAATTACTGGAATTTGCTGGGAAATGGATGTCATTAGAAAGAATTATATTAAGTGAAGTATCCCAAACCCAGAAAATTAAGCGCCGTATGTACTCCCTAATAGGTGGCTCCTAGTACCAAACTCACCCAGCCCACATTGAGACACTCAAAAGTAAACCTATGTAACACAGTAATTGCAAGGATTATGAACAGGAGAGATGGGGTAGGAGGGCCACATCAGAAACAATGAGAGAGGGGACCATGTTACAGCGGAGAAAATAGGCCTCCATCAGGGTCTGCAGGTGGGTGATGAGAAACCTGGTTAAGTTCACAGACGTTCTTTCCTGATCTCACCAGAAAGGGAGGGCATATAGTCTAGCAGATAAAAAGTAATCATTTTGCAAATGGGTGATGGACCCCTCCCTCACTGAGGTTTCCTACTCTTATTACATCTACCCTTGAATGTGGTATTATAACAAGATTCCAGTTTAACAGCTTTTTATCTCTGGCCAGGGGGTGACATACAGTGCCCAGCAGGATGGAGTGAAGGGCATTGCAGGAGCAACAAAACTGCAAAAGAAAATCAACAAACCACAATCCAGAACTTCAGAGACTCTATATCAATCACATAGAACTTGGCCAGCCTAATCTCTCCCCATCCTGGAGCTCAGGGACATTTGCAGAAGAGGGGGCGGTAAGATTGTAAGAGCAAAAGGATGGGAGGAGCAACGATTTGCAAGATTCTCAACAATAGTTGGGGCCAAAGCAATCATAATGGGACTTTGCATGCCCTGCACAATGTCCATCGCACTGTTGCCCTCATAAAGTCTAGCATCTGTTAATGGCACCGAGATCCCTGGAGGAAAGGGATTGACAGCCATAGTAGTGCTCCTATGCTTAGGGGGAACAAGAGAAAGGGCTTATGGAAATGCCACTGGGTCCTTATATGTCATCGGAGAGGAGGACCCAGTGGAGAGTCAGGCGTACACAATAAAGGACTCTCTGGGAATTGGGGGGGGAGGCACTGGGGGATGGGGAGGGAAAGGAGGGGGAGGAAGGGGTTCGGGGGGAGGAGGGGGGAGGGAGGGAACTGGTAAAAAATTTTAAAATGTATAATTAAATTTTTAATAAAAAAAGGAAAAAAAGTATAAGGAACATCCCACTTTGATATAGTAAAATTAATCAACATCCTTACTTATGTTTGTACAGCAGATAAATGCTTGGGGAACTGGATTACTACACCACAAATTTGCCTGGTTAAGAAGAATGTGCTAGGGCTGGAAAGATGGCTTAGGGATGAAGAATTTATCTCGCAGGCAGAAGGTCCTGAGTTTGAATCCCAGGTACCACTTAAAAATCGCCAGGTAGAAACAGCTGTAGCCTACACTTCTAGCTCTGGTGGGCAGAACCTGGGAAGTCCCAGAGTGAAGCAAGAAGGTAGAAGCAATCCAGGATAATTCCCAAGGTCACCCTTGCTCCTCCACAGAGACATATAATGTTCTGTGATACACACACACACGCACACATACACACACACACACATTAAAAAATAAATAAAATACTAAATTTTTAAAAAGAATATGCTAGATTATGGAAGTTTGTAGGGAAACAATATTTGGAGAGACCCAGACAGCAGCAGCCATCAGTGAACCTGATTCATAGTGCCAGAGCCTGTCACGAAGAACAAATCCAGTGTTAGCTAAGGAAAAGATAATAGCATCATTCTAAGATATGTCAGCATCTCTCAATTAAACAAAAATGGCTTTTCCTTTTTTCTTTTTCATTAATGTTTACTGCTTTGAAAATTTTATACATGTATATTCATTCTAATTACTTCCTCCTTTTTAATTTTCTCCCGCCTAAGCAAACCATGCTATAAAAACCTTTATCCCATATTTATGGTTCCTACTGTTGCTTGGTTCGTGTTACATTGTGTTTGATCATAATGGCTTGTATGACCATGGATTTAGATCTATGTCTTAGAGTCTTGTAGGTCATCATTGCATGTACAAAACATATACTATGCCTGCCCTCTCCCTGAATCGGCTACCTGTCAATCCTTTCAGATTCAGAGATAGGACTCTGTGATTCCCCAATTCACATTTCTCCCTGCATATTGCCCAGACCACTCTTGCAAAATGCTGCTGCCCCTGTGAGTTCATAATTGCTATGTCAATGTCATGAGAAGGTTCATTTTGTAACACTTCTTCATATTTCTGAGCTCCTAAATTATTTTAACCCCTTTTCTACAATGATCTCTGAGCCTTAAGATAGTATGAATGCCTTGCTTAGAGCTGAGTGCTTAGGTGTTATTATTTACATCTTTATCAACTATCTTTTTTTCTTTTTCTTTTGTCATTTTTTTACATGTGTGTGTTTGTGTATGCACACACTCACTTGTGGAGGTCCAAGGATGACTTCAGAAATCATCCTGGATTGTTTTAGCTCCTTTTTATTTTGTTTTCTGGATTACAAGATTACATTGACACCATTTCTACCTGACATTCTTACATAGAATCTTGGATCAGAATTCAGGTCCTACTGCTTGTGGGTCAAAGGTTTCACCCCTGAGCCATCTCTCAAGCTCCAGTTTTTTCTTTTACAGGGAAGATTATCTTATTGTCATATGTCTAAATTTAAAATCATCAATGTAATACACTTCTGGGTATATTTATGAGGGAGTACACAGAAAAGATTAACTGAAGCACGAAGACACATTCTGAACTAGAAAGCACGATTCAAAGGGCTGGAGCCCAAGCTAAATAAAAGAAGAGAATGGGGAAGTTAAATGAACACTAACATTCCTCATACCCTTCTTCCCAGCTCTTCCATGTGTAAACAAATAGCTTCCTGTCATCATGCCTTCTCCACCATTATGGGCTGGCCCCTCTCAAACTGTTAGCCACAACAAAATACTTCCTCCTTTGACTTGCTTTCTGCCAGCTGTTCTCTCACAGAAACTAGAAAAATAATCATTCGTAATACCGAAGGGTAATCAGGATAAGTAGAACTTTTGAAGAAGAAATTGAAAGTGTAGGTGATCAGATACCATGATAAAGGAGCTAATTCTCTACCTAGTTGATGAGGAAGGCATAGTCAATATTCCAGTCTCAGTTGAGACTTCTGTGGGGAGGAAGGAAAACCCAAATTTAGTAAAGAGTAGAAAATTGGGGGAACATGACCAGTCTTGGTTGAAGAAGAAAGGAAATATGAGTTTAGGGACTATTTATTCCAAATGGGAGTAAAAGATGTTTTGGTGTGGCATGGTAGGCTTGCAATAGATACACATACAAAGATTTATCAATAGGAAGAGGATGAGGGTAAGAAAAACAGCAGTTTAGGAAGCTATCTAAGAAGCTATCTATGGTGGAAGGTCATTAGTGCTTATTTTAAATCCAAACACAATGATTTTGTTTAGCAAAGTTCTCATTTAAAGTCATCTTACCTATAAGCCATTCCTTTAGATCCAAGAGTTAGCTATTTTCCTTTATTCTAGACACTTCTAAGTCTCTTTGAATAATCCATTGTAGCATTTTAGAATATGCATTAAATTATAGGGTTCTTTGAGATTGTAAACATTATTTTGTCACTTTTAGTTATTTATTGATACATTGATATTTAGTATATGTCAATATGTCAATATTGTTATTGACATCTTTGTATTGAATTTATTATCTTGGAAAGAAAACATTTTAGTGGAAAACATCTATACAGGGGAAATGGTGCATTCATTTTTTTCTTACATACATTACTTGGTATGAAACAAACATTATAGGTAGAATGTGAACTTACTTTTAACAAGCATGATTGTATATATTTTTTATTTTTCAATATTAAAATTGATCTGATCAATTATGGGTTTTTTTTTTTACTATTACTGAATGACAATAAAATGATCAAGGAATCATTTCCTTCACCAAAAGTCAAAAGGCTGGAGAAGTGGCTCAGGAGTTAAGCCTCCCCCTTGCAGGCGGAAGGTCCTGAGTTCGGATCCCAGATCCCACGTATAGATGCCAGACGGAAGCGGGGGAGAGGGGGGGCGGCCTGCGGCCTGCGCTTCTGGTCCTGGTAGGGTGGAGCCTGTGAATCACGGGGCAGAAGGAGGTGGAGGTGTCCATGGTGGTTCGCGAATTCGTCCGTGGTTCTACACACACACAGACACACACACACAGACGCACACACACACGCACGTGCACACAGTTGAATAAATAATAATAATAATAAAATTTAAAAAAAGGAAATTCTTTAAAAAATAATTTCATCCACTTCCAGTTCAAATCTAGCCAGATGAGCCTTGTGAATATTTGGTCACTTACAGTTGAATGAAAAACCAGCACAATGGAAAAGGCTGCTTTCAATAATCCTACAATAGCAATCTCTTCTGTAAGAATGCTGTCCTCCGTATGGTTTTGAGGACTCTAGATACTACGCTAATTCTCCTGTAAGTAAGCACAACAGTCAGCACAGAATCTACTTCCAGTGAATGAATAGTACAAGTACAGATGGCTGTAGTTTTACATTTCACTGCTAAAAGTTCAATCAGTTCCAGTCCATCTAGTATCCTGCAGCTAGGTTTTATAGGTTCAGATCACTTAAGTCTTGTGTGCATTTATCCTTTTGCTTTATCCTGAACCTATGTAACAGAGATAGTCAGATCTGTTAACTTTAAATAAAAATTCAATCAAAGCTCTCATTTCCCTACAGTTTATAAGTATATAATGAAAAGCATATATTTAAATGTTGTTTGCCATTTTAACCCATTGCCGAGTTTTGCATCTCTAGGCTTCTCATTCTACCTATTCTTCTCCAAAAGTGCATTTTAAAAATTAGTCATACTTTGGTAAGTATGATTTAATCTCCTTGGAGAGAAAGCACTACAAAAATAGAAAATGTAATAAATTTATTCAGTAAATTGTTACATGAAATTATAACCTAAAAAGATGTTTATCGAGTTCCCAAAGTACAGAAACTGTGAACATATCATCTTAAAATAAAGTCATATAAAAACAATTTAAGGGCTGGAGAGGTGGCTTAGGGGTTAAGCCTCCGCCTTGCAGGCGGAAGGTCCTGAGTTCGGATCCCAGATCCCACGTATAGACGCCAGGCGGAAGCGGAGGCGGCCTGCGCTTCTGGTCCTGGTAGGGCGGAGCCTGTGAATCCTGGGGCAGAAGGAGGTGGAGGCGTCCATGGTGGTTCACGGATTCGTCCGTGGTTCTACACATACACAGACACACACACACACACGCTCGCGCACATACACACGCACATGCGCACAGTTGAATAAATAATAATAAAAAAATTTTTTTTAAAAATAAAAAAAAACAATTTAAGAGGAAATTGGCCACTATTAATATTACGTTTGTAAAGCATCTACACTACCTTTAGCTGCTACATTTATATTTGCAATTCCAATTACATAATGTAGATTAAATTGCCATTATCTGAAGTCTGCTACATTGCTGATTTCCCATAAAAATGTTATATGAGGATATTCATTCTCATTCATGAACACAGTTATTACAACTTCCCAATTTTATAAATATTACCAATTTAGGATGTCCAACTACACAGAGAAAGCATTTATGAGAATGAAACTACAAAAGCTATACCTAAGTTATTTCTCAGAGATAGTTTTGAAATGGAAGATGTTGCTGTCAGAGAAAAATCAATGTTATAGGAGAAATTTAAGCATGCTCTCTTATTAATAATGACTGAGAAAATTATCATGAGCCAAGCATAGACATTCTAAAATCTCCTTACATAAAGCTCACAAAATCAGGAAGAATGTAGTACTTACAAACCATCATTTGGCTGATGAATTAATTGTCCCATGTTAGCCAAAGACTTTTGCATCCTCAGCAGTGTCCATAATAACTCAAGGTTTGTTTAAAGAAGTAAACACTAATTATTTAAATCACTGCTCTTAAAACTGCCAGTGTCTAGAATTTTGTATGAGAATGAAGCTACAAAAGCTATACCTAAGTTATTTCTCAGAGATAGTTTTGAAATGGAAGATGTTGTCAGAGAAAAGTATATTATCTTGAGCATTATAAAACAGAAAAATCCCACCTGGGTGACTGAACACACAGGTTTTCAACTTGGTGAGTGCTAAGGAAAAAATAAGCACAATCAAATGAGGAGAAAAGAGGGAATGTGAGAGATTTGGCAAGTTGGGGAAAGGGAGACATTTTAAACATCTTCCCAAACAAAGAATCATTGGGATTTTATTCCAGGCCTACACATATTATTGTAGGCGTTTATGTATTCTTAAACATGATCGGTAAAAGATTGTCCTTGGGAGTATGCTCTGCTTAAGTTCATAATTTAAAAGTGAAAGAAAATAGACAACATTTTTTTGCCCTGCTTAACTCAAAATCATGGAATACATATGCAAAAGATTAAAATGATAGACCAAAGTACTTCTGAGCAAGCTCAACTTGTACAATAAAGTTTTAGCTGAAAAATAAATGAAATGATATTCTGAAGATGCTTTAACAGCCAAGTATGTACATGACAGTGCCTGTCCCCTTTAGTCACTAATATCTGCAGAATACTATCTCACTAATAGAACATTTGCTTATCACACTTATACAAATAGACCTCATTGGAGAAATGAAATTGACTCTTGATAAATAAATACAATTAAATTGGCAATAATAATTTAACCAGTTGCACATATTTATGGCAGTCATTGAAATTAATTTAGATTTGTTTACATACAAAATATGTAGTCATATGTTGCTATTTTTACAGTTGCTTTTCATGAGAAAGTAAAATAATATATCAATCTACTTTAATATGCTTTATAACAGCTTAAATTTTTCATAAGTAAGTTCAATCTAATTTTGAATGTGGAAGCATATTAAGAAATTACCCATCATAAATTATAAGCTTTTATGTAGGAGCTTAAAATTTCCATAAAGCAAAAATTAATCTGCATGTTTTGGGTATGTCCAAACAATGTGTTGTTAGAAATAACTTCTTTAGGAAAGATATTAGATTCTGATTATCATCTACCTTTCTGAAGCTGCATGAGAGAAAATAATTTCCCTCTTTCGTTTTGCTGAAATTTCATTCAGAAGAAAACGAAAAAAAAATCTTCAGCTTCTAAAGCTGAGATTCTGTTAGTTAACAATGAATCAAGTAAAACATTGCTAAGAAATTCATTAAGGGGGGGGAGACCCTGGGGAATGGGGAGGGATGGGAGAGGGGAGGGGGGAGCAGAAGGGTCCAGGGGAAGGTGGAGGGAGGGAGGGGACCGATGTACCTGTTAAGTTTGTATGAGCAGAAATAATAATAATAATAAAAAAGAATATAGAGCAAAAAAACCCTGAGAAACCTTGATATAAATATAATCAATTTATCTCCAAAGTACATATTCTTAACTATTAAGATATACTACATCTCAAAAAAGCTAAGTACAAAAGAAAAGTATCTGATATTCAACTATCTTCATCTTAACAGTCTCTATGAAGCATAAATACACAGAAGACATTACATACGTGAAATATTTACCAAGATTTATACTCACAATACACTTAAAAATTCCTACAAATCAACAAACAGGATGACCCAAAAGAAATGTGCAAAACACATGAACAATATTCACCAGAAAATAAGCAATAAATAACCAATAAACATACGAAAGACTCAACCTCATAGAGAAACAAGATTAAGATACAATGCAAAGATATTTTGTGTGAGTTAAGACTGACAAACTTTTTAAAATGTTGGCAAATTCATGAAGCTCTAGAAGTTATTACTCTACAACTAGGATGCAACTGATACAATCATCAAAAGAAACAAAGGGGCACTATGTTGTAAAATATAAAATATTTACTTATATAATGTCTAATAAATTCCTTTTGTAGATATGTATCAAAAAATCATGAACACATATATGTTGAAACATATACAAGGATATTTACAGAAAAAGAAGTAAAACTGTCAACATGAAAAAAAAGAAATTCAAAACATAAAATAAAGAGAGAAAAAAATGCAAAATCTATCTATAAGACTGTGGATTACAGGAATGAAATGTCTTACATGTGTAGTCTCTGAAATCCTTAAAGATTTAAATAGGCAGATTGTATTCTTATGAGGATTAAAGCTAAGCTTCAGCCTAGACATTGAATATTCAAATGGTGACTTTGGTTGCAATGCTTTATTTTTCAAAGAAGTTTTGACTCCTTGTTAAAACTAGTATAGGAAATATAATCTATCCTCCATCCCAACATGTAGAACATTTTCAATCAGTAACACCCCCTTCACCTCAGAATGACATACTTGTTACAGTTAGACAAGTAATATTGATATCTTTTTTGGACTTTAAAAACTTATTGGTAAGATATGGAAGAAGGTGAGTTTCTGTAAATAATACATAGGAAAGATTTTGGGGGAAGTTATATTCTTTTCTCTTTTATTGCTGAAAGGAAGACATTAGAAACCAAAGAGAGAAAACAAGTTGAACATGAAAAAGTTAATGAAAACCTGAAAATGCTAAAGGAACTTTGAACCCTAAAACTTTACAAAAGCTATTATACTTAATAATAATGCTTTATTTTTTATTGACTAAAGACTATTTTAAAAATAAGGAAGAACATGATAATGATGACTGTTTTCCCAGCCCTGCTCACTGTTTGCTCTATGATACTAGGAAGACAACTATTCTCTGATCAATTCTCTCATCTATTAAGTGGAGACAATTCGTGGCCATTGTAAGGTTTAATTGTCAAAATACATTTAAAAATCAAAAACCAGAGACTTCAAACATTTTTAAGATAATACTATTGCTTTTACTTTCTTTAATTCTGTTGAAGTAAGATGTAGATTAAACACCTTTTTAGATGTCTGATTTAAGGACACCTTTATAGGTTTGGGGGAATAAATTGCCATCTAGGAACAAAAGATTCTTACCTTCTGACTACTTTCAAAGTTTTATTAGTTCAGTCACACTTCTTATATTCAGGCTGGGACTAGAGGGGTGTCCAGACAGCCCAGGATGAGACTGTACTGTGACAAGTTTATGCTTAGCTAGACATGATTATAAGTGTTTCACATAGGGAATCATCCAGAATCAGTGACTATAAAGATATAACAAGAACAGCAAAATCTCGTGGGAACAAGGGACACATAAGTGAATAACAGGAAGATATTCAAGGAAATGCATATAGACATCAGCAATCCTAAACAATCAATAACTGTCACAGAGAAGGTGCAAGGAAGTACATAAAGACATATGTGATTTATTGCAGCCTCAGATGGTCAATAAATGTATACAGTTAGCAGTATCTAAAAGAACACATTTTCTGCCACAATGCTGGGAACAACAGGGACCTTAAATATAGTTTTAGGGAAAAAGCATGTTGAGCTGTATGGTATCAATCTTCCCATTCTGAGATTACATCACTGACACCGGAAAGGCCAAAGAACGGGAGATAAGTCTCCACTGCTATCTGTTTTGCACCAGCTTGATCTATACTCAAGGACTTGAGAAGGCCAGCTACAGCCCCTGCGTACACAAACACACACACATAAACTAAAAGACCACTTTTAACATATATAAATTTGAAGAATGAACATACCATGTGATATCTGAACAATCAGATAAAGAAAAATACAGATAATTCATAACCTTGACAGCTTTCTTTACAATAAAGGATAGTTTGATTGAAATAATGAGGAAGTAGAATGTCTGCAATTCAGACATTTTCAAGGTTTGCTTTTGATTGTTGATTATGGAAACAATTTATCTGCAGTTTTCAGTGGTTTCTCAGTTTCTTCTGACAATGTTTATTACCTAATCAAAAGACTAAGTTAATATATACAATGTAACTGGTACTCATCTAGAAATTTGTTTTTGAAGACATGATTTAAAAGAGCTAGTTTCAGTATACCTATTCTCTAACTAATTTGAAAGGGATGAACAGAAGATTGATTTGGAATTGGTAGCAATAAGAGCAACTAAACTATGATACCAAAACTCAATATTCCTTATGCCAAATGAAAAAAAATTGTACTATGTTCTTCCTCAATTGAAAAATAACTCATAGTGTTGATTCTTATTCAAAGTTCTTCTGACAAAGCAGGCCCAAACTTACCCACACTAAGCTGATTTTCATGGTACAAAATATGTGCATGTGTCTACTTAGATTTTTTTGAGTTATAGTTTTGTGGAGGGGTACATAGATGAATAAGTAGTTGAACAGACAAGTGAAACAGCTTTTGAAACATTCAGTGTAAAAAGTAATGTTTGTGCTATGGTACAATCTATTCCTAAAATTGGAATCTCCACTTACTTACATAATATTTTTCCTCATTGTCCTTGGAATAACCTCCACAGTACAAAATGCATCTAAATGTATGAAAACTATTATAGATGGTGAAACTGTTATACCATTAAATACTAAGTGTGATATTATAAACATTGTTGTGAACACTATGGTGCCCCAAAAGGGAAAGTACCCAATTTAAAACCAGTTCACCATAAGAACACATTGAATATGGTGAATACTTTTGTCTTCTCTTACTAGACACAACTTAATTTGTGATTGATTTTTTTTCTCTGAATGGAGCTCACATCAAGCTATCCTAAAGATGAATTGAACTAATGACTGGGACATCTAATGAGTCTTCTCATATGTCTTTCAAATATAGAAATTGCAATTTGTTTTTTTATAACGTTTTTTATTATTATTTCCACTCATACAAACTTAATAGGTACACCGGTTCCCTCCCTCCCTCCTCCTCCCCCTTACCCCCTACCCCCTTGCTCTCCCTCCCCTCATTGCTCCCTCCCTGTCCCCCAGTGCTTCCCCTCCCCCAATCCCCGGAGAATCCTTTAATGTGCATGACAGACTCTCCTCTGGGCCTTCCTCTCCGATGACGTACAAGGACCCAGTGGCATTTCCCTGAACCCTTTCCTGTGTTCCCCTTAAGCATAGGAACACTACTATGGCTGTCAATTCCTTGCCTCCAAGGATCTTGGTGCCTTTAGCAAATGCTAGACTTTATGGGGTCAATAGTGTGTGGGACATTGCACAGGGCATGCAAAGTCCAATTAAGATTGCTTCGGCCCTAACTTGTGTGGAGTGTCTCGCAAATCATTGCTCCTCCCATCCTTTTGCTCTTACAATCTTACCGCCCCCTCTTGAGCAAATTTCCCTGAGTTAGAAAGAAAAATTTTGCAGCAATTGCAATTTGTATCTGTGCAAATATTTTGTCTTATTGAATAATATATTAGCAATCATTTAAATACTCTTATTTAGGCATATTAGAGATGTTTAGCAACGTTTTTTAGTTAAAAGTACATATGGTATAAGATGCAATGACAGTAATACTAAGTACTTATCTTAAAGAAATAGTAAGTTTTGACTACCTTAATGAGCTTCTACATTTGTTTTGTAGCAGCTCTGAATTAGAAACAAACCAAATTGCCAAAAACAATTAGGACAATTTTATAAAGGAATGCTTAATACATCAGTCTCCTATTTTCAAGGGATAAGTTTCAAGATATTCCAGTGGATGTCTAAACCATAAATAGAACTGTGCCTTTTAGTCTGCTTTTTATGTGTTCCACAGTGTGCCATATTACGTTACAGTTAGCCTTCTTTTCTGTCTTTGTGTGCACACAGGTAATGGTGATATGTGTATGTAGTGGTTACTCTTTACTATTGGTGTGAAAGAGCATTGAAAGTCATACAACTTATGAGAGAAAGACATTTATTCAACTTACAGTTCAGAGGGGAAATAGATCTCTCACAGCTGAGATGGCCTGGGTGGCTGGCTGGCAGGCTGAGTCACAGTAGCCTCCAAATAGCTTGAGTATTCCTTAATATATCACTCCACCTATATTCTATGGTCCTTCTTATATGGTCCATAATTGTGGAATTCCTATGGAATCTACGGAGTTCCCATGGAATTTAAAGCAGGTATAATCCTTTCAGGTGGTTTCAGTTGATCCTTCCAGGTGTGGTCTCAGCCAATCTTAGTTAATACCAGGTGTGTCAAGTTGACACCCAGGCTTAACTGTCACAAGTCCACCCCTAGTCAACTTGACACCAGATCACATTTCCTTAAGCCACTAAAAATCTCCAAGTAAAAACAGTAAGATCTATAATTCCACCTAACATAATATAGCTATCCATAGACAACTACACACACCTTTTTAGATAGTCCCTGAAAAATGCTTAGTCTTTAGTGTCCCATCACACAATATCATAATGTAGATTACAGCATTTTACCACATAACTACAGATTACCATTACATAATATAAATATCTTCCTAGTACAAACCATACTCAATCCAACTGTAAAAGTCTCAGTACAGTCTACATTAGTAGCCTCAACA
Organism: Typhlomys cinereus; assembly: GCA_023101885.1. Classification (NCBI taxonomy): domain Eukaryota; kingdom Metazoa; phylum Chordata; class Mammalia; order Rodentia; family Platacanthomyidae; genus Typhlomys; species Typhlomys cinereus. The sequence goes on along the minus strand of JALPQD010000537.1, from coordinate 668,603 downwards.
TAGTACCAAAGTCTAAAGTCCAAAGTCTTCTGTAAAATCAAACAAGTTACATACCTCCAACATACAATGGTACAGAATAAACATTCCTATTCCAAAAGTAAGGAAAAGGGGCATATCCAGGACAGATTGGTCCATAGCAAGACCAAAAAAACAGTAAGATAAACTCCAAATTCTGTAGCTCCAAGCCCAACAGATAAGCTTCTCATTGAAGTCATCTTATTTACAAAGGGCTTTTGTTCCACCCCTCCAATACAGTTGCCCATAGAATACATCACTCTCTTGGACTGACTCCTTCCAGGGTATACAGCTGTGCTTGGCAGATATCCCACATTGTCTCTGGCATCTCTAACACCTTCGTTTCTCAATGGAAAACCAGGCTTTAATGCCACAGCACAAATTGCCCTTCTTGGGCCTCTAAACTTCAGTTTTCTTTCCTCATACTGCCTGGATTCTGCCATTTTTTGAAATCTTGAAGGAATTATCCTCCCTCTAAAACCAGAACCATGTGGACGACTTTGCCAAGTTTTGTTGTTGCCTTGGGTTATAGATTGACCCCCTCCTCTTTCATTCCTTGGCAGTCACTTTGTGGGAAAAACAGAATCTTTTCTTGGAACTTCATCCTTCAGCTCATTCCTTCCAAAAGAATTTACATTCTTATGAGTGGGAGACTTGTCTGAGAATCTTGCCCTCAGACTAGAGCCTTTCCTATTACCCTACTTCCAATAACAATTTCTATAATGGTTACTCTTCACTGTTGCTGTGAGAGAGCACCTAAAGTCAAACAACTTATGGGAGAATGGAGATTTATTCAACTTAAAATTCCAGAGGGGAAATAGATCTTGAAAGGGCAGAGATGGCACGGCTGGCTGGCAGGCAGGTTAAGTCACAGCAGTCCTCCACATAGCTTGAGTATTCCTAGAATGTCTCTCCACCTATATTCTGTGGTCCCTCTTATATGGTTCATTACTGGAAGGTTTCTATAGGATCTGTGGAAGTTCCTGTGGAATTTACGGGGGTATAATCCTTTCAGGTGGTCTCAGTTGATCCTTCCAGGTGTGGTCTCAGCCAATCTTAGTTAATACCAGGTGTGTCAAGTTGACACTCAGGCTTAATTATCACAGTGTATATTCATGTGTTCAGGTGCTTGAGTAGAAAGCAGCTATCCTCAGAGAACTGAGGACCTCAAGCGTTGCTTCTCAGATATTGTCCACCTTTTCAAATTCTATACTTGTTGAGACAGAGTCTCTAACTGACCTGCAGCTTGCCAATCACTAGATTGTCTGACTAAGGACTCCCAGGGAAATACCCACCTATCTCCCCAGCACAAGGATTCTAAATACTCACCACTGTAAAAGCTTTTTAAAAATGTGGATCTAGGGATTATACTCTAATCCTCTGCTTACAAAACAAGGTCTTTATCACTTGAGCCATCGTAACTGCTCTGTTTTTCACAGGTCTTGAATAAAGCAATACAATACCATGTTAGTAAATCTTGTAACCAACCATAGCAGCTACTATGTGTACAATAAATGTGTTGGATATGAATATACTGGAAAGCTGAGAAGGACACACTTTGGGTAAGCTGGAGCAATATGACTTGAAATATCACATTACTCAGAATAACATGGAATTTGAAACACATTACTTATTTCTGGAAATTTTCACTTAAGATTTTTTGGATCATGGTTGATAATTGGCAACCAAATTTTCAGAAAGAAAAGCACTGGGTATGGGGAAACTATCATTTTAACAAAGAGTAAATTATTGATGCATATAATAAGGTTTTAGATCTCAAAGGCATTATACTGAGGGGGAAGAAGATGGCCACCTTCAAAGACTGCACATCCTGTTATTGATTTTTATAATCTTCTCTAGATGATAAAATTAGCAGTGATAGACAATACTTCATTGCCTGACATGAGGTTAGAAGAGGGATATGACTAAAAAGAAATAATACAAGTTATACTTGATAATGAAGGATAATTGTGATAAGGATGACACAATTTTGTGAGATAAATTCTGACATAGGTATGCATACTCTCTTAAAATGTATGCAAGGGACTGGGGTGATGGCTCTGTGGTAAAAACCTTTACATTATCAGCAAAAGGACCTGAATTCATATCACCAGATTCCATATTTTAAAAAAATCAGGCATACATGATAGTGGCTTCTGTTCCTTCCCCTGGAAGTCAAAACCTCGGAAATCCTAAAACAAAGGAAAAAGATGAAAGAGAAATCTAGGGTGATTCCTGATATTAATTTTGATCTCTATAGGCACAGAGTCAACTGACCTTTTGTACATTTTCCTGCACATGCACATGCGTGCACGCGCACGCGCGCACACACACACACACACACACACACACACAAATGCACAAAAAAAAGACATGCAAGGGTAAGATTGTAAGAGCCTAAAGATGGGGAGGAGCAATGGTTTGCAAGATACCCCACACAAGTTAGGGCTGAAGTAATCATAATAGGACTTTGCATGACCTGCACAATGACCAACATATCATTGACCCCCCCAAAGTCTAGCATGGATCACAGGATCCTTAGAGGCAAGGGATTAACAGCTACAATAGTGTTCCTATACTAAAGGGGAACACAAGAAAGAGCTCTAGGCAATGCTACTGAGTCCTTACACCTCATCAGAGAAGAGGACCCAGAGGGAAGTTTGACATGCACACTAAAAGATGCTCCAGGAATGGGGAGAGGGGCACTGGGAGAAGGGAAGGGGGAAGGAAGGGGAAAAAGGGGGAGGAAGCAAGGGGATCCATGGAGCGGTGGAGGGAGGGAGGGGAATGGGGTACCTATCAAGTTAGTATGGGTGGAAAAAATAAAAAAATAAATTAAATTCAATAAAATTTTAATTGAAAACAAGACATGCAACGAAATGAGTACAAACCAACAAAGTTTCACAGCTGAACAAGTATTAACATACACATGTTCTATTACCTATTTTTCTCCTTGTTATGAAAAATACCCAACAAGAAGCAACTTAAGGTAGGAAGGGATCATATCTACTTAGAATTTCAAGAGAGGGCATGGCATTGGCATTTCCGTGACAACAGCAAAGTGCAGCTGGCATAAGAAACAAGCCTGGGCTACAAAACCTCAACATCTAACCACTCCTGACCCACTTTCTCTAGCAGGACTGTACCTCCTATAGTTTCATCATCCTTAATAAAAACGCCTCTAGCTGGGGTCCCTGTGTTCAAAAACATGAACCATTGAAGGATATTTCACATTCAAATCATGATACTGGGTTTTAAAATTTTTCTTTAGGAGAACAAAACTACAAAACTCAAAGTGAAAATGAGTTCTGTCCTTGTGAATGTTTTTTCATCTAGAATTGCTTAATTCTGCATTTTTAATCTGACATTCTTGCATATGACTGTAATTAAACCTTATGATGAGCTTTTCAGTGATACAATTTCTGGTTCATGTTAATGAAACCAGTAATAAGATCATGCATATTTTCACTTCTGTTTCTCATTAGAGGTGCCAGGTATGGTATGAAAACCAAATATATGACTTAATACTAACTAGTGATTTAGATAATAAAATAGATACGGCTACTAAAGTGTTGCTGGAAATATATTATTTCCAATATATTACACCATAAAATCTTTATTGGCAAAAGTATTGGAATCTTCAAAATATTGGATGATTTGGGGAAAAGCATTTTACATAATTCTGGAGTTTATCATGTGTATCTCAGTGTTTTGCCAGAATGTTGTTGTGATTAAAATTGGATTCTTACTGGTATTTCAATACTTCAAAGGTCATTGTATCCCAATCTGACTGAAATTTTATTTCTACATATCTTTATGGTATCCTTGCTCAAGGCTATAGTGCACTTGTTTTTATTGGTCTAATCAAGTAAATGCAACTTTATAGTAAAAAATCCTGTTTCCTCACATGTTCTTATAAGGAAATATGTGTTCTATTATTCATTCCATGTGTGCTAGAAAAGTGTAAGAATGTGTCAGAAAACGTGTTTGTTAATGCCTCCTATCGGTGTGCTACTTCGCTTCATTAGACAAATCCATCTAGGCTTCTTCCCTTCTCTGAGTCATGAAGAATTTCAACCAAATGTTTCAGTGTTAATATTACATAATTTTACAACATTAATGAGGAAAAGCTTCATATGTTTTTTTTGTTGTTGTTGTTTTGTTTTTTTTTTTTCAGGGGAGAGCACGAACGCAGTCCCCCACTACCACAAATTATGCAGTCGAGTTTCCCACATTTGGGGAAATCGCAGGGGTCAGCACATCCGGAGTGCAATGGATAAGCCTCGCCCTGGGAAAACCACCTTCGTGATCATGGTATCTCCCCTGCCAGGTAAGTATATATGTTTTGTTTACAAGCAGTTAAAATCTTGGTAGTATAGTTTATCAATTATGTGACTTTAGGAAAATAACTTATAGCCTCTTTTCTTTATTTCCTCATGCATTCATACAGAGAAAACAAATATATTTTGCAAGTTAATTTGTGTGTTTAACTTGTAAAAATTCAATATCATGTATCTAATTGTTTTTGCTATATAATATATATTATTGTGAATGAAAAAATCTGTTTATTTGGCATTCCCAGTACCTAATAATTTTATTAAAATTTTTATTAAAAACTATATTTGCTTTAGTTGACTTGAATATTCAAGAAAAAATATTTTGATGGAAAAAATGGCAAAACATGTGCTTAAAACCATGGTTGCTCAGGAAAACAATTAGAACTCATCAGAGGTAACACTGTTAGGTAAGTGACTAAACAGCAATTTGAACTATGGGACACAGTGCTTATTGCAGGACTCACTGTCTTTGAAGCATTTTCATAATGCACTTCTGAGGGAGGGACTTGGGGTCTGCTCTTTCCTCTCACTTTCATACTGTTTAACAAAAGATCATGTTATTTTTTCCTTCAAATCACATTTCATCATTTCTCACTCTCTTGCCCTTTCTTACACCATTCTTATCTCTATCAAGAATTTTCTGTTATTTGTCCCACTCTTTTCCTTATCCAATAGTCAAAATGATCCTATTATAAATAATGCCACTTCTCAATGACAAATCTCTCAGGACTCTAAGGATCAAATTACATAATAGTAAAATATATTTTCACAAGTTATTATCAAACTTGATGATTTATGAATGGTGTGTGTGTGTGTGTGTGTGTGTGTGTGTGTGTGTGTATGTCCAGCTGTAGGTTTCACTATAGTTGTAGTTTAATAATTGTCATGGAACAGATATACTTCCAAACTGTGTGATGAATTTGTTTTACGTTTATCAATAATATTATTTTAATCATGCTCTTCTCTCTGTTCCTGGAAATTGGGAAGGAGGAAATAGACAAACTTCATATTTCATAGTTTAAAATATTGAGTATGTGACAGGAATAAGTAAAAGTTTACGCATATACACTATGGGGTGATTCCTTGAGGTAGGTGTAGTGTGGTGCTTAATCCATGAACATTTATGTACATAACATACCTGCAATCTGGCAGTTTATTCATCTTAGCAAATCACAGATTTTCTCCAAAGAGTTTACTCCTTTAGCATGAGAGTTAGGAAAATCACTAAAAACTTTTAAAAAAGAAAGACTTATCAATTATATGAGAAAAAGTGTTTATTCATCTTTAACAGTGGAACCACACTGTTTTAAGGGACATGATTCAGTGCACTTAAAGTTCTCAAAAGCACAAGTAAAAGAAAATATAAATTTTGTAATGTGGATGATTTCTGTGTGTGTGTCTGTGTGTGTGTGTGTGTGTGTGTGTGTGTGTGTGTATTGCTGGCATTGAACCCAAGGCCTTGTTGATACTAGGCAAGCATTCAATTACTTGTAATTTGACAGTCATAGAGAAATCAAAATTCCCACAATTCATGCAGAAACCTAAAGGATGATACCTAGACAAAGCAATTTTGAGCCAAAATGATGAAAGTGGAGGCATCCCAAAATTTAACTTCAAGATTTAGTACAGGGCTTTAATAGCAAAGATAGGATGAGGCTGCTATGAAGGCCAATATGGGTGGATGAAATAGATTAGAAATTGTATTAGTTAGGGTTCTCTAGAGTCACAGAATGAATATGTGTGTGTGTATGTGCATGTGTGTGTGTATAAAATATATAGGAAATTTATTGAGTTGGCTTACAGATATGGCCGAGATAGTCCAGCAAAGACTGCCAGTAACTGAGGTAGTTCCAATGATGGCTGCCAATAGCTAGCTGCTCAGTTTGGTAGTCAAGTGGATGATGGCTGAAGGCTGGAGAACTCCTAGAGTCTTAGTCTAGTTGAAGGCTAGAAGGTCGAAGAAACCGGGCAGCTGGAAGGAAGAATGATTTCTAGTACAGCTGCAAGAAGGCATCTGTTCTCTTTGGTGGCTCCTTTTTATATGATACAGTACTGGGAGGATCCTATGAGAGCTTTGGAGGTTCTGATAGGATCTAGGGTGGGCATAATCCTATGAGGTAGTCTCGATTGATCCTTTTCAATGGTGGTCTCAGCCCATCTTAGTTAATATCAGATGTGTCAAATTGACATCCAGGATTAACTATCACAGAAATCCCAGAAATAAACTCATATCTGTAGCTAAATGATCTATGAAGGCACCAACAAGCCCTAGAGATAGAACAAGATTTTCAATAAAGAGTGCTAAGAAAATGGAAGCATACATGCAAAAATGAAAGTCTGACTTTTCAAAAGTCCACTGAAATAGACTAAAGACTTAAATATAAGACCGGAAATTCAGCAACAACTAGAACAAAACATGTAAGAAATACATCCAGTCATGAGTATACATGGTGACTCTCAGTAAGGCCCCTAAAGCATAGAAAACAGACAAAAACACTGGCAGATATCATTATATGAATGAGTACAAAATTAATGTCAAAGTTTCTAAACAGAAAAGGAATAATTCAAAATAGACTGAAGGAACAACCTACAAAATGAGAGATGTTTTAAATAATTCTTCATCTGACTAAGAGTTTATATCTAGAATACATAAAGAACACAATCCAAAAACAATAAAAGTGAATGATCCAATGAATGATCCAATTTAAAAAGAGTAATAACATGTTGTGAAATGAAAAAACATTAATTACACATTACACTATGGAAAAAATCACTATCAGACAAATGCAAATCAAAACAGAAAGTTATATCAACTCCCTCAGTCACACTGATTATTAACATAAAGGCAAAAAATTACAAATTCTATCAAAAATGAAAAGTGATCTTATGTATACTTCTGGGGAAAATGCAAACTAGATCATCTACTAAGAAAAGTAGTGTGAAGATTTCTCAAAGAAGTAAAATTTATTCCCTCTGGCTTTGTATTCAAAGGAAATGGAAATAGTATTTCCAAGAGGTAACTCATGTCCTGGGTTTATTGGTAGCCATGTTTCATCACTGAATTACTTGGTAGAGAAAATGTAACAAAATAAAATTAAGCCAATTAAGAGGAATGAAAGTTTTCATCTGAAGGAAATTTGAATAATAAGTAACAAAATAAGTAAATAACAGAAAAAAGAAAGGAATTAGCATCACAGAGTTAAATCCTCAGGATCTTATAACCAAATGTACTTAAATGCAAAGAAAAAATAATAAGATTAAAATCTTTTCCTATAAAAAACTGAAATATTGAGATTGTAAAAAAGAATTTAAGCAGATTATGGTATTTCTCCTATATTTCATTGAAAACAAACAGAAAAAATATTGGCACACAAATTCAAACACTTCATAAAACTATCTAGTTTGTATTCTGTTCTCTTTAGTGCTATGCAGCAATGATAACCCTTTTGTTTCTTATCTTAATAGAGATTTCAAAGTCCTAATAAGTTAAAAATGTTAATCAAATTAGATTTGTCCTTTGCAAAGCAAAGTAGAAAAAATATTTCCTGATACTGTAAAAGCTGCTGGGGGAAAGAAGTAATCACAAGTCTAGTCAGCATCATGACATCTGTAAGTTGCAGTATAAGTCACCATGGCAACAGGTACCACTGTAATGGTGGCATGAGTACCAAGGATAAAACCAAACAGCTTTCTGATTGGATTCAAGATCCACTTGTCAGAATGGAACACGTTTCTGTTCCTGGAAACTAGAACAAGAACCTATAAAAATGGAAGTAAATACATCAATAGGGAAGACAGCCAATAAACCTATAGGTAGGAAGACAGTAAATCAAAGCTCTCTGTAGCTAGAATTGGATCTGATGGTAAAAATCTTTGGATCAAAAGCTGGATTAGTGAAGGGAAATGCACATATCCCTGTGGTATGGCCTGAAGAGAGGTAACTCGATTTACCACCTGAGCATCTACAGGAGTAGACAAGTTAAAGTGAACCAAGGGGTCCATAGAAGTATACAGGCAGAAGGGTGAATAGGAGTGGGAGGGAATGAGGAAAATAAAGGAAGGGATGGCAAGAAGGGAAGGGAGGGAAGCTGGGATGAATATGCAATATCCTTATAAAAGTAGAAAAAATATTTCATGAATACTGGTATGCAATGTGGCTTAGAGTTCCAAGAAATAACAAATCTTGACTCTCTTCTCCAAGACTGTGAGACTGAGACTGTGTGATGCCATAGAAAAATAAGCTCAAGAAGTTTTACAAAGCAGAGAGTTTCCAAACTCAGTCATTACAGAATAGATCGGTAGAAAGTATGGTGCAAACTTCTTCAGCTGGAGTGATAGGTAAAAACATATCTCAATGTCATAAAAACAAAGACTGTCTAGGATCTTGAATAAATAAGCCAATTTGGCTGAATAGTGAAAGGCAAATAAGGGAGGCATGCTGAAATGGGTTACTCTTGGCAACCTTGTTTAGTCTTTGAAGTAGATAATTTAACTTGAAGTTGCTCTCAAACAGAGTAGTCACATAATCTGAGAAGAGTATAAATTTTATTGCAATGAGAAAGTGAAGATAGTGAAGTCAGCTAAATTGATTTTCTCTTCTTTCATTTTTAATGTAAGACATACCTAATGCAGTCACTGTAATGGCATTAGCAACATGGGAAAGAAAAGAAGAAATATAATCATCACAACTTAGGGACTCTGCTATTCCTGCACCACCGTTGGCTCCATCCTGATGGGTATTGGATATCACCTCCTAGCCAGAGATAAAAGGCTGTTAAAACAGAGTCTTATTGGGGCTGGAGAGGTGGCTCAGGGGTTAAGCTTCCGCCTTGCAGGCGGAAGGTCCTGAGTTCGGATCCCAGATCCCACGTATAGATGCCAGGCAGAAGCGGGGGCGGCCTGTGCTTCTGGTCCTGGTAGGGCGGAGCCTGTGTCCCGGGGCAGAAGGAGGTGGAAGCGTCCATGGTGGTTCGCGAATTCGTCCATGGTTCTACACACACACATACACACATGCGCGCACATACATACACACACACACACAATTGAATAAATAATAATAATAATAATAAAAATTTAAAAAAATTAAAATAGTCTTATTATAAGAGTAGATTCAAAGGAAGATGGAAGAAAAAAAAAGCAACAAACCATAATTCAGAATATTAGAGACCCTACATTAATCACCAGGAACCAGGGCAGCCTAATCTCTCCCCATCCCAAAGTTAGGGAAATTTGTGAAAGAGGGGGCAATAAGATTGTAAGAGCCTAAAGATGGGGAGAAGTAATGATATGCAAGATACTCCACACAAGTTAGGACCAAAGTAACTATAATAGGACTTTGCATGACTTGCGCAACAACCAACATATCATTGACCCCCCAAAGTCTAGCATGGATCATAAGCACTAAGATCCTTAGAGGCAAGGGATTAACAGCCACAATAGTGCTTCTATACTAAAGAGGAACACGAAAAAAGAGCTTTAGGCAATGCTACTGAGTCTATACACTTCATCAGAAGAGGAGGACCCAGAGGGAGTTTGACATGCACAGTAAAGGATGCTCCAGGAATTCGGGGAAGAAGGGGACACTGGGAAAAAGGAACGGGAGGGGGTTGGAGGGAGGAAGCAAGGGGATCCAGGGAGGGGTGAAGGGAGGGAGGGAATGAGGTACCTATCAAGTTTGTATGAGTAGAAAAAAAACTTAGGGACTCTAATTACATGAGAAGACAGAATGAGATATCAATGAATTAAAGATTTCATCAGGAACTTTGTGGATTGGTATATTAAGAAGAGGAACACTCTTGAGTGGGTGGGTATAGGAATGGGAGAATATCTTAAAATATTTGAAATACAGAATGTTAAAAGGGAAATACCTAGGGAATCATTGAAACTCTAGAAAATGCAGATAAATTATCCTCTAGAAGAAGTCAGATCTCAGATATTAATGTAAATGTCTGAGTCAAGAAGTCAGAGCAGAGAGAGTAACATAGCTCTCTGAGTTACCACAGTGATTGCGGAGTCCATGAACACAGGTGGGTGAGAGCTTACTCAAAAAGCTGATGTAAACAGTACTGCTAGAGGTAGACTTAGAAACTGAAGAGTAAATACATGCAGAGCTATGTACTCAGGGAAAGTAACCTTAAAAAAAAAGTAGAAAAGCAATTTTGGGACCCACTGAGAAAAAGTATAAACTGTGAGAAAAAATTTTTGATTGGAAATTTGAAGGATTCTAGCAGATTATGTTCAGGGAGTCAGTGAATGATGCAATCTAGAATGGTTGTAATTCAAAAACTAAGTCTGCTAAGCAACTTTTAAATGATTTACTTCAACAAGATTTAAGAATGTCCTGTAGTTTGAATTACATGTGGCAACAACTAGATTGCAGATCACACCAGGAACACGCACTACTGACAAATGACAGAAATGGCAGAATTCCCAGCTGCTGTAGTAGTGTCAATGAGAGGACAAAGAAAACGATTCTTAACCAACTACTTAACCAAGTACAAAAGTACAGTGGCATGGGCTGTGACAGATAGAAGACACTTTTCAAGGCACACTGAGTGCTAACTTAATTTCTGTTTCTAAAAGAAGCAAAAGGAGGAGAAGGAGGAGGAGGAGGAGGAAGGAGGAGGAGGGGAAGGAGGAGGAGAAGGAGGACTAAGGAGGAGGAGGAGGAAGAGAGGGAGAAGGAGGAGGAGGAGGAAGAGGAGGAGGAGGAGGGGCTGGAGAGGTGGCTCAGGGGTTAAGCCTCTGCCTTGCAGGCGGAAGGTCCTGAGTTTGGATCCTAGACCCCACATATCGACGTCGGGTGGGGGCAGGCTATGTTTCTGGTCCTGGTAGGGCGGAGCCTGTGAATCCCGGGACAGAGTAGACAAGGAGGAGGTGGAGGCGGTCGATGGTGGTTCCCGAATTCACCCGTGGTTCTACACACACACACGCACACACACACACACACACACACACACACACAAAGAAGAAGAAGAAGAAGAAGAAGAAGAAGAAGAAGAAGAAGAAGAAGAAGAAGAAGAAGAATGATGATGATTAGATTCAAGATCTGCGTATCAGAATCGCTCGCATCCCTGTTACTGTAAACTAAAACAGGAACCTGTAAAAAGAAAAAGGGGGAGGAAAAAAATCAATAAACCTAGATGTATACAATGATATTCAGCATTTGCTATGATGAATATAAATCAGAAATAGCATTTTAGAGGCATCCTTAGGAGTTTAAAATCTAAAGCAGAAATAGAGATAGATACACAATTTAGTTAAATGAAATGTAAGTGGCATAGTTATATATTTGAAGAATCAGGGCTGCAGAATATTAATTGCTCTATCACAATTTCTTCTAAGAAAACTACAAATTTTAGCACTAATTGGTGAGTTGAATTCAAAATTTTAACCTTCTTACAGTAGGGTAGAAAAATAAAAATGAAATACCCATAAAAGGAAAATTCATGCCAATGCATAAAGAAATGAGGTTAAAAATAGCAATTCTGAAAGTATAGATTAAATAGTGTTGACACAATATTTTGGAATGCTGCTCACTGAAAGGACAAGAAGCAATATTTGTTATGATGTTCTAGAGAGTTTCTCGGTTAGTTATCTTTACAAGTTGCAAGTCATGAGTGTTGATGGTAGAGTTGTAAAATAGCTTATTTATAGTACAGAGCAATCTTTGGAGAAAAGAAATAATTCTGACATAGTAATTTGCGATGAAGACAAAGTTGTCTGTGGTATCAAGCCCTTATTCTTTCTATGTTAACTTATACTTATGAGATAAGGAGAAGAAATAAAGGAAATTCAATTTCTTTCAAATTGAATTTTTCTACTTTTCATGCACAGTATAATTAATGAGTGAAAATCTGCCCACATTGTTCCAGCAGAGAACAGAATAACAGAATTTAAAATTATTTCAACACCTGACTTTTCAGTTAATAAAGTCATACAAATGGTAAAACTCTGCACTCTTCCTGTTTCAGCCAATTAATTTACGTAAGTTAAATTAACAGTTTTTTATAAAAAGCATCTCACCTCACTATACACAGGACTGGTGTGTGTCAACAGCATGTATTAAAAGAGCCACAGTTTTGGGCCACAAATTCCAAATGTTATACTTTAGTTCAAGGAGAAATGTCCCTAATAACTATATCTTAGTGATTTTAAAAGTAGATTGTTCATTTTTACTCTCTGTTTAACAATTCAATCCCCTACCTCCTCACATAGTGACTCTTAAAAGAATGGGTGCCATGTAGGATCCAAAACCCATGTACCACAGGTGCTTCCACATATTTATATTTTTGTTACATGACAGGATTTACAGATGCTCTTTCAGAATTCTAAACTGCTCAAAAATGAAATTATGGGGACAGGACGGAGAGACCAAAGTAAAGGCTCAGGGTAGCCAACTTCTAACCGCAGCAGCGACTTTCAAATTCATTTCTACGGACCCTCCTGCCTGGGCCGCAGCCTCCGCCGCGATGCCCAGTAAGTTCAGCTGCCGAAAGCTCCGGGAGACCGGCCAGAACTTCGAGAGTTTCCTGGCTGTTCGGGGGCTGGATATGGAGACAGATCGCGAGAAACTGCGTACAATTTATAACCGCGACTTCAAGACCAGCCTTGGGACCCCCGCCCCTGCCTTCTCCTCCATGCCGTATGGAATGAAGATGGCAAATCTGGCCTTCGTCACCAAGACTCGGGTCAGGTTCTTCAGACTAGACTGCTGGACCGATAAGCAGTTACCAGAAAAGAAGGAAATGAAGCCGGAGTCGGATATCAGCAAACACAGGTCACTGCTAGCCAGGATCTTTTATGACAGGGCTGAGTATCTTCATGGGAAGCACGGGGTGGACGTGGAGGTCCAGGGACCCCATGAAGTCCGAGATGGGCAGCTCCTTATCCGCCTGGATTTGAACCGAAAGGAGGTGTTGACCCTGAAGCTTCGGAATGGAGGGGTGAAGCCTGTCACCCTCACTCACCTCTTCCCACTCTGCTGGACACCCCAGTTCACTTTCTACTATGGTGAACAGGATCTGCCCTGCCCACTGGGCCCCGGGGAAAGCTACGAGCTGCACGTCCACTGTCAGACCAACTTTGTGGGCTACTTCCCAGCCACTGTGCTCTGGGAGCTGCTGGGACCAGGGGAGTCAGGATCAGAAGGAGCTGGAACTTTCTACATTGCCCGCTTCTTAGCTGCCTTTGCCCACAGCTCCCTGGCTGCACAGCTGAAGCCCACTACTCCTTTCAAGCACACCAAGATCACTGGAAACCCTGTAGTGACCACCCAGATAGAGGAAGGAGAGAGACCTGACCGTGGTAAAGGCTATGACCTGGAGCTCAGTATGGCCCTGGGGACCTACTACCCGCCCCCTCGCCTCAGGCAACTGCTCCCCATCCTTCTTCAGGGAATGAGTATCTTCACCTCCCCAAAGGAGATTGCTGAGATCAAGGCCCAGCTGGAGACAGTCCTGAAGTCCAGGAACTACGTGATGAAGCTCCGGCTGCTGCTACATCTGGAGGAACTGCAGATGAAGCATGACATCCGGCACTATGACCTAGAGTCGGTGCCTATGACATGGGACCCCGTGGACCAGAACCCCAGGCTGCTCACGCTAGAGGTTCCTGGGGTAATTGAAAGCCGTCCCTCAGTGCTTCGAGGCGACCACCTGTTTGCTCTTCTGTCCTCCGAGACCCATCAGGAGGACTCCATCACTTACAAAGGCTTTGTGCACAAGGTGGAATTGGACCGTGTTAAACTGAGCTTTTCCAGAAGCCTCCTCAGTCGTTTCGTGGATGGGCTGACCTTCAAGGTGAACTTCACTTTCAATCGCCAGCCCCTTCGAGTCCAGCACCGAGCCCTGGAGCTGACGGGTCGCTGGGTGCTGTGGCCCATGCTTTTTCCTGTGGCCTCCTCTGGGGTCCCACTGCTACCTTCAGATGTGAAGCTCAAGCTGTATGATCGGAGTCTGGAGTCGAACCCAGAACAGCTGCAGGCCATGAAACACATTGTAATGGGCACCACCCGACCAGCCCCCTACATCATCTTTGGGCCTCCAGGTACCGGCAAGACTGTCACGCTAGTGGAAGCCATTAAGCAGGTGGTAAAACACTTGCCCAAAGCCCATATTCTGGCCTGCGCTCCATCCAACTCAGGAGCCGACCTCCTGTGTCAGTGACTTCGGGTCCACTTGCCCAGCTCTATCTACCGCCTCCTGGCCCCCAGCAGGGACATCCTTGGTGCCCGAGGACATTAAGGCCTGCTGTAACTGGGATGCCAAGAAGGGGGAATACGTGTTTCCAGCCAAGAAGCAGCTGCAGCAGTATCGGGTCTTAATTACCACCCTCATCACTGCCAGCAGGTTGGTGTCAGCTCAGTTCCCCATCGATCACTTCACACACATCTTCATCGATGAGGCTGGCCACTGCATGGAGCCTGAGAGTCTGGTGGCCATAGCAGGACTGATGGATGTTAAGGAAGGGGACAATCCAGGAGGGCAGCTAGTGCTGGCGGGGGATCCTCGGCAGCTGGGGCCTGTGCTGCGTTCGCCCCTGGCTCAGAAGCACGGACTGGGGTACTCGCTGCTGGAACGGCTGCTCACCTACAACTCCCTGTACAGGAAGCGTCCGAACGGCTATGACCGCCAGTTCATTACCAAACTGCTCCACAACTACAGGTCTCACCCCACCATCCTGGACATCCCTAACCAGCTTTACTATGATGGGGAGCTGCAGGCCTGCGCAGATGTCATGGACCGAGAGCGTTTCTGCCACTGGGAAGGGCTGCCCCGGCAAGGCTTTCCCATCATCTTTCACGGTGTGATGGGCAAAGATGAACGCGAGGGCAATAGCCCGTCCTTCTTCAACCCTGAGGAGGCTGCCACAGTGACTTCCTACCTGAAGCTGCTCTTGGCCCCTTCTTCCAAGAAGGGCAAAGCCCGCCTGAGCCCCCAAAGTGTGGGTGTTATCTCCCCATACTGGAAGCAGGTAGAAAAAATCCGTTATTGCATTACCAAACTTGACCGGGAACTTCGGGGTCTAGACGACATCAAAGAGTTTTAGGTGGGCTCTGTGGAAGAATTCCAGGGGCAAGAGCGAAGCGTTATCCTCATCTCCACAGTCCGAAGCAGCCAGAGCTTCGTGCAACTGGATCTGGACTTTAACCTCGGTTTCCTTAAGAACCCCAAGAGGTTCAACGTGGCTGTGACCAGGGCCAAGGCTCTGCTCATTGTAGTGGGCAACCCCCTTCTCCTAGGTCATGACCCCGACTGGAAAACATTCCTGGAGTTCTGTAAAGAGAACGGGGTTACACTGGGTGCCCCTTTCCTGCCAAACTGGACCTGCAGCAGGGACAGAACTTACTCCAAGGTCTGAGCAAGCTCAGCCCCTCTACCTCAGGGCCCCGTCGTCAGGAGAATCTTCCCCAGGAGCGGGAAGGTGAAGAGGGCCTGTCACTGCAAATTGAGCGGGAATGGAGGAACGAGCTCTGAAGACACTGCCTGCCTTCTCACACCAGCCAAGCCTTATTCTGCTGCCCGCCCCTGACCCAGAACCCAGCCCAGCCGCCCCTGCAAGACACAGGAAGGCTGGGGAAGTTTACAGCCAAACCGTTCCACTTCTTCCCCTGCGAAGGAAAATAACCCAAGCTGCTAAAAGTTGGGGGAAGGGGAAGGAAGAAAAAAGCTTTGTTTTGAAAAAAAAATGAAATTATTTGTTGGGAAAGATCATGGTATTTTTTTTCTTGTGGAGATAACTATCAGGTGAGTCTCAAACAACTAGTAATTTTGCACTATTGTCCTCTTTGTGACACATTGCAGTGATTGAAATTTCTCTCATGTTGTGGCGAAATGCTGCCCAATCTTCACATGAAGAGAACAGTCAGTGTGGACTCTGTGTGATGGACCCCATAAACAAAATGGCTAACATTGCATGATCTATAAAGTGATAGATAGAGATGGAGGAAGAAACTGGGGCTGGGTTATCAAAGATCAGAACACACACTTCTAACTACATAACTGTACTTCTAACATAATACACATTTTCCAGCAAGATTATACCTTCTAAAGGACCCATAACCTTCTCAAACAGCACAACCAAGTATGCAACACATGAGCCAATGGTTGATATTTCACATTCAAACCACAACATTCCACCCTGCCTGCATTGACTTATGGCCCTCTCATAAGAAAATACATTTAGTCTAATTCTAATGTTCCTTAGTCTATAATTGTTCCAAAATTGTTCAAAAGTCCAAAGTCCAAACTCCAGTCTTCTGCTGAGACTCAAGGCCTTAACTGTTTCCTTCTGTATAAATAAAATAAAAGCTAATTATCTACTTATGTACAGTGGTACAGAATAAAAATCCCCATTCCAAATGGGATGAATTTATGCATAACCAAGAAAGGTTAGACAAAAAAAAAAAAAAAAAAAAAAAAAAAAACCAGCCAAGATCTTAGATCTTAGATCATGTCAGTTCCAATGGGATCTTGTAAGGTTCTTCCCCTTTACTTTGCTGCTCCCACTGAACATTTATTCTTTCACAGTTTGGTTTAATTCTCAGGAGTAGCTCATCTTGGCAAATATCCAATGTCTCTTGCATCTCGAAAATACTGGAAACTCTATTACAACCCATAGTTTATCTTCACAACTTTGTTCAATAGCTTTTCTGGGACTCTAACATTGCCACACCTATCAGGCATCAGGGACTTTCTGAAACTGCTAAGGAAGAATACATAATCCCTTCAGTCTTACATGTGTCATACCTCTAAAACCAGAATTTCAAGGAAGATATTCCCAAGCTATGCTGCCACCTTATGAGTGGACTTTGCCCCACTGTAATACAGATGCTGCATCCCAGGTCTACAACAGGGAAAACCTTCTTTAGAGAGAAATTTGGCAGAAGCAGGAAACTCCTTTGGAAGTTTGATCCTCTCTGTCCTTTTAAATTAATTGGCATTTTGTCTTTGGCTGGTGGGTCACCTAGGTGCTTCTTTCTTTTTATTCCAAGTAAAAGAATTTTCCTTTTTCATGCTAATCTCTTCAGTCCTTACAGCCATTTAGTTTCATGCACTATATATACATATATATATATATATATATATATATAGAGAGAGAGAGAGAGAGAGAGAGATTAAGTTTATCCATACATTTTTCCACAAACTTGTGCATTTTTAATTTTGTTCTGCCAAATTTGTTGTTCAATTTTTTAGCTATGTCATAGGCTCAATATTATGTCCTACTGAATTGTTGCCCCCAAAGACATCATTCCATTATATTTTTTCTACTTCTATAACCATATTGAATATTCATATTAGCTCCCTTTCCCTTTATCCCCTACCTTCCCTCCATCATTCTCTCCCATTCACTCCCACCTTTCTGTCTGTGTGCATTTATGGACCCCAAGATGCATTCTGGCTTATCTACTCCTGTGGGTGCTTAGGCCTCCAAGGTAAAGTTGCCTCTCTTCAGGCCACCATACTGATACATGCATTTCCCTTCACTAATTCAGCTTTAGACCCAAAGGTTTCCACTATAAGTTCCCATTCTATGGGTATAATAACAGCTACTCAACAGAGAACTTTGATGTACTGTCTTCCTATCTATAAATTTATCAGTTGTCTTCCCTAGTGATGTATTTCCTTCCATTTTTACAGGTTCTCATTCTAGTTTACAGTAACAGGGATGGGTACCATTCTGACAAGCAGGGCTTGAATCCAGTCAGAAAGCTGTTGGTTATCTCCTTGATACTCATGCCACTATTATACTGGTGGTGAGCTGTTGCCATGGTCATTTATATTGCAACTTACAGATCTCATGCCATTAATGGGACTTGTATTATCTCTCTCCTCCAGTAGCATCTACGATATTCCTTGATAATGTATAGGCTATCCAGAAAGGAGAAAACCCACAGATGAATTCCAGTTGATATATTTTGCTCATGTTCTATGATCCATTTGTGTTACATCCTCAGTAATAGATATTTTTTGGAGCGGGACCAAGAGCAATAGCAAAAGGCTATAATGTTTGGGGGCCTTTAAGACTTCTCTGACTAACATTTTATTAGGAAGTGCTACATTCCTGTTACTTCTAGTAAAATTTTGTCCCTGGGTTCTAAGTGGTTCGGCTCAAGGCTTTTTTCTTCCTGTTTTCCTCACTCTGTGCTCCTCTGCATATAGACTGCCCATTCTTGCTCCTTTCTTTAACACTTTTTATTTAACCTAATGCAAGGTTCCAATATATGAACAAATCGAAACACAAATCTTTTTCAAAAAGTCACATGAATTATCTCTAGTACAGTTCCAAATATGATCTTTGTTTTCGCTCGGAAACATCACAATCTGGGCCTTCACTATCCATGTTTTGTTCACCATCTTGCATGATGTAATTCCTCTATTAAGACTCTACTACTTAAATATTCCATAATCTTCCTTTTTTTTCTTTTTTTATTAAGAATTTAATTATACATTTAAAAATTTTTTACCAGTTCCCTCCCTACCCCCTCCTCCCCCCGAACCCCCTCCTCCCCCTCCTCTCCCTCCCCATCCCCCAGTGCCTCCCCCCCAATTCCCAGAGAGTCCTTATTGTGTATGCCTAACTCTCCACTGGGTCCTCCTCTCCCATGACATAAAAGGACCCAGTGTCATTTCCATAAGCCCTTTCTCTTGTTCCCCTTAAGCATAGGATCACTACTATGGCTGTCAATCCCTTGCCTCCAGGGGGCTCGGTGCCCTTAACAGATGCTAGACTTTATGAGGGCAACAGTGCACTGGACATTGCGCAGGGCATGCAAAGTCCCATTATGATTGCTTTGGCCCCAACTATTGTTGAGAATCTTGCAAATCGTTGCTCCTCCCATTCTTTTGCTCTTACACTCTTACCGTCCCCTCTTCCGCAAATGTCCCTGAGCTCCAGGATGGGGAGAGATTAGGCTGGCCAAGTTCTATGTGATTGATATAGAGTCTCTGAAGTTCTGGATTGTGGTTTGTTGATTTTCTTTTGAAGTTTTGCTGCTCCTGCAATGCCCTTCACTCCATCCTGCTGGGCACTGTATGTCACCCCCTGGCCAGAGACAAAAAGCTGTTAAACTGGAGTCTTGTTATAATAGCACATTCAAGGGTAGATGTAATAAGAGTAGGAAACCTCAGTGAGGGAGGGGTCCATCACCCATTTGCAAAATGATTACTTTTTATCTGCTAGACTATATGCCCTCCCCTTCTGGTGAGATCAGGAAAGAACGTCTGTGAACTTAACCAGAGAAAATAGGCCTCCATCAAGGTCTGCAAGTAAGTAAATATTCCATAATCTTCTTAAACTGTACCACCAACTGTATTGTACATCAAAGATTCAAACACAGTCGCCAATAGAAGATATTTCACATTAGAAATTAAGCCATTTTTTAAATTTCCTATTTTTTATTGTTTTTAATACATTTTTTATTATTATTTCAGCTCATACAAACTTGATAGGTACACCAGTTCCCTCCCTCCCTCCTCCTCCCTCCGAACCCCCTGCTCCCCCTCCCCTCACCTCTCCCTTCCCACCCCCCAGTGCCTCCCGCCCCAATTCCCAGAGAGTCCTTTCTTGTGCATGCCTGACTCTTGTCTGGGCCCTCCTCTCCAATGACGTACAAGGACCCAGTGGCATTTCCCTGAACCCTTTCCCGTGTTCCCCTTAAGCATAGGAACGCTGCTGTGGCTTCCAATCCCTTGCCTCCAAGGATCTTGGTGCCTTTAGCAGATGCTAGACTTTGTGAGGTCAATAGTGTGTTGGACATTGCGCAGGGCATACAAAGTCCAATTATGATTGCTTCGGCCCTAACTTGTGTGGAGTATCTTATTACATTTTCAACTAATAAACCCCCTTGAAACACAAGTTCTATCCTAGAAGAAGCTCAATACACATAAATAAGCCATATATAGGTTCTTTGTCCATGATATACAGCTTCCAATTAATAACCAATGACAAATCACCAAATCAACAAAATGCAGGATCATTGAATCTTTAAGTGAACAAGGACCCAGCTGATATTGACTAAAACCAAATAATAAAACATGACCAAGAGTCCTATAAACTGGACTCATTCCACAGAACTGTAGAAATTAGTTAATTATTTTAGGAGATAGATAAGTCAGTAGATTTTTAAAAATCGTCATGATGTATCAACCTACTTCATTTTGTCCATAAAGCTTTTATGACTTAATCCCCTTATTTCTTGTCTCCCTATTTTTATCACAATCAGGCTGACTTTCTTAATTTTTCTTACACATGCTAAGTATACTCTTGCCTCAGATAGTTTAGAATTTTTTCCTTGTGATTGTTAGCTTTTCTTTCAAACAGTTATTTGAATGATTGGTTCTTCATTCACTTCACTGATCTATTAATGAAATCTGTTTTAAAAGTCCTTCATAAGCACCATAAAAATAAGTATTGCAAAAAAATGTGTACCTTTCTCCCACTATTCCCACTGATTTTTGGACTGGTTCATCCATAACATTTTTACATTTGTTTGATAGGTGCAGCTGATATATAACTAAATTGTGATGAGATATTGCAGTGTGCATATGCCTTGTGAATTGATTATCAGAATCAATGTAATTATCAGGATCACCACCTCACATAGTTACCAGTTTTTGGAAAAAGTATGGAAGGTCTGTTTTTCAGGAAATTTGAAATATATGTTTACCTATATTCACCATGCTGCACATTAGACCTCAGGAACTAAATCTTGGCAGATTATTTCTTGGCACATTTTACTCACTAAATGTGTTTATTCTTCTTTTAGCACTTATTAATATATACTAGATGTTTTTACATGAATATTTTATTTCATTTTATTGATTTTAATAGTGCAAATACTGTCATAGAAGGATCATTTTTACTTTAAATTTTTGCTGCTACAGTTTATGTACTTGATAGAGAACCCAACATCTCAATCAAAATTTACTAGTAATAAGACTGAGTTACTAGAGTAACTAGAGTGAATGATTGGTGAATGGATGAATAAGGTATATGAATGGAGCACAAAACCCAGGGAAAAACCCATTTTTTTCATTGTCTTGTTATATGTATTACCATTCAAATTACTAATGGAAAAAAGCGCAAAAGAACTCAGATTTGGAAAAAATAATAAGAATATTTTAGTGCATTCAATTGTAAACTGACAACTGGAAAAAGGTGTTTGAGAAAATTCTTAAGGGTAAAATCTGGGTTTATGTTTGTATTGCCATACACGATACACACAAGCATACACAGAGCAATAATGGATTATTACTATTTCCCTCAGGCATAACATGGCTATATTTATCATGGAGCCATTGTTGTACAGGCCTATAGAATGGCTTGATCTGTCTAAGAAGCAAAACAATATAGTTTTCATTGGTTTGTGACAATAGTAATTAAGTGTCTCTCCTGTGATTCTGGACATTTTCCCTTCCTTCTTCCAGCTGCACATGGTAATGGGAGAAGGGTCTTAAACCATATAAGAAGCTGAATGTCAAATGAAGGTATATTTCTAGTAATTCTGCTTTAGTGAGTCATCACTCATGTTGGAGTACCACTATTGGCTAAAGAAGCAGCTTTTGATTCACGTGTGCTCCTAGAATAATGCCCCAAAACTCATTGGTTCATTGAAATGAATTTGAGTAGAATTGTCTCTTTGATTCGTGATCAATTCTCTGTCTCACATAAATATATGTTTACTCACATCTCCCCAGAAAAAATACAGCAACAATAAATGTAATATATTGCCATACATTAATTTTTCTGAAAGAGAAAAATAGATCACAAGAAAAGCATTTAGAGGGGCTGGAGAGGTGGCTCAGGGGTTAAGCCTCTACCTTGCAGATGGAAAGTCCTGAGTTCGGAGCCTAGACTCCACATATAGACGTCAGACGGAAGCGGGAGCGGCCTGCGTTTCTGGTCCTGGCAGGGCGGAGCCTGTGAATCCCGTGGCAGAGTAAACAAGGAGGAGATGGAGGTGGTCCATGGTGGTTCCCGAATTTGTCCGCGGTTCTACACACACATACACACACACACACACACACACACACACACACACACACACACGTACACGCACAATTGAATAAATAAAAAAATTAAAAAAAAACATTTAGAATGGAATACAAAGAATGAAAAAGTTGAATTTTGCTATCACAAAAGAGCCATAAATAAATGAATTTATGAATGACTGGAAGGAAACAGTAGAAGTAAAACAATATGTAGTGATTTTTACCTACCCTATAAATCTACAGATAAAATTGTACCATTTTCCTAAATTACAGAAATCCTTACTTGATGCATGGGACCAATTTTCCAACCACACAAGTGTTTCTATATTTAACTATTTAGTCAGTGAGAAATTTAGTATAATAAATCTAATGACATCATTATATGGAAAAAATGGCATAATTTATAACATACGAAGGGAATATTTAGTTTAGTAGCTTCTATGGGTCATTGTCATATAGGAGTCTCCCCAATTATTATTCAGTGGTAAGGAAAAGAGATTGGGAAGTATGATATAAAATAGAAAAACTGGATGCTGAATGAAAGATACGAAGATGTCTTCAGACAAATTGGAATGAGCATCAGAAAGGTGAACAATGGGAAACCTCTATTTAAACTGTCTATTCATTATACAGAGTTAGACTCCTTTCCAGAGCACAAAAGACTTGATTTACTTGCTTTTGCCTGCACTTCCAAGCAATTAGTGGAAACCAAAATCAACTTGCAGAAAGCTGGGCTTTCACTCAAAAAGCTGAAAGTTTTGGCTGGGTACTTGTAGTTTGAGTCACTCTGTTGCTAAGGAAATAAGGAGAAACAAAGAGTATGGCAAAAGCTTCCAAGATTTCCTCCCTTATGCTTCCTGCATAAAACTGGTGCTCATCTTTGGACTTTATTGCTTCATGATGCTGTCACTCAGTCAGTATTGTGTTTTAAGACAGATGAAACTCATCTTTTTCTTGAGAATGCAATGTAAATGCTCCTGAACTGTGTGGTTCTAGGTTTGTGGGTTTTTTTCCTCAGGTTCTTATCATAATAATCTGTGTTGTGCTAATTGTTTTCTTAACATGTTTTTGACTTTTGAGATTCTGAGGAATTTAATAAAGAAGCAGAATATGATGTACCAAATGCTGCTACACACTATTACCAAGGATAGTTTTTCTCTTCACACTTCATAAATAGTATATAATCTCCCAAATAGTTATAAATTATAATGATGGATGATTTCTGAGACCTTCTGCTCTAAGCAGGTTTTTTAATATAAAATATCTATAATTGAACAACTCTTAATCATATTACTCTCATGCAATGCAAACCTTTTCCTTTCTTTTTTGTTACGCTATTTCATAGTAAATAGTTATACATACTATTTTCTCTAGTATCTAAAGTCTACACAACAATAAAGATGGCATGAATTTGATAAGAAAGTCTGACCAATCTACCACTTGGTTTATAGATGTATTCTTCAACAGTATTACCTAACTGTATTCTCTACTGCAAATTGGGAATTATACTGTAGATCTCAAGGGACTATTGTGATTAAAATCAAATGCATAACCATCATGCTTGTTATATCAAACAAAGATTCATATTTGTTTACATTTCAGTGTGATTCTCATTTTTTTATTAAAGTATTGTTTTGTATATAGGACACAGAGGTTTTATTAAGATGAGAGAATCAGTGAAACATAATTTTTTTTCCTAAGAGAGTGAAGGTTGTGGTTTTTCTTTCAGCACAGTTTCAAGAAAAAGGCTTAAACTCAGAAAGGGCTCCCATGATTTTTCCTCTGCTTTTAGCTCAGAGGCAGGCAAGCCTGTGATGCTGAAGCATGTGCACCACAGGGCTGGTTTGGCAGGCTAGCCATTTACTATTTCTGAAGCATCTATGTTCCTCCTGCTTCCATTGTGCCAGAGGCTCTCCTCATTGCCAGCCCTTCTCCTTTGTCAAACTCTGTAGGAAACCAATGTAGGCCACGCTAAGAAGACAACCAAAAAAAGCCTATGAAACTGCCATCTCCACTGGAGGAAAAGAAAAATAGTCACAAATGTCAGGCTTATTTTTTAAAGTTATGTATATGCTATTAAAAGAGCTAAGAATTCCACTTCTAAAATATCCCCTTGATATGAGAGTCTGCAAGACAATAGAAGAGGTCACTGAAGAAAGACTTAGTCCATTCTTGGTTTTCTAAGCCTTTTAAATTTTTCCTGAAAGTTAATTGGCAAGGTTATGGGTTTTCTTTAGTAATTTCCTACCAACCATTCTTTTCCAAGAAATATAGCAGATCGGTTTGCATTAAAAAAGTCTGAGACACATCTATTTTTACAGTTTCACTTATGAAAACAGCGGAAACTAGGAAATCATTAAAGCTTTGCTGTGAAGAAACGCAGCACTCATTAGCCAGGCCTGATGAAAGCAGTATACAGAAGCCTGTGAAATTTCTAGGCTCACCTTTTCCTCCCATGTTGGAGAAACACAGATCTAAACTATATATTTATATTCATTCAGAGTGGGACAAGGCACAGATAAATGAGCTACATTGAAACATTACAAAATGGTGAGCTTTATTTTTTAGTTTATTAATTTAATTAAGTGTATATTTAACTTACTTGAAAGATATATATATATCATATGTATATGTGTATATATATATATATATCATAATAGAAAGTAACCATTTTGCAAATGGGTGATTGACCCCTTCTCTCATCAAGGTCTCCTACTTTTATTCCATCTACCTTTGAATATACTCTTATAACAAGACTCTAATTTAACAGGTTTTTATCTCTTGCCAGGGGGTGACTTCCAATGCCTATCAGGATGGAGCCAAGGGCATTGCAGGAGCAGCAAAACTGGAAAAAAATATCAGCAAACCATAATTCGGAAGACTCTATAATCAGAGACTCTATATCAACCACCTGGAACTGGGCCAGCTTAATCTCTCCCCATCCTGAAGCTCAGGGAAATTTGCGGAAGAGGGGATGGTAAGATTGTAAGAGCACAAGGATGGGAAGAGTAATGATATGCAAGATACTCCACACAAGTTAGGGCCAAAGCAATCATAATTGGACTTTGCATGACCTGAGCTATGTCCAACACATTATTGACCCCACAAAGTCTAGCATGGACTAAAGGCACTAGGATCCTTGGAGGCTAGGGACTGACAGTCACAGTAGTGTTCCTAAGCTTAAGGGGAACACAGGAAAGGGTTCTGGTATATGCCCCTGGGTCCTTGCACCTCATCGGAGAGGAGGACCCAGAGGAGATTTTAGCATGCACAGTAAAGGATGCTCTGGGGATTGGGGGGGAGGCACTGGGAAATGGGGAGGGAAGAGGAGAGGGGGGAGCAGGGGGGTCAAGGGGAGGTGGAGGGAGGGGACCAGTGTACCTGTTAAGTTTGTATGAGCAGAAATAATATATATATATATATATATATATATATCATCCATCATATCATTAAACATATCTACTTCTACTTCCTCAAACATTTTTCCTCAAACTACTTTTCTTAAATATATTTCATTTATTAATTTTTGCATGTGTGTGCGTGTGTGCGTGTGTGTCTGTATGTCTGTGCATCTATGTGTGTATGTGTGTCAGATGGTACTGTGTGTCCCTATGGAGGACTAAGGGTGACTTCAGAAATCATTCTTCATTGCTTTTATCTCCTTTTTTGCTTCATTCTGGGATTTTCCCGCCTCCACTTTCCAGGGCCAGGAGTTCAGGTCACTGCCATTTCTCTTGGTGTTTTTACATGGGATTTGGGATCCAAATTCAGGTCCTTCTGCTTGTGAGGCAGAGTAGTAATCTCTGAACCATCTCTTCAGTCCCAATTATTTTTTGTGCTGAAATAAATTGAAAATATTTTTGAGACAATACAGTATACATTCACTATCCATATTCACCCTAATATACAGAAATTCTTACTAAAATGTTAAGGTAAAATGAAAATTAAATATTTTTCCTTTCTGAAAAGAGACCCTGAGTTGTCCAAAATTTTTGTGAATTAGTCTCCCATTTTTCTTCTTCTTTCTTCCAAGAATGTTAAGTCTCTTTGTAGTTGAAACTGAAAGTCTCCCAGATCAACTTCTAACAACATAGCATATGCTGGATTTCTCAAACATGCATGTATATATATAAAAATCTTAGATTAGCTTCATCATCCCATAGGGGAGTACTTTGCTCATCCCACACTAGCCTTTATTCAACCAACATTTCCTCAAAATCTGGGAAGATTTTGTGTAACAGTTACAGTTTCATTCAAATATTTTTTGAAGAGGTATTATAATGACTAAATACAGAGGAAAAGGTGTGGATAATATTAAGACATGTTATATACACTTGGCTGAGATTGTGTTTTGGGAGAGAATATTTGAAATTTCCCCAGGAAATCATGCTGACCTGGGCTAACTGTTCCTTGTTATTTATTTGCTGTGTTCTGGAATGTTGATGGGGATAAGGTTTTAGGTTACTTGGCTGATAGATGCAAAAGGCTCATCTTGCTTCTTGTCTAGTTCAAGTACACATATACCCCAGACAACATAAAGGTTAGTGTCCATGTAAATAATTAAAATAACATAGATATGTTTATCAAATTCCATTATTTAAGGAGATGAAATTAAGTACACATACTTTAATTACATGTAACAATGGTCTTATGAAGCAATAGAACTCCCTTCCCAAAAAAAGAAAAATTGTGATGCAGTCAGCATTCTGCATTCAACTGAAATCTTAAATTATCAAAACAGTTGCCAGAAGGAAAATAAGAAAAGTCTATGACAATTCATCTGATATTGGCAAATTGTAAAGTCTAAAATGCTCAAATACTGATGGAAAACTAAGCAAAGTTCTCTTATATGCACAGAAGTTAGCATTTCATACATTGCAAGCTATCAGTCCAACCTTCAGCCTGTATCAACATCACTACTTTCACTTATATTGAAAGTTCTGCCTGACTGAAGTAGATATCAGATGCAAAACTTTTCTACTAGTTGGCATCTTCATACATTTTAGGAACAGCAGCACTGCTTAAAGTGCATTTGGTGAGCAAGTGACAGTATTCATGGATGACCTACTGAAATAACATTTACACACTGCCACTCATGCTCAGCTTTGGCCAAAATTCCACAATGGTACAATATGAGATCTAGTTTCAGGACCATTATGTACTATCAAAGGATTTGAAATACAAATGACAAGTTGCCTATTCTGTTCTCAACCTGATCATCTTGCTGAAATCTGGAATAAGATAGTTGATATCACCACGCATGGGGTATCAATAATGAGCATAACCTGTTCAAGTACTGAGTACATAACAGAAGCAAAAACAGTAGACCTATAGATAGGACTACAAAGGAGTCTTCTTATTTTTTGAAATATGCTTTAAATATGATTAGAGAGCTAGGAAGAGAAAAATCTTTAAAGCAAATTTATAAAAAAGGAAAGAATGAGCAAGAGATATACAAAAAGGAAGGAGAGAGAGAGAGGAGGGAAATGTGAACTACTAAATACTAAAATATTCTTTGATGAAAATAAAAATTTGAGGTAAACAAAAAGGACAGGATAACATATTTGATCATTTCACTTAATGGTC
This sequence comes from Typhlomys cinereus, assembly GCA_023101885.1. NCBI lineage: Eukaryota > Metazoa > Chordata > Mammalia > Rodentia > Platacanthomyidae > Typhlomys > Typhlomys cinereus. The sequence goes on along the minus strand of JALPQD010000537.1, from coordinate 640,672 downwards.
TGAATTACAAGTATTGGAGAAGACAATGATACAATGCATAATACTACAATAATTAACTCAAATGACTGAGACTAATCAATGTACAAAGAGGAAAGTTTTATTTTGGTACCAAGTTTTGCAGACTTCAGTCCATGATTAATTGGCTTGTTGGTTTTGTGCATATTGCAAGGCAATGAATTTGAATAACATTGTCAAAGATCAAGCTCCATGTTGTCATGAAGAGAGAGAAAACAAGAGCCACAAACACAGAGAGAGAAGTATAGAGATAGAAAGAGATAGAGAGGGGGTCAGAGACAGAGACATAGAGGGAGAGAGAAAGACAATAGGTTTCCAATAATACAGTCCCCATGTTCTAACTTCTTCCAATTAGACCCTACTTTCTGAAGGTTCTATCATATGCCAAAAGCATAATAGACAAGTTCAAGACTCTAAGGATGCAGGGGGACATTTCAGATTCAATAACAATAAAGAAAGTGGTATAACATTTAATTTAAGAAGAAACAGATGTAACATGGTTAAAAAGTGTGATTCATAAGTATTAAGTGGAAAAAACCCACAATCTCAATAGTCACAGGTAGCAGCAATTAACATGTACAAGGCATTAGCCATTTTTCCAAGGATTCTATCTCCTTTGGTGTGAAACATGACATTGGGCAGTTTATAAAGGGCTCTAAGCAATGCTACTGAGTCCTTACATCTCATTAGAGTGGAGAGCACAGAGGGAAGTTTGATATTCACACTAAAGGATGCTCCAGGGATTGGGGGGGGGGAAGAGGTGGTCACTGGGAGAAAGGGAGAGAGGGTTGTGAAAGGAGGGGGAAAGGGGGCAAGGAGCAAGGGGGTCCAGGGAGGGGTGGAGGGAGGGAGGAGACTGGGGTACCTATTAAGTTTGTATGAGTAGAAAAAAATTAAAATGAAGATTGTTTTCTACTTGTTCCAGGGACAGAAAAGCAAAAATCAAGATGGTGTTTTGTAAGTACCCTCTGGAGTCCTTGTATATTTATGGAGTCTGCTTGCAACAATAATTTTATAGCAAAAGAGATGTAAAAATAACTCTCCACATGAAGGTGTAGCATTCATATCCTCTTCTCCTATTAAAGATCCCATCTCTCATTGTTAATGCTCTAAAGATTTCATTTCAGCATGAATTTTAGAGGGAACATTAAGAATTAAATCATGGAATTGTGCATCTCCCTTTGTTTCACGATGTCATGATTTGAATGGTAGCTGGTGTTAATGTTTGAGAAAGCTGTGGTGCCTTTGAATAGTTATTTAAATATTTAGCTGGTATTAATGTTAAGGAAAGTTGTGGTACCTTTAGGAGGTAGATACTTGCTGGAAGAAGGCATGTCACAGGATGCATGATTTTTGCTTTAGCTCTACTCTGCTTCTCAGGTTTCTCTTGATCTGTCTGTTTTCACGATAGTGATGGTAACCTGAATTTGTCTCCTGTTTCTCTCTCCAGCGATGCTTTCTGCTATGCAATTCCTACCATTATAATAGACTATATGTCCTCTGGATTAATAAAACAAATAAATCTCCCTTTCTTCCTTAGTATTGTCTCACCTCAACAAAAAAGATTGACTGCAGTATATAGCATCTCCAGAAAGTAAGTTTAAGGAACAACGTTTTTTAGATTAAACAATTGATGTGAGGAAGCACAGAGAGATGTTTAAGTAATCCAACTCAGACTTAGTAAGTGACAGACTCTGTAAGTCCAGACTGCTCACTTCTAGAACTAACTATGGTTTTATCAACTTTCGTGTGGCTGAAGAAAAATAACATCTGAAATGTTCTGGTGACAAAACAAATTTCAGCTTTCAGCTTGTGCTTTACAACTAGCCATTTCACCGTGCTGAGTCTAAATAGAGCACTATTTCAAAAGTAGATTTTGAATGCTTAAGTGTAATTTTGGTTTCGTTTTATGGCCAGTAATTATTTATTTAATCTGGGTAATAAGGGAAACTGGCATCCACTTCTCAATTCCTTTAAAAATTTCTGTGAACTATATGTTTTACCATTATGGTACCATTGCCTCCATTGGCAGAAGTTTCCTAAAAACTTCCTTTAACCAGAAGTTAACATCCCCTTCAGCTCCTCCCCATCCCACACCATCCTTCCTTCACCTCTTGCAGACTTTCCTCTTACAAAATTATCTTTGTATACAATTATTAACCCGTGATTTTCACAAAAAGTTTATTTTGTTTTCCTTGATACATTTCAGTCTTTATTACTCATCTTTCACCTGTCCTCTATTTAATTTTAATGTCCATATTTGACATACCGAGCCATAAAACTGGTCACTCTCCATCTGTAATGAAAGATCAATAATGTGGGGATCCACCTGAAGAAGTACACATTAAGCCTTGATAACACCTGTATTCACATATGAGTTCTGAAAAATCAATAAAAAATTCAAATCTATATCCAAACACATTTAATCCAATTCCCTGATATAAATCTACTTATGCAATCACTTGTGATACTAAGAAAAGAGACATTAAAAAACATAAATACCCCAGAGGTTGACATGCAGGAAATACCTTAGGATAAAGCAAATATGTCAATGCAAGATATCAGAAACCAAGGATATTAATTCAATTCCAATCATGAATTCAAATATGAATGGTTGAGAAACCACTCTGGTGTGCTTAATGATGCTTCTATAATTAACATTAGCCTTAAAAGCTTTTAAAATTACAATTATTATTCTAACATATCAAATAAGTTGAAGAAAAATTCCTCTCCCTAAAATCTAGATATCAGTTCAACACTTGAAATCATGACTTCATAACTGAATTAGCAAGAAGCATTCCAAGATGATCAAAGCCCTACAAAACTCTACAGTTTTGCAGGGAGCAGAGATCTAAAAATCCAAGCCCTGTATTATTTTTGTGTGAGCAAACAGATTCCCATTGCTAAAGAAGAAATATTCAACCTCATGAATGATATTCCTCATATTCTCCTCCAAGCTCCTGTATAAACTCCAATGTAAATTTGGTGGTTAGTGTAGTTTATAACATGAGTTTTCCTAATATTGGTTGGCCTATTATGATACTCATCTACACAGTTTTATGCTTAATTTTACTATATCATTAAACTTTGAATATTTATTTTCATTTTGAAATAGTAATAATCTTTTCTGTCCTTACTGTCCCCATTCACATTGTACACATTTAAAACTGATCAGTGTCAATGATCACAAGACAATTTTGTTTTTTGTTTCTATAAACTCTATCCCATCCATGTGACATGGCTGGGACTCCTAAAACTCTAAACTCTTAGAATCTTTACTTGAAGCATTAATAGCTATCCCCCAGAACTAAAGGAACTTACTTTGCTGATATAGAAAGACTCAATAGTTGCTAACAAGCAATCATTTTTGCCCAGTCTCCTTAGAGACAGAAATTTAGGTCATACCTACTGTCAAAAGATGAGAGGCTGATACAATGTGATTGGAATTTGCCTGACCTACACAATAGCTGACATATCAAAGACCTCCCCCCCAAAGTCTAGCAAGAATCACAGGGGAGAAGACAGTAGGATCCTTTCAGGCAAGGAGTAAAACAGTCATCATTAAGTTCCCATGCTAGCAGGCAGCCCAAGAAGGGGCCCCAAATTATGCCACTGACTGAGTCCTGAACCCTTACTAGGGTAGAGGACTCACAGGAGGTTCAGCGCCCACATAAATGGATGCTCTGGGCGATGGGAGGGAGGAAGTAGTATTCAACTGGAAGGGAGGGAAGGGAGTGAGAAGGAGGGGGTAAGGGGGAGAGTGCAATGGGGGAATGACAGGGGAGGGGAGGGGAGAGGAAGAGGAGGAGAGTACCTATTGAGTTTGTATGTTAGGCAAAATAAAATGTGTAATAATAAAAAAGGAAAGAAAAAGAAAGGATTACCAATAATAAAGCAAGTGATATTAAAAAAAAGATGATCGTAACAGGACTTTGCATGACCTGTGCTATGTCCAACACATTATTGACCCCACAAAGTCTAGCATGGACTAAAGGCACTAGGATCCTTGGAGGCTAGGGACTGACAGTCACAGTAGTGTTCCTAAGCTTAAGGGGAGCACAGGAAAGGGTTCTAGGAAATGCCCCTGGTTCCTTGCACCTCATCAGAGAGGAGGACCCAGAGGAGAGTTTGGCATGCAGAGTAAAGGATGCTCCGGGGATTGGGGGGCAGGCACTGGGAAGGGGAGGCACTGAGGGATGGGGAGGGAGGGGGAAGGGAGACACTGGGGGATGGGAAGGGGAAAGGAGAGCAGAGGAGAGGGGCAGGGGGAGGGGGAGGGAGGGAGGGAGGGGACCAGTGTACCTGTTAAGTTTGTATGAGCAGAAATAAATAATAATAAAAAAATAGATTTTTTTTTAAAAAAAGGTAAGTTTAATACTTCCATTAGCATTAACTTATCCTAGCACTTTCTTATGATTTGTTTATATCCAATTATACTCTTTCTTGAGGGATATCATTTGGGACATTTTTAAGACTGTTTTATATCTTTCAATTGATTATTTTAATCACAAATAAAATATTCAGAGAAAATTTTAAAAAAAGATGAGAGGCTGAAAAAGTTGATTTGGAACAAGCCTCCTAATCTATCCTCAACCACTCATCCAAAATGCAGTCCAGATTCCACAGTGCTACATATCATTATATAAGCAATATCCAAGCACTTCTTTATGACTATTGCTTGAGAAAGTTTTGCAGCTATTTGAAGCAGGGTATTTCAATTTGTATGTCTGTCAGAAGCATAATCGTTCTTAAATATGCAAAGATGGTATGATAGTTAGATGCAGCTGCCAATTTGATGGATAAAGGCTAAACTGTGGGCATGTCTATGAAGAATTGATATTTGAGGCAAGTCCTGGGTATGTCTGTGGGAGATTATCTAATTGAAGTGAGTGGAATCACTTACTGGGAAAGTGGAGAGAGGTGGTTCAGTAGTTTGACATGCATGGGCATGTTTTGACAGGATTGCTATGCAGACATTCTGACAAGAAAGAAAGTTTGCTTCTCTCTTTCAGCAATTCCTGTGGATATGCACAGCTAATGGTGTTGCTATGAAATCTCCTTCCAAGCTGAACTAGGAAATGTAACAAGAATCACAATCAGTATAAATAAATACTTCTTTCCTTAGGTTATATGCTTTTAAATTTATCAGCAACATGAAGACTGAATTTTATACATGAGAAATGGGGTGTTGCTGAAAAAAATTGGGATATGTGTACTTTAAGCTAATTTATTGGAGAAATGTGGAAATGCAGAAGGATTTTTTTTATCTAGAAAAGATGTGTAGCAACATTGGTGAACCATTTAGAAATTAGTAATGCCAAGAAAAATATGAATTGTTTATACTCAGCATGCAATAAAGAGATCAAGGACTTAGGCAAAGTTGAATTTTGAGAAAAATGGAGCAGTTTGTTTCGTAGGTCAATGAAAGCTTGGGCTCATTTATAAACAAAAAGCCTACTTAAGCAGTTTGCTACTCTTTTGAGGTGGCTTCCTAGAAAAGGGTTTTTCTAGATTTAACACATAGAAGTTGATATACCTGCCATTCGAGGAATTCAGGCTACATCTCAACCCCACAGCACAATTTGCCAAAATTGTCCAGACAGTACTGGTTTTATGCAAAGTTAAGAGGTTTAATGTAGAACATCTGAGGCTTGATACTACCAAATTTGTTTATAGCTAAAACACAGAATGCAGATGTTGGTGGTGCCAGAAGCATGGATACAGATTAGAAATAACTCAGAGTGAGGCTGAGATAGTTAATTCTGGTTGTCAACTTAACACACCTGACATTAACTAAGGTTTACTGAGACCACCTGAAGAAATTATCTGGATCAATACATTTACAATACAAAAACCAGCCATAGATTCAATTGGAATCTCTCAGTAGTGGACCATATAAAAGGAACTATAGAACAGGATACTTAGAAGAAGAGAGACTGTCCAGGAATTCTCTAGCCATCAGCCATCACCCACTAGCTTCATGTATGGGAGTGACTTAGTCTGAGTACAGCTTTGACCAACCAGTCATGCCACCTCCACCATGAAAGACTATATCTCCCCTCTGGAACCAGAAGGTGAATAAATTGACTTTTCTTCTTTAAGTTATTTTACTTTGGGAGTACTCGCACAGCAATAGTTAAGAGTAACCATTACAGAAGCTATGTGTCCTGGGAGGAGAAAAATATAAGTGATAGCATTTTCCATTATATTATAGATGACCAAACTACATGATAAGAAATAGAAGATGGACATTGAACTTCAGGATGTAGTACTTATCAAGCTGTTTTTAATGCCAGACTTTGGTCTTAATTTTGAATTGCCTTTAGTCTTAATATTTATTTTATATTTACCTTTCAAAATAAGAATATTTATTGTGTGCTTTTTTATGCATAAGGTATTTAACTTCGTTTAAATTTAAAGAAGCTTATAATAAAAAGATTTGGGTCTTTTATATTGTTTCATCCTTATATTTGGAAACTTTCATACACAAACAAACTAAATTTATGTGTCTTTGCTTCCCACCTCCTTCTCCTCCCACTCCCTTCTTGACCACCCTCATCCTCTTAAATCCCTTCTTCTCTCACCACCTTCCTGTTCTCCACTCCAGCCATTTCCTCCTCATTCCCATGTCCCTCAGCATGTATGTCCACAGTGCTTTACTTGAGATGCTTGTAACAGCAAGTACCTGGACATCCATGTTAGCACAAATATCTGACAAGGGACAAACTCATGAGTAGAGAAGTTCCTTTTCTCTTATCCAACATATTTCCCAAAGAGTCTTTCTGTTTAGTGTTTAGTATCATAAGATACAAAAATATTGTGAACATGTATCAGTTACCTTTTGAATGCTGTGAGATACCACTCAAAGTCAAGCAACTTAAGAGAGAAAGGGAGATTTATTCAACTTGTTGCTCCATAGAGGAAAAACAAAAAAAGAGTGACTGTCTGGAAAAAACTGGAGGCAGCTTAAGTGACATCCTTCATAGACATTGGGAGCTTTAAATTGGGAGCTTTAAACTGTCGGTTGCTAGAATAGACTAATTAACTGAAGTAGGACAGGGCTATCCAAACTCCTATTTCCCACCCCATGACTGCCTTACTACAGTCCTCCTACAGTAGGTAGGTAACTATTCCTAAAGGTACTATGACCTTCAAAACAACTGGAGATTCAAACACATGAGTCTGTGGTGGACAACTCACATTTCAAACCATGACACTTCACCCTGCCCTCCACAGGCTCATTGCCATATCTTTATGCAAATCATACCATACTCAATCTGTCTTTAAAAGTTCTCAAAGATTCCATCAGTAGTTTCAACAGTCCAAAATCCAAAGCCTCCTGTAAAAATCAAAAGGCTAGTTACATTCTTCCAACTTACAATGGTACAGAATAAGCATTCTTGTTCCAAAAGGGAGGAATGGGTGACATATTCAAGAAAGATCAAGACTAAAAGTAATCATGACAGACTCCAAATCCTGCAGCTCCATGTCCAACAGGAGACTTCCATGTTTAAATCATCTCAGTTCCAAAGTACTTTGGTTCCACAATTCCAATGTAATTGCCTAAAGAACTCATCAATGTTTTAGGCTGGCTCCTTCTATTCACTCTCTTGGACTGGCTCTTCTCACAATGCATTGCTTTCCTTGGCAGATGTCCTACATTGGCTCTGGCATCTCTAACATTTTCATTACTCAAGGGCAAACCAGGTTTTAATATCACAGCACAAAATACCCTCCCTGGGTCTGTCTTCCAGCTTCTTTTCACACACTTCCTGGTTTTTGCCATTCTCTGAAACCTTGGAAAAGAGATCCATGAACTCCTTCCTCTTGTATTTTTGATGTCTCTAATATCAGGACCATGACCACATGCATGATTTTTCCAGGTTTTGCTATAACCTCAAGGCGGAGATTGGCCCCCTTGAATCACATTGTTTGGCTTCTCTGCCCTGACTATTGACAAAATCTCTATCTCTTTTAGACTGTTATTTCAGAGGAAAAACAGAATTTTCCTTTAGAAATCTACCTTGCATTCTATGGGTGGGAACTATAGCAGAGGATCTTGCTCTCATTGTGTAACCTCTTCTATTATTCAAACTGAGAGCAGGCTTTGATTCACTAATGGAGTTCATCTCTTTAACAATAGTTACCTTTTACTGTCTGCCTTCTCTGTAGGCTTGGTTTCACATTTTCATTCATCAAAATTTATAATTTCATCATTTCTACCTGATTCCCTGGTCTTTTTCCTCTAACTCCAAGCAAGAGCACTAAAAAGTAACCATGCTACACTGTCAAAATAGTCTGGCTTTGAAACTTCTTGCACCAAACATTCGAATTTAAATTAAGGCAAGCTTTCAGGAGGAGAGCAAAACACTCTGACAATGCACCACTCCATTTGCCCCTCATCCAGTTTTCACTATAGTATCTGCTACTCTCTGGACCACCACAAGCTGGTTTTCCACTGCCTGTGTCTCCAACATTACATTTCTCTCTTCTAAACTTTCTCAAGAATGATCTTTTTAGCCCCATCTTGAAGACACAAATGCTTTCCCAATACAAAGTCCCACTATCCTCTTTATCTCTCCCAACAAACACTTCCAAATACACACTGGTCTCATTACAACACTGCCCATAATTGGGCAGTTTTAGAGCACTCATGCTAGGACAGTCTTGGAAGGTCATCCCTCACTGATGGGATAACCCAGAAGGAAAATACCCTTTGCCAGCTTGCCCCAACCATCTGTTCATAAAAATATATGGAGATTAGTTCTCCATTGTAGGTAAGCCCTACCATGAGGTCAGACACAAGATCAACTAAGTTAGGCTCCAATAGGAACAGACCAATGAGATGTAGAGGACCAAAAGTTCAAATCAGGTTTATAGAAATTAGAGCTAACCAGTGAGGAAAAGCCATTTTTCCTAGACTTGCTAAGAGTATAAATATACCTGACCCTGGCAACCATCTTTGGTGCTAGCCCCTCATGGTACTCCACATCTGGGTCTGTGAGTTACTTTCCATCTCATTGCCCCTCATTGATTACAAGCCTGGAGTCCATGTTCTCCAGAGTGCCCTTTCGCCTCATGGTATTCCATGTATGTAGTCTGTGAATTCCATTCTTTCTCTCCTCTGATAAACTCTGTCTTAATCATCTATACGTGTTCTGGTTTCAGTCTTTGGCTCTTGAACACAAGAACCTGGATACATACAGACTCCAGAGTGACCCTGTAACTATAGTGTTGGGTACCAACTTCTCTCGGTTTCACAAACAACAACTTCACTTTTTGGCACCAGATTCTCAGTCTCACATACATAACCCACTTCTCTGGTACCAATTCTCTATTGCTGTGAGACAATATTCAGGCTCAAAAAACTTAAGGAGAGTAAAAGGATATTCATTAAGCTTACAGTTGCAGAGGAGAGATATAGTAGTTTATGGTGGGAAAGGCATGACTGGCTGGCAGAAGCTAGAAGCAGACAAAGTCACTGTAGATATAATGAAAGCTGAAAGCTGTTGTTGCAAAGCTCAAGAAAAGACTCATTAACCAAAGCAGAGGAGAGCTAACCAATTTCAAGGTATACCCTTTGTGACTGCCTTCTTCCAGCAAAAGCTCCACTTTCTAAAAGTACCATAACCTTTACAAACAACTAAAGATTCAAACTTATGAGTCTGTAAGGAATAACTCACATTTCAATTGTTGGAATTTAATTGTTAAAGACTGAACACATTAAAAGTGAACTATGAGTACTTTTCAACTTGGAATATGAGAATTTTTTAAAAATTTTTTTAATTTTTATTTTATTATTATTTATTCAACTGTGTGCATGTGTGTGTGTATGTGTGTGCGCGGTGTGTGTGTCTGTGTGTGTGTGTGTGTCTGTGTATGTGTAGAACCACGGACGAATTCGAGAACCACCATGGATGCCTCCACCTCCTTCTGCCCCGGGATTCACAGGCTCCGCCCTACCAGGACCAGAAACGCAGGCCACCCCCGCTTCTGCCTGGCGTCTATAGGTGGGATCTGGGATCCAAACTCAGGACCTTCCGCATGCAAGACGGAGGCTTAACCCCTGAGCCACCTCTCCAGCCTGGAATATGAGAATTTTTAACAATAAATTATATGTGTTTTATATCATAAGATGAATGTTCTATCTATTGATATAAAAGTTGAAAGCTATGGTTCATACGTCATATATTTGGACGCCAAATTGGCAATAGGTACAATATGCTACTGAGATGTGGGTATCAACTTCACAATGGAAGGCTAAGCTCTGGGCATATCTGAGAAGAAATGGAGCAAACCTCAAACATGTCTGTGGAGGTTATCTTACTGAAGTGAGAAGATTCAGCCCTTATCAGATAGGGTAATTTCCTAAGTAGACAGATACTATGTAGATGCTTTGGCATCTTTAGCTGACTCACAGACTGGCAAATAATAAAGTTTACCCCTGTATCATCAATTCCTGTGGCTATGGTAATGTCAGTTCCATTGTTAACTGGTGTTATAAACTCTCCTGACAAGCTAGATTATGAATTGTAGCAAGAATTTAACACATAATAAATCCCTTCTTCTCCTAAAAAGTTGGGTCATATCAGCAGGAAAAAGTACATGAAGGAAAAGTACAAGAGATGGTATATTGTTGAACTTTCTACCCATGTGACAATCAGTATACCCAACATTGTAAAGATTTATTTTGGTTTATATTTTCATGTATTACAGGCTACATTTCTGTGGTCTAGTGCATATGGTTAGGCAGAATAACAAGGTATAATGAAGGTGGTAAAAGAGAAGTAAATCTTATGCTGTCCAAAAAGCAAAGAGCAAGTTCCCAATATCTTCTTTAAATTCATATCCCATGACTTAACTATTTTCTATGAAACTTCAACTTGTAAAGGTCTGTTGCAGTCCGCCGGCATGGCATGGTTGCTGATAAATGACCAGAACACAGCTTAAGGGAACAAGGAGTTTACTTTCTTAAGATAGTCCGGTTACAGTTCATAGTCCAGCTTGATGGGAGAACACACACCAACACCAGGGCCGAGGGAACTGGCCACCATAACGGCTGAGAGATGGACAATCCTTACTTGCCAGACCAGCATGTCTGGCCAAGTATACAGAAGGATGCCAACTCTCTCAATCAGCTCTCTGTGATTTATCCAGGGCCTAATCCCACCCACCATGGGCTGGGTCTTCCCCAGCAGCCAGACAATCTCCTTCAGGTTTGCTCTGGGCTTAACTCAACCATCAACTCTCTACACCTGTGTCCAGAGCTCAAACCCTCAAGAGTCAAGTTGACACCTGTGCTTAACTATGACATTCCAACCCTTGTCAACTTGACACAAAAACAATAGCACTTTTAAACTGTAACCTTTCCTTGTCCCCACAGATGTTAAAATATAAATACATTCCATGGACAAATTTAAAATGTTCTTTCATTAAAACTTCAGTTCTAATATTTTAAAAGTTCAAAGTTTCTTAACCTTAAAACTCTTAAATCAGAATAAATTACTTTAAAACAGATAAAACATTAAAACAGAAGGATCTTAATAAGAAAACATTAAAAAGAACAAAGTCCAGCAAATCACCGCATCCTGTACTTCAATGTCCATCTTCTGCTGCTCATCACGTAATCAAGGCGGCTCAAAGATTCGAGTCATTCCCAGTCCCTGTCTGCAGCTTGAAGTTGTAAGAGCAGAGTTTCTTTGAACCAGGCTGAATCTCTACTCGCATTTGTCCTCAGCAGCAGTCCCACAGTTCTGGCATCTCAAATACAACTCTGGGTTCTCCTCTGCAGCTTTAAGCTTCACCATCTCTTGCAGGACTCTACGCCTGCCATTCGGTGCCAAGCTTTTGCTGCTCTCCATGAACCCTTCAGTACACGAAAACCAGTTATCACTTGAGGGACGCTGCCAGATTCCGAAGCGAAGTTGAAACGCAGCTTAGTCCACTGTGTGTGTGTGTGTGTGTCTGTGTATGTGTAGAACCACGGACGAATTCGAGAACCACCATGGACGCCTCCACCTCCTTCTGCCCCGGGATTCACAGGCTCCGCCCTACCAGGACCAGAAACGCAGGCCACCCCCGCTTCCGCCTGGCGTCTATAGGTGGGATCTGAGATCCGAACTCAGGACCTTCCACATGCAAGACGGAGGCTTAACCCCTGAGCCACCTCTCCAGCCCGGAATATGAGAATTTTTAACAATAAATTATATGTGTTTTATATCATAAGATGCACCAACTTCAACGCGCTGACGCTGGAAAAACCTCTCTTCTAGGCAACCAAACTTGCAAAGGGCAAGAAACAACTTTAACTTGGGCTTTCGGCCCCTGAAGGAATCTGAGCTTCCAAACCATGAACTTGCCATACGGTGGTTTCCACGTCCTCCACTGTCTCAGTGCAAGTCACTAGGTTTTCCTCCACTGATACTCATTTGTCCAACAGTAGCAGATATTCTGCTGCCTGCCCTTTGCACATCCATACCTTCAAGGCTGCCAACACAGCTCTCCTCAATCAAGCAAACCAGTCCATCGTCTCTCAATTCAACTTTACCAAAGTCCTTGTTCCCCTCCTCAGAAACTGGGCCCAAACAATGTCTCTCAGCAACTGGCCCACTAAATGCTGAAGAACGGTATTTGTAAATCCGCAAAGTGAAAATTTTCAAGAATTTCCAACTTTGTCCAGCAGAACCGTTCAAAAGCCACAAAATCCACATAGTCAGATTTATCAGCAACACCCCACTTCCTGGGTACCAAATTCTGTTGCAGTCCGCCAGCATGGTTGCTGATAAATGACCAGAACACAGCTTAAGGGAACAAGGAGTTTACTTTCTTAAGATAGTCCGGTTACAGTTCATAGTCCAGCTTGATGGGAGAACACACACCAACACCAGGGCCGAGGGAACTGGCCACCATAACAGCTGAGAGATGGACAATCCTTACTTGCCAGACCAGCATGTCTGGCCAAGTATACAGAAGGATGCCAACTCTCTCAATCAGCTCTCTGTGATTTATCCAGGGCCTAATCCCACCCACCATGGGCTGGGTCTTCCCCAGCAGCCAGACAATCTCCTTCAGGTTTGCTCTGGGCTTAACTCAACCATCAACTCTCTACACCTGTGCCCAGAGCTCAAACCCTCAAGAGTCAAGTTGACACCTGTGCTTAACTATGACAAGGTCCCACCACTTGAAAAGTGCACTTAGTGGGCAATGAAGTTTTCAACATATTGTCTTCAAGAACAATTGGCATCTGCACTATAACATATGAGATAAGAGCCATTTCTTTAAATGATGTATAGAACCAAAATTGTATTATTGGGAAGAAATTTATTATCATATGTGTGTGTATATGTGTCTTTTATTCATTATATCCATATGCTAACTCTAGGCATTATTATCCAATCAGATCCTAAAATACCTTAAAGAATCCATATTAAGAAGTAGCTAATTATGACTTTAAGCATGTATACTACATTCTGATTACTTTCATTCTTGTGCTCTCTTATTTTCTTTCCACTCCAGTCAAAATTTCATTCCTAAAAATTTCTTTACTAGTCATGGGTTTTAGTATAGGTTTTTGACCCAGGAAATTTTAATGGGTCCTTTCTGTGACTGTTTGAAACCTTCTATTTTAGTCTAGTAGGCTCCTTATTAGATATACAAATGAAGCAATAAATCAACCCTCTCTCAGAAGACTGTCAGAGGCCAACATTCAGCAAATGGGCACAGGACCCCTAAGTTTTACCCTAGTAATGACTGACTGTCAACAGGGTCAGTCTTATGCAGACCTGTGCAGTAACCATACCTGAAGTGAATTCATGATTATGAACTGTGTTATTTTGGCAAAATGACATTTCATAGCTTTTGAATCTGTCTTTTGGGTCTTTAATTACATCTGCCCCAATTCTATGCTGTTCCTTCAAATTTAGATGGTATAAATGACTTAATTGAAGCTGAAAACTCCAGTTTTCCTAATTCTCAGCATATTGATCAGCTGTAAGACTTCTACAAAAGACAACATCTCTGACTGAAGCTGAGAGCAGAATTTGTCTATGGGTATAAATGCAGATAATTAGAAGGAAGTATGACACTATGTGATTTCAGCTTGACAAAAATAATGACTTACCCTCAGGGCGGCTATGATCTTCCAAACATCAAGTTTTGACAGGTTAATAGCACAAGCATGAATCCCCTCCTGTTAAGCAGGCCTCAATTCCAATCAGAGAGTGATTAGTTGCCTCCACAACAGTTGTGCTCCATTGTGCAAGCAGAATCAGTCAGTAGATAAGTATTGTTCACAGAGTTCATTGCTAAGTGCAAACTTTTATGCTTTTTCATTCCCAGCACCATGCACATGAAGATTACCTAGTACGGGGAGACCTTGCTTTTCCATTCGAGGTTGATTTCTCTATTTCTTGCAACCAGGTGACATGTTGTCTTCAGTAAAAGGGACTTATCTTCTAGTTCCTGGATATGTTACTATTCCTCCCTATTGAATGGGAATGTTTATTCTGTGCCACTATATATTGGATGTACACTTATTTTTAAAAATTATGTAAAAATCACTATCAAGAGAATAGACATATTTTGAACAGTGTTTGGGTTGCTATAGACTATGGGGACACTTAAGGTTGGGTTGAATGCACTTTGTATCATGAAATAGTCAAGAGCCTATGGGGGCCAAGAGACAGAATATCATGATTTGAATATGAATTGAACACCCCCAAAGGCCCAAATGTATGAATATTTGGTCCCCAACTTATGGTGATGTTTGTGAATATATTACTTTTAAGAGGCGGAGTCTTGCAGAAGGATGTACATCTTGGGGACAGGCTTAGAGGTTTTCCTATTTCATCTCAGCTTTCTTTCTCTTTCTCTCTTTGACTTCTAATGTCCTCTGTGACAGGAACATGCTTCTTGTTTCAGGTAATTTAAAACCTTAAGTTTAAAGTAAATTTAAGTAACTAATATGTAGCAATTGAATGGCCAGATTATATTTAGCAAAGTAGAATATCAAAACATAATTTTAAGGTGATATACGTCTTTCTACTTATGTTTATTACAGCAAATCTGCATAGTTTTAGATCTCAGGAACCTCTTTATTAAAAGATAAGACATACAGTTGTGATGTCTGCCGATCTCTTATAAAAACTTGATACATGAAAGAAAGATGTGCTATGGTTTTGCTGGGAAAACAAAAAGAAGTTACTGTGTTTACAGCACAATGCATTTTTGTGAAAACTACTCTAGTAGTAGTAACAGTGGCAGAGAGAAACTATTTTTATGCAAAGTATGCAGGAAGCTTTCTGGTTAAGGAAAAAGAAAGTAACTTTTTTCTAAGGTTTAAGAGGGTACTTTTCCAGAATGACAATGAGGAAAGAATGTGACAAAACCCAAAAGGTTATAGAAAGTTGTACAAGGCTCCTTGAAAGGGAATTTACTTTGTCATGTTCAAAACAAGCAAAGATTGAGCTGATTTTTAAGATCATTCTTAAAAAGTGCTTTAGCTTTAAAATTTATGTATCTCCAGGCTACAAGAGGTTGTATTTGTTCCCTTGTAAAAGTAGCAAAATTTTCTTGCTTTTGGTCTAATTTAAATTTAAAAAATTTTTTAAGATACTTTTTAAAGTCTGTATGTTCTTTGTCACTTATTTAATGAACATTGTTACTTGCTAATCTAATGTTCAAATCAAATATTATCTAATTATTTAATCAAATGTTCAAATATCCTGGCCAATTTGGAATATTGCTACATTAAAATCAAATCACAGTTGATGTATCATACTTATGGTAATGAACTGTATTGAGACTACCTGCCTCAATAAGTGCATCAAAAGAATCAAATTAGCTTTAAAAAAAAAAGAAAAAGAACCTTTTTTTCTAGGTGGCCACACACAAATAGAGAGTGATCTAGTGACACTTGAAGTTCATTTCAGTGGTGTATAAGAAAAGTGAGGGTCCCACTGCATTCCAGCTTCTGATTAAGTCTGTCACTGACTGACAATCTAAATTTTATGTACAATTGACGAAATCACTGCAAAGTTGCCAGCAAAACAACTCTACTATGTTTCTTGAGAAATATATGAAACAAGGGCACTGAAAAATCAGATGGAATACTTTATAAAGTCTTGAAATCTCTGAGTTTTAATCTTATCAGTACTCCTTTCTCAGCTATGAATCTTATTACCTTGCTTATAAACAAAACTTCTAAATAAATGGGAGGTTAGTAAATAATATCTTTTTTGCATAACTTTTAAATTTGTTTATTCTTCAAAATTATATACAAACCTTTATAACCAGAGTTGTAGATTGTACCCTTTTAATAGTGTAACCTCAGAAGGCAAACAGTTCTATATATGAGTATTTCTGAGAACTAAGCATGAAGCTGGCTTAATGTGAACTTTCTCCTAAACTTTTAAGCATTGTCTATTTTGTATTTTGCATTTGTATTTATTTTATATTCCACTGAAAAGACTAAATATCCCCATCAATAAAATTATTATCTTGAATGACATGATTTATTTTAATAAAAATGACTTCATTATATTTCCAACTTTTTTCATTCATATATCTCTTTTTAAAAGCATTGGCTGTTAACTGGCTCTTCTGAACAATTGGGTTCACAGGTTCTTGGCTATGCAATCAAATATTTGAAAAGTTCAGAGTTGAGGTTGAAAGTTTTCATTCAAATGGGAAAGTAGCAGAAACAGGTAGATAGGCTGAGAAACAGCAGTGACCTTGGGAAAGTACCATGGATTCATTAGGTTTCTTTTACCTGTTCCCCACCAACAAGATTCAGTCACTTTTCCTTAATACCAGAAGAGAAAACATTTATTCAGTGTGGCCAAATTTGGTAAACTGACAAAGAGATCCAGCAATCTAACCCAAGTCATCTTCAATATACTACCATGAGATTAAGGTTGAACTGCAGAGCCAGACTCTCTAAGCATTCTCAACTTGCCTGTCACTGACCCATCAATGATTCTGTTGTAAGGTAGTCTAACAAGCTTCAAACTTTTCTGGGAGAAGTTTCCCCTCTGGCTCATCAACATTTTAGGCTTTCTCATCTTTCAACATGAGATTCCTGAGGGAATTCCATTTACCTGGGAGATCATTGTTTCAGTAATGAAAAGACTTACTTGACTGTGTGGCAGGATTATTCACTAGGCAATTATTATCTGAGCCTGTATAGATCTAGAACAGTTGAACATAGGCAAGAAGTTTGCATGTATTAATCACTTACATTCTGCTCTTGTTATGGATGTGATGTAAAGAGGTTCTTCTGGTTCTGTTGCTGTGACTATCCTGCCACAATGGACTAAAACATGCAATTTGTGACCTGGAATATGTTCTCCTAAGTGACTTGGGTGAGGTATTTCATTGCAGCAACTTGTGATGAAAATGAAACATGTATACCATGTTGTGGATACATATGAGTTGGTAAACAGAAGTACCTTGCTTCAAGGAGAGATTGGCCCTCAGGGCCTTCATTAATAAGAGTGATTCAAAGTGGCCTTAACTCCCTTTCTAGCATGAAGTGCCAGGCCACAAATCACCCACAGCAGAGGAGTGACTATATGTTTTCCCAAAATGAGATGGCTGAGTCTGGTCTTTGTGATGTCTCATCTAAATCAAAATTTCCTTGAAAACACCTGCAAATCTATTCCATACAACTATAGAAAAGGACTGTGTCAGATACTTGACACATTTCTCATGAAATTGCTTTAAATAACTTTGGAATTATTTCTATAGATTTGACCTGGGAGCTATGAAGCTCCAGAAGAGGAAGAGTAAGTTCAGAAAATAACTAATCCTAGATCAAGCTGGAAGAAATCAATTAGATAAAAATGGGTAAATTAATTAGTAAATAAGAGTTCAGTGAAGCTGGCTTAATGTGAATTTTCTCCTAATGTATCATACACCAAGTCTTTTCATTACTGAATGTTGTTAATATGATAATGGTTCACATAGTTCCCCAGAGCTCTGCCTTCTGTTGCCAAGTCAACACATATATATCTAATTAGCATGTACATATACAAAGAATATGTATATATGAATTTTTGTAGGTTTTGTAAGAAAAAGAAATTTTTAAAATCTAAAGACAGGCAAAAACTGTAACAAACAGTTCTCAGAAAAAGAGCCCCTTCACTCCAACCCCAGGATTCCAGGAAAAAGGCCAAGTACATGTGGCCAGGCCAGATACCAGGAAATACCCCCACCCTCAGAGTTCCAGGAAACACACTCAACCCCAGGTTTCTGGGTAAAACTGCCAAAACGTGCTGCTGTGCTCTTTGCCGCCCAGCCCTTCGCGCCATTCCCTTCGCGCTTTAGCATAAGCCAATCAGTTTAAAAGTTAAGTGTTTTGGCCAATCATTTTGTAACTGCATGTAACCTCCCTGCGAAGAGGGTATAAAAGGTGTGTGCTTCTTAGGCTGGGGGTCGACTCTCTGCTTCATGTGGAGCGACCCCAGCATGGTGGAATAAAATCCTCTTGCTTTTGCTTCGGACCCGGATCAGTGAGTGTTTCTGTGGAGGCCCGCTTCCTGACGTAGGGCCTTAGGGTCTTACAGTTTGATACTTGATATGCGTGA
Source organism: Typhlomys cinereus (assembly GCA_023101885.1). Lineage (NCBI taxonomy): Eukaryota > Metazoa > Chordata > Mammalia > Rodentia > Platacanthomyidae > Typhlomys > Typhlomys cinereus. Next base: position 622,073 of record JALPQD010000537.1, on the reverse strand, counting down.
TAGTTATATTCAAGTATCAACCTGATAGCTGCTGGCTGAGTTTTGCACACAACTGTGAAGAATTTATAGTTAAGGCTAGCCCTTGTGCAAGACTGCAGGACAGTGTCTAGTTGGTGTGAAAGACACAGCCCATAGTAGGTGGTGCTTTCCAGTGGGCAACATGAAAAAAGAAGCATAAAAAGGAAGAACTCACCCTCTCTTTTCCCCTGTTTTGACTAGCTTGTCAAGCTTGCTAGTAATCTGCTGTCATCTTTCTTCCTTGCTACTGCAGTTCTTTGCTATTGCAGTTCTACCCTCCAGAGTAACTGTGTGTCAAAGGCTCTTCAGGAATACCTCAGTCTTTAGAAACTGACAGGGAATGTTGTGAGACTTTTCAGGGATCCCCAGATCTTCAGATCCAGATTGAAGCTACAGACAAATACTGTAGGGCTTTTTTAATCTTGTAAGTCAATATATACATGAAATTATATATATATATATTATATCCATTCTATTAGCTCTGTTTCTCTAGAGAACCTTCACTTATACAACATATCAGTATCTTAACTAGAAAGGGTTTTGTAACCATCTTTGAAATCTGCATATTTAGAAAAATGGTGCCTTGTTTCTGTCCCTGAGGGGACTTAATGCTTAAGCGAATTCACTAAGTAAACAAAGTCCATGGAGAGTATTTCATGAAAATACATTGCATATGAGATGCTAGGAGTATTCAAAGAGTATTTTTAAAATAAAAATCTTCCTTTTTATACCTCAAAAAAAATTAAAGATATTTTCATCCATTTTGCTTTTTGAAATCCACTAGGATAGATGTCTTCAGAGTTTACCTCATAGCTCTTCATTTTACTATATCATTTATATTAGTATTTCTCTTTCACTAATAAGCCTCTCTTTTATATTCATTTATATATCATTATATATATATATTTATTTATATATCATATTATCTATGAGATTCTTAAATACCTGTGTCATTGCATCTCAAAAAAATGATCCACTTTATTTTGCAGGAACAACATCAAAGCTTTCAACAATACTCCTTAGATTTGCTTGTTGGCTGTCTTTATAGTGTCCTCTGGGTTGATGTTGGGTCCATTCAAGTTGAAGGTTAGAAGTAACTGGCAATTTTGAACTTCATGAGTCTCTCTTCCAGAAAAGCAATAACAATTAAGAAATGAACCACATCTTGCATTTTCCCCAAAATAGCTTAGTGTGAAGATATGTTTACCTATATGACTTAGGAACAGTTATGGTAATGTCTTTATTTAGCTATGGAAAGAAAGGTCATCTAGATGCCAAATCTTAGTCTCAGTTTCAAAAATGACACCTATAAGCTATCTTCAAGCGAATAGCTAAAGTTACATATAAATATGTTAGTTGGCTGGCTAGGATTTTCCTGGATTACAAGAACAGTCCCACCTGTAAAAACAGCTAATGGATAATTTATCTACATCCTGAAGAAGTATTAAATGATGAAATCAACTTGTATACATACATACATAAAAATGTCCTCTCTATTATGAATAACTAAGTATGATCAATAATGTTTTAATTTTTGTCCTGTTTCTGTGATAAATACTGTAACCAATACAACTTAAAGGAGAATAGTTTATTTATTTCAGCTCACAATTTCAGACATAATCCTTTATAGTGGGGAAATCAAAGCAGCAGGAGACTGAAGCAGATAATCACATTGCATTCATAGTTGAAAAGCAGAGAGCTTGAGAGCATGTTTTCAGTTATCTTAATCCTTTTTCTCACTCCAGGACTCAATTTCAATGAATAGTACTTCTCACATTTAAGCTAGGTCTTCCATATAAATTAATGTCATCAAGGCAATCCCTCATAGTCAAGAGGCTAACTTCAATCTATATAAGCTACCACAGGCATTCCCTAAGGTTCACCCCCCAGGTGTTTATTAGAGTTTTGCCTTTGAGGCTACTATTAAACACAAGTTTTAGATCAAGCGATTATTTCTAATCCAATTACATTACATTAAAAAATGTACACATCAATTAAAGTGAAAAGAGTAAAAACATTACAAAAATAGAGAAATATCAAATGTTGAAATTAAAATAATTCAGTATTAATATGAGATAAAATAAACTTGAATGTAAATTGATACAAAAGAATTCATAGTTCAACACTCAGAAAATTATTACATAAATATATCAGAATATTTGTTAAATTGACATTAGAAAATCATTCTCAAAATTCATCCAAAAGATACATCTGCTAGTAAGATACAGGTGTCAACATGAAAACTGAAGTCTGAACTGTGGGTACATCTGTGAAGAATTAGTAGTAAAGGCAAGCCCTACACAAGTCTACAGACGACTACCTGACTAATGTGGGAGAATCCAGACCTTTTAGAGTAGAACCAGGTAGATTACATGGAATGAGGTGGTTCAGTATTTTGCCATAATTTGACACACTTGTTTTTAATTTTTAAAATGTTTTAATTTCTAAAGTGAAAGTCATTTTGTGCCATTTGAGGATCAGAATGTTTAAATGCAACACCAGCTCCTTAAGGAAAAAGCAGATATCTATGATGTATCTCCTTGCAAAAGAGAATTCAGATTTACAATTAACATGAAAATCACGTATCAAACTTGAAGAGGAGTCTTCAGCATACATTCTCCTAGTTATTCACTGTCTTAGTATGTTGTTTTCAAGAGTCTTGATAAGTATTTCTCCTCAGTAACTTCACCTTTCCACACCATGGAAGTACAGGTTCTAAATCTCCTTGTCAATACCAGTAAATAGGTATGCAGGCCATGATAAAACTAAAAAAGATGCAGACAACAACAAAATATATTTAGCTGTTTGGGAGGTAGTTAAGAGAAAATAAAAGCACCAAGCAATGTTAACAGATTCAACAAGGATGTTAAATTCCCAACAATTAAATTGATAATTTGGTCCTTAGCAGAAATCATGCTGAGCAGAGGTCTATTGTCTAAACCACTAGTACTATAGGTCTGTAATAAAGTCCTCCATGTTGGGGCTGCCTGGCTTGTCCTAAGACACTCAAAAGCAAGTCCACACTAGCTGGCAAAGTCTCAATCCCACTCCAAACTTCTGCTGCTCATGACACCCACAATTTGGCATACTTTTAAAGACTCATAGTCTGGCAATTAATGTTTGTTTCTCTCTCAGGAATCCCTGTGGATATGATGTGACTAGATTCTTCAGTTCCTGGTGTTTGCATGAACTCTCTATTCAAGGTGAACTATGAACTGTAATGGAGAATCATTAGCAAAAAATGAAATCCTTTGTTCTCCTAAGATGTTGATTATGAATTTATGAGCATCGTACAAATTGCAACAAAGATAACACTAACATTTTCTAATTTTAGATATTAAATCAATAAATACTCTAGAACAAACTGCTAGGTTCTAAACCTATTTTCAAAAGGAGACAAAAATAGGGGGCTGGAGAGGTGGCTCAGGGGTTAAGCCTCCGCCTTGCAGGAGGAAGGTCCTGAGTTCGGATCCCAGATCCCACCTATGGACACCAGGTGGAAGTGGGGGCAGCCTGCGCTTCTGGTCCTGGTAGGGTGGAGCCTGTGAATCCCCGGGCAGAAGGAGGTAAAGGCGGTCCATGGTGGTTCTCAAATTTGTCCGTGGTTCTACACATACACAGACACACACGCGCGCACATACACACGCACATGCACACAGTTGAATAAATAATAATAATAAAAAAATTTAAAAAATTAAAAAAGGAGACAAAAATCAAGAGCAATATGATATGTCAAAAAATTTTTCTCTATCATTATAGTTTAGCAGCCCAAGATGCACACCACCACACAGCAGGAAACGCTGGCCAGGTGTTGTAGGACACCTGATGAGCAGAACACCTAAGACTCCATGTCCCACACAGCCTTTGGATATTGACAGGAACTGTACAGAGGCAGAGATAGCATTTAGAACTGGAGTCAAGAAGGAATTCTCAAATATTATCAGCAGATCAGAGACTCAAGCTGTGAATCACTTCACTCACTTTGGTATAGCTTTATTAATCTGATCACACAAAGGAAGCATCAGGGAAGTGAGTAGAAGGCTTATCCCATAGAACCTCCCAATGATGGAGAGTGAAGAGAGTATAAAAGAAATCCAAATCAGGCCAGTCAGTTTTCACTCCCTATAGCTACAATCAGGTCTCTCTCTGGCCACATCTATCCTGTCTGGGTTTAATACTCAAAGACACTTTAGGTTTCAGCAGGGCACCTCAACCTTGCTTTGTGTTACCCTGTATTGTGGCTTTACTTATTATTTTCTACACTCCTCAATCTTTCTTTTTTCTTTTCTTCTGCTAAAAGACAAAGTCTGCCCTGGTTTTCAGTGTCCCTGTGCCCCAGTTCCTTGAGAGACAGGACAGTTCTGTCATCTGTTAGCATATTACAAATTTCTCCCATCAACCTAATCTTAGCTAAAGTTTCCTCATGTTCCTGACCTTTCTGGTCCCACAGTTCCTCTACCTATTTATGTTTTCTGCCTCAATATTCCATCATCCAGATTCTAACTAATTTTATTATGTTTTTTATTTTATTCATGTATTTTTTTATTTTTCTTTGTAAATGTTTCCATAATATTAGTATATTAGTAAGCATAATCCTGTCAAGGGTCTTTTTTTTTCAAGGCAGCCAAACTCTAGTGTATTTCAGAATCAGCAACAGCTTAGCCATCAAAAAAATAAAATAAATAAATAAACTCTATCTAGTGCAACAGAAGTCTCTAGGGCGATGCTAAGGGTTGCACTGCCAGGCATCAGACATCAGGGATGCGTGCGGCTACTGCCGGGGCAATAGATTAGGAAGCAGTCAGTGGGAACACACTTCTGGTCAGGCATAAGATTGTACATGGCCTGGCCCTGTTCCAGCTGCTGCTCCATCTGGATGAGCAGTTTCACTCTGTCCACCACCGTTTGTACCAGCTCCACCTCTGAGAAGTCCAGGCGGTCTGCCTTGAAGACGTCAAAAACCCCCACCACAGCAGTGATATCCACGCCACCTGTACCTTGCTTCTGAAGCAACAGCCTCTTGAGCACTTCCGAAAACTGGTGGGGCAGCTTGATGTGCACGCCTGCTCCCAGCCCTGTGCCCAAGTTGGACCGGCAGGTGAGGATGTAGCCCAGGTGAGGGTTCCACATGAACTCATAGTTCTTAGACTTGAAGAGAGTTTCAATCTGGGGGAGGTCGGTACAGAAGCGGGTAAATACTTCCTTCATGTTGCCCCCCTTCTGCATAGAAATGACCCGAAGGTGGTCTTCCTCATTGATCCACACCAGAAAGGTCTTATTGTCATTTTGACAGATACCGCGTGCGTCCAGTCAATCGCGGGCCATGTCCGAGGCCAGCAGTAGCGCTGACACAGGCTTGTTGAAGAGAAAGTGTTCCTCATGAGCTGCTGCTGCTCCGCCTTGGTCATGCCAGGGCTTCCACCTCAAGCTTCTTGATGGCGCAGCACTCCCCACTGCTGCAGTGCAGGTGGGGGGAATGGGGTGACAGACCTCAGATACTGCCACCCGGCGTGCACCCGCGAGAGCTCAGCACATAGTTGGGGTCCAGGTCGTTGCCACCCTGGAGCTTGTCTGGGTTGAAGTCCGTCTTGTGCTCATCGCTGTGCTGGTAGCCGCAGTGCTGGTCTTCATGTGATGGGGTCAAGAGTGCCTTGAACGCTTCATAGCGCTCTGAGTCGCCTGCCACACAACCCACGGTCACGATGTACCTGTGGAGCGGATTGTCCACCACGGTCTGGATGACGTAGTCCACAGTGAAGCCTTGGTGTACTATTGGCACTCATCTCTGCGTACAGCCCCAGGGTCAGCACTTTGGTCATATGGTTGTTGTGGCCGCTCAGATCAGGGAAGTCAGTCTCTGCAGGGAAGCACAGCTTCGTCGCTTTATGGCTTTTGGAGAAGGAAATGGCTGCAGTGGCAGTCAGGAGGCCAGATGAGGTGGGGGCAGAGCAGGCAAACCCTGTCAAGGTTCTTAAATCCCTAAAATAATTAGCACATCAGAGGTGATTATTGTACAGTTGACTAGTACTCTATTTTCATGGTAAATATACCCTAAATAGGGCTGTTGTTGCAGGCCACACTAGGGGGATAGAGTTTTGTATTTGTAGTCCAAGAAATTGAAAAATTACTTCACTCCTAATAAAAGGCAGTCCTTTCTGTACAGTGCAAACACTTAAAACTGAAAGAAGAAATATGGCATAAACAATAAGAATAATGATAAGAGGGCTGGGGACATGGCTCAAGAACTAAAACCTTTGCCTCATAAGCAAAGACCTGAGTTCAGATCCTCAGATCCCACACAAATAAATGTGCAAGGCAGAAATGGCAGTGACTTGCAAAGCCTGAGAAAAAAGCAGTAGAAAAGTAGAGTGATATAGAATGATACCTAATGTCACATTTGGGTCTCCACAGACATACACATTGAAATCCCCCTCATACATATGCCTGTATATATATATATATACATATATATATGTATATATGTACATATATACATATATATATGTATATATGTATGTATGTGTGTATATATATGTAAAAATAATGGAGCAAATAATTTAATTTCTCATGGGCAAGACCAGCATAAAGCACAAAATCTACGAATCTCAGATTAATGACTCACAATTAGAATGACTTACATGAAATTTCAGACCAAGAACAAAAAAATAATGATGGTAATATTTTGAAAAAATTAAAAGTGATTAAAGGTACACTCCTAAATGAATTTCAAGAGAATTTAGACAAACAGTTAAATAAAACAAATAGCTCAATGAGGGTATAAAACTGGAATGCAAAAGGGATAGATATACTGAAATAAAACTAAACCGAAATGATGATCTAAATAAAAGGCTCAGTGAAAGTCTCCCTAAAAAACAGGGAGTACAGACCACAAAGGCTTGAAAACAATGTGAAGGAATTGATATATTTAATCAAAGACAACAATAAATTTTTAAAACCTAATGAATGGCACATACACAATCTTGGGAATATCATGAAAAATTGAAATCTAAGAATTATAAATGCATACAAGGAGGAAAGAATTCCATGCCTAAAGCAAATAATATATTGATAAAAGTCATAGAAAAATTTCTAAGTAAAGACAAAGATGTGAATAGAGAGGACCAGAACAAAAGTACTGTCATAATGTATTTAAAACACTGAATTGATGAAAAAAAAAGGAAGTACTGTGAGGAGATATAAAAGTGTCTAGTCAAGTAAAATGCTGGCCCATTGGACAAATGGCTGATCTCTCTACAGACACTTTAAAAGTCAGAGGGGTATGAAAAATATATATATATACATGTGGTTTTGAAAGACTATAGCCGTCTAACAAGACTACTAGGCCCAACAAAACTCTCCTTAATAATCGACAAAGAGAGAAAACATTGAATAACAAAAGCAGAATAAATTACTTGATGACCATTAATGAACTCTGCAGAACATAATGGATGGAGAGTACAAATAATGCCTGTCAGGAAAAATTGAAAAAAAATATTATCACAGCAACCAAATAAATGAGAATTAGGAAAACATGAAACAATGTAAATTCAACAAAATGAAGGGATTAACAGAGATCTAGTAGTTTTGAATTTTAATGGTCTCAATCCCATTCAAAAGACATATAGTAGAGGATTAGATTTGAAAACAGAACCCTCTTATTTAGTACCAGTCTAGACACCTAATCATCAAAGAATGGACATAGAGTTTTCCATGCAAACCAGACTAAGAATCAAGTGGGCTCTGATACTTCAATATCTGACATTAGTCAAGAGAGGTAAAGAGTACTTCATACTGATTAAAGGAAATATCTGATGAGGAACCATGACAATTCTAATATTTTCACAAAATGCAGTTGTACTACATTTCATAAAATACATATTTCTAGATGTAAAATCACATCAGCCTAAACACAGTAATATAAGGTAGTTACAATATTCCACTCTTATTTATTTATAGGTCATCTGTCAAAAATAGAGATTTTCAATGTATTTCTGCTTAAAGGAGTATAGGGCAATTACAGCAGAAAATGTTTAAGAAGGAAGGGAAATGAAAGGATAAAGTATAGAAATATCTTAAGGAGTAACAAATAGCACTAAGGTTTTAAGATACAAGATGAGGGGATAAGGCACAGGAAATTTGGAGAGCAACAAGTAGCACTTCTGGTCCTGGTAGGGCAGAGCCTGTGAATCCCCGGGCAGAAGGAGGTGGAGGCATCCATGGTGGTTCGCGAATTTGTCCGTGGTTCTACACACACACACGTGTGTGCACATACACACGCACATGTGCACAGTTGAATAAATAATAATAATAATAATAATAATAATAAAAATTTAAAAAATGTATAGAGATGCCCTAAATATTATAAGTTTTAGTCATCATTCTTGGTTGTCCCCTAGAAACTGATAATAGGGTTCTACTGCTGAATAGACTGAAAATATTGATCACAGGACATGGCAAAATTCAAGTTGAAATGTGCCTGGAAGATTTCTTCTCACTGACCAGTTTTCACAGTACAGAAAATTCTATGGAAGCTACGGTGGGGAGATGGAAATGTGATAAACAGCCTCTTCTAGCTATGAAAGTTACAATAATAAGCAAGCAATAATAACAGCCACAGTAGCAAGAGGTGACTATATAGTGGCATGAATAAGGGAGTAACAGTTTTCTTATTAGATTTAAGTTCTGATTTTTAGGTAATAAATTCCTAATACTAAAAACACATGGAGGCCAAGGAAAAAGAGATGGTAACAGTCTCAGCATCTCGGGTCTAGCTGATCATGAAGGATTGGGACTGAAAGGCCAGTGACTCCAAGTAGATGGAGAAGACCCACAAGATTGTCCCCCCATAAGCACATGTGTTTACAACCCTAGTTTAATGTTCAGGAGGTACTGTCTTACTTGAGGAAGCCATGTCATGAAGTGAGTGGTGGTTCCTTGAGGTTAGGTAGCCCTAGCTGCTCTTGCTAGCAGTCTGCTCTTACAGTTTGTCTCTTTTTCTCTCTCCATGATGACTGCAGTGATCTGGGCCACCTCCAGATTCTATCACCCATCATGCCTTTTCCACCATAATAGACTATATCCCTCCTCTTAAAACATAAGCCAACTATGTCTCCCTTTCTCCCTAGAACTGGTTATATGATTTTTGACTCACAGTGGCAGAGAAGTGTAACTACAACAGAAATGAGTACCAGTAAGTGGAGAGTGTTCCTATGAGACTAAGAGAACTGGTATCAGAAAGTGAAGTGTTGTTTTGAAACTGATAAAACCTTGGGGCTGGAGAGGTGGCTCAGGGGTTAAGCCTCTGCCTTGTAGGCAGAAGGTCCTGAGTTTGGATCCTAGACCCCACATATAGACGTCTGATGGAAGCGGGGGCAGCCTGCATTTCCGGTCCTGGTAGGGCGGAGCCTGTGAATCCCGGGGCAGAGTAAACAAGGAGGAGGTGGAGGCGGCCATGGTGGTTCCTGAATTCGCCCGTGGTTACACACACACACACACACACACACACACACACACACACACACAGACACAAATGAATAAATAATAAAAAAAATTTAAAAAAAAGAAACTGATAGAACCTTGTACCAAGAAGTGGCCATTGCTGTGATATGGCTAATGTACCATTGGGACAAGACAGTCTTGATGCTGTCTCATGGTAAAATTGTGCATTATTCAAAATAATGATGAAAAATAGCAAGGAATCAGGAAAAAAGAAGTAAAAACTGTGAAGTTTGATCAGGAAAAATATGAAGATAAACTTAAAAATAATGCAGAGAGCAAAATTACATTTATTTTTAAAGACATTATCTCCACTAGTAAGCCAAAGCCTGTTTTCCCACCCAAAAGAATGCAAGTTTACTTGGAAGAAAAAAACAGTACAGAGTTCCAAGGAAATGTTCTGCTCCTGCTCCCCTGAAGGAATTGCCCAAGGGAGATTCTCCACAGCTTTAACACAAAGAACCTAGATTAGCTGTGATCTAAGTGGGTCAGTCTCCAACCCACCCTGCAATAGATCCTTGTAACATTGTCCTAGTGATATTGGTTTTAGAGGTGTTAAAGGTTATACTAGTTACTCTTTGTGTTACTGTGAGAGAACACCCAAATTCAAGCAATTTAAGGGAGAAAGGAAATTTATTCAGTTTATGAGAAACTGGATATCTGAGTGTCACAGCAACAGAGTAACTACAACAGTCACCATAAAAATGTTTTGGTGTGACCCATATAGTCAGATGTTTGAATCTATTATCAAGTGATACTATTGCCTCTAGGACTGTAACAAGTTCATTATTTGTGTTGATAGCATGTAACTAAACCACTTTATACATCAGTGGAGATTAATAGAGAGAGACAGGAAAGAAGCTAGGACCTACTACCAACTTCAAGAACATACCCTAAATGATTTAAAACCTCGACATAAAATGCATCCCACCTCCTAAAGTTTCCAACAATAACAGATGTTAGCCTTCAACATACAAGTAATTGAGACACATTTTGAATCTAAACCACAGCATTGTGTTGATGGCCTCCCTACAAAATATCTACCTCACTTTGAAAAATAAGTCCATTTCATTTCTAGATCCCCAAGCCTTATTTACTTCAACATTGCTCAAAAACCCTGTGCAATGTCCCACACACTATTGACCTCACAAAGTCTAGCATCTGCTAAAGGCACCAAGATCCTTGGAGGGAAGGAATTGACAGCCATAGTAGTGTTCCTATGCTTAAGGGAAACACAGGAAAGGGTTCAGGGAAATGCCACTGGGTCCTGTATGTCATCGGAGAGGAGGGCCCAGAGGAGAGTCTGGCATGCACATTAAAGGATTCTTCGGGGTTTGGGGGGGCATTGGGGGATGCGGAGGGAGGGATGAGGGGAGGGGGAGCAGGGGGGTCGGGGGGAGGAGGAGGGAGGGAGGGAACTGGTGTACCTATTAAGTTTGTATGAGCGGAAATAATAATAAAAAATGTTTAAAAAAACCTGAATACAAACCCTTTTCTTAGATTCATGACAAGTTTGTATAAAGTTAGAAGATATGTCATTTAACTTCAAGATACAATGGTAGAGGAGAAGCACTGCCACCCATAGTGGCTGATAAATCTGCATAGTTGCTGATAAATAATCATCAAAGGGCTTAAGGGAACAAGAGGTTTATTCTCTTAGGATTCCTGGTTATATTTCCCAGTCCAGCTTGACAGGAGAGCTCTCACCAACACCAAGGCACAGGGAATTAGCCACACCATCTCCACATAATAGCAGAGAGAGGAACGATCCTTGCTTTCCAGACAAGCATGTCTGGCCAAGTGTATAGAAGGATGCTAACTTCCTCAACCGATTCTCAACATTTTATTCATCTGTTCAGGGGCTAGTTCCATCCACCATAGGATGGGCCTTTCCCATTGGCTAGATAATCTCTTGCAGATCATGCTCTGAACCATTAATTCTATACAAATGTGCCCAGAGCTCAAACCCTCAACTGTCAAGTTGACACCTGTGCCTTACTATGACAGATATCCAGAAAGTGATTAGTCCAAATCAGTACAGAAACATAGACGTGGAAAGAAAAAAAAAAAAAAACTACAGCCCTGTGCCCAGCACCAAAGCACTGCATGGTGTTAAAATACAAGGATAAGCAACAGTCTTACATTGAGAGCTCTGATGCAGCACACTTGATCTTTCTCTGTTTGGTTTTACCTTCAGCCTCTCTTTTCAGGTATTCCAATTCTTGATGTTTTTAAGTTCTTAGGGTCTCCATTACCTATTTTACCCTTCTACTCCCCAAGTCACATGCCAGGAATTGTCATAATCACTGTGATCCAGCCATACAGTGTCTGGCCTGCTAAGATTTGCTTTGAAATATTTGTGGAAATATACAAAACACCATCACTTTTATATTCTGCATGCCTTCAAAGTGATCCCAAGTTTGGCTATTAGTGTGAACTGCCAGTGTTTATCTACTTGAAACCTTTGAGAATAGGTCAGCTTGGATTGTCGGGATGAATGAGGCATCTGAGAGGTCTCTTCTCCCCCATCAATTAGATAATCTCTTCTAGGCTTGTTCATAGGTTTGCCCTAACTAAACAATTATGTGCAGATATTCCTGAAGGATCAGTATTCAAATGTAAATTTTATGCCAAAAATAACTGATACATTGGGACAATAAAAAACATGAGAGATTAGAGTTGAGGAGATGTCTCAGAGGTTAAAGCCTTTTCCTTGCAAGTAAAAGGACATGATTTCAAATTACTAGATCCACTATAAAAAGAATCTAGCAGAACTATAAGCAACCGGCAGATCTGGCCCTAAAAGGATGAATCTGGGAAACCCCAGATCAAAGCTATAAGGAGTAGTACAGTCCAGGATGATATCTAATGTAACCCTCCAGCTTCCACAAGCACACACACTCAAGTGGCCTCTTGTATACACACATATACACAAACACAAACACACATGCACACACATGCATGCAGAGATTAAAAATATTAAGTGAACAGAAGTTTTGGTAACCTAATGGAGATGAGGTTGAAAGAAAGGTAGATTGCAGGAGCCAGTAAGTACAGGACACTTCTCAGACGTCTTTGATTCTCTTATGACCACAAAATGCTGTGATCTGGAGATACACTAAGATTTTCAAGGCAGCAGACAGCTCTACTTCTCACAGATTTAACTCACATGAACAAATTAAGGCATGTATGGGTTCATGCTTCAACAATCCTATAATGCTAGAAAAACAATGATTAGAAGTAAGAGAGCAATGAGTTAGTATCTGAGATTTAATATAGGGCAAATACTGTGAGTAAAGTTGAAGCAAAAAATTATATATACTAAAGCAAAATTCAATGCAATTCATACTGCTGCTATTAATAGAGAAAAAAAGTTTAGATTACCCATAAACTGGGAGAATAGCATCAACAAAGCCTCTAGAAAAGTATCTATCAAAATTCTTTTATCGGAGAATCAACAGTCCATATCCACTAATCACATATGCTTATTAAATTATTGAAAAAGGCCTATGTGATTTAAATAGTTAATTTTTATTGTTTAATCATATTCATTTTAAACATAAACACATAACATATAGGAAATGGGTGCTGCCCTGTAAAATATGACTTTCTTATCTAACAGTGTTTAAATATTAATCATAAGTTAACAGGTACAATACAGCATAGAGTACTAATGATGCAGGTTTTCTGGGGTTTTATGTCTCCAGGTTCTTGTATGCAGGAGTTGAAGATTGAAACCACACATAGAGGATTAGGCAGAGTTTATTAGAGAAGAGAAAGAACAGAATTCACAGACATTGATACTGAGAAGGAAAAGAGGACCAGCTGATATAAAATGTTTATTTCTTGTGTCCTTGCATTGCAGCAGGTGAGCAGTATAAGAAGATTAGTGGAAAGGAAGAAAGGAACAAAACTCACAGACTCCGGACATGGAGTCCATAAGGGGTAAGATGACTGGCAGGGTCAGAGATATCTACAGGGTTAGGCAGGCCCTGGAAAAGTGGCTTTTCTTCATTGATTACTTCCAGTGTTTGCAAACCAGATTGGAACATTTGACCCTCTGAATTTCATTGGTTTGTTCATATATTGGGGCTCAACCCAATTGATCTTGGTCTAATTGTTTGCTTTGAGGAACTTAAATTTATTTGCAAAGGAGAGCTCATCTCCATATCCTTTCATGAACAGAGGATTAAGGGAAGTTGATGGAAGGTTAGAGCCAGCTCTAGATTAATAAAGTGTGTTTCTTCAGGGTAAGCCCAGCAGTGGTAGATGACCTTCAAAGACCTTCAAAGATCTCCCAGCAAGCTGCTATAAAACTACCTAAGTAAGAGTAAGTAATGCAAAGAAAATATGGAGGATAGAAGCAGCTAGCTTATGTTCTACAACTTATAAGTGTAAATGCTCTTGACTTGTAGAGCTTCTTAGCCATATGCAGGTGCATGGAAAAAGCAGTATGTGAAGAGATTTCAAGTGAAGTCCTCGTGCTAGTCAAATGTCAAGGAAGATTTTATATATAAATTGCAAAGAATTTGTAGTACTTCAAGAAAGCAATATTCTTTTGCTCCTTTGCCAGCATTTACCATTGAATTGTGGCTACTTTAAAGAGACAATAGTTAGATATGTTTCATTCTCTCCACGTTTGTGAAATTCAATGTAAATAAGAAGGATTGAGACCAAGGAAACTGGAGTATTGAGGAACATATCCAATATCTGAAAAAATTAGCAACCAAACATAAACAATATTCTCTACAGAAGAAGAGACAGCAAGCTCTAAAATTGTAGATATTGAAGAACTGGCTATAAATCCAAACCCTCAGGTCCACAGCCACAATCTTTTTTATTTTTATATATTTTGTTTGCATGTGTGAGAGTGTGTGTGTGTGTGTGTGTGTGTGTGTTTGTGTGTGTGTGTGTGTGTGTGTGTGCATGTGTGTGTGTGTGTATGCGTGTGTGAGACAAGGCACTATATGTCCCTGTAGAGGATCAAGGATAACTTCAGGCATCATCTTACATTGCTTCTGGCTCCTTTTTGCTTCACTCTAGGATTTCTCAGAGTGCCTTCCAGGGCTCAAAGTATAGGTCACCATCATTTCTGCCTGGTGTTTTTACACTCAATCCAGAATCTGAACTCAGGTTCTTCTACTTAGGAGTCAGTCTTAACCACTGAGCCATCTCTAGAGTCCTAACAGCCCCAAATTTGTTTATTCACTTTGATACATCATTACTACATTTTCCATGTTATTTTTAAATATCACCATTGTTCAGACCTGTAATTTCTAAACCTAGCTGAAACAGTAGGAATGCTGCAAGTTTAAGGCCAGCCTGGGCTAATTGGTAATATCCTGTTAGCAACAAACAATTAGGTACCATAGGAAATCCTATTATCTCCAGTTCCTGCATGTCTTTATATACCTTTCCCCTGTGAATATCATTTCATCAGTATCTCTTTATACTTCAAGTGGCCAAATTTAATTTTGACTTTTTTATTTTTAATCATCTTATTATTTTACTCCCCTTTCTAACTTAAATGTTCTCATCTATACAAAAATTAGTCTATGTAGTTTCAAATAAGAGTTTACAGCTTGGTGCTGATAAGGTCTGGGAGAGCAAAGGTAGGGAAGTTATATCTGGAAATCTGGAAAATGCAAGAGTTTGAAGGGAGACATGGCAGGTGACAGTAACTCCAGAGAAGCAGCAGGTTTTTGGTTCACAAGATGTCTAGCTGTATGTATCTATCATGTGAAAAGGCTATATGCCTTTTCCAGGGCTCCTGCCAGACACTAATTGTCTTTCTTATTCTGTTTACCACTTCATGAAGGTTGTTCTCATAGGCGACTCTACCTGAAACCTTGCCAGAATGCATGCTATGAAAGCAGTTTCTAAACTTTCAAGCTGTTTGGCACACAGGGAATTCTAGAAAATTGAAAGGAAATAAATTTTCTTAATGCAATCTTATTATTATGCTATCCATTTTTTCACTGTATGCCATCAAAGCTTAATTAATATTGAAATACGAAGGGTGGGTTGGATAGTAAAGAGTACACAATACAGTCTGTCATAAACTTTGAATAGGTTCCCTGAAGGAAGGGAAATTTTTATGGGGTAATATGTTTAGATAAAAATGAACATTTTGAGGATAACTAAGCATTATGGTTATTAGATATGTCTCAACAAACTAGTTTCTTTTGAATACTGCTATTCATATGGATATGTGTTAAAAACAACAATGGTTATATTTACCATGATCTTCACTATTATCTGGACTTTTGTGTACTATGTGAGAGAGAACACTGTGTCATAGTGTGGAGTGTGAGCTGCCCCCACGGGCCCATGTATTTGATTATTTAATTGCTGCCAGTATTTGGAAAGGTTATGGCATCTTTAGGAATAGAGCCTTATTGAAAAAAAGCAATTACAAAGGTTGGTCCTTGAGTTTGGTTAGCCTTGCCATGCTTGAGTTAGTGAGTCTACTCTTGAGCTTGAAGCAGCAGTTCTCAGCCTCCAAGATGTTTGCAGTGACTTAGAGTTTCTCCAGCCATGCCTTTTCTAACATAATGGACTATATCTTCCTTTGGAACCATAAGCTGAATAACCATAAACTGAATCCATAAGCTGAATGCTTTCTGCCTTAAGTTGCTCAACTTTGGATGTTCTCTTACAGCAATATATAAGAGTAACTGGTACAGAAATTGGTATCAGAGAAGTAAGATGATAATCCATTACCAGTAAGTGAAGTTGTTGTTTCTGAAGCTAAGGGAAGTTGGTACTAAGTAAGAAGTATAGTGATTCCTGTGATGTGACTTATAAGCCTTTAGAATTGTTTGTTGGGAAAAATATGGAGAATTTTGGGATCTTGTGCTGGGATAAACTTTGTATCTTGGCATCTATGTCAAAAGGGCCATGCTTTTTTTAAAAAATATTTTATTTATTTATTTTATGTGTGTCTGTCTTGCACATGCATGTGCACACATGTGTCAGAGGGCACTGTGTGTCCCTGTGGATTTCCAAGTGTCATGGTTTGATATGTGTGCCCCACAGTTTCATGTGTTTGACAAGGTCATGGAAGCTTGAGAGATGGATGCTTGCTGGAGGAAGGCAGTCACAAGGGGTGGGCCTTGAGGTGGATTAGTCCCACCCTACCTCTAGGAAAAGTCATCCTTTTCAACAAGGAGTTTTGCAGCTCTCAGCTTCCAAGATGACTGCAGTTACCTAGCCTTCTCCAGCTTTGCCCAGCCAACCATGCCGCCTCTGCTTTGAGAAACTGTTTCTTTCCTCTGGAACCTTAAGCTGAATAAATCTCCCTTTCTTCCATAAGTTGCTTGACTTTGAGTGTCCTCTCACAGCAATAGTTAAGAGTAACTGTTACCGGGGAGTGGGTAGGTGGGTATTGCTGTGAAATTAAGAACAGCTGGTACCACAACATGAAGTTGTTTGTGAAGCTGAGAGAAGGAGAAATATGGAGATCTTTGGGACTTTGTGCTGGGAAAATCTTTGTGTCTTGACAAGGGGGCCAAACACCTTTCTAGTCAGAGCTCCAAAGACAACAATGCTGTGAGAGACACAAGCAGTGGAAACCCAGCTTGTGATAGTCCAGAGGGGAACAGACACTGTGTTTGCAACTGGATGAGTGACACGTGGAGCCATGTGTTGGCCGAGAATTTAGTGAAGTTTTTCCCTCATCCCAAAAGCTTGCCTGAAGTTAAACTGGAGTGCTTGGCAGAGGAAATTTCCAGGCAATGTTGTCTTGATAATGTGATATGGTTACTTTTAATTGTCTTCAGGGTTATGAAATAAAGCAAGGAATCAGGCAGGAAGAAGCTATAACTGTAAGCTCTAATGATGAAAAATACAATGCCAACCCTAAAGAGTTGAACTAGGAAGAAGCAGAAAACAAAATGGCTGTTGAGATGAGCTCCATTTGTAAGTCAAACCCTGCTCTCAATTTGAATAATAGAAGAGACCCTAGCTTGAGGGCAAGATCCTAAGAAGAGAGAGCTAAAGGGTGGAGTTCCAAAGCAAGGATCCACTTCTTCCAAAAAGCAGCTGTCCAGGTATGAAAGAGCTTTTTCCCATGGTCTGCATAGAAAAGTAGAATCAGCTGTGATTCAATAGGGCCAGTCTTGGTAAAGTCAGACACATGGTTCTGATTTTAGAGGCATCAAAGATGTAAGAGGAAGGAGATCATGGAGTCCTCCTCCAAGATTTCAAAAAACGATGGAATCCGGGCAGCATGTGGCAGAAAGTCTGTGGTTTAGAGGCTCAAGAAGGACAGTTTGTGCTGTGGGAAGATGTTAGAGATGCCAGAGATAACGTGGGACACCTGCCAAGGAGAGCTGCATAACATGGGAGGAGTCAGCTCAAAAAAGCAACATGTTCTATGGACAGCTGCATTGGAGAGGTGGAACCAAAGCCCTTTGGAACTGAGGTGATTTCAAAAAGAGGCTCACCTGTTGGACGTGAAGCTACAGGATTTGGAATTTGTCCTGCTGGTTTTCAGTCTTATTATGGACCAATTTTTCCTGGATATACCCTCATTCCTTCCTTTTGAAATGGGAATGTTTATTCTATGCCATTACATATTGAAAGTATGTAACTTGTGTTTTGATTTTACAGGAGGCTTTACTGATGTAGTCTATGAAGACTTTTAGAGTTGAATTAAGTATAGTTTGCATAATGAGATGGCAATGAGCCTGTGGGGCCAGGGGTGGAGTGTCATAGTTTGATATGTGTCCCCCACAGTCTCATATGTTTGACAAGGACATGGCACCTTGAGAGGTGGAGCCTTACTGGAGGAAAGCAATCACAAGGGGTGGGCCTTGAAGTGGATTAGTCTCACCCTACCCCTAGGAAAAGTCAGCCTTTGCAGCAAGGAGTTTTGCAGCTCTCAGCTTCCAAGATGACTGCAGTAACCTAGCCTCCTTCAGGTTTGGCCAATCAACCATTCCACTTCTGCTTTGAAAAACTGTTTCTCCCCTCTGGAACCATAAGCTGAATAAATCTCTCTTTCTCCTTTATGTTGCTTGACTTTGGATGTTCTCTCACAGCCATAGTTAAGAGTAACTGTTAAACCAAGGGTTACTTCAGGAACACCTTTGGATTGGTTGTACCTCCTTCCTGCTTCACTCTGGGATTTCTCAGGCTCTTTCCATGACTGGAAGTAAAAAATGCTTTTTCCACCTTGCATTTTTACATGTACCTGGGATCCAAACTCAGGACCTTCTCCTGTGAGAAAGAGTCTTAACCCCTGAGCCATCTCTCCAGCCCCTCAAAAGGGCCCTTGTGAAAGCATGGAAGAAGTTAAAATATAGTGTTTGGTAGAAGAAATTACATGGTAATGTAGCCTTGACAGTGTGGCATGGCTACTTTATAGTGATTTTGTTCAGAGCAAGAAATAAGTCAAAAAAATAAAGACTATGAAGTTGGAAGGAAAATGTATGGGCAACCCTACAGAGAAGGCAGACAGCAAAATGACAACTATTGTAAAAGAGATTAGCTAAATTAATGAACCAAAGCATGCTATTTATTTGCATAATAGGAGAGCTTGCACTCTGAGGGCAAGATCTTCATGAAAGGCTCCACCATAAGAACACAGAAGGGAAAAATTGATGGTCAGAATTCCAAGGGGATTTGTCTGGTCCTCTGAAGGTAATGCCCAAGAACAATAGATATTCTTTCTAACAACAACACAGAAAAGCAGAACCAGCTGTGAATCTAATAACCAATCTCCATCTGGAGTTCATTGAAGAACTGACCAATGCCGTCCATGTATTCCTGTTTCAGTGGCATCAAAGATGCAAGAGAAAGGAGGCTGTGGATCCCTCCTCCAATATTTCAGAGAATGGCAGAAGTTAGGCAGTATGTGGCAGGAAGTCTGCAGTTCAAAAGCCAAATAAGGGTAGTTTGTGTGTGGAGTTAAAAAATGGTTTGCCATTGAGAAGTGAAGATATTACAAATGCCAGAGCCAATGTGGGATATCTGCCAAGGAAAGATATGCAATGTGGAAGAAGTCAATCCAATAGAATGAGGCATTATACAAGTAGTTGTGATAGCAGGGTGGAACTGAAGTCCTTTGGAACTGAAATGATTTGAACAATAGGGTGAATTGTGTGATATGGAGCTACAAGACTTGGAGTTTGTCTTGCTATCTTACAGCCCTGTTATAAACCATTCTTTCCTGGGTATACACCTCCATTCTTCCCTTTGGACCAGGAATATATTCTGGGCCATTATACGTTGGAAGTATGTAACTTGTCTTTTGATTTACAGGAGGTCTTTGGACTTTTGAACTGTGTTGGGACTACCAATATTATTTATTCAACTTTTAAAGTTGGACTGAGTATGGTTTGTGTAATGAGATGACAACAAGCCTGTGGGGGCCAAGGTAGGAACGCTGTGGTTTAAAATGTGAGTTGCTGATCATAACCTCATGTGTTTGAATCCTTACCTGCTACGAGTATTGGGGAAATTCATGGTCCTTTTAAGAGGTGGAGCCTTGCTGGAAGAGGGCAATCATAGAAAAAGGCCTTGAAGTTGGTTAGCCTTGCCTTGCTTGAATCCATGAGTCTGCTCTTGAGTTGGCAAATTTGGAACTTGCAGCTTCCTTGATATCTTTTCCACCCTAATGGATAGAGTCTGCCATCCAGAGCTGTAAATAATAAGTCTCCCTTTCTCCCTTAAGTTTCTTGAGTTTGAGCATTGTTTCATAGCAACACAGACAAAGTAACTGGTACACTCTGATTCAGTAGGAACTCTGAGCTGTTAGTTCAAACAGTTACATCTAGCAGCATGTAAAATTCTCCAGTAGCAACTTTGAAAGATAAAAGAGCTTTGTTGAGAAAAACTATATTCTTTAAAAAACTGTGAACATTTTACCATTAACGTGGTATTGACCTTCACATGAAAGAAACTACTATTTCTGCACCTTGTATTCTTTGTTCTTCCTGAAATTATGGGTCAATAAATGTTACCTTTCTTCCCTTTTACATCTGTATTTGGTCACAGGTATTTCATGAGTAAAGAAGGTTTGCTTTTCTCTTGCTCCAAATGTTCTGAATCCCAGGGAGATAATTTTGCAAACATGAAACTAGATCTTTAAATGAATTTAGAACTGTCACACATTACAATGAATCTTTTAAACAGCCATGAAGTTACCATGAGTTTTCTTCACTAAATTTTATATGCTGCCCTTTATTTTAGCAAAAGCATGACATTAAATTATAAAATATAAATATTCAGAGCCCAGAGAGAAAGATATGTTCTTTCTTTTCTCCCTTCATTTCTTTTTCTTTTTTTAAAACTTGCATTATTATGTTTCATTATCCACTGTATCACATTGGCTTTTACATTGACTTCTGGAATCAACATTTATGAATGAAAACATTTACATTTTTTATGCACTTCTCTCTGATGCTGAGAAAGTGGCACACTTGAAGAAAATTCAAACATTTCCAATGGTCTTTGCCAAATAACACCTGAAATCAGCTCCTGTGAGCACAGCATGGGTCAGTTTTAAAAATACAGATACAGAATCTTCAGGGTTACTGAAGTTGAAGTCCAGGATCATGATCTACTCTAGTTAGTTTCTTTGGGACTGTAAGATTGAGTCTGATCTAGACCATCGTTCCAGGCTCTGTCTTTGGTAGATGATTCACATCTACATCTTGTGTCAAGAGGGCATGGCAGTAGCTTCAAGTGTGTACTAAGCTCCCATTTCATGCACGAACATGTCACATACTGGATACAGGTCTATCAAATCATTTATGATGACTGAAAGTTTGGGATAGATGTTTGTTTGAAAAATAATCTATGACCTAACCCTTCAGTTCAATTTTTACAAAATAACTCATTCTGAAACTACATTCTCTAGAGGAATTTCAACAGAAACAAAATGTCTCCAAAAAATACAGAGTAATTAAAAACTGTATATGATTAGTTAGTTTCATTCAAAAGAGAAAGTATCACCCACACACAGAACTAAAAATGAAAATGAATGCCTTTGTAGAAGCAAATCTTATGACTGTGAACCAACTTGGAAGAGGCTGCCCCAGACTGACATGTAGCTCTTCTAGTGAAGATGAGAAAATATTTATATAGAAAAAAATGTTTAGATAGAAAAAAGCACTTCTTCTCAGGACTCTAAATGTGGAAAAACAAGCAGTACTTCCCTGCCTATATATCAAGGAACACAAATCTATCTGTCACACTAAGAAAAATCTTGTATGGGGGATCCACACATGAAAGAAAATTACCAACCTATTAAAATAAGAAAAGCAAATCTAAATGAAATGGATATAATAAATTTCTTTGGAAGGATTGAAGACAGATTGAAGATAGAATCAATGAGATCAGTGGCCTGTGTTTCAGGAGATGAAGTGTGGAGCAGGACTTCCCTTCAAATGTAGAAACTATTTAATTTTGCCAAAAGCACTAGGAAAAACTTAGGAACCTGAGGCATTTTGGTGTCTCCATGAGGAATCTAAATACCAAAGTTAGATTTAGGTGTTAGCATATACAGGTTGTTTCAGGGCACAAGAGTGAAGAACTGATAGGGTAAATTCTTGCACAAGCCTGCAGCTTTAATGGATATAGAAGGTTCATCCTACATTGGGTTGTGTTTTCCAGTGGTAAACAGGATAAAAGGAAGTGCAAGGAAGAGGGGCTTGCCCTATCTTGACTGTGTGGACTAGCAACTGGTCTGTCGCCTTCTCCATCACTGCTACCACAGTTGCTGCTGTTCTTGGTTGATGTCAGAGCCTGATCTCTCTGGCCTTGCTGCTGTTCTAATCTGCTATTGGAACCCAACTTCCTGGGCCTTGAAGTTGTTCACTATTGACTTTGTAATCCAGCATCTTTGATCTACCTGCTGTTTTGTGAATTAATTTAATTTAATAAATTTTATATATCCATTCTATCAATTCTATTCTAGAGAATCCTAACACACTGACCTTGGGAAGACTTCAAGCAAAGTAGTGGAATAAGCCTGATTACTTACCACACTCAAAAGAAAAAAAAATGGAGCCATACAGACTAACACTTAGAAACATTCCATGTACAAGTCTACAGTTTCTACAAAGAGGAACAGAAGTTGGGAAAGTAAAGAAAGAGTTTATGTGTTTTCTTGGTTTTCCTTAAAATTCCATGTTCCCATGCTTCCCAACATGACTTTCTGAATCCATCAGGTACATATGTGCATCACTTTCAGCATTATATTCAAGTGACACTGAGACTCAGAAGTTGCACTAAACAACATTGGATAATACTATTTAAAAGCTCCCTTATTTTTGAGAATTTAAAGTGTTCCTGTGGTTTCTTGGAGAACTATTTAAAATGTATTTCTTATTTTCATAGATTCCAGCAAACTCTCTAATTTTACATTTTATAAATCTTATTTTAATGTTACCCTCAGTTTTCCCCTCTTCCATGGCATCATGGATTCCCAGTAATGTTTGAAGTTTTCTCAGTAGTAGCACATGCCAGTTCTCCTTTGTGCTCAAGATATTATGAGAACATTAGATATTTCTAAATGCTCATTTAGATCAGATTTCGAATACAATTCTAATGCACCTGCATAAGATTTTTGGAAGTTTCCTCCTTAAGAGTAATTTATGAAGATAGACTGCATTCTGAGAGATATAATGGACATGTCTTAGACATGTCCAGATTCTTCCTGTAGACCTCGGTATCTATAGCACATGATTCAATGAGCTGTTCTAGTTGAGAGATTCTTTGCTGCCAATACCTGCCTCACTATTATTTATCGTAAAGTAATGGAAATGCAGCAGTGTTATCTGCTACACAATTGCAATAAATACTCTCTTCTCCAAGAGGTGTAATTTAAATTCTGAAATACTTGGAATGAGAGATTAGAATGCCTTTTGCTTCCTTTATAAAATCTGACAGCTTAATTTCAAATACTTTGGACATTTAATTAATGGAATGTGAGTCAACTCTTGAGAGTTAAAAAGAAAATCTATAATTTGGCCTCTTCAAAGAAGCAGAATAAATGTCAAATTATTTTAGGACCACAGACAGGATTTTTTTGTAACATTTATAACACAAATGCTTAATAATAATGTGAAAACTTCTGCTCTATTAAGCCAGCATGAAAGTGCAACACAAATACCCTGTCACTAAAAAGATAACCTAGGATGTACAAAGTGAACCAGCTCCCAACAGCAGCAGAAATCAAATATTTGGGAAATGGAAGGCTGAGCAACTCTGCTCTTAGAATTGCTTGCCTATAGTAGCAACTTTGAGCTGTTCCTACTTAATCCTGAGGACCTAAATTGTAACTGATGTTTCATCTTTGTATGGTAATTCTCTATTTTCCCCTTGGAGCATGTATAGTATATGTATTAAGACAATTCTAAGCTTCTAATTCTGTGAGACTTGCCTTACAAGGACAGCAGGTGAAAACATTGACACAACTTCGCAGAGAATAACTGTTCTTCCTCCAAATGCAATGATTTCAGAATAGTTCACATTTTAATAGTCTGTGCATGTGCCTAAAAGTAGAGTTCTTCTGTAATATCATAAAGTCTGTGACTTACAAATCAGAGCAGCTCTTTATAATAATAGGTTATTTTTAGATCTAGATTTAGATCTAGAGGCAAAAATGATGGAGATGGAAAGAGTGTGTTGCTGCATGAGGACAAATGGTATAAAGACATTTAACCATCAAAAGATGGTGTTTTACAAAGGATCTTCAAAAAAATAAAAACTAAGATACAGGTGAAACCACGACATTGTATAATGCTGAAGAGAAAAGAAGCATGCATTTTGTTTGTTGTGAGATTTACACTACACATAAAATGTTTAAAATGCCTAGAAACAATTAGAATCAAGAGTAGCCTATGGTATAAAACATGAGGTGTGATAGAAATGACAATACATATGTTTTAATTTTATGAAATGGAAAATATTTTATGTTTGCAATTTGTTCAATATTCAGTTGCTCATTGAAGGATGAAATGAATGAAAAAAATGAAATTGTTATTTGTGAGGCAATTATTTATTTTGCACTCATGCATTTATGATATATCACTCTGTATGTGTGTGTGTGTGTGTGTGTGTGTGTGTGTGTGTGTGTGTGTGTATGTCTGCATGCATACACATGTATACCACAGTGTGTGTTTGGAGATCAGAAGACAGTATTTTGAGGAGTTGGTTCTCTTCCTTGGCCTTGTCTTTTTACCCTGCATAGTTACATTCTAATTTGTTTAGACTGTGAGCATCCCAACAATTCTCCTGTCTCCACCTCACATTTTGGCAGTGGCTTATAAAATTACAGATGTCCGTCACTGCATCTGTCTTTATGTGTGGGTTCCAGATTTTCAGAGAAAACCTCATGTTGTCAGGCTAATGCTATTAGCATTTTTACCTCCTGAACCATCTACCTAGTCTAGTAGGATTTCAATACATAATAACATATCAGCATTGTTTCACGAATTGTAAAAAATATACCAAACTATTGTATCACATTGACAGAGGAAAGCGAGTTAAAAGGTATGAAACATTTACAATGATTTTGAAAACCTAAAATTATAAAATTAAAAGTTCATTGAAGACTCCCTAGAAAAAGTCTTGCAATTTAATATATCATTCAGTTTATAGATATAATTTGAATGTATATTTAATAAAAATTTTCATAAGATAGAATTTTCTAAAATGTTTCTCTTATCTTTCAAGTTCTTGGAAGCATTTATGCTATATGATAGATATGCTTATGCTTTAAGATTCCTTGCTGCTATTCTAATGTTTAAATTCTCATAACAGATTTAGCTTGGCTTCCTTGAATTTTTAAGTTTGTATTTAATTAAACAGATATAGTTTACATAAATCTGAAATAAATACAGACTGAGTTATAATGTGATGAAGATGTCCAGTTTATATTCCAATGTGTCATAGCTTTAGAAATAATTAGTTAAGGACTCACCTGAAGGTCAATATTTTTACTTCAACTTAATTGGCTATTAATAGGTTCACCCTGTTGATATTGTTAATTCAAAATCATTTAACGCCCACCCACACAACAGCTAATTACCATGTGACATTAGGCCAATCTCATTTCATGTTTTCATCCTTTAACTTCAAATTATGATTCTGCATCATTACAATGTATCCTCCCCTAAATAATTAATGCAGGTAAATTTAAAATATTGGGGCAATTTAAAAAAATCTTTTCAGTGACATAACCTGACAGTTTTCCTGTGTTTTAAATACTGCATTTGTCAATTTTTCATTGCTGTAACAAAATACATGAGACAAATAACTTATAAAGAGAAAAATAACATTCAGCTTGTGGCACTGGAAGTTCTACTCCAGGATCAATTATCCCCATGCTTTGGGCTTCTAATAAGGATAATACATCAAGAAAGAACCATATGAAAGCATGAAATGTTGCCTCATGAGCCAGGAAGCAAAGAGAAATAGTCTTAGTAGCACTTGCAGAATTCTTGGATATACCTTTCACAGGTCTAAATGTGTCTCATCATGCCCTACAGTCAAATAGCATGACTTCAGGTTATTTACCTGACTATTTATTTCTAATTGAATAGGAGATCAATGTGAGACCTCACATTCCTTGAAGGTAAGCACTCAACCTGACACTGGGCAAGTGCTTTCCTACCCTTCACCAATACCTTTGATTACATTACATACCTGTGTTAAACTTTTCTAACTTTCATCCAGTCTTTACTCACATCAATAGTTCAACAAACTATTTCCTGAAATTTTGTAATTTCACTGACCATCTGTATTACTTAGGGTTCTCTAGAGTCACAGAATTCATAGAATTAATATATATACATAGGAAATTTGTTGAGTTGCTTACAGATATGGCCAAGGTAGTCCAGCAAAGGCTGCCAGTAGCTGAGGTAGTTCCAACAATGGTTGCCAATAACTAGTTGCTCAGTTTGGTAGTCAAGTGGGTGATGGCTGAAGGCTGGAGAACTCCTAGAGTCTTAGTCTAGTCGAAGGCTAGAAGGTTGAAGAAACTGGGTGGCCGGAAGGAAGAATGATGCCTAGCACATTTGAGAGCTTTGGAGTTCTGATAGGATCTGGGATGTGTATAATCCTTTCAAGTAGTCTCAGTTGATCCTTTCCAGAAGTGGTCTCAGCCCAGCATCCATCTTGTCTGCTGTTGCAGTTACTCTGCATGTTGCTGATAAAATCACCATCAAAAAACTTAAGGGAACAAGGGGTTTATTCTCTTAAGATAGTATGGTTATAGTTCTTAGTCTAGTTGGCAGGATTGCATGAACCATCAACAAAGGCCAAAGGAACTAGTTATATAAAATCTACATGACAGGTGAGAGATGTACAATCTTTACTTGCCAGACAGCATGTCTGGCCAAGTCTACAGAAGGATGCCCACTTCCTCAACTAGCTCTCTATATTTTATTCATCTGTCCAGGGCCTTGTTCCACCAATCATTAGCTACATCACCCCTATCAGTTAGACAATCTCTGGCAGGTTCACTTTTGGGTTAACTCAACTATTAATTGGTTTTTTAATATTTTTTATTATTATTTCTGCTCATACAAACTTAGGTACACTGGTTCGCTCTTTCCCTCCTCCTCCCCCGAACCCCTTTCTCCCCCTCCCCTCACTCCTCCCTCCCCATTCCCCAGTGCCTCCCCCCAATCCCCAGAGAATCCTTTAATGTGCATGGCAGACTCTCCTCTAGGCCCTCCTCTCCAATGACATACAAGGACCCAGTGGCATTTCACTGAACCCTTTCCTGTGTTCCCCTTCAGCATAGGAACACTACTATGGCTGTCAATCCCTTGCCTCCAAGGATCTTGGTGCCTTTAGCAGATGCTAGACTTTATGGGGTTAATAGTATGTTGGACATTGCATAAGGCATGCAAAGTCCAATTATGATTGCTTTGGCCCTAACTTGTGTGGAGTATCTTGCATATCATTACTCCTCCCATCCTTGTGCTCTTACAATCTTACTGCCCCCTCTTCGGCAAATTTCCCTGAGCTTCAGGATGAGGAGAGATTAGACTGGCCTAGTTCTAGGTGGTTGATATAGAGTCTCTGAAGTTCTGGATTGTGGTTTGTTGATTTTCTTTTGCAGTTTTGCTGCTCCTGCAATGCCCTTCACTCCATCCTGGTGGGCATTGTATGTCACCCCCTGGCCAGAAATACAAAGCTGTTAAAGTAGAGTCTTGTTATAAGAGTATATTCAAAGGTAGATGTAATGAAAGTAGGAAAACACAGTGAGGGAGGGGTCAATCACCCATATGCAAAATGGTTACTTTTTATGTGCCAGATTATATGCCTTCCCCTTCTGGTGAGATCATACCCCCTCAGTTGTAAATGATCAGGAACGAAAGTCTGTGAACTTAACCAGGGGTCTCATTACTTACTTGAAGTCCTTGATGGAGGCCTATTTTCTCTGCTGTAACATGGTCCCCTCTCTCCTTGTTTCTGGTGTGACCCTCCTACCCCATCCCTCCTGTTCATAATCATTGCAATTACTGTAGGTATTACAGAGATTTATCTTTGAGTGTCTCTAGGTGGGCTAGGTGGGTTTGGTACTAGGAGCCACCTATTAGGGAGTACATCAGCACTTAGTTTTCTGGGTCTGGGATACTTCACTTAATATAATTGTTACTAATGACATCCATTTCCTGGAAAATTCCAGTAATTCATCATTTTTGATGGCTGAGTAGTACTTCATTGTATAGATGTACCACATTTCCTTATCCACTCATCAACTGTTGGACATTTGGGTTGATTCCATGACTTTGCTATTGTAAACAGTGCTGCTATGAACATGGTCATGCTTGTGCTATCGAGGTGAATTTTTGCTGTATGCGGGGGTTATACCCAAAAGTGGAATCGCAGGGTCATATGGCATTTCAATCTATAATTTATTTAAGAATCTCCAGACGGCTCACCAGAGTGGTTGTATGACCCTGAATTCCCACGAGCAATGTAGGAGAGTTCCCCTCTCTCCACATCCTCTCCAACATTTGTTGTTGTTATTGTGGATTTTTACCATCCTGACCAGGGTGAGATGATATCTCAGGGAAGTTTTGATTTGCATTTCCCTGATGGCTAAGGATGTGGAGCACTTTTTAAGATGTTTGTTAGACATTTTAATTTCATCCCTGGTAAAGTTTCTTTTAAGTTCCAGGGTCCATTTTTTAATTTGGGCCATTAGTTTCCTTGGTGTCTAGTTTTCTATGTTCTTTGTGCACTCTGGATAGTAGAGCTCTATCAGATATGTGGTTAGTGAAGATTTTCTCCCATTCTGTGGATTGCCTTTTACCTCATGTTACAATCTCTTTATCTGAACAGAAGCTCTTTAATTTCACAAGATCCCAACTGTTGAGACTTGGTAGCAGTGACTGTGCTATTGAATGTCTGTTTAGGAAGTGTTGGCCTAGCCCAATCAGTTCGAGGGAGTTCCCTAACCTTTCAGTTATGGTTTTTATAGTCTCTGGTCTTATATCAAGGGCTTTGATCCATTTGGAATTAAGTCTTGTACATGGTGACAAGTACGGGTTCAGTATTAATCTTCTGCATGTGGAGATCCAGTTTTGCCAGCACCATTTGTTGAAGATACTGTTCTTTTTGCATTGGATTTTTGGGCGACTTTGTCAAAAACCAAATGGCCGTAATTTTGTGGGCTTATATCTGGGTCTTCAATCCTTATCCATTGATCTGTGTGTGTATTTTGGAGCCAGTGCCAGGCTGTTTTTATAACTATGGATTTGTAGTATAGACTAAGGTTTGGTATGGTGATACCTCCAGCAGTGTTTTTGTTACTCAGGATTATCTTTGCTATCCTGGGTCTTTTGTGCTTCCATATGAATTTTGAGATTGTTTGGTCAACTCCTTTAAAGAATTGCTTTGGGATTTTAATTGGTATAGCATTGAATTTGCATATTGCCTTTGGTAGGATGGTCATTTTTACGATGTTGATTCTGCTTATCCAGGATCTTGGGAGGTCTTTCCACCTTCTGGTGTCTTCTGCAATTTCTTTCTTTAGGGTTTTAAACTTTTCATTGTAAAGGTCTTTTACCTCCTTGGTTAGGTTTATACCAAGGTATTTCATTTTTTTAGGGGCTATAGTAAATGGGATTGTTTCTCTCAGGGTTTTTTCACTTCTTTCATTCTGGACATATAGGAAGACCTCTGATTTTTGCACATTTATTTTGTATCCTGCCACTCTGCTGAACTTCTCAATTAGTTCCAGGAGCTTCCTGGTGGAGTTTTTGGGATCACTCAGCTATAAGATCATGTCATCTGCAAATAGGGATAGCTTGACTTCTTCCTTGCCAATTTGAATCTCTTTTATGCCCCTTTCTTGTCTTATGGCTTCAGCTAAGACTAGAAGTACAGTATTGAATAGAAGTGGTGAGAGTGGACAACCTTGTCTAGTTCCTGATCGAAGTGGGATTGCTTCCAGTTTTTCCCCATTGAGTATAATCCTTGCTGTTGGCTTGCTGTATACAGCTTTTATTATATTGATAAAGGTTCCTTCCATTCCTACTGTCTCTAGCGTTTTGATCATAAAAGGCTGTTGGATCTTGTCAAAAGCTTTTTCTGCATCTATCGAGAGTGTCATGTGGTCTTGGACTTTGGACTGGTTTTTATGGTGAATTATGTTGATTGATTTGCATACGTTGAACCATCCTTGTGTTCCGAATATAAAGCCTACTTTGTCCCCATGAATGATGTTTTTGATATTTTTTTGAACCCGATTTGCTAAGACTTTGTTGAGAATCTTTGCATCTGTGTTCATCAGAGAGATTGACCTATAGTTTTCTTTTTTAAGTGTATCTTTATTAGGTTTTGGGATAAAAAAGATATTAGCTTCATAGAAGGAATTTGGTAGTGTTTTTCCTTTGCTGTTTGATGGAACAGTTTAAAGAGTGTTGCTGTTTTTAACTCCTTAAAAGTCTGGTAGAATTCTATGCTGAATCCATCTGGTCCAGGACATTTTTTGGTGGGAAGTTTTGAGATTACTTCCTCAATTTCCTTATATGTTATAGGACTATTTAATTCACAACACACGGAACTTTCTCATATTCACATGTTGGGCCACAAAATGAACCTCCACATATACAGGAAAGTTGAAATTCTAGCCTGATTCAATTCACAACTTTCTGATTCAATTTAGGTAAGTTGTGTTTACTTAGGAATTCATCCATCTCTTTTGTGTTGTCAAATTTCACAGAGTATAAGTTTTTGAAACATGATGTTATAATTCTCTGGATTTCTTGGGAATCAGTAGTGATAACTCCATTTTCATTTCTAATTTTGTTAATTTGGGTATTCTTTCCCTTGCTTTTCGTTAATTTAGCTAGGGGTGTTTCAATATTATTAATTTTTTCAAAGAACCAGCTTTTTGACTGGTTGAATTCTCTATCATTTTCCTAATCTCGATTTCAGATATTTCTCCCCTTATTTTGCTAATCTCCTCTCTTCTACTACTTTTGGGATCAGATTGCTCTAGTTTCTCTAAAGCTTTACGCTGCATTGTTAAGTTATTTATTTCTGATGTTTCCATTTTTTGATGTAGGCATTAAGAGCTATGAACTTACCTCTTAGAACAGCTTTCATTGTGTCCCAGACATTTTGGTAAGTTGTATTTTCATTATTGTTCACTTTCAGGAAATCTTGAATTTCCTTTTTAATTTCTTCCTGAATCCAGTTCTCATTCAGCATCATAATGTTAGGTTTCCAGGAGTTAGTGTATTTTCTGTCATTTGTTGTGTTGTGGATGTCCAGCTTTAGGCCGTGGTGGTCTGATAGGGCACAGGCTAGAATTTCAACTTTCCTGTATATGTGGAAGTTCATTTTGTGGCCCAATATGTGATATATTTTGGTGAAAGTTCCGTGTGCTGCTGAGAAAAATGTGTATTCTTTGGTGCGTGGATGAAAAGTTTGATAGAGATCTGTAAGATCCATTTCTTTAAGGGTTTGATTAAGTTCCAAAGTATCTCTGATAAGCTTTTGACCTGTTGATCTATTCCATGTTGAGAGTGCAGTGTTGAAGTCCCCAAGAATTATCGTTTGGGGGTTGATTTCTTGCTTTAGACGCTGTAGGATTTTCTTAATGAATGTGGAAGGGCCCGTATTGGGTGCATAAATGTTTAGTATTGTGAAGTCTTCCTGGTGAATTGTACCTGTGACTAAAATGTAGTTTCCATCTGTGTCTCTAATGATTTTCTTTGGTTTGAAGTCCACTTTGTCCGACAGCATAATGGCTCCCCCTGCCTGTTTCCTGGTTCCATTAGCTTGCAGAATTTTGGACCAGCCTTTCATTTTTAGGATGTGCCTATTTTTTGTGGTGAGATGAGTTTCCTGAAGGCAGCAGGTTGTTGTGTTGTGATTGTTAATCCAAGTTTGTAATCTGTGTCTCTTCACCGGTGAGTTAATACCATTGACATTTAATGTTATAATGGAGAAAATATTTTTAATTCTGGACATTTTTTATGTTTAGTGAATTTTGTAAGCTTATTATTTAACATTTATATTTGGGTGGTATTATACTTCCCTTCTCTCTTCCTGGATTTGGTTGTTTTTTTCTTCAAGTTTGCATATCATTTCTAGAATTTTTTGAAGTCCTGGTTTGGTAGACATGTATCCCTTCAAGTTGTCTTTGTGTTGGAAAATTTTTTTTTTCTCTCTCGATCATGACAGATAGTATTGCCGGGTATATCCATCTGGGTTGGCATTTTTGCTCATTTAATACATGAAGTACATCTCTCCAAGCTCTTCTTGCTTTTACTGTTTCCATTGAGAAGTCATTTGTTATTTTAATCAGTTTGCATTTAAAAGTGATTTGCTTTTTTTCTCTTGAAGCTCTCAGGAACTTTACTTTGTCTTGAATGTAGAGTGTTTTGACTATTATTTGCCATGGCTATTTTCTATTTTGGTCATTTCTGTTCGCAATGGGGAATGCCTCTTGTATTTGGATGGGCCCCTCATTCTTCAGTTGAGGGAAGTTTTCATTTATGATAATTTGAAAAATTTCCTCAGGTGTGGTATTTTGAGATTCTTGTTCTGGTATTCCATGAATGTGGATGTTAGACTTCTTCAGGGTGTCCCATATCTCTTGAATGTTCCTCTCAAGTACCTTTTTGGCTTTAACAACCTCTTCCATTAAGCTGGTTAATTCTCCCACTTTGTCTTCAAGATCTGAAATTCTATTTTCTGCTTCATTAGTTCTGCTGATAAGATTCTCTTTTGAGCTTTGGGTTGAAGATCACTTGTCTTTTAGTTCAATTTTAAACTTGCCTGGGACTGTTTTAACTGCTCTATGCCTATTTTTGTTTCTTGAACTGTTTTTCTCAACTCCTCCAAATGCCTGTTGTGTTCCTGTTCAAAGTGGTTGATGCAGATGTTTAACTCCTCTTGGATTTCCTCTTTCATAGTATTAGTCATGGTAATGATCATACTTTGAAAGTCGTTGTCTTGGGTCTGGCTTTCTTGGCTGTTTTCTGTGGATTTGTTCTGGTTGGAATCTATCCTTAAGGGGTTAATTCTTTCAGTGGGAGATTGGTCTCCTTGGGTTTTGTTTCTCATGGATCTGCACTTTGACTTGGGCGTTGTTGTTTTGTCTTCTAGGGGTTATCAGTTTCTGTGTGTTTTGACTGAACTGATTTAGTTGGTATTAGTACACTTGGGCAGTTATTACTAGTGCTTGCCTTGGGGTTGGGTATGTTTGTCTTTCGTTATTGTTATTTCTTAGTTGAGGCTATTAGGCTGTTAGTACATCAGTTAAATCAGGTTAAGTAGACAGGGGGTGAATATTAGTATGGTAGTGCACTTTTACGATGTAGTATTTGGTGACATGTGAGAGTGAATGGTGTACTCCCTGTAGTTGTATATGTTTTTGGAGTGGCTTATGGAAAAGTTAATCTACAGTGATTAATATTAGAAAGGAACAGTAAGGTGACAAAAAAAAGAGGTTTACTTACTTTGGGCTGGATGTAAAGAATCTCTCCCATGTGATAGGATGATTGCAGAGGTTTTCAAATGTATGACCTTTATACCTTAGAACTTTGCTTAAGTTTTCTCTGGACTCTACTGAATTCTGAGTAGCAGTTTGTCTTCTGTAGACCATGTGTGTGGGTCCCCGGGGGGCCAAAGGGGCAAAGGGGCTGATGTTGATGTCAGAATTCTTCATCTGGGACCTAGGACTTGGCTTAGTGGCCCTCCCAATCTCCAGGGATGGAGAAATGTGAGCATGTCCTGTCTAGTTGGGTGGACAGGTGGGTGGGAGGAAGAAAGGGCCTGGGGCCCAGGGCGCGGCCTAGGCCAAAGCTGGAGGCAGCCTGGGTGCCACTGTGACATGGGGGTCTGAGGCGGGGAGGACTTACCTAGGGATGGCGGATGGGGAGGCGCATGGGTGGGCAGACAAAGGTGGCGCGGGAGGGAGAGATCAACTTAATAAAAGTGCCTGGAGTTCAAACACTAAACACTAAAGCATCAGCTTGACACCTGTACCTAGCTATGACATTGGCTATTCAAAATTATTTTTGATACTATGATCACTAACACAAAACCAAGGTGATTATTAACTCATCATTTGAAATATTGGTCAAATATTGATAAATCTGGGGAATATTTATGCTTTAATTTTCACATATCAGTGTAAATTTAAAAGTTGAAAATTTTACTTTTTATCCACACAAGAGAAAAAAAAGCAAACAGAGCTCCTAAACAGATATGGGTACCTGTAAGATATATATCTACAGTTTGGTAAGGATTGATAGTGTGGAGACATATGTTTTCACAGTTATTTTTTCTGCTATGTGAGACAACAGTCTCAAAAAACTTAAGGGAAGAAAGAGAGATTTATTTTGCTAATGGTTCAAGAGGGCAGACAGACCATTATAGCAGAAATGGCATGCGTGGTGGCAGAAGCTTAGAGGATGTTCCAGTCACTGTAGACATCATGGATGCCAAGAGAGTAAGCAGCAGACTGCAAGAGAAGACTACTAATAGAAATTGGGTGTGGCTAACCTTTAAGACCTACCCTTTTAAAGTGCCTTCCTGTAGCTATGCTCCACTTCCTAAAGGTGCCACGGATTTCCAGACTTTAATATCAACTAAAAAGGTAAAGGTGAAAGCCTTTGGATACAACTTACATTCAAATCATGACACAGGGAATGAACTTGTTAGTTCAGCTATGCCAACAATGAGGTCACCATGTACCTTAGTCTTAATTACATCCTCACAGCTTCCAGGCAGAGATGTTCATTTAGGTTGCATAAAGGAGAAGAAAACCAAGATAACAAAGAATCAAATCAGGAGCCAGAATTTTCTCTTCCACCAGGCTGACAATTCTAGCCTCTCTGCCCACGGTAGAACATAGAACATTTTCAATACCTAGCAGAATTTCTAACTGCTTTACCAGTTCCTATCTTCTGTTCTCAACAATAGGAATATAGAAAATTTCATGATGTTAAAAGCAATAGAAATTCAATTGATTGTAAACACAGGAAAAAAAATTACATCTCTAACCATAGAGCATCACAGAACCCCCCTCATCTTTCCAATGATACAAATATTTGCACTCTAATGTTCCTCAAGTGACTCTTTAAGGTTTGTGAAAGTGATTTGTTGTGCACTTCTTCAGCACTTGTGTACATTTATCCACAAGTAAAAGAGAATGATGTTTTCTAAAAGTTTAATTTTCCTTAATGTGCCATCACGTGCATTCAGCATTTTCATTTTAGAACATTTTGAGCAGCAGCTCATTAATGTTTTTTTGTTTCCTTTTTTTTTACATACACTGTAAGTGCTCCTTTAAGGGAAGTCCTTTTTATCTCTCTTAGATACTGTACAACATATTGCTTGATGTGGTTTTTGTTCTCATTTTAAAAACAGTAATGGAAAACCTTGTATATTGAAATGGAGTAAATTCTTTCAAATTTTTATTTAGGTCATGAATCAGATCACTCATAAACATATAGTCTTAAAATGTACTTAATCAGAACCATAGGCATTATTATTTGTGGTATCTCCATGAATAAAACTGATACACATTTATGGAAATTGAGAAAATAGAATCCAGAGTCATGTGCTACCAAAAGACCTTTGACAGGAAGGGAGGCAAAACAGCCACCTCACCTCTGCTCTTACTAATCTTGGCAATGATTTGGAAGCTATTTTTGATATTTTAATGTTTCTTCTCTTTGAATTATTAGGAAGAATTATAGCTAGAGATTTGGATGTCTTATTTAATCTACATTCAATAAAAGAAAAATATATGTCTCTTTGATGAGTGTTATGGTTGCATTTCGATGTCAACTTGACAGTTGCAGACAGTTTGGGGGCAGCTGTGGAAGGTTAATGGTTAGAATGGCCCCTGAACAAGCCTGTAGATACTTCACTGATTACTGTGGAGAACCCAGCCCATAGTGGGTGGTACTTTCCAGTGGTGGATCGGATAATAGGAGGTCAAGAAGGAGGGACTTGCTCTTCCCTGAGATGGTGTTGACTTGCTGTGGAGTCCACTCTGCATGCACGTTGTTCACCTTGGAGCATCGTGGCCATCTTCGTTGCTGTTGTTGCTGCTGCTGCCTCTGTCCTTGGTAGAATTGATCTTTCCCTTTTCGTTGTTGCTGTTCCCGCTGCATTTGGAACCTGGTCTCTGGGCCTTGCTGCTGTTCACTCTTCATCGCCGACATTGGAGCCTAGTTGTTCTACAGAGGAGCAAAGGCTTGAGACGCTCTTGGGATCTTTGGGCTTTGTGAAATCCAGCCAGGAATAAGGCTGCTGTGGATGGCTACCTTGAAGGACACCATTTTTACTGTGAGTTCTTTTTTCAATAAACTTGTTTATATATATATATATACACACACACACACACACACATATACATATACATATATTACATTCTATAGATTCTGTTTCTTTAGAGAACCCTAACTAATACAGATCTTGGTACCAGGAGTGGTTCTGAAGGATTAGAATTATTAAGATGAATTTCTCTAGTAATCTTGAGCTTATCTGGAGCTGGGTTTCCAACACAATGAAACCTCTAGCTACTAAGGACTGCCTTAGTGATATGAAGATCACCAAAACTCCGTGGTGTGAACTTATCAAAGAACTGATAAAAGTGGGAAAGTGGGGATGTTGGGTAGTCCTGATTCCCCTATTGTGAGGAGCACAGTGTTTAGTGATTCTGTATATAATACTTTTGATAATCTAAGGAAAATAATGAGGCTGGTTGGTTGCTTTTATCATCTCTGGATAAAGTACAAAATGAGAAGGAAAGCCTCAGAGATGAAATTGCCAAGCTCAAGAGGAGCATAAAAAATCTAAAGGATTCTAAGTGTGCTTTGGAAGCATCTCTGGATAAAACAGAAAAGGAAAAGAAAGACCTCAGATATGAAAATAATCAGCTTCAGATGTGTGTAAGCAACTTAGAAGTTTTTAAGTGTGTTCTGGAAGAGAGTCTTCTCCCAGTAGTAATAAGGCTCAAATTGCTGAAAGTCAAACTCAAGCTTTAATTATTAGATTGGCTGAGTTGCAATGTAAATTAAAGTCGCAGCCTCAGAAGGTGTCTGCCGTTAAAGTCAGAGCACTGATTGGGAAGGACTGGGATCTTGAAAACTGGGATGTTGATGTGTGGGGAGACTCAGAGGAGGCTCAGGCCAGTGAAGCCTCAAACTCCGATGGGTCTCTTTCATCTGGGGAAGTAGTCTTACCACACTTAGTAGAGAATGAATCCCCACCCCCAACTCCCACAGCATCTCAGTCTCAGCCTTTACCTGAGGAAACTAACCTCAACTTTGGTTAAGGAGGGGATAAGGATTTTCCCTCAGAACAATGCTGATATTGCAGAGGGCCCACCTGTGGTTGACTATAGGCATATTATCAGACTCAGGTCTAAGCAGGCCCCTCGAGGTGACATAGAAAGTGTGGTACCTGAGGAGGTTCACTACACTCCTAGAGAACTTCATGAGTTTTATAACACGTTCAAACAGCAATCTGGAGAATATCCCTGGGAATGGATTTTAAGGCTGTAGGATACTGGTGGAAGGAGTATAAAACTAGATCAAACTGAGTTTATTGAAATGGGCCCATTGAGTAGAGATTCTAGGTTTAATGCTGCAGTACATAGAGTTAAAAGTGGTGCCAAGTGTTTATTTGAGTGGGTGGCTGAAACATTTATTAGTGTTTGGCCTTCTGAAAGAGCTGGAGATACCAGATATTCTTTGGTTTAGTATTGATGATGTGATTAAAAGGCTCAGGGAAATTGGTATGCTTGACTGGATTCATTTAAAATCTAACTCTCAGTGGCAGAATCCAGATGATATGCCTTTCACCAAGACTGTATTATATAAATTGGTGAGAGGGGCTCCAGCAAATTCGAAGGGCCCCACCATTGCTCTTCTTCTTGCATCATCATTAACAAGGGGTGATGCAGCTGTGCAATTAGAAGAATTAAATGTAATGCGCTTAGTGGATCCAGGAGCAACAGGGGCCAAGTGGCAGCAGTGAATCGCCAGTAGCAAAGTAAGCATACCAACCGTAATGCACATCATAGAAAGAATAGCATTCATGGTGGTCTGATTCGCTTAGATCTTTGGTATTGGTTAATTAATCATGTTGTTACCAAGAGTAAAATCAATAAGAAGCCTACCAAGTTTTTATATGATTTGTATTAGCAAAAACTGTCTAAGGTAAATGAAGGAAGGGCTACTTTGAATCACAGTAGTAGGGAATCACGACCTGTTAGTCAGTTTCCAGATCTAGGTCAGTTCATAGATCCAGAAACCCTTGAATGACGGGGAGGCCAGGTCACCTCGAGGAAGGACTTAGGCACAATAATGAAGACTTTTACTGTTAATATTTCTCCTGTCCTTTTTCAAAGGGACCTATGGCCTTTTTCAAGAGTGACTGTCCATTGGGGTAAAGGAAATGATCAAACATTTCAGGACTTATTGGATACTGGTTCTGAGTTGACTTATTCCAGGAGACCCTAAAAAGCATTTTGGCCCTCCAGTTAAAGTAAGGGCTTATGGGGGACAAATGATTGATGGAGTTTTGGCTAATGTTCATCTCACAATAGGTGCAGTGGGTCCCTGGACTCATCCTGTGGTTATTTCCTCAGTTCCAGAATGTATAATTGGTATAGATATACTCAGAAGTTGACAGAACTCCCATATTGGTTCCTTGATCTGTGGAGTAAGGGCTATTATGGTAGGAAAGGCCAAATGGAAGCCTTTAGAATTGCCTCTACTAGGGAAAATAGTGAATGAGAAACAGTATCGCATCCTTGGAGGGACTGCAGAAATTAGTGCCACCATCAAGGACTTGAAGGATGCAGGGGTGGTGGTTCCTACCACCTCTCCCTTTATTTAACTCTCCCATTTGGCCTCTACAGAAGACAGATGGATCATGGAGAATGACAGCTGATTATCAAAAACATAATCAAGTTGTGACTCCAGTTCCAGCTGCTGTGCCAGATGCAGTTTCTTTGCTTGAGCAAATTAACATATCTCCTGGTACTTGGTATGCAGCTATTGACCTTGCAAATGCTTTTTTCTCAGTACCCATTCATAAGGACCACCAGAAGCAATTTGCTTTCAGCTGGCAAAGCCAACAGTATACTTTTACTGTATTGCCTCAAGGATATATTAATTCTCCAACTCTGTGCCATAACTTGGTTCATAGAGATCTTGATCGCCTGTCTCTCCCACAAGGCATCACACTGGTCCATTATATTGATGACATTATGCTGGTTGAGCCAAGTGAGCAGGAGGTGGCAGCCACTTTGAATTCTCTGGTAAGCCATATGAGCATCAGAGGATGGGGAATAAATCCAACCAAGATCCAAGGACCATCTACCTTGGTAAAATTTCTAGGAGTTCAATGGTGTGGGGCATGCAGAGATATTCCCTTGAAGGTAAAAGATAAGTTGCTGCACCTGGCCCCTCCTACCATCAAGAAAGAAGCACAACATTTAGTGGGCCTGTTTGGATTTTGGAGGCAGCACATTCCTCACTTGGGTGTGTTACTCAGGCTCATATACCAAGTAACGCAGAAAGCTGCCAGTTTTGAGAGAGGCCCAAAACAAGAGAAGGCCCTTCAGTAGGTTCAAACTGCTGTACAGGCTGCCTTGCCACTTGGGCCATATGATCCAGCAGACCCAATGGTATTGGAAGTATCTGTCACAGAAAGAGATGCTATCTGAAGTCTTTGGAAGGCTTCCATGGGCGAATCACATGGAAGACCCTTGGAATTTTGGAGCAAGGCCCTGCCATCATCGGCAGGCAACTACTCTTCCTTTGAGAGGCAGCTTTTGGTCTGTTATTGGGTCCTGGTAGAAACTGAACGCTTGACAGTGGGTCATCAAGTTACCATGAGATCGGAGTTGCCCACCATGAGTTGGGTATTGTCTGACTCAGCAAGTCATAAAGTTGGATGGACACAGCAGCAAGCTATTATCAAATGTAAATGGTACATATGAGACAGGGCCCGAATAGATCCTGAAGGAACAAGTAAATTACATGAAGAAGTTGCCCAAATGCTTATGATTCCTCAGCCTGTTGTGATGCCTGTCTCTAAATATGCACCTATGGCCTATGATTGGCTAACCGAAGAGGAAAAGACTAGGGCTTGGTTCAAAGATGGTTCTGCTCGCTATTCAGGTGCCACCCAGAAGTGGACAGCTGCAGCACTACAACCCCTTTCTGCAACAACCCTGAAGGACACTGGTGAAGAAAGTCTTCATAGTGGGCAGAACTTGGGGCAGTGCATATGTCGTGAACTTTGCTTGGAAGGAAAAATGGCCAGATGTGCGACTATATACTGACTCATGGACTGTAGCCAATAGTTTAGCTGGATGGCCAGGTACTTGGAAAGAACATAATTGGAAAATTGGTGAGAAAGATATTTGGGGAAGAAGCATGTGGATAGATCTCTCCAAATGGGCAAAGGATACAAAGATATTTGTATCCCATATAAATGCTCATCAAAAAGTGAATTCAGCAGAAGAGTCATTTAATAATCAGGTGGACAAGATGACTCAGTCTGTGGACAGCCAACCTGTTTCTCCACCATCCCAATCATTGCCCAATGGGCCCATGAACAAAGTGGGCATGGTGGTAGAGATGGAGGTTATACATGAGCTCAACAACATGGACTTCCACTCACCAAGGCTGACCTGGCTACAGCTGCTGCTGAGTGTCAAATCTGCCAGCAGCAGAGACCAACACTGAGTCCCCAATATGGATCCATTCTTCGGGGTGACCAACCAGCAACATGGTGGCAGGTTGACTACATTGGACCACTTCCAAGATGGAAAGGGCAGCGCTTTGTCCTTACTGGGATAGATACTTATTCTGGGTATGGAATTGCCTTTCCTGCACGTTTTGCTTCTGCTAAAACTACCATACATGGATTCACAAAATGTCTTGTACACCATCACGGTATTCCACACAGCATTGCTTCTGACCAGGAAACACATGTTACAGCTTGAAGAATTCATTGGTCTTACCATGTTCCCCACCATCCTGAAGCAGCTGGTTTGATAGAACAGTGGAACGGCCTTTTAAAGGCACAATTACGGTGCCAGTTAGGTAGTAATAGTTTGGAAGGTTGGGGTGGAGTACTTCAGGATGCAGTATATGCCTTGAATCAGTACCCAATATATGGTTCTGTATCTCCTATAGCCAGAATTCATAGGTCCAGGAACCAAGGGGTGGAGGCTGGAATGGTAGCTCTTACTGTCACACTTAGTAACCCCTTAGGAAAATTTTTGCTTCCTGTCCCTGCAACTCTGTACTCTGCTGGTTTAGAAGTTTTGGTTCCAGAGCAGGGGTTGCTTTTGCCAGGAGATATGATAAGCATTCCATTGAACTGGAAATTAAAACTTCCTCCTGGCTATTTTGGGCTCCTGATGCCTTTGAATCAACAGAGTAAGAAAGGAATAACATTGTTAAGAGGTGTGATTGATTCAGACTATCAAGGGGAAATTAGATTGCTTCTGCACAATGGAGGCAAGGAAGAGTATTAATAGAGTGCAGGAGATCCAATTGGGTGACTCTTGGTGTTACCATGTCCTGTGATTAAGGTGAATGGAAAATTACAACAACAATGCAGCCAGGATGTTGGAAGGAC
This sequence comes from Typhlomys cinereus, assembly GCA_023101885.1. Classification (NCBI taxonomy): domain Eukaryota; kingdom Metazoa; phylum Chordata; class Mammalia; order Rodentia; family Platacanthomyidae; genus Typhlomys; species Typhlomys cinereus. The sequence continues at coordinate 580,454 of JALPQD010000537.1, read as the reverse complement.
CAGATCCTTCAGGAATGAAGGTATGGGTGACACCCCCAGGAAAAGAACCAAGACCTGGTGAGGTACTTGCTGAGGGGTACAAGAAATATAGAATGGGTAGTAGAGGAAGGTAATTATAAAAACCAATTAAGACCACGTAACCAGTTCTAGAGATGTGGCTTGTAACTACCAGAGCACTACTGTTCTAGTTGTAAAGTACAAATGGAACTGTCTAGAATTTTTTATGAGCAATAGTGAACTATAGAATGTGATTATTTATTGTTATATACTTTATTTTTTATTCTGTGATAAATTATTTACCTTATATTGATACTGATATTATATTTCATTATGTATATCTTATATTTTATAATATATTTCATATTTTTGTTTTTAAATATTATATATATACATTTAATATATTTTATATTTGAGAGATTTCAAAGTTTTATGTCAGAAATTGAGAATTTTTTTGATATTGAATTGAATGTCTTTTATAAATATAATGTCTATGGGAATATGAGTTGGAAGGTCATAGTGTAATCATTATGTGTTTATGTCAAGTCGACAAGGGGTGGAATGTTATGGTTGCATTTTGATGTCAACTCGACAGTTGCAGATGGTTTGGGGGCAGCTGTGGAAGGTTAATGGTTAGAATGGCCCCTGAACAAGCCTGTAGATACTTCACTGATTACTGTGGAGAACCCAGCCCATAGTGGGTGGTACTTTCCAGTGGTGGATCGGATAATAGGAGGTGCAAGAAGGAGGGACTTGCTCTTCCCTGAGATGGTGTCGACTTGCTGTGGAGTCCACTCTGCATGCACGTTGTTCACCTTGGAGCATCGTGGCCTTCTTTGTTGTTGCTGCTGCTGCTGCTGCTGCTGCTGCTGCTGCTGCTGCTGCTGCCTCTGTCCTTGGTTGACTTGGAACTTCCCCTTTTCCACCTCATTGTTGCTGTTCCCGCTGCCTTTGGAGCCTGGTATCTGGGCCTTGCTGCTGTTCACTGTTCATCACCGACATCAGAGCCCAACTCTTCTACACTGTCATTGGAACCCAGCATCTTCAACCCTCCAGAGGAGCAAAGGCTTGAGACCTTCTTGGGATCTTTGGGCTTTGTGGAACATTTCAGCCAGGAAGGAGGCTGCTGTGGACAGCTACCTTGAAGGACACTATTTTTACTCTGAGTTGTTTTTTCAATAAACTTGTTTAGAATTCTGACTAATACAGTGAGTTTCTTAAATTAGACTTCAGGCACGTAGTGACTAAAGAAACAGATAACACCCATAATCCATGTTTTAGTTTCTGAAACTATTTCCCACTATGTAAACCTTGATTGCTCAAACAGCTGACTGTGTTGCTAAGGTAAGAAATTCACCTGAACCTAGAACATTTTACCATACAGGAAAGCAAAGGTCTCCAGGAATTTTCAGAACATTGCAAATGTTCTCTTGTGTCAAATCAAAATAAGTGTCAGTGGCTAAAAGATACAAAAGCACCATTTCTAAAAAGGATTTCAATGTATGAGTAATATAACACATGTAATTATGTCCAAGACATCACCATAAAACTAGAATATTAACAAAACTGACCAACTTTGAAGGGCACTGGGGGGCTCCACTGTTATTAGGAGAACTGAAGGCATAAGAACCAAAAAATTTGTTTTTTTTTTTCTTTGTTAATCCTACAAAAACACATTTCTGAGAAAAGTAGCCTTTTTATGATGGTATTTTAGCCTTAACAAAGACAGAAGTACAAAAATACAATCACTAATGAAACCAATATTCTTAGCAGTATAATGAAAAGGAAGTAACTACACATATCATGACAAAAAATAAGAGTCAATAATTTTGCCAAAAAACTATCTTCAATTTATCACACATCTAAATGCAACTAGTGCACAGAAAATATATAGGATGTACCCACACATCCACACATCCACACACATACTGCCCCACACATGCATACCCACACATGTGCTCACATACACACATACATGCATACACATATGCACACACATACACGAGTTAAACAAGAAAATATTAACATTAAAATAACAGGGTTTTTTAATTTTTCTGTGAAAAACTACAGTCTATATTCATAAGCAATTATTATTAGTTTAGAGAAGAATACACTTTATAAGTGAAATAGTGTCATTTTTTGAGTTTGATTTAAAATTAATAAAATTAGTAAGACTGGTAGGGCAGCAAGTGAAGCATCTGATTTGATGTACGGAAGCTGCAGAACTGTGTCACAATATGTCCCCATGCTTTCTGAAAATCATTTGTAATGTTTTGAATATTTTTAGTATAATCATGTGAAATTGTATAGCACAAGGTGATAATAAATTTAAGTTCAAAAAGAATCAAAGCTAGCAATCAGTTTTTTAGAGATGAGAGTTAATGTCAAATCTTAATTTAATTACATAGTGTGGACATACTAATGAGCAAAATGTTCTGATTTATTTAGTATGTCAAGATGAATGTGATAGTTTCAAGTGTCAACTTGACAGTTACAGGGTGGAGCACAACTATGGAGAAATGATGGTTGGAATGGGCCCTTGAATGAGCCTGCAGGTGATTGTTTTAATTGATATGGAAGACCCATATAGTAGTGGGGTGGTATTTTCCAGTGGTGGACCAGATAAAAGAAGAGAGAATTGTTCTTCCCTTGCCCTGTGTTGACTTGCTGTGTGAGTCCATTGGTGGTACAACATAGCTACCTTCTTTGTTGCTGTTGCCTCTATCTTTGACTGACAATACAAATCAGCTTTATTGGCCTTGTCTCTGCTCACTGCCATTGGAGCCTAGTCTCCTTGGTCTTGCCACTGTTTATTGTTGAGATTGGAGCCAAGTATCTTCAGGTTTACTGTTGCCTGTCCCCAACATTGGAACCCAGCCTCTGCAACATGACTGAGGCTCAAGTATTCCCAGGGATCCTTAGATCTTGTGAGACATTCAGCTCAAGAACTGAGCAGCTACAGGTGGCTACTTTAGAGTACAGTGCTTTAGCTTGTGGGTTGATTTAATAAAATTTGAAGTATTCTATAGGTACCATTCTTCTAGAGAGTCCTGATTAATACAATGAACAATACAACAAAAATCAAATCACTTCAAATGATTTAAACATTTTTGAAAAAATGTTAGTAGATTAACAAATATAGATTTATTTATTTTTCAGTTTTTTTTAAATTTTTATTTATTATTATTATTATTATTTATTCAACTGTGCGCATGTGCGTGTGTATGTGCGTGCGCGTGTGTGTCTGTGTGTGTGTGTGTGTATGTAGAACCACGGACGAATTCGCGAACCACCATGGACGCCTCCACCTCCTTCTGCCCCGGGATTCACAGGCTCCGCCCTACCAGGGCCAGAAGCGCAGGCCGCCCCCGCTTCCGCCTGGCATCTATATGTGGGATCTGGGATCCGAACTCGGGACCTTCCGCCTGCAAGGCGGAGGCTTAACCCCTGAGCCACCTCTCCAGCCCTATTTTTCAGTTTTTTACAAGTAACATGACAATAATTTATTCAAAAACCCATACCTGAGGAAGTCTTAAGCTTTATGGGTGAACTTGCTACTATTGTTTAGCCAAGTCAGTTGGGCATAGCTCTACCTTTTTATACTTTTATATTCATTGAAAAATGTTACATGCACTAAACCTTCATCAGAGAAACTGATTTTGCAATGAACAAAAGTGGATCAGAAGCTCATGGTTACCCAAGATGCAAAGAATAAGTAATATCTTAGTGATTAGCCAGAAAAGGGATCTTTATAGGTACCCCCATCTCAAGTCAGATAGCAATCTGAAAGAGTGGAATGAATGCTAGTACAGACAAAAGATAAGAAGAAATACTATTAAATTTAGCCTTCTGGCCTTGAAATAGCCTTTGAAACATGATCTCACAAGAACTGCTGTCATCTACTTTGAACCTGCACAAAACTGTGTCTATTGAGTCACACTTGAGTAAGGAACGGGTTCTGAGGACCCTCCCCTCCCCTACCCAACTGTGGACTATTGATAGATCTTGAGAGAGGGAAAGTCATTGTCTTCAGTTCTGTAGACACTAAGGAGCCAGCAAACTCCAATGAATAGTTCAAGCCACAGTCACATAGCAGACACTAGCAAAAGTGTGCATCAAAACAAAATGACATGAATGAGGGAAAGAAGCTTGGATAAAGGTGGAGGTTTAATCCACAGAAAGGAGATAAGAACAGTAGAACAGCAACCAGAATGCAGTTCTTTTTTTTTTTACTTTTTTTAGTGTGTGTGTGTGTGTGTGTGTGTGTGTATATATCAGAAGACACTGTGTATCCTTGTGTAGGGTCAAGGGTGACTTCAGAAATCCTGGATTATTTCTACCTCCTTTTTGTTTTGATCTGGATTTCTTAGGCTCCACCCACCAGGGCCTTTTCTACCTGGCATTTTTATAGGAGACCAGGGACCTTCTGCTTACAAGGCAGAGTTTTAATGTCTGAGCCATCTCTCCAATCTCTTAATGCATTTCATACATATGTGAAGTAATAGTTACTTACAAAAATCAGTAAAAGTTGGGGCTGGAGAGGTGGCTCAGGGGTTAAGCTTCTGCCTTGCAGGCGGAAGGTCCTGAGTTCGGATCCTAGACCCCACGTATAGACGCCAGGCGGAAGCGGGGCGGCCTGCGTTTCCGGTCATGGTAGGGCGGAGCCTGTGAATCCCGGGGCAGAGTAAACAAGGAGGAGGTGGAGGCGTCCATGGTGGTTCTGGAATTCGTCCGTGGTTCTACACACATACACACACACACACACATACGCACACGCACGCACACACATACACGTGCAATTGAATAAATAATAAAAAAAATTAAAAAAAATCAGTAAAAGTTATAAAAAGAATTTGTTGAATATTTAATTGAATAAAATTCATTCAGTATTGTAGATATAGTGGCACAGGTCTGCACTCCTAAAACTAGAGAGTCCAATACATGAGGACCTCAGGAAGAGACCAAGTCAGAAAGAAAAGAAAGGGGGGATGAGGAAGAGAGGAGAGGAAGGATGGAAGGAGAGAGGGAAGGAGGGTGGGAAGAAGGAAAAGAAGAAAGAAGAAGGAAAAGTAGAAGGAAGTAAAGGAGGGAAGAAGTGAGGGAGGAAGTAAGGGTGGGAGGAAAGAAGGAAGAAAGGAACAAAGGAGGGAAGGAGGGAGGGACAGAAGGAAGAAAGGAGGGAAGGAGGGAGGGAGGAGGGAGAAAAGAAAGGGAGGGATGGAAGGAAGAAAGGGAGGGAGTGAGGAAGCAAGAAAAGGAGGAAATGCATGGATTGCTTAAACAGAGGTTTTCCAATGCTGATCTAGATGTTCTAAATTCACAGATCTAAGTTTGAAATTTAAGAATCTTCCAAATTTAGTTTAGGGAGCTTCCAAATTGACAACAAAGTTAGTGTTTTCAAAAAAAATCTTTAATTTACCCTGAGAATTATTTTTTTTCAGGTATCGTCCATTAAACTCATGGCATTGTTCCTGTTTTGCTGGCACGTGCCACTGACTTACGTGGCCACAGATTGAATAAAATTGTGGAAACATTGCGTTTTTACATTTGTGTTCTCCAAATGTATACTTTAGTTTATAAATTTTACCCCTAACCTAGAAAACCAACTATACTAATATTAGTTCTAGCTCACATTGTTGCTTCCCTTAGTCTTCAGTACCATGATATCCATCTCCAGAAACATTGAGGTTAATGTTAGAATATCCAATATATTGTTCTTCCTCTCCACTTGAGACAAATCTATTTCTTTTCTCTCACATTCCTTAAATTCAGAGTAATCATTGTGCAATTGTTATCTTTTTGACAGTTCTTGAATGCTTAACAAAGAAACCTCATGACAAAGGCACATATGTTAATCTGATTTTTTAAAAAGAAGCTTTTCTTCAATATTTCCCTTATTTGAGAAAGGAAAAGGGAAAAGAATTATATTTAAAGTACACATATTCCCTCTTTCCTTGTTTCTGGTGAGGCCCTTCTTCCCCATCCCTCCTGTTTATAGTCTTTGCAATTACTGTAGGTATTACAGAGATTTATCTTTGAGTGTCTCTAAGTGGGTTTGGTACTAGGAGCCACCCATTAGGGAGTACATAAGGTGCTTAATTTTCTGGGTCTGGGATATTTCACTCAATATAATTGTTTCTAATTCCATCCATTTGTTGGCAAATTTCATTATTTCATCATTTTTGATGGCTGAGTAGTATTCCATTGTATAAATGGACCACATTTTCCTTATCCACTTGTCAACTGTTGGACGTTTGGGTTGATTCCATGACTTTGCTATTGTAAACAGTGCTGCTATGAACATGGTCATGCTTGTGTTATCGAGGTGAATTTTTGCTGTTATGTTACAGCAAAGAAAATAGGCCACCATCAAGGACTGCAAGTAAGTAATGAGACATCTGGTTAAGTTCACAGACTTTCCTTCCTGATCATTTGCAACTGATGGGGTATGATCTCACCAGAAGGGGAGGGCATATAGTCTGGCAGGTAGAAAGTAAACATTTTACAATGGGAGACTCACTCCCCCTCACTGCAGTCTCCTACTTTTATTCCATCTACCTTTGAATATACTCTTACAATAAGACTCTATTTTAACAGCCTTTTATCTCTGCCCAGGGGGTGACATCCAAAATCCATTAGGATGGAGCCAAGAGCATTGCGAGAGCAGCAAAACTGAAAAAAAAATCAACAAACCATAATTAGAACATCAGAGACTCTATATCAACCACTTGGAACTAGGCCAACCTAATCTCTCCCCATCCTGAAGCTCAGGGAAAATTGCAGAAGAGGAGGCGGTAAGATTGTAAGAACACAAGGATGGGAGGAGCAACAATATGCAAGATACTACACACAAGTTAGGGCCGAAGCAATCATAATAGGACTTTGCATGACCTGTGCAATGACCAACACATTATTGACCCCTCAAAGTCTAGCATGGACTAAAGGCACTAGGATCCTTAGAAGTTAGGGATTAACAGCCACAAAAGTGTTCCTATACTTAAGGGAAACACAAGAAAGAGTTCTAGAAAATGCCACTGAGTCCTTACACCTCATCAGAGAGGAGCGCCCAGAGGATAGTTTCACATACACGTTAAAGGATGTTCCAGGGATGGTAGGGAGAAGGCACTGGGAGATAGGAAGGCAGGGGGGAAAGTAAGGGGAAAAGGGGGAGGGAACAAGGGGGTTCAGGAAGAGGTGGAGTGGAGGAGGAGATCATGGTACCTATTAAGTTTGTATGAGCGAAAATAAATAAATTTTTTAAAAGTACACATATTCATGTCGTAGTATATGTTTGAAGGTCAGAGGAAAACATTTCAATATCAGTTTTCTCCTTTTACCTTGGAGGATTCTTAAAATCAACCTCATGCCTTCTAATCAGGTATATTACTTATAAAACTATCTTGCTGGCCCTTGTGTTTATTATTCTAATCAATGTAAGACAGCATTAAATCCTTATAAACCTGTGTGTGTGTGTGTGTGTGTGTGTGTGTATGTGTGTGTGTGTGTGTGTGTGTGTGTGTATACTGAAATATAAATCAACCATCAAGCCTTTCTATACTAACACAATATCTGGAAAATATTATCTTTGTTTCATTTTAGATTTGTCAGTAGCAGGTAGTACACAAAAGTGACAATTGTACTCGTAGTTTAAAAATTATACTTCACAAAGCATGAACTGGAAGTCTTTGAGTGTATTCAAACCTTCCTATTATATTAGTCTTATATCTGGCCTTGAATCACTCATTTGAATGTATCTGCAGTCTCACTATCCATCTTCTCATCTGTGTGGATGACAATATCAGTTTCACAGACTGATGCCATCATTATTAATCTTTACTAAGCTACTAACTTATTGACTGTGGAGTCAAAAAAGCACATCACTGCTTCATGCTCTATTGACTAGTGGGTTAGAGGTCAGAACAAATGAGAAGGTGATACACTAGCAAGAAACAAAAGAACTAGAAAATAAACTGCCACTCATGGACTTTCATGGAGTAGCTTCTGTGATTTCCAAAGACATAGAAAAACAGTACCTCACAGCATGACCTTTGTCAAAAAAAAAAAAAAACAAACAAAAAAACGGGATGTGACAAACCTAACCTCCATGTCCATGTGCTCATAGCTGGATTTTAATTTTTCACTAATATTCCCTCTCCTTACCTGTAGTATCTCCTCATATCAATCACAAAGCACTGTTTGAAAGATAGCTCCTTATTAGTGTATAGTGATTAAAATCTCCAAATTATTCCCATTTATCTATAAGTTGAGCTCCCAATTGAGAAAGACCTTCATGCTATGCTTGCTCAACATTCCTTTTCACTCCAATTCCTCTCATGTCTCTACCCTTAGCCAAGCTTAGATATTTCTTTCAAACATTACCCAGCTCATTCAGGTTGGTATGTCTTTCTATCATCAATCACTTTAGTTTCTAATGAATGTAATATCTCTATGATGCTTTCTTGGGTTACAGCCTCCTGAAAAGACTCATTACTTTGATGAGTCTTAAGCCTCTTTCTAGAAGTATTAAAATAGGCACTATCCCAGCATGCCTAATTATTGCTCTTTATGTGTAATATACTGACACATTTTTACAACATGTTTAGAAACTTGTGACAGTCAATCCTGCGCTTGAAGGATGATCAATAATTTGAGAAATAAACAGGACATGTAAAGCACTGAAGAATGAGATGAGGCAGAAACAGTAGAGACAGGTATGTGCAGTTACACCACAGCTCCTCAGAAAGATGTTGACCAGCCTGGGAGGAACAAAAGCAAGTTATGTCTAACATTATATATAAGCTTCAATTTCCTTACCTGTGATGTGATAACAGGAACATTATATCTATTAAACATGATGGAGTTCAATTATTAACACCCAGCAATGACCATCAGTTCTTGTTTTCCTTCTTTTTTGGCCATCATCTTTCTACCCAGAATAATGCTTTGTTAGAACATCAATGCAATCGAGGTGAACCTCTGCTGCATGGGGGGTTATTCCCAAAAGTGGAATCACAGGGTCATATGGTATTTCAATCTCTAATTTCTTTAAGAATATCCAGACGGCTCGCCAGAGTGGCTCTATGAGCCTGCATTCCCGCCAGCAATGTAGGAGAGTTCCCCTCTCTCCACATCCTCTCCAGCATTTGGTGTTGTTCCTATTGTGGATTTTTGCCATCCTGACCAGGGTGAGATGATATCTCAGGGAAGTTTTGATTTGCATTTCCCTGATGGCTAAGGAAGTGGAGCATTTTTTTTTAAAGGAGTTGAACTTCATTTTTTTTTTAATTTTTTTATTAAAAATTTAATTATACATTTAAAAATTTTTTTACCAGTTCCCTCCCTCCCCCCTCCTCCCCCCGAACCCCCTCCTCCCCCTCCCCATCCCCCAGTGCCTCCCCCCCAATTCCCAGAGAGCCCTTTATTGTGTATGCCTAACTCTCCACTAGGTCCTCCTCTCCGATGACATATAAGGACCCAGTGGCATTTCCATAAGCCCTTTCTCTTGTTCCCCTTAAGCGTAAGATCACTACTATGGCTGTCAATCCCTTGCCTCCAGGGGTCTCGGTGCCCTTAACAGATGCTAGACTTTATGAGGGCAACAGTGCGCTGGACATTGCGCAGGGCATGCAAAGTCCCATTATGATAGCTTTGGCCCCAACTATTGTTGAGAATCTTGCAAGTCGTTGCTCCTCCCATCCTTTTGCTCTTACAATCTTACCGCCCCCTCTTCCGCAAATGTCCCTGAGCTCCAGGATGGGGAGAGATTAGGCTGGCCTAGTTCTATGTGATTGATATAGTCTCTGAAGTTCTGGATTGTGGTTTGTTGATTTTCTTTTTCAGTTTTGCTGCTCCTGCAATTCCCTTCACTCCATTCTGCTGGGCACTGTATGTCACCCCCTGGCCAGAGACAAAAAGCTGTTAAACTGGAGTCTTGTTATAATAGCACATTCAAGGGTAGATGTAATAAGAGTAGGAAACCTCAGTGAGGGAGGGGTCCATCACCCATTTGCAAAATGATTACTTTTTATCTGGTAGACTATATGCCTTAGGAAGTGGAGCATCTTTTATAAATTTTTTTTTATTATTTATTCAATTGTGTGTGTGTATGTATGTGTGTGCATGTGTATGTATGTGTGTGTGTAGAACCACGGACAAATTCAGGAACCACCATGGACGCCTCTACATCCTCCTTGTTTATTGGGCCCCGGGATTCACAGGCTCCGCCCTACCAGAATCGGAAGCGCAGGGCACCCCCGCTTTCTCCTGGCATCTATATGTGGGGTCTAGGATCCGAACTCAGGACCTTCTGCCTACAAGGCAGAAGCTTAACCCCTGAGCCACCTCTCCAGCCCCAGTGGAGCATTTTTTAAGATATTTGTTAGACATTTAATTTCATCCCTAGTAAAGTTTCTTTTAAGTTCCAGGGCCCATTTTTTAATTGGGCCATTAGTTTACTTGGTGTTTAATTTTCTAAGTTCTTTGTGCACTCTGGATAATAGACCTCTATCAGATAGGCGGTTAGTGAAGATTTTCTCCCATTCTGTGGGTTGCCTTTGAGCTCGTGTTACAATCTCTTTATCTGAACAGAAGCTCTTTAATTTCACAAGATCCCAACTGTTGAGAGTTGGTAGCAGTGACTGTGCCATTGGATGTCTGTTTAGGAAATGTTGGCATAGCCCAATCAGCTCGAAGGAATTCCTTACCCTTTCAACTATGGTTTTTATAGTCTCTGGCCTTAAATCAAGGTCCTTGATCCATTTTGAATTGAGTCTTGTACAAGGTGACAAGTACGGGTCTAGTTTTAATCTTCTGCATGTGGAGATCCAGTTTTGCCAGCACCATTTGTTGAAGATACTGTTCTTTTTCCATTGGATTTTTTGGGCCCCTTTGTCAAAGACCAAATGGCTGTAATTTTGTGGGCTTATATCTGGGTCTTCAAACCTTACCATGTTCATAGCAGCACTGTTTACAATAGCAAAGTCATGGAATCAACCCAAATGTCCAATAGTTGACGAGTGGATAAGGAAAATGTGGTACATCTATATAATACAGTACTACTCAGCCATCAAAAATGATGAATTACTGGAATTTGCCAGGAAATGGATGTCATTAGAAACAATTATATTGAGTGAAATATCCCAGACCCAGAAAATTAAGCACCATATGTACTCCCTAATAGGTGGCTCCTAGTGCCAAACCCACCCAGCCCACCTATAGACACACAAAGATAAATCTCTGTAATACCCACAGTAATTGCAAGGATTATGAAGAGGAGGGATGGGGTAGGAGGGCCACACCAGAAACAAGGAGAGAGGGACCATGTTACAGCAGAGAAAATAGGCCTCCATCAAGGACTGCAAGTAAGTAATGAGACCCCTGGTTAAGTTCACAGACTTTTCATTCCTGATCATTTACAACTGAGGGGTGTGATCTCACCAGAAGGGGAGGGCATATAGTCTGGCAGATAATAAGTAACCATTTTGCAAATGAGTGATTGACCCCTCCCTCACTGTGGTTTCCTACTTTTATTACATCTACCTTTGAATATACTCTTATAACAAGACTCTAGTTTAACAGCTTTGTATCTCTGGCCAGGGGGTGACATACAATACCCATCAGGATGGAGTGAAGGGCATTGCAGGAGCAGCAAAACCACAAAAGAAAATCAACAAACCATAATCCAGAACTTCAGAGACTCTATATCAACCACCTAGAACTAGGCCAGCCTAATCTCTCCCCATCCTGAAGCTCAGGGAAATTTGCGGAAGAGGGGGAGGTAAGAGTGTAAGGGCACAAGAATGGGAGGAGCAATGATATGCAAGATACTCCACACAAGTTAGGGCCGAAGCAATCATAATTGGACTTTGCATGCCCTGCACAATGTCCAACACACTATTGACCCCACAAAATCTAGCACTTGCTAAAAGCACCAAGATCCTTGGAGGCAAGGGATTGACAGCCAAAATAGTGTTCCTATGCTTAAGGGGAACAAAGGAAAAGGTTCAGGGAAATGCCGCTGGGTCCTTGCACCTCATTGGAGAGGAAGACCCAGAGGAGAGTTTGGCATGCACATTAAAGGAATCTCCAGAGATTGGGGGAGGGGAGTCACTGGGGAGTGGGGAAGGAGGGGTGAGGGGAGGGTGAGCAGTGGGGTCGGGTGGAGGAGGAGGGAGGGAGGGAACCGGTGTACCTATTAAGCTTGTATGAGCAGAGATAATAAACAATGTTAAAAAAAAAAGAACATCAATACACAGAATACAGTATTTGGTTTAAATCAGAAAAAAGTAACAATCTAATTAGTGTAATTACTATCATGTTGATTTTTAGTTAAAATTGTGACATTGTACAAAGGGTTGTAGAGTGTGTGCTTTAACTTTCCAATTTCAGCATTCTGTGACATTCTCACAAGTATTTCCCACAAAAAAAAGGTTCCACATAGGACACATGCAATAATTATGCCTTTTATTCAACCTACTTTATTCTTTTGTTTATACCAGTGTGGAGATAAAAAGTATTGCAGAAAGTGGGTAGCTTTCCATGGACCCAAGCAAGCTCAAACTTTTATAACTTTTGTATGTATGGCTCCAAAGAAGTACGAATTTTGATATTTTTCCCATCAATATGAGGCAGTAAAACACAGGCAATAGCTGACGAGTCTGGGACCCCTATTTGTCTTTTGTTGTGTACCCCTCACACATAATTTTAATAATTGGCAGCCTATATGCTTTACCTACAAGTAACATACACATTCACCTTTGAACAATGGCATAGGTTTCCTCCTCCCCAAGTAACCATAAAGTCATGGACAGATCTATTCAATATCTATTCCCTAGGTCTGGGTATGAAACCAGGGAGGGGGATCAGGCCTAAAATGGTTTGGTAAATGTGCAATAAAGGTAAAATGTACCCTCAAGTAATCATTTAGGGAAAACCTCCTATTTACCCTCTTATGTCTTTGCACAATTGGACATGAATGTCATTAATATTAGAAGCATTATGGGAAGATGCATGAAAAACAGAATAAATGATTAATTGTCTAATCTATCAGTAGGAATGAAGAACTGTCCAAATTATAACCCTTAACAAGTATCCCCCTTCCTTTAGAGCTTAAAAAGAGACCCAGTGAATAAATTACCTAGGGTCCTTGAGTTTTCTCTTTTATGTAGCCTATCACATTCTTGCAGCCTATGCTGAATTTTACATCCTATAAATTTCAATAGAACATTCCTAATACATTTGTAATTCCATGTCTGTCCTTATTTTCATTTATTTGAATAAGAACCGAAAGTCTGAAAGACTTGGCTCAGAGTCCAACCTCTTCAGACTCAAGAGTAGTGATTTCCAGTCAGCACCTAAAGTTAAGCTGAAGTGTCTTAAATGTTTTCCCCTAGAAATCAGACTAAGTGCCGGGGATAAGGTTGCAAAATAAAGGTGTTCTTAAGAAACTTGTGCTTAGGCCAGACAGATGGTTTAGGGAATCAAGGTTCCTGCCTAAAAATGATTCTAGGAGCCTACATGGGGACAGAGAGAAACTACTTTTGCCATCCTCTGATCTCCACATAATCTATGCCATGGCAAACATGACTTCTTGGTCTCAAATAAATATTAAAAAATAAATAAGTAAATAATCTTGATTATTTTATTTCTTGTGTTTGTTTAAAATTTAGTACATAAGTATAATGAGTATGCCTTAATTCCCTACCTCATGCTCCTTCTTTTGCCTTTTTTCCTCCCTGCAAGTCTCCCTGCTATTTTCATATCTTTAACATGTGTGTCTCACTGAGTTGCCACATATGTCTGAGCACATATGATAAAGCATGAATCATACACAGTGGATAAATCATTGAGGATAGCATTTTCCATTCTCCTTATCACATTTACCCTAAAATTCTCAAAATGTGGAGCCTCTTAATATCTTTCCCCTTCCATGTTTAAATTATGATAGACAAATTCCATGCAAGTCTTATGAAAATATACATAACTTCAGTGAACTTATTGATGTGGTAGTCCCATCATATTCAAAAGATCATGTCTGACTGTATGCCTATCCTCCTTCAGAATCTTACAATCTTGTACGATGTTTTGAGTGAATTTATTTCAACTATGGATATTACCACAAGCCCTGAATGGGAATTGTCCTGTCAACATTTCACCATGGAAAGAGAAATGTTGTCTCTGAGAGACAGATGGGAGTTAATGCTGATGGGAAGGAAATGGAAGTTGCTTTCCTCAATGGTATATCCACTGATAAAGGATTCATGCTCCAGCAAGTACTCAGGTATATGTAATCAAAGGTAATCTAGATTGAACCCAGTGAGTGACACATGTGAAGAGACTTGAAAATGGCAGGATAGAAGAAGTAATAATAATAGGAAGATTCGTGGAATGGGATTATGGATTAAGGGATGAAAATATCATAAATTTACTATATTCATGTGTGAAAGCTAAAAAATAAAAATAGACTTTTATTTATTTTACAACTTTGCAAATACTTATGGTGACCCTGAAAGTTTCTCTATCATTTCTATTTGCTGTAGTCACTATGATGCTATGTTCAATAAACAAGTGAGTTGAATCCAAATATGTGCAGTATGATTAAAAATTTTGTAGCATAAAATTGAAGTCATTATAATGAAATACGAACTATACAATACTATATAGTTGTTGTTAATCATAACAATAAGTGTTACTTATTACTCACATGACTTTTTATAACATTTCAAAACTATCGATGCCTGAAAGAAAACTGGAAAACAATATAGAATTTAAGCAAGTTTTAAAAATGTAAGATATAATGCTAGTCAAATTTAAAATATCAAGTGAGTATTTCAATATACTGATTTTCCACAAATATCACTTGAACAAAACATTCAAAGATACACAGGAGGTAGGTAGATAGGTAGGTAGGTAGGTAGGTAGACAGATAAACAGCAGATAATAGGTAGAGCAAAGATAGATGTACAGACAGACAGACAGACATATAGATAGATAGACATATAGTTAGGTAGACAGATAAGTAGATACATACATACATATGTGGTAGGTAAAACAAGTAGAGATAGATATGCAAAGGCAGTGATGGAGATTGACAGGTGGATAATAGATATTTAGACAGATCATAAATCAACAAGATAGATGGTTGATTGGAAATACATATTAAGAAGATGCCAATAAGCACTGAGTTGGGTCAACAGTTGAAGATGCCTTTACACAAACTTGGTAACCTGAGCTCAATATCTAAAGCCTACTTGATGGAAGGAGAAAATCAACTTGTTCTCAAACTTCTACCTGTATTCCACAGTGTGTGTATGTTCTCTCTCTCTTACTCTCTCCCTCTCTGCCCCTCTTCTTCTTCCTCTCCCTCTCCCTCTCTCTCAACTAAGCAAAGTATTTTTAAAACAAAATGAAAAGTATGTTCTAAAAACTCAGTTCTAAAAACTGAGACATGGTGGAAGTTTCAATTCCTTCACCCAATTTTTCTCAAAGACTTAGCACTGACTTTATGTAATCTGTAATTTACTCTCAATTAACGATTCAGCATTACAAATCTTGCATGTATTAGTGAAAGTTTATCTGTAAGAAATGTTTTAGAATGTCCTCTTTTTGCACATAAAGTGTTAATTTATTGTGTGTACTTCCAATTCAGAATATAACTCAACAGGTTGAAACACTTTTTCAATTCCTGCTATTACTTTGCTTGAATTAAGCATACACAAAGCTCTGAAGAGGGAAATTCTGTGTCATACTCAGGCAGTGGAACCCCACTTTGTCATGATACAGAAGGGAACAGAGACTGTGTTTGCAACTGGAGAAGTGATACATTGAATCACGTTTTGGCAGAGAGTTTAATTAAGCTTTGCCCTCTTCCTGAAAGCTTGCCTGAAGTTAATAAACTGGAGTGCTTAGCAAAGAAAACTTCAAGGCAATGTAGTCTTGATATGGCTATGTTTTAGTTGTCTTTAGAGTTACAAAAAAGAACAAAGAGTCAGATGGAAAGAAGGAAAAACTGTAAGATCTAATATGAAAAATGAAATGGCAAACTTTAAGAGTTGAACCAGGAAGAAGCAGAGAACAAAATGGCTGTTAAAGAAATTAGCTCCATTAGTAAATCAAAACCTGCTCTCAATTTGTATAATAGGATGATGGGTTCTAGCTTGAGGGCAAGATCCTCAAAGAAAGCTCCTACCCATAAAAATGCAAATCCTTTTGAAAGAAATGAGCTAAAAGGGTGGAGTTCCAAAGCAAAGATCCATTTCTTCCATAAAGCAAATGTCCAGGTGTGAAAGAGGTTTTACCCAAGTTCAGCACAAAGAAGCTGAATCAGCTGTGATTCAAGGAGGCCATTCTTGGCAAAGTTGTCCACATAGTTCTAGTTTGAGAGGCATCAAGGATGCAAGAGGGAGGAGCTTGTGGATTTCTCTTCCAAGATTTCAAAAAATGATGGAATTCAGGCAGCATGTGGAAGAAAGTCTGCAGTTTAGAGGCCTAAAAAGAGCAGTTTGTGCTGTGGAGTTAAAACCTAGTTTGCCACTGAGAAGTAAAGATGTTAGGGATGCCAGAAACAATTTGGAGCATCTGCCAAGGAGAGCTGCATATGCTGGGAGGAGTCAGTCCAAGAAAGTGATGCATTCTAGGGGCAACTGCATTGGAGGGGAGGGGTGGAATTAAAGCCCTTTGGAACTGAGATGATTTCAAGGAGAGGCTCACCTGTTGGATTTGGAGCTATAGGATTTGGAGTTTATCCTGCTGAGTTTGGTCTTGTTATGAACAGATCTTTCCTAGATTTGCCCCATTCCTTCCTTTTGGAATGGGAATGTTTATTCTGTGCTATTCTACATTGGAAGTATGTAACTAGTCTGTTGATTTTTACAGGAGGCTTTGGACTGTGAACTTTTGGACTGCGTTGGAGCTACTGATTTAGTCTATGAAGACTTTTAAAGTTAGACTGAGTATGGTTTACATAATGAGATGGCAATGAGACTGAGGACCAGGAGTGGAGTGTCATGATTTGAAATGTGTCCCCCACAGTCTCATGTGTTTTAACAAGCTCACCTGGAGAGGTGGAGCCTTACTGGAGGAAGGTGGTCACAAGGGATGAGCCTCCTCTGGCTTTGGCCAGCCAGTCATACACCTCTGCCATGAGAAACTGTATCTTCCCTCTGGAACCATAAGCTGAAAAAAATTTCTCTTTCTCCCTGAAGTTTATTGACTTTGGCTGCTCTCTCACAGCAATAGTTAAGAGTAACCATTGCAGTGTACTTCTCTAGCAGTGTGCTATTCATTCTCTACAAAAAATAAATATAATAAGCAGTGAAGTGCAGAATACATTAAGGAAAAATTATAACTTATTTTTAAGGAGTATTGTGAAATGTGAGACTGCTCTTTGGATGAGTTTCTCTCATGTCTTTCTAGTGTTGGACCCTGAGACCCTCACCCTAAAATTCACAAAGCAGGCTGGTTCAGGCCCACAGTATAGCCCTTGCTTGTAGTCATTCAGGCATCCATTGTTTATAGCCATCCAAGCATCCATTGTTAGTCATTGCTTAAAACTATGTACAGCCTTGAGCTTTTTACAGGTATTTCCCCACCCCTTAAGACCTCCAGCCCTTCAGTTCTGGAAAAGCAAGTTTGCACAAAAGGGAATTCCATCAATGAATGTCACCCAGAATGAACAGCCTGCGGTTAAGCAGGTGGACTGGAACGATTACCAAGAGCCAACTCCACCTGAGCTCTTGCCGACCAATGACTGTAAAGGTCATAGAAAATTCCTCAGCTAAGCAACCCCCCCCCACCCCAAGACCCCTTAAAAACCCCTTGCCCGAGCTGCTCGGGGCCGCTTCAGTCTCTCCTGTGTGAGAGGTTGCTGGAGCCGCCCGGCGCGTCGTTAAATAAAACCTCATGCTATTGCAGCGAGAAGGGTCTTGGTCTTTCTCTCGGTGGCCTCGTTCCTGACTGAAAGACGGGGGTCTTTCACTAGTATCATGCTTTCATTTCACTTTGCTGTGTCCTTTTCCAGATATGTCCTAGAAAACAAAAACACATCTGACAGAGAAAATAGTGAAGAAAGAAAATCCAATCCCAGAAAGCCTGACAAAACTTCATGGTCAAATTTCTATTTTAGAAACTTACTGTAATATAAAGTGGAATTATAAATTCAATCAAACTTTATTAATGAATACATTTCTGAAATGAAGTAATATTCTGTACAATTCTGCCGCAGACCAGAGTTGCGGCCTCGAGACCAGGCTCCCCAGGACCTGGTGGAGAACAGAATACACGCAGCTCCCTCTCGTCCGAGTGTATCCTGAACCCGTTTATTGAAACTTTCATGACAACTTTTATACAGAAAATTTTGGGGTAAAGAATGTTGCACCTACAACAGACATATAATTTTTTAGTCAGCAAAAATCACCTTCAGGGTGGACATTTTTTCAAGAACCTAACCCATTGCTTCAGGGCAAAGGCACTTAACAGAAACATTCTCTCAGTATTTCCAAACTTATCTAATCTATAATGCTTCACCAGATAGCTATGGGGCTGAGCCCACATTTTAACAGAGACTGCTTTCTTTTAAAATACAGAGGCAGAATGTTCTCCTATTGATTTTAGCAAGGAACATATTTTACAATTAACTATAGGAGTCCCCAACACCCCATAAGTCCCAGCGTGAGCTTTGGCTGTTGTCCTCTCCAGGTTGATACTCTCAGTCAGGCAGGTCGACATAGGCACCAGGCATGGCAGCAGGTTCTAACTTGGGAAGATGTATGCAGCTCATGTAGTCTCTACTATCCAAGCTTAAACTACATCTCTAAGGGGGCCTTGACTTGGATACTCAAGGCCCATAAGCTATAGCTGGTTCTGTCGATGGAGCACTGCTGAGGTATGCACTGCAGAAAACACTTAAGCAATATAATTATTAAAAGAATAACTTCTATAATAGCATCCCTCTATTCCTTTAATAGTAAGGTTGCTTATGTCTTCCTTTGAGGAATTCCAGAAGTGTATTGCCATCAGTTAGATGACCCATCTGTGAACCATGCATACTCCAAACCTGGGGTCCAGTCAGGCCCCATATGCCGAGGGTGTCTCTTTCGAGGGTGTCTCTTTCGGGGTGGAGGCGATCATTGGTGGGAGTGCACTCAGATGGTCCATCTCTGTGATTTCTCATAAGAGTGCTGTTTGGGGTAGGAAAGACACGGCCCCCTTTGCTTCTGACATGGATTCTCCCAGTTTGGATTGCAAATACCATCTCCAGGGGCAGTCTTGGCATCTAGACTTTCTGGCATGATGGTCTCTTCCTTGGCCTTCAGCCAGGGTAAGAGGGTATCACAGTTTCTTTTAAGGTTCTGGTGGACTGAGAGCATAGTCTTGTACTTCTGGAATTTCTGAGTTAGTACGTAGGTGGGAATTTTACCCACCTATGTTTTAAGACTCTAGAAGTTATTCTCTAATTTCCTTAAAATCAGTGCACACATTCTGACTAACAAGTCTACTTATTGTAAATGATTAGACATGAAATTTCTATTTAGTATTTGACTGAAACTTAAAAAGCAGGCTTCTTCTCTAGAACAGAGAGCAGAAAGCTAGTTCCAAAAAACCCTAAGAAAGGGCACTCCTAAATCCTAGAAGAATTCTTCCTGCCAGAGGCAAAACTTGAATTATCCCAAACAAAACCTAGGTAAAAATGCTTAGCACCTGTCCATGGGCTTTATTGTGACATACCAAGAAATTCCTAGCACTTGCCCATGGGGTTACTGTGACCTTCCCAGGGAACAGGCTTTAGGCCTGAACTGGGAAGAAACACCAAGACCTGACAATTCCCATATTTTTCCTTATTTCTCTAAAATAAAGCCATGTCCTTATCCCAAAACATGTTACTTTGAATCCACCTTTTCCAAACTGAGACATATTCTACCAGATTAGTTGGATAGGAGCACGGCACAATTCTATGGAAAGGTATAGTGACACTGTTTTAGTGAGATCATGAAAATAAATTCCATGTTTGAATGTGAAAAGCTTTATTGCTCTAGTGGAAAAATGTGTGATGGTTGGACTGTCCCAGAATTAAATCTAAAATCAATAGCCCTGTCTTCCTATAATGTTACTAGTCCCTAACCATAACATGAATAAACATGATTATAACCAATTTAAATAAAGCTGTTAGCATCCTGAATGAGATAAGAATAAAAATACTATGAGAGTATCCAAGCAGTAATTAGAGCAAATTTAAAGCATTGCTGTTGTGAAATCAAAAATTGCTGAGTAGGTAGTATGATTTTAACTCTGTGATTTCTGATTTGACAAATAGACCTGTTATTTTTTCCACTACAGCAGACAACAGGAAAGTTGAGGACATAGAGTTTGTCATGAGAACCTCAACACACTGGTTATGAAGGAAAGTGCAGAGTGCTGAGTTAACTATTTTGTGAGTTGGGAATAAATACTCACAGTGACCTCACCCATTGCATTCAGCTCTTAAATCAGATTGCCAAAATTTGAACCAACAAAAAATTTCCAGAATGTATTTTCTTTCCAACTTTGAATAGATTTTCTATTTTTTATTCTAAATTTTCACTTTTACCTTTGTTTCTATCCAGGGCTCAGAACTGAAACTTAAGTTTGTCATATCATTTCAGGAAAACATAATCATATCAGCATATGATACTATGACATCTTGAGATGTTGTACACTTGCCTATATGGATAGTGACTCCTAAGTTCTGAGACATTGGCTGTCATCTCTTCCTGTTCTTCAGTTTCCCATCTGGGTTTTCATAGTGTTAGATTTGAATCAAAGGGTGAGCTGAGTCTAATAGTTCCCCAAACTAAACAGTAATTTTTAGGTTTCCAGAGAGGTCTAGAAAGAGATTTAGACTACAAAGTACAAAGGTAAAGTAGGCAAACCCACAAATTTTCAAGACCTTGATGATACAACCACAATTTCAGATGAGCATTGATCAAGCACTCTTAGGAACACTAGGAGCCGGACAAAGAGCTGTCTGACAAGAACAGTAAGAAGATAATGAAATGTCACCTCAGATCTCAAACAGGCCCAAGAATAATTCCTGTTCCTGCCATCTATAATAATAGTAGCAATTGTAAAATCTTCTAATTCTCAAAGCCTTGGGTAGAATATTAAAAATACCTAAAGTTGGAGCAAAATTAACCTGCTAAATGTTGCCCTGTTACTTTATGAACAATCTATTTGAAAAAATAGAAAAAATGAAACTGTTTCTAAGTAACTTAACATAAAAACTATTAAAATATTTATAACAAACAGCAGTCAGTAATGTCAACCATCCAATAATAAAAATTAATAGGTTTTAAAAAAAACAAGAAAATAAAACTCGCAACCAGGAGAAAGTTTAGTCAACAAAACTAATCCAAAACTGACACTCTTTGTCCATTATCTCATCAAATTTCTAGAAGAGTTTCCTCAGCATGTTTTTAATTACATGCACAGCTCTGACACTTTGACCATGATGAGAAGGTACAAAATATCTGAACATTAATTCTAAAACACCGTATCCAAATTGTCACAGGTCAAATGTCAAATTCTGATTTTCTACCAAAATTTTCTTAGTCTGAGTTTATAGTCTCTGCTTAAACATGCATACAGAGCCCATTGATGTAGTTTGTCTGCATGGTTCCTGATAAATGACCATCAGATGGCTTAAGGGAACAGGGTTTTATTTTCTTATGATAGTCTGGTTACAGTCTGTAATCCAGCTTGATGGGAGAGCATGCACCAACCAGAGCAAGGGAGCTAGCCACACCAACTCTACATAATGGCTGAGAGAATCTTTATTTGCTAGACCAGCATGTCTGGCCAAGTGTACACTAGAATGCCAACTCTCTCAACCAGATGTCTATATTTTATTCCAGGGCTTAATCCCACTTACCTAGGCCTTCCTCATCAGACAGATAATTTCCTGAAAATTTGCTCTGGGCTTAACCCAACCACTAATTTTCTACAAATATGCCCAGAGCTCAAACCTTCCATTGTCAAGTTGACACCTGTGCTTAACTATGGCATCCATCAATTTATCAATTCATAAGTTTTAGTAGTTCTTGGTGTGGAGAGGAAGAGGGGGAGAAAGATAATAGAAAGTATATAGAAAGAGATAGAAAAACATGTATATTCCACTCTAGTTATCTTGATCACTCTTTGCATTCCATCATTGTCATCACACTGTTCTCTTGGTTAGCCTACTACACCTCCTACTGAGTTTTTAGGTCATCATCTTCCTGAAAAACATTTTAAACACTAAATAATTTCCCAATATCAAATTATATCCCCATCCTCTTTCTTGTTACTTTTTAAAGTTATTATCAGTTCCAATCCAAATTAAAACAAAGATTCCTCAAATATTTTTCCACAACCATTTTGATAGGATGTATTATTGTGTTGCTTCTTCTAGTTCCTCCAATTAAGTTAATTGTGTTTGAGCAGAGCATTTTGTCCACCAAACAATATAGTTATGGATTAATAATTTCTTTTGTTCCCTTAGTGAAAAAAAAACATATATTATCTGGTATCACTCTTTGCAGTTTTAATGAGTGACAGGGGATTAAACTAAGATGCATTAATAAGGAAAATGCCTCCAGATTATGCTGGCCATTTAAACAGATTCTCAAGGAAAACCAAGTATAGTATATAATCTTCTAGAAGTTCTAGACCTATGGTCTAGACCTATGGTCTTGATCCTAATGTATCAAAGCAATTCTCTTGAAGAGAAGCAGGTACCAAGTAGAACTACCTGTTAATACATGTTTAAGAGGTTTCTTTCACATTTGTTTTTTGGGTGAGTTTGTCAATGTTTTTCATCTTACATATAGACTGCAACAAGAATCCCAAACAACACATTTATTTACACACAAGAAATTTTCTTTATTTCATTTTGTGGTATTAAAGAATAAATTTTGTATTATAAGAAGGTAGACCAGTTTCTCCCGCCGCCTGTCCTCCTGAGACAGGACTCGCTCTAGGTCGGTTGGTCCTCCATCCCAGGTGAGGTACCCAGCCACCAGGTCGCCCCTTGTCTCAGCTCCTCCCACCAACCAGCCCGGGGAACACCCAGGCTGCCTCCAGTTTGCCCCAGCCACTTTGTTCCTCCTGCCTGCCTACCCAACGGAGAGGGGACTCTTTCGTGGACTGTTGGTCCTTCATCCCAGGTGAGTCACCCAGCCCCCAGGTCGTCCCTTGTCTCAGCTCCTCCCACCAGCCAGCACGGGCAACACCCAGCTTGCCTCCCGCCTGCCTGCTGCCCAACCTGGACAGGACTTGCTCTGGTTCCTCTATCCCTGGAGCTTGGTTGGGCCACTAAGCCAAGTCCCAGGTCCCAGGTGGAGAGTTCTGAAATCACCACCAGCCCCTATCCCCCTCTGACCCACTGGGGACCCTCGCTCATGGTCCACAGAGGACACATTGGTACTCAGAATACAACAGAATCCAAAGAAAACCCAAGCAAAGTTCTAAGAGGCAAAAGCCATACATCTGAAGTCCTCTAAAATCATCCTATACATGCACACAGGCACAATTGAATAAATAAAAAATTTTTTTTTAAATTTTTTAAAAATGGAGAGGTGGCTCAGGGGTTAAGCCTCTGCCTTGCAGGCAGAAGGTCCTGAGTTCAGATCCTGGACCCCACGTATAGACGCTGGCGGAAGTGGGGGCGGCCTGCGTTTCTGGTCCTGGTGGGCGGAGCCTGTGAATCCCGGGGCAGAGTAAACAAGGAGGAGGTGGAAGTGGTCCATAGTGGTTCCCGAATTCGTCCGTGGTTCCACACACACACATACATACACACACATACATACATACATGTGCACACATGCATACATGCACAATTGAATTAAATAATAAAAATATTAAAAAAAAGGTTAAAATCATCCTATGACATGGGAGAGATTCTTCACATCCAGCCCAAAGATAAGTAAAATCTCTATCTTTTACCATACTGCTCCTTACTGCTCCTTTTAAGTATTAATCACTGTAGATTAACTTTTCCATACAGCCACCCCAAAAGTACATAAAATTCCAGGGATTATACCAATCACCCTCACATATCACCAAGATACTAAATAATAAAAGTGCACTACCATACTAATATTTACCCCCGGTCACTTAACCTGACTTAACTGATGTACTAACAGCCTAATAGCCTCACCTAGGAAATAATATTAACAGCAGACAAACAAAAACAACTACAAGCCAAGCACTAGTAATAACTGCCCAAGAGTAGTAATAGCAACTAAATCAGTTCAGTCAAAAACACACAGAAACTGAAAGGTCTTAAGAAACAAAACGACAATGCCCAAGTCAAAGTTCAGATCCATGAGAAACAAAACCCAGGAAGATAAATCTCCCACTGAACCCCATAATGATGGATTTCAACCAGAAAAAAATTCACAGATAATAGCCAAGAAAGCCAGACCCAAGATAACAACTTTCAAAGTATGATCATTACCATAATTAACACCATGAAAGAGGAAATCTGGGAGGACTTTAACAACCGCATCAACCATTTTGAACAGGAATACAACAGACACTTGGAGGAGTTGAGAAAAACAATTCAAGAAACAAAAATAGCCATAGAGCAGTTAAAACAGTCTCAGGCAGAGTTTAAAATTGAACTAAAAGACAAGTTATCTTCAACACGAAACTCAACAGAGAGTCTTATTAGCAGAACTAAGGACGAGAAAATAGAATTTCAGATCTTGAAGACAAAGTGGGAGAATTAACCAGCTCAGTGGAAGAGGTTCTTAAAGCCAAAAAGATACTTGAGAGGAATATTCAAGAGCTATGGGACACGCTGAAGAAACCTAACATGCGTATTCATGGAATACCAGAACAAGAATCCCAAAATACCACACCTGAGGAAATTTTTAAAACTATCATAAATGAAAACTTCCCTCAACTGAAGAATGAGAGGCTCATCCATATACAAGAGGCATTCTGCACCCCAAACAAATATGACCAAAATAGAAAATCGCCACAGCAAATAATAGTCAAAACACTCCACATTCAAGACAAAGAAAAGGTGCTGAGAGCTTCAAGAGAAAAAAAGCAACTCATTTATAAAGGTAAACCTATTAGAATAACAAATGACTACTCAATGGAAACAGTAAAAGCAAGAAGAGCTTGGAGAGACGTGCTTCAAGTATTAAATGAGCAAAAATGTCAACCTAGATTGATACACCCGGCAAAACTATCTGCCATGATTGAAGAAGAAAGAAAAGTTTTCCAGCACGAACACAACTTAAAGGGATACATGTCTACCAAATCAGGCCTTCAAAAAATGCTAGAAATGATACTCAAATTTGAAGAAAAAAACAAGCGTATCCAGTACAGAAGGGAAGTATAATACCACCAAAACATAAATGTCAAACAAAAATTTACAAAATCCACTAAAAATACAAAATGTCCACAATCAAAAACAATTTCTCCATTATAACATTAAATGTCAATGGTATTAACTCACAGATCAAGAGACATAGATTACAAACTTGGATTAAAAACCACAACCCATCAACCTGCTGCCTTCAGGAAACTCATCTCACCACAAAAAATAGGCATATAGGCATATCCTAAAAATGAAAGGCTGGTCCAAAATTCTGCAAGCTAATGCAACCAGGAAACAGGCAGGGGTAGCCATTATGCTTTCAGAAAAAGTGGACTTCAAACCAAAGAAAATCATAAGAGACACAGATGGAAACTACATTTTAGTCACAGGTACAATTCACCAGGAAGACTTCACAATACTGAACATATATGCACCCAATAAGGGCCCCTCCACATTCATTAAGCAAACCCTAAAGCATCTAAAGAGAGAAATCAACACCCAAAAAATAATTCTTAAGGATTTCAACACCGCCCTCTCAACAAGGGATAGATTAACAGGTCAAAAGCTTAACAGAGACACTTTGGAACTTAATCAAAGCCTTAAAGAAAGGGACCTTACAGATCTCTATAGAACTTCTCATCCACCCATCAAAGAATACACATTTTTCTCAGCAGCACACGGAACTATCTCCAAAATAGATCACATATTGGGCCACAAAATGAATCTCCACATATACAGGAAAGTTGAAATTCTAGCCTGTGCCCTATCAGACCACCACGGCCTAAAGCTGGACATCCACAACACAACAAGCAACAGAATACATTAACTCCTGGAAATTTAACACTATAATGCTGAATGAGAACTGGATTCAGGAAGAAATTAAAAAGGAAATTCAAGATTTCCTGAGAGCAAACGATAATGAAAACAGAACTTACCAAAATCTCTGGGACACAAGGAAAGCTGTCCTAAGAGGTAAGTACATAGCTCTTAATGCCTATATCAAAAAAAATGTAAACATTAGAAATAAATAACTTAACAATGCAGCTTAAAGCTTTAGAGAAACTAGAGCAATCTGATCCCAAAAGCAGCAGAAGGGAGGAGATTAGCAAAACAAGTAGACAAATATCTGAAATCAAGATTAAGAAAACCATAGAGAAAATCAACCAGCCAAAAAGCTGGTTCTTTGAAAAAAATCAATAAGATTGATACACCCCTAGCTAAATTAACCAAAAGCAAGAAAGAGAAAACCCAAATTAACAAAGTTAGAAATGAACATGGAGTTATCACAACTGATACCCAAGAAATCCAGAGAATTATAACATCATATTTCAAAAACTTATACAATGTGAAATTTGACAACACAAAAGAGACAGATGAATTCTTAAGTAAACACAACTTACCTAAATTGACTCAGGAAGTTGTGAATTATTTAAATAGTCCTATAACATATGAGGAAATTGAAGAAGTAATCTCAAATCTTCCCACCAAAAAATGTCCTGGACCAGATGGATTCAGCACAGAGTTCTACCAGACATTTAAGGAGATAATAACACAAATACTCCATAAATTGTTCCATCAAAAAGCAAAGAAGAAACATTACCAAATTCCTTCTATGAAGCTAATATCATCTTAATCCCAAAACCTAATAAAGACACGCTTAAAAAAGAAAACTTTAGGACACTCTCTGATGAACACAGATGCAAAGATTCTCAACAAAGTCTTAGCACATTGGATTCAAAAACACATTAAAAAGATCATTCATGGGGACTAAGTAGGCTTCATCCCAGGCACACAAGGTTGGTTCAATATACGCAAATCAATAAATGTAATTCATCATGCAAACCAGTCCAAAGTCCAAGACCACATGATACTCTTGATAGATGCAGAAAAAGCTTTTGACAAGATCCAACAGCCTTTTATGATCAAAACCCTAGAAACAGTTGGAATGGAAGGAACCTTTATCAATATAATAAAAGCTGTATACAACAAGCCCACAGCAAGGATTATATTCAATGAGGAAAAACTTGAAGCATTCCCACTTCGATCAGGAACTAGAGAAGGCTGTCCACTCTCACCACTTCTATTCAATATTGTACTTGAAGTTTTAGCTGAAGCCATAACACAAGAAAGGGACATAAGAGGGATTCAAATTGGCAAGGAAGAAGTAAAGTTATCTCTATTTGCAAATGACATGATCATATACCTGAGTGATCCCAAAAACTCCACCAGGAAGCTCCTGGAACTAATACAGGAGTTCAGCAGGCCACGTGGCAGGATAAAAAATAAATGCATGAAAATCAGTGCCCTTCTTATATGCCCAGAATGAAAGAAGTGAAAAAGCCCTGAGAGAAACAATCCCATTTACTATAGCCCCTAAAAAAATGAAATACCTTGGTATAAACCTAACCCAGGAAGTAAGAGATCTTTATAATGAAAACTTTAATACCCTAAAGAAAGAAATTGCAGACGACACCAGAAGGTGGAAAGACCTCCCATGTTCCTGGATTGGCAGAATCAACATCTTAAAAATGACCGTCCTAACAAAGGCAATATACAAATTCAATACTATACTAATTAAAATCCCAAAACAATTTTTAAAGAAGTTGACCAAACAATCTCAAAATTCATACGGAGACACGAAAGACCCAGGATAGCAAAAACAATCCTGAGTAACAAAAACACTGCTGGAGGTATCATCATACCAAACTACAAATCCATAGTTATAAAAACAGCCTGGTACTGGTTCCAAAATAGACACACGGTCTAAGTGTTGAAGATCCAGATATTAGCCCACACAACTACAGCCACTTCATCTTTGACAAAGTCGCCCAAAAAATCCAATGGAAAAAGAACAAATGGTGCTGGCAAAACTGGATCTCCACATGCAGAAGATTAAAACTGGACCCGTACTTGTCACCATGTACAAGAATTAATTCCAAATGAATCAAGGGCCTTGATATAAGGCCAGAGATTATAAAAACCATAGTTGAAAGTGTAAGGAACTTCCTCGATCTGATGGGATTAGGCCAACAGTTCTTAAACAGACATCCAATAGCACAGTCACTACAACCAACTCTCAACAGATGGGATCTTATGAAATTAAAGAGCTTCTGTTCAGATAAAGAGATTGTAACTGGAGCACAAAGGCTACCCACGGAATAGGAGAAAATCTTCACTAACCACTTATCTGACAGAGCTCTATTATTCAGAGTGCACAAAGAACATAGAAAACTAAACACCAAGGAAACCAATGGCCCAATTAAAAAATGGGCCCTGGAACATAAAAGAAACTTTACCAGGGATGAAATTAAAATGTCTAACAAACATCTTAAAAAGTGCTCCACATCCTTAGCCATCAGGGAAATGCAAATCAAAACTTCCCTGAGATATCATCTCTCCCTGGTCAGGATGGCAAAAATCCACAATACAAACAACACCAAATGCTAGAGTCTGGAGATTCTTAAAGAAATTAAAGATTGAAATATCATATGACTCTGCTATTCCACTTTTGGGAATTACCCTTCATACAGCAAAAATTCACCTTGATAGCACAAGCATGACAATGTTCATAGCAGCACTGTTTACAATAGCAAAGTCATGGAATCAACCCAAATGTCCAACAGTTGACGAGTGGATAGGGAAAATGTGATACAACTATACAATGGAGTACTACTCAGCCATCAAAAATGATGAATTAATGCAATTTGCTGGGGAATCAATGGAACTAGAAACAATTATATTGAGTGAAGTATCCCAGACACAGAAAATTAAGCACCGTATGTACTCCCTAATAGGTGGCTCCGAGTTTCAAACCCATTTAGAGACACTCAAAGATAAATCTCTGTAATACCTACAGTAATTGCAAAGATTATGAACAGTAGGGATGGGAAAGGAGGGCCACACCAGAAACAAGGAGAGAGGGGACCATGTTACAGCAGAGAAAATAGGCCTCCATCAAGGACTGCAAGTAAGTAATGAGACAGCTGGTTAAGTTCACAGACTTTCCTTCCTGATAATTTGCAACTGATGGGGTATGATCTTACCAGAAGGGCAGATAGAAAGTAACCATTTTGCAAATGGGTGATAGACCCCTCCCTCATCATAGTTTCCTACCTTTATTACATCTACTTTTGAATATACTATTATAACAAGACTCTAGTTTAACAGGTTTTTATCTCTGGCCAGGGGGTGACATCCAATACCCATCAGGATGGAGTGAAGGGTATTGCAGGAGCACCAAAACTGAAAAAAAAAATCAACAAACCATAATCCAGAACACCAGAGACTCTATATCAACCACCAGGAAGTAGGCCAGCCTAATCTCTCCCCATCCTGAAGCTCAGGGAAATTTGCGGAAGGGGGGAGTAAGATTGTAAGAGCACAAGGATGGGAGGAGTAATGATATGCAAGATACTCCACACAAGTTAGAGCTGAACCAACCATAACTGGACTTTGCATGCCCTGTGCAATGTCCAACACATTATTGATTCCACGAAGTCTAGCATGGGCTTAAGGCACTAGGATCCTTGGAGGCAAGGGATTGACAGCCAAAATAGTGTTTCTATGCTTATGGGGAACACAGGAAAGGGTTCTGGGAAATGCTGCTGAGTTCTTGCACCTCATCGGAGAGGAGGACCCAGAGGAGAGTTTGGCATGTACATTAAAGGATGCTCCAGGAATGGGAGGGGGAGGCACTGGGGGGTGGGGAGGGAGAGCAGAGGGGAGGAGGGCACAAGGGGGTGGGAGTATGGAAGGAAGGAGGGGACCAGTGTACCTGTTAATTTTGTATGAGTGGAAATAATAAAAAAAGAAAGTAGACCATACCTTTTTGAGAATATTTGTTCTTTGCAAACTACAATGCCTAAGACTAACACTCCTGTCTCAGTTTTGCTGCCCCTTAGCAAAACATAAACACATCATATAACCTTAGCTTCACCTGTTGTTATCAACCAATAATTCTTCTGTACATTTATGTGTTCCATAACTATCTTAACTTGAGGTCTACCTGAAATTCTATAGCTACCATCTTGCCACTAGTGTGTCAACATAACATAAAAATGTGCAATATTTTTTTTGAACTTCAACAGTAGAATAACATGGATTCTATCAGGAAAGTCACATATGGGCTTGCCTGGCCAGGAGCTTTTCTGTAGTTCTGCTCCACAGGTGACTCACATCTATGTATTTCATTGGTTTAGCACATGTGTGATCACCTGGGAGGGGAGGCTTTTCTCAGGTCCCACTCTGGGATTCCCATGTCTTTAGATTCTGTCTGGTGAGCTGCTTGTGGGCTTACCTGGTTGGAGACTTTTTTTGGTTTCCCCCATCTTGGATTCCAACAGGTAAGCTGCAGCTGTATCTACTGACCAGGGGCTTTTCTGTGGTCCCAGCCAGCAGGTTGCCCACATCTTTGGATTCTCTCTGATGAGTGCCAGGTGGTCCCATTTGATCTTGGGCTTTTCTCCAGTCCACCCCCCAGTTACCCACATATTTGAATTCCATCAGGTAAGCAATGGGTGGACCCACCTGGCCTGGGGCTTTTCTCCAATCCCACTCCCTAGGTACCCATTAAGTTTGAATTCAGACAGGTGAGCTGGGGGTGGGCCTGCCTGGACAGGAGCTTCTCTCCACCACCTCCCCCTACATACACACATTCCCACATCTTTGGATTCCATAGGGTGTGTGCAGGCTGCTCCAGACTAGTTGTTTGTTTTCTCTGTTCCAATCCTCTGGGTTGCCCATGTCTTTAGATACCTTCGGGTGAGCCAGGGATTGGCCCACCTGGCCAGTGTCTTTTCCCACCCCCAAGGTTGTGCTACTCTTTGTATTCCATTGGATGAACCATGTGTGAGTCCTAGTGATGGGGTCATTTCTCCTGTACCACCTCTTGGGTTGCCCATGTGTTTGGGTTCAATCAGGTGAACACACTGCTCACCCTAGTGTGGGCCTTCTTGTTACAATGCATTTTTACAGTCCCACCACTCCAAGTTGTCTGCCTCTTAGGTCTGATGAGCCACCATCGGACCCACTTAGTCAGGGGCTTTTCTCCAGTTCAGGCCCGGGATGCCATTTTCTTTGTATTCTGTCAGGTGAGCCCCGGATGAGCCCATTTGTTCAGGGGCTTTTCTCTATTCCCAACCCCAAGGTTGCCCGTCTCTTTGGATTTTGTCAGCGTGAACCACATGTGGGGGGCTTTTCTCCAGTCCTGTAATCACATTGCCCATGTCTTTGAATCTTTCTGTTTGTTCTGGTGACTTGAAGGTAGAACCCTTGGCTAGGGGCCTGGCTTTAGATCCTGAGCCACGGTGGGCCCTCATGACTAAGGGCTTTTCTGTGGTCCCATTCCCTGGATTGCTCACATCTTTGGATTCCTTTGGCTGAGCCAGGGGTGCTACTGTCTGGCCTGGGACATTTCTGCAGTCTACATCCTGGGTTGCACAGGACTTTGGATTCCACAGGGTGAGCTGCAGTTGGGACTATTGGCCAGGATTTGATTCTCCAGCTCTGCTCCCTGGGTAACCCTTGTGTTTGGATTCAGATAGGTGAGCTGTGTGCGGGACATGCCTTGGACAGGAGCTTCTCTCCTGTCCCACCCCACAGGTGGCCCTCATATATGTATCTATCTATATATGCTGTGTTAACCATGTTTGTGACCTCCTGTCCAGGGGTTTTCCAGGTCCTGCTCCCCTGTTTCCCATAACTTTAGATTCCATAGCGTGAGCTTCATGTGGGCCAGCCTAGCTAGGGGTTTTTCTCTGAACCTGCCCTATTGGCATGCCCACAACTTTGCATTAATTCTGGTGAGCAGTGTGTGGGCCTGCCTGGGCCAGGGCTATTCTTTGGTGCCACACACCAGGTTGCCCGTGTCTTTGGATACCATATGGTGAGCATTGTGGCCCCTTCTGCCCCTTGGCTTTTCTGTGGTTCAAACCCCTGAGTTGCCCTCATCTTTGGATTCTCTCAGGTGAGCCAAAGGTAGGTCTCTCTAGCAAGGGGCTTTTCTCCACCCTGCCCCCCATCCCTAGTCTTTGGATTCTGTCAGGTTAGGCACAGGTGGGTCCCCCCTGGCTGGGAGCTTTTCTGTAGTCCTGCCATGAGAATTGCCAGTGTCTTTGGGTTCCACTGGGTGAGCAGCAGGTGGGCCTGCCTGGTGGGGGGCTTTTATATGGTCTCACCTTCCTGATTTCCTGAGTCTTTGGATTTTTGTCTGGTGAGCCTTGGCTTGGTTTGCTTGGATTGGAGCTTTTCTGTGGTCTGACCCTGGGTGCTGCGCTCCTATCCAACTAATCTGGTAGAATATGTCTCAGTTTGGAAAAGATGGATTCAAAGTAACATGTTTTGGGATATGGCTTTTAGAGAAATAAGGAAAAATATGGGAATTGTCAGGTCTTGGTGTTTCTTCCCAGTTCAGGCCTAAAGCCTGTTCCCTGAGAAGGTCACAGTAACCCCATGGACAAGTGCTAGGAATTTCTCGGTATGTC
This sequence comes from Typhlomys cinereus, assembly GCA_023101885.1. Classification (NCBI taxonomy): domain Eukaryota; kingdom Metazoa; phylum Chordata; class Mammalia; order Rodentia; family Platacanthomyidae; genus Typhlomys; species Typhlomys cinereus. Next base: position 547,634 of record JALPQD010000537.1, on the reverse strand, counting down.
AAAATAAAGTCCATGGACAGGTGCTAAGCATTTTTACCTAGGTTTTGTTTGGGATAATTCAAGTTTTGCCTCTGGCAGGAAGAATCCTTCTGGAATTTAGGAGTGCCCTTTCTTAGGGTTTTTTGGAACTAGCTTCCTGCTCTCTGTTCTAGAGAAGAAGCCTGCCTTTTAAGTTTCAGTCAAATACTAAATAGAAATTTCATGTCTAGTCATTTACAATAAGTAGACTTGTTAATCAGAATGTCTGCACTGATTTTAAGGAAATTAGAGAATAACTTCTAGAGTCTTAAAACATAGGTGGGTAAAATTCCCACCTACGTACTAACTCAGAAATTCCAGAAGTACAAGACTATGCTCTCAGTCCACCAGAACCTTAAAAGAAACTGTGATACCCTCTTACCCTGGCTGAAGGCCAAGGAAGAGACCATCATGCCAGAAAGTCTAGATGCCAAGACTGCCCCTGGAGATGGTATTTGCAATCCAAACTGGGAGAATCCATGTCAGAAGCAAAGGGGGCCGTGTCTTTCCTACCCCAAACAGCACTCTTATGAGAAATCACAGAGATGGACCATCTGAGTGCACTCCCACCAATGATCGCCTCCGCCCCGAAAGAGACACCCTCGAAAGAGACACCCTCGGCATATGGGGCCTGACTGGACCCCAGGTTTGGAGTATGCATGGTTCACAGATGGGTCATCTAATTGATGGCAATACACTTCTGGAATTCCTCAAAGGAAGACATAAGCAACCTTACTATTAAAGGAATAGAGGGATGCTATTATAGAAGTTATTCTTTTAATAATTATATTGCTTAAGTGTTTTTCTTCAGTGCATACCTCAGTGCTCCATCGACAGAACCAGCTATAGCTTATGGGCCTTGAGTATCCAAGTCAAGGCCTCCTTAGAGATGTAGTTTAAGCTTATATAGTAGAGACTGCATGAGCCGCATACATCTTCCCAAGTTAGAACCTGCTGCCATGCCTGGTGCCTATGTCGACCTGCCTGACTGAGAATATCAACCTGGAGAGGACAACAGCCAAAGCTTATGCTGGGACTTATGGGGTGTTGGGGACTCCTATAGTTAATTGTAAAATATGTTCCTTGCTAAAATCAAAAGGAGATCATTCTGCCTCTGTATTTTAAAAAAGCAGTTAAAATGTGGGCTCAGCCCCATAGCTATCCGGTGAAGCATTATAGATTAGATAAGTTTGGAAATACTGAGAGAATGTTTCTGTTAAGTGCCTTTGCCCTGAAGCAATGGGTTAGGTTCTTGAAAAAATGTCCACCCTGAAGGTGATTTTTGCTGACTAGAAAATTGTATGTCTGTTGTAGGTGCAACATTCTTTACCCCAAAATTTTCTGTATAAAAGTTGTCACGAAAGTTTCAATAAAAGGGTTCAGGATACACTCGGACGAGAGGGAGCCGCGTGTGTTCTGTTCTCCACCCGGTCCTGGGGAGCCCTGGTCTCGAGGCCGGGACTCTGGTCTGCGGCACCTGGGTTTCCTGCATTTTTGGATTCTATTGTGAGAGCTAATAATAGGCTGTCTTGGTGGAGGGCTTTTCTCTGGTCCCACACCCTGGGTTTTCTGTCTTTGGATTTGTTCAGGTGACTCGAATGTGGACCCACCTGGCCTATGGCTTTTCCGCTGCCCCTCCCGGTAGGTTGCTGATGTTTTTGGATTATATAGGGTGAGAAACCAGGGCATCCACATGACCAAGGGCTTTTCTGTGGTCCCACCCCCAGGGTTTCCCCCACCTTTTGAGTCTTTTGGGTGAGCCACGGATACACCTGCTTGCCCAGGGCCTTTTCTCCATTCTCACTAACTTCCTGGGTTGCTTGGATTCTATCTAGTAAGCCAAGAGTGGGCCAGCCAGGCCAGGCCATGGGCTTTTGTCCAGTCCCACACCTTGGGTTTCCCATGACTTTGGACTCTGTCAAGTAACCTGCTGATGAGCCCCCCAGAACAGGGGCTTCTCCCCAGTTCCATCACCCAGATTGCCCACTTCTTTGGATTTCATTGGGTGAGCCCTACTTGGCCTACCTAATCCAGGACTTTTCTCTTGTTGTTCCCTCCCTCCAAGATCACCATGTCCTTTGGTTCCATCAGGTGAGCTTCATGTGGTTCTGGCTGTTTGGGAGCTTTTTTCCTGTCCCTCCCTCCCTACCCTAAGTTGCCCAGGTCTTTGGTTTCTTCTAGTGAGCCATGGGTGGCCCTGCTTAGTGTGGGGATTTTCTCCAGTCCCACCACCAGGTTGGCCTCATCTTTGGATTCCATTGGGTGAGCTGCTGGTGGGCTCATCTGGCTGGAGGCTTTTCTACATTCCTGTCCCCCAGGTGGCCCACATCTATGTATTCTGCTGAGTGAGCCACATATGGGCATACCTAGCCAGGGACTTTTCTTTTGTACCACTGGCCAGGCTGCCTGCATCTTTGAATTCCCAGCCAACATGTGGGTGGGCCCCACTGATTTTTCTCCAGTTTCACCTCTCAAGTTGCCCACATCATTGGATTCCTTCCTGTAAGCCCTGTCTGGGCCTACATGGTTGGGGGCTTTTCTCTAGTCCCAACCTCCGGGTTGGCTAAGTTTTTGGATTCTTTCTGGTGAGCCTCAGGTGGGTCCCACCTCCCCCTCACTCTCCCACCCCCTCTCATTCCCCTCACTCTCCTCACCCCTCACCCACCCTCACCCCCACAGGCTTCAGAGTCTTTCTGGATGAGCCACAGGTGGTTCTCCTTGGTGCAGATCTTTTCTCCAGTTTAGTTCCCTGGGTTGCTTATATCTTTGGACTCTATTCCTCTGATGAGTCCAGAGTGGGCAATTCCAATTCCACCCCAGGATTCCCTGAACCTTTGGATTTCTTCGGGTAAGCCACCAGTGGTATTGCCTAGCCCGGATTTGCCCGTGACTTTGGATTCCATGGGGTGAGCCACAGCTGGGCATGCCTGGTGAGGGTCTTCTCTCTGGTTCCACCTACAGTTGCCCTCATCTTTGAATATCAGTTGTGGTGAGCTCAGGGTAGGCCAGCCTTGTTGGGAGCTTTTCTCCTGTCCTATTCCCCAGGTTGCCCATGTCTTTGTATACCTTCAAGTGAGCCACGGGTAAGTTCTCATGGCCAATGTCTTTTCTCCCTTTTCTAACCCCAGGGTTGTCTGAGTCTCAGTATTTAGTGGTTGAGCCTCATGGGCTTGACTAGCTGGGGGCTTTTCTCTCATCCCACTTCATGGTCACATGTGTCTTTGAATTCCATTGGGTGAGCCCTATGTGGCTCCACCTGGCCAGGTCTTTTCTCTGAACCCATGCCTCTGTGATGCCTGCCTCACTGGATTAGATCTGGTAAATTTCATGTGGACCCACCTGAACCAGGGGTATTCTTTGGAACTGTCCACTAGGTTGTCCAGGACATTGGATTCCATCTGGTGAGCTTTGGATGCCCACACCTATCCCTTAGTTTTTCTGCATTTCAGGTCCCTAGGTTACCCACATCTTTTAGAATTGGTCAGGTGATACTGCCTGGACCAGAGATTTTCTCTGTCTGGTGCAGTCCCCCATGTTGCCCGCATCATTGAAGTCCATCAGGTTAGTTGCAGGTAGGCCAGCCTGGTTGGGGCTTTTCACCAGTCCCACATCCAGGGTTGTCTATGTCCTTGGAATTGGTCCAGTGAGGTCGGGATGGGCTGGTTGGGGTTGCCTGTGTATTTGGAGTCTTTCTGGATGAGCTACAGGTGGTTCTGCTTGGTGTAGATATTTTCTCCAGTTTAGTTACCTGGGTTGCTTATATCTTTGGATTCTATCAGGTGATCCACAGGTGGGCCCAACACACCAGGGCTTTTCTCCAGTACCACTCCCTGGGTTGTCTGCAACTTTAGTTTCCATCAGGTGAACCACAGATGGAATCACCTTTCTGAAATATTTTCTCTGATCCCACCCCCTGAGTTAGCTATGTCTTCAGATTCCATTGGGTAAGCCACAAGTGGGTCTGCTTAGACAAGGACATTTCTCTTCTCCCAGCCTCCTGATTGCCTACATCTTTGGATAACTTCAGGTGAGACATGCATGGTACTGTCTGGCTTGGGGTCTTTTCTCTGATCCTGCTGCCCTGGTTGCCCACATTTTTGGATTCCATCAAGTGAGCTGAGGGTGGGCCCATCTTGCCTGAGCCTTTTTCTAGTTTTCCTTCCTAGGTTGCCAGCACCTTTGGATTCTGTCAAATGAGCACAGAGTGGGCCTGCATAGTCAGAGACTTTTCTCTAGTCCCACCCCTTGGGTTCTCAGAATCTTTAGATTCCTCCAGGTTAGCCGCAAGTGGTACCGCCTAGCCCTGGGCTTTTCTCCAGTCCCATCCTCCCACCACAATTCTCCCACAGCCCTCATCTTTGGATTCCAATAGGTTACCTGTGGTGGGCCCAGTAGGATGTGGGCTTCTTCATGATCCCAACACTCAGATTTCTCACTTTTTCTTCCTCAATAATTATCTCCCAGAGTAGAACACAGAATGAACCAGATGAAAAACTCTCTCTGCCCATTCAAAATTACTTCTCTGTCACACGTGTTCTTTTTTTAAAAATATTTTTTATTATCTCCACTCACACAAATGTAATAGGTAAACTGGTTCCCTCCCCCCCTCCTCCTCCCCCCAGACCCCTCTGCTCACTCTCCCCTCACCCCTCCCTTCCCACCCCCTAATGCCTCCCCTGCCCCAATCCCCGGAGAATCCTTTAATCTGCATGCCAAACTCTCCTCTGGGTCCTCCTCTCCGATGAGGTGCAAGAACTCAGCAGCATTTCCCAGAACCCTTTCCTGTGTTCACCTTAAGCATAGGAACACTATTTTGGCTGTCAATCCCTTGCCTCCAAGGATCTTGTTGTTAGCAAGTGCTAGACTTTGTGGGGTCAATAGTGTGTTGGACATTGTGTAGGGCATGCAAAGTCCAATTATGATTGCTTCGACTATAACTTCTGTGGAGTATCTTGCATATCATTGCTCCTCCCATCCTTGTGCTCTTACACTCTTACCGCCCCCTCTTCCGCAAATGTCCCTGAGCTTCAGGATGGGGAGAGATTAGGCTGGCCTAGTTCTAGGTGATTGATATAGAGTCTCTGAAGCTCTGGATTGTAGTTTGTTGATTTTCGTTTGCAGTTTTGCTGCTCCTGCAATGCCCTTCACTCCATCCTGATGGGTATTGGATGTCACCCCCTGGCCAGAGATGCAAAGCTGTTAAACTAGAGTCTTGTTATAAGAGTATATTCAGCCCTTTTCGCCCCACCCCGCTCCGCCGGTCGGGACGCGCACGCGCGATCCAGCAGGGCCTCACCGCGCTCTAGGACCCCAGGTCAGCCCACAGGGACCCGGCTCCGACTCCCACCATACAGCCGGAGCTGCGCGGGGGCCGAGGGACGAGGAGGACCTCCCCCTGCGCCCGGGCCGCCCCAGCTGCCATCGGGTTAAATAGCTCCACGCCGACGCGCCCATCCTCCCTTTTCACCCCACCCCGCTCCGCCCGTCGGGACACGCATGTGGTCCACCCGGGCCTCACCCCGCGCCCTAGGTAAGTCCCCGTTCGGGCCCCGCCCACCAGTACCCCAGGCCAAATAATTCAGTTTAGTGAAATTGAGAGATCTTAAGAGTTAAAATGACAATGCCAAAGTCAAAGTGCAAATCCATGAGAAGCAACACTCAAGTAAACAAATTTCCCACTGAAGAAATTAATCCCATAATGTTAGACTCCAACAAGAACAAACCCGCGGAAAAAGGCCAAGAAAGCCTGACCCAGGATAACGACTTTCAAAATATGATCATTACCATGTTCAATACTATGAAAGAGGAAATCCGGGAGGAATTACATAATCGAATCAATCGCTTTGAAGAGGAACACAACAGACATCTGGAGGAGTTGAGAAAAACAGTGCAAGAAACAAAAAGTGGCATAGAGCAGTTAAAACAAACTCAAGCAGAGTTTAAAACTGAGCTAAAAGACAAGTTATCTTCAACCCAGAACGCCACAGACAGTCTTATCAACAGAACTAATGAAGCAGAAAACAGAATTTCAGACCTTGAAGATAAAGTGGGAGTACTAACCAGCTCAATGGAAGAGGTTGTTAAAGCCAAAAAGATACTTGAGAGAAATATCCAAGAGATATGGGACACCCTGAAGAAGCCTAACATTCGTATTCATGGAATACCGGAGCAAGAATCTCAAAATACCACCCCTGAGGAAATTTTTCAAACGATCATCAAGGAAAACTTTCCTCATCTAAAAAAAGAGAGGCCCATTCAGATACAAGAGGCATTCCGCACCCCAAACAGATACGACCAAAATAGAAGCACACTGCGGCAAATAATAGTTAAAACACTCCACATTCAAGATAAAGAACTGGTGCTGAGAGCTTCAAGGGAGAAAAAACAAGTCACTTTTAAAGGTAAACCTGTTAAAATAACAAATAACTTCTCAGTCAAAACAGTAAAAGCAAGAAGAGCTTGGAGAGACATACTTCAAGTATTGAATGAGCAAAAATGTCAACCCAGGCTGATTTACCCTGCAAAACTATCATGATTGAGGGAGAAAGAAAAATTTTCCAGCACAAAGACAACTTTAAGGGATACATGGCCACCAAACCAGGCCTTCAAAAACTGCTAGAAATGATACTCAAGCGTGAAGAAAAAAAACAGGCATATCCAGGAGAACAGAAGGCAAATATAACACCATTAAAATCGAAGCAATATACTTATAAAAGCTACTAAACATAATAAATGTCTGGAATTAACAATAGTTTCTCCATTATAACACTAAATGTTAATGGACTTAATTCACCGATCAAGAGACACAGATTACAAACTTGGATTAAAAATCACAATCCATCAATCTGTTGCCTGCAGGAAACCCATCTCACCACAAAAGATAGGCACGCTCTAAAAATAAAAGGCTGGTCAACAATTCTACAAGCAAATGGAAGCAGAAAACAGGCAGGGGTAGCCATTATGCTATCAGACAAAGTGGATTTCAAACCAAAAAAAAATTATAAGAGACACGGATGGATACTACATTTTAGTCACAGGTACAATTCACCAGGAAGATTTCACAATACTGAACATATATGCACCCAATACGGGCCCCTCCACACATTCATTAAGAAAACCCTACAGCGTCTAAAGCAAGAAATCAACCCCCAAACGATAATTCTTGGGGACTTCAACACCGCCTTCTCTACATGGGATAGATCAACAGGTCAAAAGCTTAACAGAGACACTTTGGAACTTAATCAAACCCTGAAAGAAATGGACCTTACAGATCTCTATCAAACTTTTCACCCACGCACAAAAGAATACACATTTTTCTCAGCAGCACACGGAACTTTCTCCAAAATAGATCACATATTGGGCCACAAAATGAATCTACACATATACAAGAAAGTTGAAATTCTAACCTGTGCCCTATCAGACCACCACGGCCTAAAGCTGGACATCCACAACACATCAAACAAGAGAAAATACACTAACTCCTGGAAACTTAACACTATGATGCTGAATGAGAACTGGATTCAGGAAGAAATTAAAAAGGAAATTCAAGATTTCCTGAAAGTGAATGATAACGAAAATACAACTTACCAAAATCTCTGGGACACAATGAAAGCTGTTCTAAGAGGTAAGTTCATAACTCTTAATGCCCACGTCAAAAAAATGGAAACATCAGAAATAAACAACTTAACAATGCAGCTTAAAGCTTTAGAGGAACTAGAGCAATCTGATCCCAAAAGCAGTAGAAGAGAAGAGATTAGCAAAATAAGGGGAGAAATATCTGAAATCGAGACTAAGAAAACGATAGAAAAAATCAACCAATCAAAAAGCTGGTTCTTTGAAAAAATCAACAAGATTGATACACCCCTAGCTAAACTAACCAAAAGCTAGAGAGAGAAAACCCAAATTAACAAAATTAGAAATGAACATGGAGTTATCACTACTGATACCCAAGAAATCCAGAGAATTATAACATCATATTTCAAAAAATTATACTCTGTGAGGTTTGACAACACAAAAGAGATGGATGAATTTCTAAGTAAACACAACTTACCTAAATTGAATCAGGAAGTTGTGAATTATTTAAATAGTCCTATAACATATAAGGAAATTGAGGAAGTAATCTCGAATCTTCCCAACAAAAAATGTCCTGGACCAGATGGATTCAGCACAGAGTTCTACCAGACATTTAAGGAGTTAATAACACCAATACTCCTTAAACTGTTCCATCAAATAGCAAAGGAAGGAACACTACCAAATTCCTTCTATGAAGCTAATATCGTTTTAATCCCAAAACCTAATAAAGATTCACTTAAAAAAGAAAACTATAGGCCGATCTCCCTGATGAACATAGATGCAAAGATTCTCAACAAAGTCTTAGCAAATCGGATTCAAAAACATATCAAAAAGATCATTCACGGGGACCAAGTAGGCTTCATCCCTGGCACACAAGGTTGGTTCAACATACGCAAATCAATAAATGTAATTCATCATGTAAACCAGTCCAAAGTCCAAGACCACATGATACTCTCGATAGATGCAGAAAAAGCTTTTGACAAGATCCAACAGCCTTTTATGATCAAAACGCTAGAGACAGTAGGAATGGAAGGAACCTTTATCAATATAATAAAAGCTGTGTACAACAAGCCCACAGCAAGGATTATGCTCAATGGGGAACAATTGGAAGCATTCCCACTTCGATCAGGAACTAGACAAGGCTGTCCACTCTCACCACTTCTATTCAATATTGTACTTGAAGTCTTAGCTGAAGCCATAAGACAAGAAAGGGACATAAAAGGGATTCAAATCGGCAAGGAAGAAATCAAACTATCCCTATTTGCAGATGACATGATCTTATACCTGAGGGATCCCAAAAACTCAACCAGGAAGCTCCTAGAACTAATTGAGAAGTTCAGCATGGTGGCAGGATACAAAATAAATGTGCAAAAATCAGAGGCCTTCCTATATGCCCAGAATGAAAGAAGTGAAAAAGCCTTGAGAGAAACCATGCCAATTAATATAACCCCTAAAAAAATGAAATACCTTGGTATAAACCTAACTAAGGAGGTAAAAGACCTTTACAATGAAAACTTTAAAACCCTAAAGAAAGAAATTGCAGAAGACACCAGAAGGTGGAAAGACCTCCCTTGTTCCTGGATTGGCAGAATCAACATTGTAAAAATGACCATCCTACCAAAGGCAATATACAGATTCAATGCTATACCAATCAAAATCCCAAAGCAATTCTTCAAAGAAGTTGACCAAACAATCTCAAAGTTCATATGGAGGCACAAAAGACCCAAGATAGCAAAAACAATCCTGAGTAACAAAAACACAGCTGGAGGTATTACCATACCAAACCTAAGTCTATACTACAAATCCATAGTTATAAAGACAGCTTGGTACTGGCTCCAAAATAGACACACAGATCAATGGATAAGGATTGAAGACCCAGATATAAGCCCACAAAGTTACAGCCATTTGGTCTTTGACAAAGGGGCCCAAAGAATCCAATGGAAAAAGAACAGCATCTTCAACAAATGGTGCTGGCAAAACTGGATCTCCACATGCAGAAGATTAAAGCTGGACCCGTACTTGTCACCATGTACAAGACTTAATTCCAAATGGATCAAGGACCTTGATATCAGGCCAGAGACTTTAAAAACCATAGTTGAAAGGATAGGGAACTCCCTCGAGCTGATTGGGCTAGGCCAACACTTCCTAAACAGACATCCAATGGCACAGTCACTGCTACCAACTCTCAACAGTTGGGATCTTGTGAAATTAAAGAGCTTCTGTTCAGATAAAGAGATTGTCACACGAGCTCAAAGGCAACCCACAGAATGGGAGAAAATCTTCACTAACCACATATCTGACAGAGCTCTACTGTCCAGAGTGCACAAAGAACTTAGAAAATTAAACTCCAAGGAAAACACTGGCCCAATTAAAAAATGGGCCCTGGAACTTCAAAGAAACTTTACCAGGGATGAAATTAAAATGTCTAACAATTATCTTAAAAAATGCTCCACTTCCTTCACCATCAGGGAAATGCAAATCAAAACTTCCCTGAGATATCATCTCACCCCGGTCAGGATGGCAAAAATCCACAATACAAACAACGACAAATGCTGGAGAGGATGTGGAGAGAGGGGAACTCTCCTACATTGTTGGTGGGAATGCAGGCTCATACAGCCACTCTGGCGAGCCGTCTGGAGACTCTTAAAGAAATTAAAGATTGAAATGCTATATGACCGTGCTATTCCACTTTTGGGAATAACCCCCCATGCAGCAGAGGTTTGCCTCGATAGCACAAGCTCGACCATGTTCATAGCAGCACTGTTTACAATAGCAAAGTCATGGAATCAACCTAAATGTCCAACAGTTGACGAGTGGATAAGGAAACTGTGGTACATCTATACAATGGAGTACTACTCAGCCATCAAAAATGATGAATTACTGGAATTTGCTGGGAAATGGATGTCATTAGAAAGAATTATATTAAGTGAAGTCTCCCAAACCCAGAAAATTAAAAGCCGTATGTACTCCCTAATAGGTGGCTCCTAGTACCAAACTCACCCAGCCCACATTGAGACACTCAAAAGTAAACCTATGTAACACAGTAATTGCAAGGATTATGAACAAGAGAGATGGGTTAGGAGGGCCACACCAGAAACAAGGAGAGAGGAGACCATGTTTCAGCAGAGAAAATAGGCCTCCATCAAGGTCTGCAAGTAAGTAATGAGAAACCTGGTTAAGTTCACAGACGTTCTTTCCTGATCTCACCAGAAGGGGAGGACATATAGTCTAGCAGATAAAAAGTAATCATTTTGCAAATGGGTGATGGACCCCTCCCTCAGTGAGGTTTCCTACTCTTATTACATCTACCCTTGAATGTGCTATTACAACAAGGCTCCAGTTTAGCAGCTGTTTGTCTCTGGCCAGGGGATGACATACAGTGCCCAGCAGAATGGAGTGATGGGAATTGCAGGAGCAGCAAAACTGCAAAAGAAAATCAACAAACCACAATCCAGAACGTCAGAGACTCTATATCAATCACATAGAACTAGGCCAGCCTAATCTCTCCCCATCCTGGAGCTCAGGGACATTTGCAGAAGAGGGGGCGGTAAGATTGTAAGAGCAAAAGGATGGGAGGAGCAACGATTTGCAAGATTCTCAACAACAGTTGGGGCCAAAGCAATCATAATGGGACTTTGCATGCCCTGCACAATGTCCAGTGCACTGTTGCCCTCATAAAGTCTAGCATCTGTTAAGGGCACCGAGACCCCTGGAGGCAAGGGATTGACAGCCATAGTAGTGATCTTATGCTTAAGGGGAACAAGAGAAAGGGCTTATGGAAATGCCACTGGGTCCTTATATGTCATCAGAGAGGAGGACCCAGAGGAGAGTTAGGCGTACACAATAAAGGACTCTCTGGGAATTGGGGGGGAGGCACTGGGGGAAGGGGAGGGGGAGGAGGGGGGAGGGAGGGAACTGGTAAAAAATTTTTAAATGTATAATTAAATTTTTAATAAAAAAAGAGTATATTCAAAGGTAGATGTAATAAAAGTAGGAAACCACAGTGAGGGAGGGGTCAATCACCCATATGCAAAATGTTTACTTATTATCTGCCAGACTATATGCCCTCCCCTTCTGGTGATATCACACCCCCTCAGTTGTAAATGATCAGGAACGAAAAGTCTGTGAACTTAACCAGGGGTCTCATTACTTACTTGCAGTCCTTGATGGAGGCCTATTTTCTCTGCTGTAACATGGTCCCCTCTCTCCTTGTTTCTGGTGTGGCCCTCCTACCCCATCCCTCCTGTTCATACTCCTTGCAATTACTGTATTACAGAGATTTATCGTTGAGTGTCTCTAGGTGGGCTGGGTGGGTTTGGTACTATGAGACATCTATTAGGGAGTACATACTGGTGCTTAGTTTTTGGGGTCTGGGATACTTCACTCAATATAATTGTTTCTAGTCAGTCCCTGCCCACCCCCAGAACCCCAGGCTGCCCAAGGGACCCAGCTCCTCCCACCATACAGCTGGAGCTGCCCCGCAGGGCCTGGGAGGAGGAGAGGGCACCCCCCTGCGTCCGGGCTCGCCCCCAGGTCCCCCAGTTTAAATAGCTCCCGTCGACACCTCATCCTCCCTTCCCCCACTCCGCCTCCCAGGACGCGTGGGGTCCAGCCTGGACTCACCTGGACCTAGGTAAGCTCTGTCTCCGCCCACCCCCAAAACCCCAGGCCAAAAAATTCAGTTTAGTGAAAATCGCACAGAAATTAAAAGAAGATCTTAAGAGTTAAAATGACAATGCCAAAGTCAAAGTGCAAATCCATGAGAAACAACACTCAAGTAAACAAATCTCCCACTGAAGGAATTAATCCCATAATGTTAGATTCTAACCAGAACAAACCCATGGAAAATGGCCAAGAAAGCCTGACCCAGGATAATGACCTTCAAAATATCATCATTACCATATTCAATACTATGAAAGAGGAAATCTGGGAGGAATTAAATAATTGAATCAATCGCTTTGAAGAGGAACACTACAGACACTTGGAGGAGTTGAGAAAAACAGTGCAAGAAACAAATGCTGGCATAGAACAGTTACAACAGACTCAAGCAGAGTTTAAAAATGAGCTAAAAGACAAGTATGTTCAACCCAGAACTCCACGGAAAGTCTTATCAGCAGAACTAATGAAGCAGAAAACAGAATTCCAGATCTTGAAGATAAAGTGAGAGTATTAACCAGCTCAATGGAAGAGGTTGTTAAAGCCAAAAAGATACTTGAGAGAAATATCCATGAGATATGGGACACCCTGAAGAAGCCTAACATGCATATTCATGGAATACCAGAGCAAGAATCTCAAAATACCACCCCTGAGGAAATTTTTCAAATGATCACAAAGGAAAACTTTCCTCATCTAAAAAAAGAGAGGCCCATCCATATACAAGAGGCATTCTGCACCCCAAACAGATATGACCAAAACAGAAGCTCGCCACGGCAAATAATAGTCAAAACACTCCACATTCAAGATACAGAACTGGTGCTGAGAGCTTCAATGGAGAAAAAACAAGTCACTTTTAAAGGTAAACCTATTAAAATAACAAATGATTTGTCAGCCGAAACAATAAAAGGAAGAAGAGCTTGGAGAGACATACTTCAAGTATTGAATCAGCAAAAATGTCAACCCAGGATGATTTACCCTGCAAAACTATCTGTCATGATCGAGGGAGAAAGAAAAATCTTCCATCACAAAGACAACTTAAAGGGATACATGTCCACAAACCAGGCCTTCAAAAAATGCTAGAAATGATACTCAAGCTTGAAGAAAAAAACAGGCATATCCAGGAGAACAGAAGGCAAGTATAACACCATTAAAAGCAAAGCAATATACTTATAAAAACTACTAAACATAATAAATGTCTGGAATTAAAAACAGTTTCTCCATTATAACCCTTAATTTTAATGGAATTAACACACCGATCAAGAGACACAGATTACAAACTTGGATCAAAAATCACAATCGATCAATCTGCTGCCTGCAGGAAACCCATCTCACCACAAAAGATAGGCACATCCTAAGAATGAAAGGCTGGTCCAAAATCTTACAAGCTAATGGAACCAGGAAACAGGCAGGGGTAGCAATTATGCTTTCAGACAAAGTGAACTTCAAACCAAAGAAAATCATAAGAGACACAGATGGATACTACATTTTAGTCACAGGTACAATTCACCAGGAAGACTTCACAATCCTGAACATTTATGCACCCAATACGGGCCCCTCCACATTCATTAAGAAACCCTACAGCGCCTAAGCAAGATATCAACCCTCAAACGATAATTCTTGGGGACTTCAACACTGCCCTCTCAACATGGGATAGATCAACAGGTCAAAAGCTTAACAGAGACACTTTGGAACTTAATCAAACCCTTAAAGAAATGGAACTTACAGATCTCTATTGAACTTTTCACCCACGCACAAAAGAATACACATTTTTCTCAGCAGCACACGGAACTTTTTCCAAAATAGATCACATATTGGACCACAAAACGAATCTACACATATACAAAAAAGTTGAAATTTTAACCTGTGCCCTATCAGACCACCATGGCCTAAAGCTGGACATCCACAACACAACAAACAAGAGAAAATACACTAACTCCTGGAAACTTAACACTATGATGCTGAATGAGAACTGGATTCAGGAAGAAATTAAAAAGGAAATTCAAGATTTCCTGAAAGTGAATGATAATGAAAATACAACTTACCAAAATGTCTGGGACACAATGAAAGCTGTTCTAAGAGGTAAGTTCATAGCTCTTAATGCCTACATCAAAAAAATGGAAACATCAGAAATAAGCAACTTAACAATGCAGCTTAAAGCTTTAGAGAAACTAGAGCAATCTGATCCCAAAAGTAGAAGAAGAGAGGAGATTAGCAAAATAAGGGGAGAAATATCTGAAATCGAGATTGAGAAAACGGTATAAAAAAATCAACCAGTCAAAAAGCTGTTTTTTTGAAAAAATCAATAAGATTGATACAACCCTAGCTCAATTAACCAAAAGCAGAAGAGAGAAAACCCAAATTAACAAAATTAGAAATGAACATGGAGTTATCACTACTGATACCCAAGAAATCCAGAGAATTATAACATCATATTTCAAAAACTTATACTCTATGAACTTTGACAACACAAAAGAGATGGATGAATTTCTAAGTAAACACAACTTACCTAAATTGATTCAGGAAGTTGTGAATTATTTAAATAGTCCTATAACATATAAGGAAATTGAAGAAGTAATCTCGAATCTTCCCACCAAAAAATGTCCTGGACCAGATGGATTCAGCACAGAGTTCTACCAGACATTTAAGGAGTTAATAACACCAATACTCCTTAAACTGTTCCACCAAATAGCAAAGGAGGGAACACTACCAAATTCTTTCTATGAAGCTAATATCATTTTAATCCCAAAACCTAATAAAGATTCACTTAAACAAGAAAACTACAGGCCGATCTCTCTGATGAACACAGATGCAAAGATTCTCAACAAAGTCTTAGCAAATCGGATTCAAAAACACATTAAAAAGATCATTCATGGGGACCAAGTAGGCTTCATCCCAGGCACACTAGGTTGGTTCAACATACGCAAATTAATAAATGTAATTCATCATGCAAACCAGTCCAAAGTCCAAGACCACATGATACTCTCGATAGATGCAGAAAAAGCTTTTGACAAGATCCAACAACCTTTTATGATCAAAACACTAGAGACAGTAGGAATGGAAGGAACCTTGATCAATATAATAAAAGCTGTATATAACAAGCCCACAGTAAAGATTATGCTCAATGGGGAACAATTGGAAGCATTCCCACTTCAAACAGGAACTAGAGAAGGCTGTCCACTCTCACCACTTCTATTCAATATTGTACTTGAAGTCTTAGCTGAAGCCATAAGACAAGAAAGGGACATAAGAGGGATTCAAATCGGCAAGAAAGAAGTCAAGCTATCCCTATTTGCAGATGACATGACCTTATACCTACGTGATCCCAAAAACTCCATCAGGAAGCTTCTGGAACTAATTGAGAAGTTCAACAGGGTGGCAGGATACAATATAAATGTGCAAAAATTAGAGGCCTTCCTATATGTCCAGAATGAAAGAAGTGAAAAAGCCTTGAGAAAAACAATCCCATTTACTATAGCCCCTAAAAAAATGAAATACCTTGGTATAAACCTAACCAAGGAGGTAAAAGACCTTTACAATGAAAACTTTAAAACCCTAATAAAAGAAATTGCAGAAGACACCAGAAGATGGAAAGACCTCCTGTTTTCCTGGATTGGCAGAATCAACATCGTAAAAATGACCATTCTACCAAAGGCAGTAAACAAATTAAATGCTATACCAATTAAACTACCAAAGCAATTCTTCAAAGAAGTTAACCAAAAAATCTCAAAATTCATATGGAGGTACAAAAGACCCAGGATAGCAAAGACAATCCTGAGTAACAAAAACACTGCTGGAGGTATTACCATACCAAACCTAAGTCTATATTACAAATCCATAGTTATAAAAACAGCCTGGCACTGGCTCCAAAATAAACACACAGATCAATGGATAAGGATTGAAGACCCAGATATAAGCTCACAAAATTACAGCCATTTGGTCTTTGACAAAGGGGCCCAAAGAATCTAATGGAAAAAGAACAGCATCTTCAACAAATGGTGCTGGCAAAACTGGATCTCCACATGCAGAAGATTAAAGCTGGACCCATACTTGTCATCATGTACAAGACTTAATTCCAAAAGGATTAAGGACCTTGATATCATGCCAGAGACTATAAAAACCATAGTTGATAAGATAGGGATCTCCCTCGAGCTGATTGCACTAGGCCAACATTTCCTTGACATCCAATGGCACAGTCATTGCTACCAACTCTCAACAATTGGGATCTTGTGAAATAAAGAGCTTCTGTTCAGATAAAGAGATTGTAACATGAGCTCAAAGGCAACCCACAGAATGGGAGAAAATCTTCACTAACCACGTATCTGATAGAGCTCTACTGTCCAGAGTGCACAAAGAACTTAGAAAACTAAATACCAATGATACCAATGGCCCAATTAAAAAATGGGCCCTGGAACTTAAAAGAAATTTTACCAGGGATGAAATTAAAATGTCTAACAAATATCTTAAAAAATGCTCTACTTCTTTAGCCATCAGGGAAATGCAAATCAAAACTTCCCTGAGATATCATCTCACTCCGGTCAGGATGGCAAAAATCCACAATACAAACAACAACAAATGCTGGAGAGGATATGGAGAGAGGGGAACTCTCCTACATTGCTAGTGGGAATGCAGGCTCATAGAGCCACTCTGGCGAGCCGTCTGGAGATTCTTAAAGAAATTAAAGATTGAAATGCTATATGACCGTGCTATTCCACTTTTGGGAATAACCCCCCATATAGCAGAGGTTCACCTCGATAGCTCAAGCACGACCATGTTCATAGCAGCACTGTTTACAATAGCAAAGTCATGGAATCAACCCAAATGTCCATCAGTTGACGAGTGGATAAGGAAACTGTTGTACATCTATACAATGGAGTACTACTCAGCCATCAAAAATGATGAATTACTGGAATTTGCCGGGAAATGGATGTCATTAGAAACAATTATATTAAGTGAAGTATCCCAGACCCAGAAAATTAAGCACCGTATGTACTTGCTAATAGGTGGCTCCTAGTACCAAACCCACCCAGCCCACCTAGAGACACTCATAGAAAAATCTCTGCAATACAGTAATTGCAAGGATTATGAACAGGAGGGATGAGGTAGGAGGGCCACACCAGAAACATGGAGAGAGGGGACCATGTTACAGCAGAGAAAATAGGCCTCCATCAAGGACTGCAAGTAAGTAATGAGACATCTCATTCATAGACCTTCGTTCCTCATCATTTACTACTGAGGGGGTGTGATCTCATCAGAAGGGGAAGGCATATAGTCTGGCAGATAAAAAGTAACCTTTTTGCAAATGGGAGATAGACCCCTCCCTCACTGTGGTTTCCCACTTTTATTACATCTACCTTTGAATGTGCTTTTATCACAAGACTCTAGTTTTACAGCTTTTTGTCTCTGGCCAGGGGGTGACATACAATGCCCACCAGGATGGAGTGAAGGGCATTGCAGAAGCAGCAAAACCGCAAAAGAAAATCAACAAACCACAATCCAGAACCTCAGAGACTCTATATCAACCACCTAGAATTAGGCCAGCCTAATCTCTCCCCATCCTGAAGCTCAGGGAAATTTGCGGAAGAGGGGCGGTAAGATTGTAAGAGCAAAATGATGGGAGGAGCAATGATATGCAAGATACTCCATACAAGTTAGGGCTGAAGCAATCATAATTGGACTTTACATGCCCTGCGCATTGTCCAACATATTATTGACCTCAAAAGTCTAGCATCTGCTAAAGGCACCAAGATCCTTGGATGCAAGGGACTGGCAGCCACAGCAGTGTTCCTGTACCTAAGGGGAACACGGGAAAGGGTTCAGGGAAAGGCCACTGGGTCCTTGTACGTCATCGGAGAGGAGGGCCCAGAGGAAAATCAGGCATGCACAAGAAAGGACTTTCTGGGAATTGGGGCGGGAGGCATTGGGGGATGAGAGGGAGGGACGTGGGGAGGGGTAGCAGGGTGTATGTGGGGAGGAGGAGGGAGGGAGGGAACTGGTGTACCTATTAAGTTTGTATGAGCTGAAATAATAATAAAAATTATATAATTGTTTCTAATGACATCCATTTCCCGGCAAATTCCAGTAATTTTTCATTTTTGATGGCTGAGTAGTACTCCATTGTATATATGTACCACAGTTTCCTTATCCACTCGTCAACTGTTGGACATTTGTGTTGATTCCATGACTTTTCTATTGTAAACAGTGCTGCTACTGAACATGGTCGTGCTTGTGCTATCGAGGTGGACCTCTGCTACATGGGGGGTTATTCCCAAAAGTGGAATCGCAGGATCATATGGCATTTCAATCTTTAATTTCTTTAAGAATCTCCAGGGCTGGAGAGGTGGCTCAGGGGTTACGCCTCCGCCTTGCAGGCGGAAAGTCCTGAGTTCTGATCCCAGATCCCACGTATAGACACCAGGCCGAAGCAGGGGCGGCCTGCGCTTCTGGTCCTGGCAGGGCGGAGCCTGTGAATCCCAGGGCAGAAGGAGGTGGAGGTGTCCATGGTGGTTCCCGAATTTGTCCATGGTTCTACACACACACACACACACACACACATATTTATTAAGAAATAACTCACAGTAAAAATAGTGTCCTTCAAGGTAGCTGCATGTAGCAGCCTTCTTCCTGGTTACAATGTTCCACAAAGCGTAAAGATCATGAGAAGGTCTGAAGCCTTTGCTCCTCTGGAGGGTTGAAGATGCTGGGTTCTGACATTGGTGAAGAACAGCTGGGCTCTGATGTTGGCAATGAACAGTGAATAGCAGCAAGGCCTAGAGACCAGGCTCCAAAGGCAGCGGGAACAGCAACAACGTGATGGAAAAGGTGAACCTCCAGGAGAAGTCAGCCAAGGAAAGAGGCAGCAGCAGCACCAACAAGGAAAGTCACAACACTCTAAAGGCAAAGAACATGCACACAGAGTGGCCTCCACAGCAAGTCAACACTGGATCAGGGAAGAGCAAGTCCCTCCTTCTTGCACCTCCTATTATCCAGTCCACCACTGGAAAGTACCATCTACTATGGGCTGGGTTCTCCACAGCAATCAATCAAATGTCTACAGGCTTGTTCAGGGGCCATTCTAAACTTAACCTTCCACAGCTGCCCCCCAACAGTCTGCAACTATCAAGTTGACATCAAAATGTAACCATAACATCCAGGACTAGCCAGATGAGAAACTGCCCCTCTCCAGAAGGCAGGCTTATATAACCACTCTGGTGAGCAGTCTAGTGATTCTTAAAAACGTTAAAGATTGAAATGCCATATGACTCTGTTATTACACTTTTGGGAGTAATTCCCCATACAGCAAAAATTCACCTCAATAACACAAGCACGACCATGTTCATAGCAGCACTGTATACAATACCAAAGTCATGGAATAAAGCCAAATGCCCAAAAGTTGGCAAGTGAATAAGGAAAATGTGGTACATTTACACAATGGAATACTACTCAGCCATCTAAAAAGATGAAGTAATGAAATTTGCTGGGAAACGGATGGAATTAGAAAAAATTATATTAAGCAAAATATCCCAGACACAGAAAATTAAGTACCATATGTGCTCCCTAATAGGTGGATCCTAGTACCAAACCCACTTAGTGACACACTCAAAGATAAATCTCTGTAATACCTACAATAATTGCAAAGATTATAAACAGGAGGGAAGGGAAAGGAGAGCCCTGCCAGAAACAAGGAGAGAGGGGATCATGCTACAGCAGAGAAAATAGGCCCCCATCAAGTACTGCAAATAAGTAATGAGACATCTGGTTAAGCTCACAGATTCTTTCCTGGTCACTTGCAACTGATGGGGTTTGATCTCACCAAACAGAGAGGGCATAAAGTCTGGCAGATAGAGGGTAATCATCCTACAAATGGGAAACTGACCCCCCACAGCAGTCTCCTACTCTTATTCCATCTACCTTTGAATCTACTCTTAAAGAAATTCTGTATCTGGAACACATGATATTACTGGGCCTTGATTTCAAACACTGGGATCATGACAACAGGTACAAAAGTTGATTTTTGCAGAATGGCAAGAGTTACAATGTCTGAAGATCCTCAGTGTACTCATCTCAGAGAGACCCCAAGGATGAGCCACTTGAGAAACTGTCTCTGCCACATTCTCAGTTGTTCATCTGCAATACTTGATCTTAATTGGCCTTGGTTTCCAAAAACAGGCTCATGACTACATGTACAAAGGTTTGTTTTCTCCAAATGGTAAGAGTAAAGACTTCCACATACAAAGCTTCTTTTTTCAGAATAACAAGAGTTACAACTTCCAAATTTCCTCAATGTATTTGTCTCTAAGACAGGAGCACAAGATGAGCCAGATGAGAAACTGTCTATGTCCATTGGAATTTGCTTTCCAGTAACACTTGAAATGAATGATAATTCATTTCCAATACCAGTTTCACTTGGACACATATAAAGCTTGATGTTTCCAGAACTGTAAAAGTTACAACTAAACTTTCTCAATGTACTTGTCTCTAAGAGTGGACCACAAGACAAGCCAGATGAAAAACTGTATCTGCCTCTTCAAAATTGTTTATCACACCAGATCACAAGGACAGATTACAAAAGTTGATCTTTGCAGAAGAACAAGACTTATGATTTCCACCTTTCTCAATGTACTCACCTCTTAGAGTACAACAGAAGGCAAGCCAGATGAAAAAATGTCATGGTCCATTTGAAATTGCTTATCTTCAAAACATGACAAACAGGAGTTCCTTTCCAATATTGGGGTCATTTGCACATGTACAAAGCTTGAATTTTCCAGAAGTGTAAGAATTAGGATGTACAAACTTCCTCAATGTATTTGTCTCTAAGAATGGACCACAAGAGAAGCCAAATGAAAACCTGTATCTTTCCATTAAAAGTTGATTACCTAGAACACATGATACTACTGGGCCTTGATTTCAAACACCAAGGACATGATGACAGATACAAAGATTGATTTTTGCAGAATGGCAAGAGAAACTGTCTCTGTCCATTCAAAAATGCTTATCTGGAACACATGACATGAATGGGCCTTGATTTCAAACACTGGGGTCACATGGACCTGTACAAAGCTTGATATTATGACTTCCAAACTTCCTAAATGTACTTATATCTCAGAGTGGACCATTGGAAGTACCCAAATAGAAAGTATCCTTCTGAGGTAAAAAATGTACACTTGATACTACTGAGCATTCATTTCAAACACCTAAATCATGACAGCTGATACAAAATTGATTTTTGCAGAATGGCAAGAGTTATGACTTCCAAAGACCCTTAATGTACTCATCTCACAGGAAAAAGCCACTTAAAAAACTGTCTCAGCACATTGGAAATTGCTTATGTGGAGCAGTTGATCTTTATTTCCAAATTGATTTTGATTTCCAAAACCAGGGTCACAATTATATATACAGAGTTGGTTATTCCAGAACAGTAAAAGTTACAACTTCCAACCATCTTCAATGTACATATCTCTAAAAGTGGACTGCAGGACAAGCCAGACGAGAAACTGTTTCTGTCCATTTGAAATTGCTTCTCTGGAACAAGGTCATGAATAAGCCTTCATTTCCAACACTGAAGTCATGTGCACACACACAAAGCTTTGATTTTTTCCACACCTGGTAGAGTTATAACTTCCAAACCTCCATAATATACTTGTCTCTAAGAATGGCCCAAAGATGAGTCAGATGAAAAACTGTGTCTGCCTGTCCAAAATTGCTTATCTGGAATACACAATATGACTAGGCCTTCATTTCAAACACCATATCACAATGACAGATACAAAGGTTGATTTTTGCAGAATGGCAAGAGTTACAATTCCAAACTTCCTCAATATACATATCTCTCAGAGAAATACACTGTATGAGCTAGATGAGAAATTGCCTCTCTCTGTTAGAAATTGTGTATCTGGAACACATGATACTACTGGGCCTTGATTTCAAACACTGGGGTCACAATGACATATACAAAGGTTGATATTTGCAGAACTGCAAGTTACAACTTCTTAATTTCATCAATGTACTTATCTCTCAGAATGATGTGCAGCTTGAGCCAGATGAGAAACTGTGTCTTCCCATTCAAAATTGCTTACATGGAATACATTATTTTACTTGATTTCCAACACTCGAATCACAACTACTTGTACAAAGATTGATTTTTCCAGAAAGGTTAGAGTTGTGACTTCCAAATTTCATCAATGTGCATGTCTCTTAGGGTGGACCACAGGGCAAATCAGACAAAAAACTTTTGCTGTCTATTCAAAATTGCTTATTTGGAACACATGACATGAATGGGACTTCATTTCCCACACTAGGGTCACAAAGAAATGCAAACTTTAGGACTGTCAAACTTCCTCAATGTACCTTGCTCTCAGAGTGTAGCACAATATGAGCCAGATGAGAAACTGCCTCTCTCCATTAGAAATTGGATATCTGGAACACATGATACTAATGAGCCTTGATCTCAAACACAGGATCACAACAATAAATACAAAGCTTGATTTTTACAGAATGGCAAGAGTTACAATTTCCAAACGTCTTCAATGTACTTATTTCTCAGAGTGATGCACAAGAGGAGCCAGGTGGAAAACTGTATCTTCCCTTTCAAAATTTCTTTCCTGTAACACATGATTTTACTGGGACTGGATTTGCAACAACCCCGTCATGATGATATGTACAAATGTTGATAAACTAAGGACAGGAAAAGTTACGACTTCCAAACTTCCTCAAAGTATGTATCTCTCACAGTGGCTAAAAGCAGGAGCCTCATGAGAAACTGTTTGTTTGTTGGAAAATGTGCATTAGGAACACATGATGTTATTGGCCTTGATTTCAAACACTGGGGTCACAACAGATACAAAAGTTGATTTTTACAGAATGGCAAGGATTACAATGCTGAAGATCCTCAGTGTATTCATCTCAGAGAGTCCCCAAGGAACTTGAGAAACTGTTTCTGCACATTCTCAATTGTTCATCTGGAACACTTGATCTTAATTGGCCTTGATTTCTGAAAACAGGCTCGTGACTATATGTATAGAGGTTTGTTTTTCCCAAATGGTATGAGTTAGGACTTACAAACTTCATCAACATACTTATCATTCAGACTGGCTTGCAAGACCACCCAGATGAGATACTATGTTGGTTCATTTGAAATTACTTCTGAGGAATGCATGAGGGTCCTTCTTTTAGCAGAGGGGTCACATGGACATGTCAAAAGCTTCCTTTGTTCAGAACAGCAAGAGTTACAACTTCCAATCTTCCTCATTGTACTTGTCACTAAGAGTGGAGCACAAGAAGAAAGAGATGAGAAACTGTCAGTGTCCATTGGTATTTGCTTGTCTGTAACACTTGATATGAATGATCCTTCATTTCCAAGACCAGGTTTACTTGGACACATACAGAGCTTGATGTTTCCAGAACTGGAAGAGTTACAGCTTCCAAAATTCCTCAATGTACTTGTCTCTAAGACTGGCCCACAAGAGGAGCCAGATGAGAAACTGTGTCTGCCCTTTCAAAATTGCTTACATGGAACACATGATATTACTGGGCCTTTATTTCAAACACCAGGTCACAAGGACAGATTCAAAGGTTGATTTTTGCAGCATAGCAGGAGTTACGACTTCCACACTTCCTCAATGAACTTACCTCTCAAAGTGATGCACAGGACAAGTCAGATAGGAAACTGTCTCTTTAATTTGGAAATGGTTTATCTGGATCTCTTGATATGATGGTCTTCATTTCCAACTCCGGGGTCACTTAAATACAAACAAAGCTTCATTTTTCCAGAAGTATAAGAGTTACAACTTTCAAACTTCCTCAATCTTCTAGTCTCTAAAAGTGTACCACAGGATGAGCCAAATGAGAAACTATTCCTGTCTATTTTAAATTTTTAAGTGGAGCACATGAGAGTCCTTCTTTTCCAAAACAGGGGTCATTTGGACACATAAAAACCTTGATATTTGCAGAACAGCAAGAGTGACAACTTCTAAACTTCCTCAATATACTTGAAGAGAAACGTGTCTGTTTCCATTAGAATTTGTATATCTGTAACACTTGACATGAGTGATCCTTCATTTCCAACACCTGGTTTAGTTAGACACATACAAAGCTTGATGTTTCCAGAATTGTATGAGTTACAGCTTTCAAATTTCCTCAGTATACTTGTCTCTAAGAGTGGACCACAAGATGAGCCAGATGAGAAACTGTATCTGCCTATTTGAAATTGCTTACATGGAACACAAGATATGACTGGACCTTGAATTCAAATATCAGATTATGAGGACAGATACAAAGGTTGATTTTTGCAGAACAGAAAGAGTTACAACTTCTAAAATCATGTGCACTTATCTCTCAAAGTGACACAAAGGATGAGCCAGATGAGAAAATGCCTCTCCCCATTATAAATTGTGAAGCTGCAACACATGATACTACGGAAACTTGGTTTCAAATACCATATCGCAACAATTGATACAAAGGATGATATTTGCAGAATAGCAAGAGTGAAACACTCAAATATCCCCAGTGTTCTTATCTCCCAGAGTGATAGAAGGGATGAACCAGATGAGAAAATGCCTCTTTCCATTAGAAATTGCATATGTGGCACATGTGACACTACTGAGTATGATTTCAAACACCGGATCATGATCACAGATACAAATGTTGATATTTGCAGAATGGCAAGATTAAAAATTTCTGAACATCTCCAGTGTACTTATCTCTCAGAGTGACACAATGGCTGATCGAGATGAGAAACTGCCTCTCTCCATTAGAAATTGTGTATGTAGGGCTGGAGAGGTGGCTCAGGGGTTAAACCTCCGCCTTGCAGGCGGAGGGTCCTGAGTTCGGATCCCAGATCCCACGTATAGACGCCAAGCGGAAGCGGGGACGGCCTGCGCTTCTGGTCCTGGTAGGGCGGAGCCTGTGAATCCTGGGGCAGAAGGAGGTGGAGGCGTCCATGGCGGTTCGCGAATTCGTCCGTGGTTCTACATATACACAGACACACACACATACACAGACAGCACACGCACGCGCGCACACATACACATGCACATGTGCACAGTTGAATAAATAATAATAATAATAATAAAAAAATTTAGAAATTGTGTATGTAGAACACTTCATGCTAGCTAACCTTGAATTCAAACACTGGATCATGATAACAGATGCAAAGGTTTACATTTGTAGAATGGCAAGAGTTATAACTTCTTAACTGCCTGAGTGTACTTATCACTCAGAATGACACTGAGGACTAGCCAGATGGAAAACAGCCTCTCTCCATAAGAAATTTTGTATGTGCAACATAACAAACAACAGAAAGTACACTAACTCCTGGAAACTTAACACTATGATGCTGAATGAGAGAGAATTGAATTCAGGAAAAAAATTATAAAGGAAATTCAAGATTTCCTGAAAGTGAACAATAATGAAAAGGCAACTTATCAAAATCTTTAGGACACAATGAAAGCTGTCCTAAGAAGTAAGTTCATAGTTCTTAATGCCTCCATCAAAAAAAAAAAATAGCAACATCACAAGTAAATAACTTAACAATGCAGCTTAAAGCTTTAGAGACACAAGAGCAATCTGATCCCAAAAGCAGTAGAAGAGGAGAGATTAGCAAAACCAGGGGAGTAATATCTCAAATTGAGATAAGGAAAATGATACAGAGAATCAATCAGTCAAAAAGCTGGTTCTTTGAAAAAATTAATAATATTGATTCAACCCTAGCTAAATTAACCAAAAGCAAGGGAAAGAAAACCCAAATTAACAAAATTAGAAATGAAAATGGAGTTATCACTACTGATACACAAGAAATCCAAAGTATTATAATGTCATATTTCAAAAACTTATACTCTGTGAAATTTGACAACACAAAAGAAGCACAACTTGCCTAAATTGAATAAGGAAGTTGTGAATTATTTAAATAGTCCTATAACATATGAGGAAATCAATGAAATAATCTCAAATCTTCCCACCAAGAAATGTCCTGGATCAGTTGTATATAGCACAGAGTTCTACCAGACATTTAAGGAGATAATAACAAAATACTCCTTAAACTATTCCATCAAATAGCAAAGGAAGGGACACTACCACATTCTATCTATGACTCTAATATCATATTAATCCCAAAACCTAATAAAAATACACTGAAAAAAGAAAACTATAGGCCAATCTCTTTGATGAACGCAGATGAAAAGTTTGTCAACAAAGTCTTAGCAAATCAGATTCAAAAAAATATCAAAAAGATCATTCACGGGGATCAAGCAGGCTTTATCCCAGGCATACAAGATTGGTTCAACATATGCAAATCAATAAATGTAATTCACCATATAAACCAGTCCAAATTTCAAGACTACATGATACTCTTGATAGATTCAGAAAAAGCTTTTAACAAGATCGAACAGCCTTTTATGATCAAAACCCTAGAGACAGTTGGAATGGAAGGAACCTTTATCAATATAATAAAAGCTGTATACAACAAGCCTACAACAAGGATTTTACTCAGTGGGGAAAAACTTGAAACATTCTCAATTTGATCAGGAACTAGACAATGTTGTCCACTCTCACCACTTCTATTCAATATTGTACTTGAAGTCTTAGCTGAAGCCATAAGACAAGAAAGGGACATAAGAGGGATTCAAATAGGAAAGGAAGAAGTCAAGCTATCCCTATTTGTGGATGACATGATATTATACCTGAGTGATCCTAAAAACTCCACCAAGAAGGTCCTGGAACTAATACAGGAGTTCAGCAGGGTGGCAGGATACAAAATAAATGTCTAAAAATCAGTGGCCTTCCTATATGCCCAGAATGAAAAACCCTGAGAGAAACAATCCCATTTACTATAGCCCCTAAAAAATGAAATACCTTGGTATAAACCTAACCCAGGAAGTAAGAGACATTTACAATGAAAACTTTAAAACCCTAAAGAAAAAAACTGCAGAAGACACCAAAAGATGGAAAGACCTCCCATGTTCCTGGGTTGGAAGTATCAATATCATAAAAATGACCATCCTACCAAGGGTAATATACAGATTCAATGCTATACCAATAAAAATCTCAAAGCAATTCTTTAAAGAAGTTGATCAAATAATCTCAAAATTCATATAGAGGCACAAAAGACCCAAGATATGAAAAACAATCCTGGGTAACAAAATCACTGCTGGAGGTATCACCATAACAAACCTTAGTCTATATTACAAATCCATCGTTATAAAAACAGCCTGGTACTGGCTCCAAAATAGACACACAGATCAAAGGATAAGGGCTGAAGACCCAAATTTAAGCCCACACAATGCCAGCCATTTGATCTTTGACAAAGGGGCCCAAAAAATCCAATGGAAAAAGAACATAATCTTCAATAAATGGTGCTGGCAACAATGGATGTCCACATGCAGAAGATTAAATCTCGACCTGTATTTGTCACCATGTACAATACTTAATTCCAAATGGAACAAAGACCTCAATATAAGGCCAAGACTGTAAAACCCTTAGTTGAAAGGGTAGGGAAATTCCTGGAGCTGATTGGACTAAGCCAACAGTTCCTAATCAGAAATCCAACAGCACAGTCAATCCAACCAACACTCAACAGATGGGATCTTTTGAAATTGAAGAGCTTCTGTTCAGATAAAGAGATTGTAACTTACTGGAACATAAAGGCAACCCACAGAATGGGAGAAAATCTTCACTAACCACATGTCTGATAGAGTGCTATTATCCAGAGTGCACAAAGAAATTAGAAAACTAAACACCAAAGAAACAAATGGCCCAATTAAAAAATGGGCCTTGGAACTTAAAAGAAACGTTACCAAGGACAAAATTAAAATGTCTAACAAATATCTTAAAAAATACTCCACATCCTTAGCCATCAGGAAAATGCAGATCAAAACCTCCCTGAGATATCACCTCTCCCTGGTCAGGATGGCAAAAATCCACAATACAAACAATATCAAATGCTGGAGGGGATGTGGAGAAAAGGGAACCCTCCTACATTGCTGGTGGGAATTCAGGCTTATGCAACCACTCTGGCGAGCCGCCTGAAGATTCTTAAAGAAATTAAAGATTGAAATGCCATATGACCCTGCGATTCCACTTTTGGGTATAACCCCCCATACAGCAGAGGTTCACCTCGATAGCACAAGCATGACCATGTTCATAGCAGCACTGTTTACAATAGCAAAGACATGGAATCAACCCAAATGTCCAACAGTTGACGAGTGGATAAGGAAACTGTGGTACATCTATACAATGGAGTACTACTCAGCCATCAAAAATGATGAATTACTGGAATTTGCCAGGAAATGGATGTCATTAGAAACAATTATATTAAGTGAAGCATCCCAGACCCAGAAAATTAAGCTCCATATGTACTCCCTAATAGGTGGCTCTTAATACCAAACTCACCCAGCCCATCTTGAGACACTCATAGGTAAATCTATGGATTACCTACAGTAATTTCAAGGATTATGAACAGGAGGGATGGGGTTGGAGGGCCACACCAGAAACAAGGAGAGAAGTGACCATGTTACAGTAGAGAAAATAGGCCTCCATCAAGGACTGCAAGAAAGCAATGTCACACCTAGTCAAGTTCAGAGACATTCGTTCCTGATCATTTTCAACTAAGGGGATATAAACTCACAAGAAGGGGAGGGCATATAGTCCGGCAGATTAAAAAGTAACCATTTTGCAAATGGGTGATTGACTCCTCCCATTTTCAAATGCCATATGACCCTGCGATTCCACTTTTGGGTATAAGTATTACATCTACCCTTGAATGTGCTCTTATAATAAGACTCCAGTTTAACAGCATTCTGTCTCTGGCCAGGGGGTGACATACAGTGCCCAACACGATGGAGTGAAGGGCATGGCAGGAGCAACAAAACTGCAATAGAAAATCAACAAACCACTATCCAGAACTTCAGAGACTCTATATCAACCACCTAGAACTAGGCCAGACTAATCTCTCCCCATCCTGAAGCTCAGGGACATTTGCGGAAGAGGGGGCGGTAAGAGTGTAAGAGCAAAAGGATGGGAGGAGCAATGATTTGCAAGATACTCCACACAAGTTAGGGCCAAAGCAATTATAATTGGACATTGCATGCCTGGTGCAATGTCCAACACACTATTGACCTCATAAAGTCTAGCATTTGCTAAAGGCACCAAGATTCTTGGAGGCAAGGGATTGACAGCCACGGTAGTGTTTCTTTGCTTAAGGGGAACACAGGAAAGGGTTCAGGGAAATGCCACTGGGTCCTTGTACATCATCAGAGAGGAGGGCCCAGAGGAGAGTCAGGCATGCACAAGAAAGGACTCTGGTAATTGGGGCGGGAGGCACAGGGGGATGGGGAGAGAGGGATGAGGGAGGGGGATCAGGGGGGTTGGGGGGAGGAGGAGGGAGAAAGGGAACTGGTGTATCTATTAAATTTGTATGAGCTGAAATAATAATAAAAATGTATTTAAAAAAAGGATTCTCTGGGGATTGGGGGGGAGGCACTGGGAGATGGGGAGGTAGGGGTGAGGGGAAGGGGGAGCAGGGGGGTCGGGGGGGAGGAGGAGGGAGGAAGGAAACCGGTGTACCTATTAAGTTTGTATGAGCTGAAATAATAATAAAAAATGTTAAAAAAAAAAAAGAAAGAAAAAAAATGGGCCCTGGAACTTAAAAGAAACTTTACTAGGGATGAAATTAAAACATCTAACAAATATCTTAAAAAAGCTCCACTTCCTTAGCCATCAGGGAAATGCAAATCAAAACTTCCCTGAGATATCATCTCACCCCGGTCAGGATGGCAAAAATCCACAATACGAACAACACCAAATGCTGGAGAGGATGTGGAGAGAGGAGAACTCTCCTACATTGTTGGTGGGAATGCAAGCTCATACAGCCACTCTGGCAAGCCGTCTGGAGATTCTTAAAGAAATTAAAGATTGAAATGCCATATGTCCCTGCGATTCCACTTCTGGGAATAACCCCACATGCAGCAGAAGTTCACCTCGATAACACAAGTGCGACCATGTTCATAGCAGCACTGTTTACAATAGCAAAGTCATGGAATCAACCCAAATGTCCAACAGTTGACGAGTTGATAAAGAAAATGTGGAACATCTATACAATGGAGTACTACTCAGCCATCAAAAATGATGAATTACTGGAATTTGCCGGGAAATGGATGTCATTAGAAACAATTATATTGAGTGAAGTATATCAGACCCAGAAAATTAAGCGCTTTATGTACTCCCTAATAGGTGGCTCCTAGTACCAAACCCACCCAGCCCACCTAGAGACACTCGACGATAAATCTCTGTAATACTGTAATTGCAAGGAGTATGAACAGGAGGGATGGGGTAGGAGGGTCACACCAGAAACATGGAGAGAGGGGACCATGTTACAGCAGAGAAAATAGGCCTCCATCATGGACTGTAATGAGACATCTGGTTAAGTTCACAGACTTTTTGTTCCTGATTATTTACAACTGAGGGGGTGTGATCTCACTAGAAGGGGAGGGCATATAGTCTGGCAGATAATAAGTAACAATTTTGCAAATGGGTGATTGACCCCTCCCTCACTATGGTTTCCTACTTTTATTACATCTACCTTTGAATATACTCTTATAATAAGACTCTAGTTTAACAGCTTTTTATCTCTGGCCAGGGGGTGACATCCAATACCCATCAGAATGGATTGAAGGGCATTGCAGGAGCAGCAAAAGAAAATCAACAAACCGTAATCCAGAACTTCAGAGACTCTATATCAGCCCCTAGAACTAGGCCAGCCTAATCTCTCCCCATCCTGAAGCTCAGGGACATTTGCGTAAGAGGGGGCAGTAAGAGTGTAAGAGCACAAGGATGGGAGGAGCAATGATATGTAAGATACTCCACATAAGTTAGGACCGAAGCAATCATAACTGGACTTTGCATGCTCTACACAATGTCCAACACACTATTGACCCCACAAAGTCTAGCATTTGCTAAAACCACCAAGATCCTTGGAGGCAAGGGATTGACAGCCACAGTCGTGTTTCTATGCTTAAGGGGAACAAAGGAAAGGGTTCAGGGAAATGCCGCTGGGTCCTTGTAAGTCATTGGAGAAGAGGACCCAGAGGAGAGTTTGGCATGCACATTAAAGGATTCTCCGGGGATTGGGGGAGGGGAGGTACTGGGCGTTGGGGAGGTAGGGGTGAGGGGAGGGTGAGCAGAGGGGTTGGGTAGAGGAGGCGGGAGGGAGGGAACCGGTGTACCTATTAAGTTTGTATGAGCGGAGATAATAAAAAATGTTTAAAAAAAATAGAAATTGTGTCTGTGGAACACATGATACTGCTGAGCCTTGATTTCAAACACTGCACCACAGGACAGATACAAACATTGATATTTCCAGAATGATAACAGTTACAACTTCCAAACTTCCCAAGTGTACTTATCTCTCAGAGTGACACAAAGGATGGTCCATATGAGAATGTGCCTCTCTCCATGAAATTGAGTATCAGAAACACTTTTTGCTCCTGAGTATTGATTTCAAACACTGTATCAAGATGCCACATACAAATGTTGATATTTCTAGAAAGGCAAGAGTAATGACTTCCAATCATCCCCAGTGTACTTACCTCTGGAGTTGACCAAAGGATGAGCCAGATGAGAAACTGCCTCTCTCCATTACACATTGAGTGTCTGCAACACAGTGTTACTGAGGCTTGATTTCAAACACTGGATTACAACACCAGATACAAACTTTGATATTTCCAGAAAGGCAAGAGTTACAACTTCCAAATTTCCTCAGGGTACTTACCTCTCAGAATGACACAAAGGATGACCCAGATGACAAACTGCCTTGCTCTATTAGAAATTGTGTATGCAACACAGATACTGGATCAAGATAACAGATACAAACATTGATCTTTCCAGAATGGCAATAGTTAAAAACTTCCAAACTTCCCCACTATAATAATCTCTCAGAGTGACAAAAACAACAATCCAGATGAGAAAGTGCCTCTCTCCACGAAATTGAGTATCAGGAACACTTGTTGCTCCTGAACATTGATTTCAAAAACTGGATCAAGATACCAGACACAAAATTTCATATTCCCAGAAAGGCAATCATTAAAACTTCCAAACTTCTCCAGTGTATCTATCTCTCAGAGTGACACAAAAGAAAAGGCAGATGAGAAACTGCCTCTCTCCATTTGAAATTGCATATCTGCAAAACTTGGTGCTACTGAGGCTTGATTTCAAACACTGGATCAAGACGCCAGACACAAATATTGATATTTCCAAAACTGCAAGAGTTACAACTTCTAACCTTCCCCAGTGTACTTATCATTTCAGTGATCCAAAGGACTAGCCAGATGAGAACCTACTTCTCTCCATTAGAAATTGAGTGTCTACAAAATGCTGTTACTGAGGCTTCATTTCAAACACTGGATGAAGGTGCCAGATAGAAAGTTTGATATTTTCAGTTTGGCAAGAGTTACAACTTCCAAACTTCCCCAGTATACTTAACTCTTGAGTAACACCATGGATGAGCCAGATGAGACACTGCTCTCTCCATTAGAAATTGTGTATCTAAACAGGGTGCTACTGAAGCTTGAACACCGCATCAGACACCAGATACTAATGTTGATATTTCCAGAATGGCAAGAGTTACAACTTTGAAACTTCCCCAGTCTACTAATGTCTCAGAATGACACAAATGATGAGACAGATGAGAAACTGCCTCCTTTCATTAGAATTGGGTATCTGCAACACCGTTCTACTGAGCCTTGATTTCAAACACTGGATCAAGACACCAGATACGAACATTCATATTTCCAGAACAGCAAGCATTACAACTTCCAAACTTCCCTAGTGTACTTATCTCTTATAGTGACACAAAGGACAATACAGACGAGAAACCGTCTCTCTCCATTACCAATTGAGTATCTGCAGCACTTGTTGTTACTGAGCCTGGATTTTAAACCCTGGATCAAGACCCCAGATACAAAAGTTGATATTGCCAAAATAGCAAGAGTTACAACTTCCAATCTTCCCTAGTGTACTTATCTCTCAGAGTGACACCTTGGATGAGCCAGAGAAGAAACTGTCTCTCTCCATTAGTATTTGGGTATCTGCAACATGGTGCTACTGAGACTTGATTTCAAACACTGGATCAAGAGGCCAGACAAATGTTAATATTTACAGAACAGCAAGAGGTACAACTTCCAAATTTCCCCAGTGTATTTATCTCTCAGAGTGACACAAAGGATGTGCCAAATGAGAAACTGTCTCTATTAGCAGTTGAATATATGCAATATTTTGTGTTACTGAAGCTTGACTTTGAACACTGAATCAAGAAGCCAAATACAAAGATTTACATTTCCAGAATGGCAAGAGTTACAAGTTCCAAACTTCCCCAATGTACTTATCTTTCAGAGTGGCACAAAGGATGAGCCAGATGAGAAACTACCAATCTTCATTAGAAATTGGAGATCTGCCACACGGTGCTACTGAGGCATGATTTCTAAGACAGGATCAAGACGACAAATACAAACACTGAAATTTCCAGCACAGCAAGAGTTACAACTTCCAAACTTCCCCGGTGTACTTATCTCTCAGAGTGACACGAAGGATGAGCCAGATAAAAAAAACTCCATTAGAAATTGTGGATCTGCAGTACTTTGTGCTATTGAGCCTTGATTTCAAGTACTGGATCAAGACTCCAGATACAAACTTTGATATTTACAGAACAGCAAAAGCTACAACTTCCAGTGTACTTATCTCTCAGAGTGACACAAAGGAAGAGCCAGAGAAACTGCCTCTCTCCATTAGCAGTTGAATATCTGGAACACTTGATGTTACTAAGTATTGATTTCAAACACTGGATCACGATGACATATACAAACATTGATATTTCCAGAATGGTAAGAGTTACAACTTCCAAACTTCCCCAGTGCACTTATCTCTCAGAGTGACACAAAGTATGAGCCAGTTAAGAAACTGCCTCTCTCCATGAAATTGAGTATTAGAACCACTTTGTGCTCTTGAGTATTGATTTCAAAAATGGATCAAGATGCCAGATACAAATGTACATATTTCTGGAATGGCAAGATTTATTCTTCCAAATATCCCCAATGAACTTATCTCTCAGAGTGACACAAAAGATGAGCCAGATGAGAAACTGCCTCTCTACATTTGAAATTTGTATCTGCAACATGGTGCTATATAGATCTATATATTCATTGTGTCGATTCTGCATCTCTAGAGAACCTGACTAATACAAACTCTGTCTCAAAACACAAAGCAAAAGCAAAGAAGGGTGGATAGGCAGACACTTGTTTGCGTACCTCAGGACCAGATTTTCATATGTGGAGCCCACATGACCAAGGGAAATAACCCATTTTCTGCTGAAAGTAAACCCATGATATTTACATTCACTTGAAGTTGTGCATGGGAGAAGGGCTTGAGGTGCAGTTTACTTCACGGAAGTAGTTAAGTACCTAATGTACATGAAGCACCATTTGGTTTAATGCCAACACTTTTTTTTTAATTCTTTTTTTTATTTTTTAATACATTTTTTATTATTATTTCAGCTCATACAAACTTAGGTACACCAGTTCCCTCCCTCCCTCCTCCTCCCCCCGACCCCCTGCTCCCCCTCCCCTCACCCCTCCCTCCCCATTCCCCCGTCCCTCTCGCCCCAATTACCAGAGTCCTTTCTTGTGCATGCCTGACTCTCCTCTGGGCCCTCCTCTCCGATGACGTACAAGGACCCAGTGGCATTTCCCTGAACCCTTTCCTGTGTTCCCCTTAAGCATAGGAACACTACCGTGGCTGTCAATCCCTTGCCTCCAAGGATCTTGGTGCCTTTAGCAAATGCTAGACTTTGTGAGGTCAATAGTGTATTGGACATTGCGCCGGGCATGTAAAGTCCAATTATGATTGTTTCAGCCCTAACTTGTGTGGAGTATCTTGCAAATCATTGCTCCTCCCATCCTTTTGCTCTTACATTCTTACCGCCCCCTCTTTCGCAAATGTCCCTGAGCTTCAGGATGGGGAGAGATTAGTCTGGCCTAGTTCTAGGTGGTTGATACAGAGTCTCTGAAGTTCTGGATAGTGGTTTGTTGATTTTCTTTTGCAGTTTTGTTGCTCCTGCAATGCCCTTCACTCCATCGTGATAAGCACTGTATGTCACCCCCTGTAACGCCAACACTTTTTAAACAGAGCATTATGACTCATACCTGAAACCACAGGACTCGATTGTTGGAAACAGGAAAATCAGCAGTTCACACTCACATTTAGCTACACAGTAAGTTTAAAGTTGGCCTGGGCTATATGAGATCCAATCTCAAAATTTAAAATTGCTTTCTTAAAGCTCTGCTACTGTGTCATATTCTTATTAAGACTGCTCTGATATTTCTGACACCTAAATGCAGGCTGTGCATAGTATTGTCATTTCGCTTCTGCTGCATTTCCAGACTTCTCTCTCAACCATTATCCAGGAACCTTACATATACATTCACTTCACGTAACATAGCTGGCCAGAAGGTGGCAGTGTGAGACCATATTGAAAGAGAAACAGATTGAGCCATAGCCCTGATGGTCTATTCTTGCAAGAACCATGGAAAGGATGGCTTTAAATAATTTATTTTCTAATACAATCTTGATGAAAAATGACCTTTCAGAATTGAAGTAATAAGTTTTGTCCCTTTTGGTTTAAATTGAAACACAAGGGCCACTATGCACAAAACTAGAATTTTTTTGAAACTAGAGCATTTATTATACCCAACTTTTACAAACTACAAGAAATATATACTTAAAGTAAAAAATTCATAGTCTTACTCTTGGAATCATATATATTCTGCATCTGCTGATTTAAAGCATTGAACTTGGGTCTGAACTTGGATATGAAGTAAAATAAAAATATAGGATGTATCTGGTCATTTGGTTATGCAGAAGTTATTTAATATATTTCCAATTATAAATAATGATTACTATGTTTAACGATGGGGCCTGGACAGGATATCCAGGTCACTCCATATCCTAAGGCTCAGGTAACCTTGTATAAGAGGTGAAGAGGATGGGAAATGGTACTGCCTGACAGTATCCTCTGTTCATGAAAAGAACTCAATGGAGCAGTATCTAATTCCACTAAATCTCCATAATAGCTGTTCTATCAGCATTCCATCCTGGAGAAGGAAGTATCTCAGGAGATACTGGGACATCCTGAGACACTATTTAGGAGTGGTACTGGACAGAAGATAGGGAGCTTCTTTACTGGATGGTAAACACTGGGGGCCCTAAGTTTCCTGCACTTGCCAGTGCAGACCTCCAGGATATGGCCAAATGGAGCATATATTGAGGGGGATGTGGGAATGAGAAAGATACTGACTAGAAAGGAAACTGAGTGGAATGAGATAGGAGTTGGTATGAGATGGGCAGCAGGAGATGAAGAAGTATAAATTCTTTGTTTTCATGTATGAAAGCTTCAAAGAATAAAGAAAATAACCCTGGTTAGATTGAAATGGTGTTGTCCTCTAAAGGAACGTACACTCTTTTTACATAGCCATGAGGTTTACTGGCCCCAAATTTTAATATTAATTCCTGAGTCATCTAGCAAGCAGGGGTGACACAAGTATCTGGGATCAATAATTGATATTACTAGAAATTTCCATGAGAAAACAAAAGTTACCTGCCTAAATTCTGCATAACCTCATATTAAGTTCAACTGTTTACATACTTGAAATGACACCCACAGTGTGGCAATGTTGGAGGCAATCACATTTCGAGTTCACTGCCTAATCACCTCTTGGTCATGTGCTCTTGATAAGGATCAGGTCATCTCTGATCTCTACCTTTGAAAATAATGGCCCTGTCATAGTTAAGCACAGGTATCAACTTGACTGTTGAGGGTTTGAGCTCTGGGCACATTTGTAGAGAATTAGTGGTTGAGTTAAGCCCAGAGAAAACCTGCAGGAGATTGTCTAGTTGAAGGGGAAGGCCCCAGCCCATTGTGGGTGGGACTAGGCCCTGGTTGAGAGAGTTGGCATCCTTCTGTTCACTTGGCCAGACATGCTGGTTTGGCAAGTAAGGATTGTCCATCTTTCAGCTGTTATGTGTTGATGGTGTGGCCAGTTCCCTTGCCCCTGGTATTGATGCATGCTCTCCCGTCAAGGTGGACTGAGAACTGTAAGCAGATAATTGTAAGAGAAAACAAACCCCTTGTTCCCTTAAGCCATTAGATGGTCATTTATTAGCAACCATGCAGGCGAAATCCAACAGGCCCAGTCTTCCTGACAGCTTTCCTGATGGGCCAGCAACTGCTTTTCAATCACTAGGGAATTTAGTCTCTCTTTTTTTTCTATTTAGTCAGGAGAGTTCTATAAATTTATGTTTAAATTTAGCCGTGTACTGGATGTTATAGCTTTAGACTATAACAGTGTTTGTTTTAGTGCCCAATGGTGTCAGCACAGGAAATAAATAAATAAATATAGTGGTGCTAATGTCTTTTATTTTCTTTGGCTGGGAAAGCACTTCCTAGCATGCAGAGATAAACTGAAGGCATCTTCTTTATCTGAGAGTGACTTTCTATAGATGATAAATCTAATTAAGTCGATATATCTTCTAAAATTAAAATGGAAATGAAAAATGGTCCATTTTTCACACTTCTATTTGCTTCTTAATTGTTTTTTTTTCCTCCTAGGAAGGCATTAGTTAAGAAGTTTCTGATATATAAAATAAAAATATCAGACAGAAGAGATGTCACACTGGGCAAGATACTGAAGCTAAGTGTGGTCACTTGTAACCCTGTGATTATAAGGAAGGAGACAGAAGGATCTTGAGACCTCCTGGTTGCAAACCTTACTCTAGGCTCAGTGAAGACCTTGTCTTAAGAAAATAAGACAAAGAATGATAGAGCAGAACATATTATGTAGTCTTTAAGATTCCACCTTTGTACATGGATGCTCACACCTATACACACCTACTTTTATGTGTAGTACACCACAGACATATAAACTATATAAATAAATAGAAATATGACCCCATTTATTTAGTACTGGATATGCTCTAGACACTGTTATTAACCACTGTTTTATTCAGTCATGTTTGTTTGTTACAATACCAAGAGGGAATTAAACCCACAGTCTTCTATGTGTTTGGGTATTTAGGAAGGACCACTGAGATTTATCCCCAGCTCTCTGGCAATGCTTATTAAGCATTTATTGTAAAATTGATCTTGAGATCAACCTAAGCATACCATGATAAACATGATTCTTATGGCCTTCTAGTTCTAAAAATGAAGTAATTCAGTGACAGATACAGAAAAGTAAATACATACATGATAAGACCAAGAACAAAAGAAGTTGATGAGTATAGGGGAAGAAACAGTTTCCAAAATGAATCTCGGGGGCTGGAGAGGTGGCTCAGGGGTTAAGCCTCTGCCTTGCAGGTGGAAGGTCTTGAGTTCAGATCCTAGACCCCACGTATAGACACCAGGAGGAAGCAGGGTGGCCTGCATTTCCCATCCTGGTAGTCCAGAGCCTGTGAATCCCAGGGCAGAGTAAACAAGGAGGAGGTGGAGGCGGTCCATGGTGGTTCCTGAATTTGCCCCTGGTTCTACACACACACACACACACACACACACACACACACACACATACATACACACATGCTCACACATGCACAATTGACTAAATAAATTAAAGAATTAAAAAAAAGTTTGAGGGGAAAATAATAGCTCAAGAAAGCTGTAAATCTTGGACTGCAGAGATGGCTCAGGAGTTAATTTTCTGTCTTGAAAGTAGAAGATCCTCAGTTCTGAGTCCAAGTAAAAATGGCAGGCAGAAACAGCTGCACCTTGCAGTTCTGGCACTGGCGAGTGGAGCCTGGGAAATTCCAGAGTGAAACAAGAAAGTGGTAGAAACAATCCAGGGAGATTCCTGAAGTCACCCTTGGCCTTCCACAGGGACACACTATGGCCTCTGATGCACGTGCACACACACACACACACACACACACACACACACACACATTATATAAATATATATATATATATATATATATATTTAAAAGAAAGCTGTAAATCTTGGCAGGTCTCAGGAGGAGAGAATGAGAGGACAGGAAGACAGATAGCCATGGTGGTTTAGTTACAGACTAAGAACACGGCCAGTACTGAAGGTCAGCAAGGAGTTGCATGAGGGGATGCTGTTTGGAGTCAGAGGAAGAATGACCAAGCTGAGAGTAGCACAGAAAACATGCTTAGGGTTTGGGCCAATATCATGAGAAGAGACAGAAGGAAAGAAAAAATTTCATCTTTATGAGTTACAGCCCAGGAAAATGGGCAGGCTTAGAGGGGAAGAAATGAAGGCAACTGTCTCAAGGGAGGAGCTTCAGGGAACATAAGTACATGATCTCATTAGTGAGATCATTCCTGCCCCCATCTCCTTAGCATGCCTTCAAGTGAATCAGCTGTCCTGAGGGGCCATCTGGCCAGGGTGACCAGCTTGTCCAGCTGCATGACTCCTAGGGTGAAGACCACAGCCTAGTTTGTTCTGATCTTTGGGGCAGATCAGAATGCTATGGTTCTGTCCAGGGGCAGAGGTAGCATTCAAATTCTAATCTTTTGATCAGAAGAAAGTAGTTTTCCTTTAATGGGTCACCCCAAAGTCCTGAAACCTCTAAAACATTTATGGTATTTTAAATTAAAGAGAGACAATTGTAATGTTTACCTTTTGTGATTAGCAGGAAGGGGGATTTGGCATCCAATGCTGACTATGAAGGAGGATTGTGTCTTCAAGAGCTACAACTTTGCTAATCCCTTTCTGCCTCCTAAATGTGGGAACCTATAAAATTTTTGCTGGCTTTTTACCATATTTGTCATTTTTTTGTGGGGATGCATGTGTGTGTGTGTGTGTGTGTGTGTATGCATGTATATGTATGTGTGTGTATGAATAGGAATTGCTTTCCATCATTATTACAAGTCTTTTCACTTTTCCACTTGACTTATTTAGGACCTACATAATGCTTTTCAGATTTGTAAGTTCACATGAATGAATTGAAGATTTATATTCATCTACTTATATCTTCAAAAATCCACCCATTTTATTCCATGAAAGACTATTTCTTTTCCCATCATACATGATCATGTAGAAATGGATAAGTGTGAGAAGCCATGTTTAAGTCTCCAGGAAAATAAAGATGCCTTTGGGTTCTGGTCACTAAGCAACATTCAGTAATCCCAAGAAAACGTGCTCAATAATGAAAACAAATTACTATGGATAAGAAACAACTTATCTAAATTGATTGTTTAAATAAACAGCAGCTCCACAATGGGACAACAGAAATTTTAATTATACTGAGAGAAAAATATTTTCTTATTTGCAGTTAGCCTGGAATGTACTAATTTTTCTAAAAATAGGTAGACTTACTAAGTCCTCTGCTATTTCTACATTGGTAGTAATGTATCTGGAACAATGTTGTGGGATAAAGGAACTCATGGTGATAGAAGAAGTAATTACACAAGTTTGAAATGTTTTTCTATTGTCCAGGAATTTTCCCACAATCATGAAATCTGAGGACAATGAGCAACCAAACCTTCAACTTTTAATAGGAAGACTAAACACTTTCAGTGGGCTACCAAGCCCATCAAATGGGCTTCCTCATCATTCAGAACAAGAAGAGGCTAGAGGGAATTTTCTTAGAGGAGACTAGAAATGCATAAAACTGCATTGTTTGTCCCCACCCCACCCCCCAGCCCGACTGCCCCAAGTAGGCCATAGAGAGAAAACAGAGTTCTCCTAAGATGGCAGAGGGAATGTGCTAAAGAAGGAGTGAAAGAAATTAACTGTCATCAGAAAATGAACTCAGAGAAAGGAATGGAGTAGAAATGTTTGTCAGAGAACCCTGGAAGTGTCATGCAGAATCCCGCATTTAGTTTCTGCAGCAAGAAAGGGAGGAATGGTTTAATTATCACATAATCACTTCTTCCTTGACCCTCAGCATAAAGCTGAGCAGTCTGTCCCCCAAAGAGGAGTGGGGGACGAGAAAGCATAGATGTGATGCCTACAAAAGGAAGTCTTCTCTTTATTTCCCATCACTGGCTCCCTATCACACGCCAGCCTGCTGTGTGGGTGCTGGAGGAGAGAGTGATTGGGATCTATGGTTGACCCTGGTATGCTAGAACCCGGCTGAGTAACACCAGTAGTCAGACAAGCTCTGGGGTGTACCTAAATTGCCACCAATTAGAAGAGAAGAAGGAATTCTGCCCAAAGGAAACATGAGGAAGGATACTAACTGACTTTCTCTTATCAAGTTCAGACTGCATGATGTATCTATTATACTTAAATATAATAGAAGTTCCACAGTCCTCAGGAAGATACTATTTCAAATAAAATAATTGGTCCTCCAGACTTCTACACTGTTCAAAATCTCTTCCAGACTACTGAACTACTTAAAGTCTCCTTCAGGCTTCTGGACTGCTCTGGAGTCTCCTTCAGATTGCTTGGCTTATTGTTTGGAGTCTCTCTGACTAGTTGACTGCTTCAGAATCTCCATTAGCCTACTTGACTGTT
This sequence comes from Typhlomys cinereus, assembly GCA_023101885.1. Classification (NCBI taxonomy): domain Eukaryota; kingdom Metazoa; phylum Chordata; class Mammalia; order Rodentia; family Platacanthomyidae; genus Typhlomys; species Typhlomys cinereus. Next base: position 505,878 of record JALPQD010000537.1, on the reverse strand, counting down.
CTGGGTTCTCCTTCATACTTCTGCACTGCTCAGAATCTCTTTTGGACTGGTTGGTCTCTCGACAGTCTTTTTTTTCTTCTTCTTCTTCTTTTTTTTTTAAGTTGGCTGACAGGAGAGACTCCTCCCCTAGAAATTGTTTACTGCTTTTTCTCCCCTTGGTGGATACTCCCTCCCAGTTTGTTGATTTCCAGAACTTCCTAAGCTGTACTTTCTGGGCCCTCCTCCAACATGGAATGTTATAAATTGTTAGTTAAATCCTATTGATTTTAGTCTGGAGCAAAGTCTTAAATGGAGTTACACTGTTCACCAAGGAAAAACACCATATTTAGCAGGCAGTCATCCAATAAAGGAATTGAAGTCTTCAAAAAAACAGTGGGAAAGCTTGGAGTTAACACGGAAATCATACTGGGCTTTGAGAAAAGACATAGAAAAAGGAAAAAAAGGATCATGTTTTCTGAGTTCAGAACTCACAAAGCAAGCAGGTGTAACTGTTGCGTGGTGAAACTTCCATAACTATTTGTACAGAGGGATGGCTTCTGGGAAAAATAAATGCATGATCTCACTAAGAGCATAATTATTCCTCCCATCTCTTTAGCAAGCCTTCAGGTGCATCAACTCTTCTAAGGGGAGGTCTCTGGTCCAGATGATTGACAGGTCTGGCTGGATTAACTCAAGGGAGGAAACCATAGTTGATGTGTTGTAATCTCTGGGCCAGATCAGAGTATCATGTCTATATCCAGAACCAGAGATAGAACTCTTGTTCCATGTTTGCAGTACCAAGTAAGTGGGAGGAAGGGATCCATTCTCAATGACCAACAAGCTTGTTAATCTCTATCATAACAATGATACTGAGAATCTAGGATTATAAGTGACTATTGTATGAGGAAGGTAATTATTATTATTATTATTATTTCTACTCATACAAACTTAACAGGAATACTGGTCCCCTCCTTCCCTCCACCTCCCCCCGATCCCCCTGCTCCCCCCTCTCCTCTCCTCTCCCTCCCCATCCCCCAATGCCTCTCCCCTCCCAATCCCCGGAGCATCCTTTACTGTGCATGCCAAACTCTCCTCTGGGTCCTCCTCTTCAGTGAGGTGCAAGGACCCAGGGGCATATCCCAGAACCCTTTCCTGTGTTCCCCTTAAGCTTAGGAACACTACTGTGACTGTCAGTCCCTAGCCTCCAAGGATCCTAGTACTTTTAGTCCATGCTAGATTTTGTGGGGTCAATGTGTGTTAGACATAGCACAGGTCATGCAAAGTTCTACGATTGCTTCAGCCCTAACTTGTGTGGAGTATCTTGCTTGTGCTCTTACAATCTTACTGCCCCCTCTTCCACAAATTTCCCTGAGCTTTAGGATGGGGAGAGATTAGGATGGCCCAGTTCCAGGTGGTTGATATAGAGTCTCTGATGTTCTGAATTATGGTTTTTTGAAATAACTCCCCACATAGCAAAAATTCACCTCAATAGCACAAGCACAAACATGTTCATAGCAGCACTGTTTACAATAGTAAAGTCATGGAATCAGCCCAAATGTCCAACAGTTGACGAGTGGATAAGGAAAATGTGGTACATTTATACAGAGGAAAGTAATTTTTAAGGTGAATTTTGAAAGTTTAACAAAAGTTACTCAAGTAGGAATCAATCAGGGTTAGAAAAGTGGAGCCATGTTGGAGTAAAGGAAGAACATGATGAAAAACATGTATTTTACAATGTCAGTGGGTCAATTTTGGTGAAACACATGACTCATTCAAAGCAGGACCAGTCAACATAAATGGAGGGGAAAATCAGTAAGTGTCTCAGAGAAGGCTTCTAGACAGGAAGAGAGAGAGAGAGAGAGAGAGAGAGAGAGAAAGAGAAAGAGAGAGAGAGAGAGAGCTCATCTCTGCAGTTCTACAGTTCAACCAGGAACTCTATTTGCATGCTACATATATGCTAAGTTTAGAGGAAGTGCTCGCCACTAAGACAAAAAGAAAATTAAGATCTGTAAATGTTAAAAATGTTTAATAAGTAGCAAAAGACACAATGATGAGCAAAAAAGCAGTAATAACAAAGGGATTACACAAAGTAATAAGCTTGGGAGAATTATTAATATTGTTCACTTATCACAAAGCTCTTCCTCCCATTTCCCATTTATTTCTCTGAAAACTTTTCTTTAGCCCATTCTTACACTGCATATTTTCCAGTTCTAAAAACACACACACAAAAAAACATAAAAAAGATAACAAATAGACTGGAATGTTCCTGTTCACTGTCTCCCATCTAGAGAAGGGGAATATGTGGATACCAGGTGACATATAATTTGATATTTCAAGTACTCAGTTGCATGAATGAGATAGCTAACCTGAACAAAGAGCATGCTTGCCGAATTAGATGCAATTTGTACTCAAATCCCACCTCTGCTATCCACCAATGTAAGTGCATCTATTTGTTGTTTATTTGTTGTTGTTAATTGTGAATCAGTGATTATTTTTTGAAATATCCCCTGGATAGCAAGGTGAATATAAATTACTATGCAAAGAGCCTCTGATCATGCCATCTCTAAATTCATTCATAACTTTTTACCTGAACTGCTAGACTCTCCCAGCTATTCTCCTACATCCAGAATTCCTTTACTTAACAACTGTTTATAGCTCCATTCATTCACTCCACAAATATCAATAGAAGAGATGTCAGGAAAAACTCCCTGTGTTTGAAAAACAGTAAGAAATGCCTCTGAGCTATAGAAACATTTCTTCATGTTATAGTCTAATATTTGCAGACTTTCTCATGTCAACTATGTAGAAACCTGTCAATCTCTATATTGTGTTCAAATTACAGAAATGTTTTCAAATTAAGGAGACAGTCTTCATACATACTTTTCTCTAAATCTATGCATCTATTGCTAATGGAATTTCTCTACAGTCTCTAAGCATCACATACTCTTTCTGGCTTTTATACATAATACTTTGTATATTTTCTCCTCATTTTCTCTGTGTCTAGAGAATGGATCAACTTTTCATGAGCAGTTTAATGTCTCCATAGAAATGAAGCTTGGTCTCTCCCTCCTCTCCTCCATCAATACCACTTTCGCCTGTCTGTTTCTATGAATCCAAGGATTGTCTCTGGCCTGCCTATCCCTGTGGGGGTTCAGAAAGCAGAAATAAGTATTCAATATGCATGTAAGAGTAGAAAATTTAAAAACAAAGAATAGACAGATAAGAAGAGATAGTGGGATGGATTGAAGAAAAGCGAAGACAGGGGATAGGATGGGATGGGGGAATGAAAGGAAGCAGGAATGCTTATTCAATATGCTTGTAAAACTAGAAAAATAAAATAACCTAAATAAAAAAATGAAATGCCACTGGGTCCTTGTACGTCATCGGAGAGGAGGGCCCAGAGGAGACTCAGGCATGCACAAGAAAGGATTCTGGGAATTGGGGCAGGAGGCACAGGGGGATGGGACTGGAGGGGTGAGGGGAGGGAGAGCAGGGGGGTTGGGGGGAGGAGGAGGGAGGGAGGGAACTGGTGTACCTATTAAGTTTGTATGAGCTGAAATAATAATAAAAAATGTATTAAAATAAAAAAATGAAGCTTGGTCAAATAACATGTTTCTATCATATCTTCCTTCAGACTTAATCTCATCATCAACCTGAAATTCTTGTACTTTACTTCCTAACTCTTTAAGTCTTTCTGATTACTAGTAGAAAATAATTTTCTGCATGTCCCTTGACAATCCTTAATCTTACTCATAACTTTTCCTACCCTATTAATTTTCAAAGTATCAAAACCATATGATAATTGAACCATATAGCAACCTGAGTTTTATAGCCCCATTGTTGTAATAAATAACTAACACAAACAGTTTAAAGAACAAGAAGGTTTTTAGTGACATCATAGCAGGAGAGTACCAACAGACGCTCATACCACATCCAAAGCAGCAACATAGGGAAGCAAGGACCAATGTTGCATATTTGCTTTCCAATTGGCAAAGTTGACAAATACCAAATAACACATCTTAATCTACCCACCCGAGAATTATCCTGCCCACATAGTCAAGTATTCCCACTTTAATTAAAGTAATCAACATATTTTCCTGCAATTTGCTCAGAGGTCTTAGCCAAATTCTTTTTCATATATGTGACTAGAAACCTACCTCCTAAGTGTCCAGTGAATAGCTTACATATAAGGCCTAATTAATTGTTACAAGGTCTAAATTAATAAACATGCAGGAAGACCTTTAGAATAATGGAAATGTTTCTATTCCAACATGTAATTTATTAAAGAAGCTGCCATCTCATATGTTGAACCTACTTGGATAATAATTATGGATTAGAAGCACAATTAGTTTTAAATACACAAAATTAAAAAATAATTGTGTGACTATTTACCTGCCCATTATAAATGTCATATTAATTTCTTTTACTTGGGTAAATTCTCTTCATTATTATTCTTTTGGCATTTCATACATGAATATAATGAATTTATATCAGTTTTACCCCTTATTGCATAATTCCATACACCCTCCTTTTCCTACCTCCCATTTTCCTGTCCTTTTGTAAGTGCAGTTCACTGAGTTTCATATGGACCCATCCACACTAACCTGCACCTGACACTTGCTAAAACATGGATGATATATCAGTATTTTTACCAGTAAAGAAAGAAGACCCCAGATACACTTCATACCTATATTAAATACACATAGTATCTCAAGGGAAGTTTGCTGCTGCTTAAGATCTTGCCTCTTCAATAATGAATTATTGATAGAACTAATCTAGAATATGGCAAGAGGAATTAGAACTAGTTATGGTGAGTTCATGGAGACAATATGGTTGTTATGACTAGAAAATGCTATCTGATATCACCTCTCTCCTTCCTAAGGATCTTACATTATTACTTAGTAATGTTCCTGAGCCTTGGGTCAGAAATTACAGAGAAAACCTGTTTAGCAACAACAAACCTTAATTCAGAACATCAGAAACCTTACATTAATCACCTGGAAACAGACCAGCCAAATCTCTCCCCATCCTAAAGCTCAGGAAAATTTGCGGAAGAAAGGGTGGTAAGATTGTAAGAGCCAAAGATGGGGAGGAGCAATGAAATGCAAGATACCCCACACAAATTAGGGCTGCAGTAACCATAATAAGACTTTGCATGCAATAACTGACATATCAATGACCCCCCAAAGTCTAGCACTAAAATCCTTAGAAGCAAGGGATTAACAGTAACAATCATGTTCCCATACTAAAGGGGAGCACAAGAAAGGGCTCTAGGCAATGCTACTGAGTCCTTACACCTCATTAGAGTGGAGGATGCAGAGGGAAGTTTGACTTTCACACTAAAGGATGCTTCAGGGATTGGGGGGAGGAGAGGGGAGGACTGGGAGAAAAGGTGGGAGGGGGTGAAAGGAAGGGAAAAGGGGGGGCGGGAGCAAGAAAAAAAGAAAACTTGTTTAGGGCAGAACAGTCCACAGTCATTTATTCTCTACACTTTGATGAACTGTGATTCTCTGTATTAAACACCTTCTGTTACAGAAAGAAGCTTCTAGGATGAGTACTCAAGGCTACTCTAATGTAGAGAGACAATAAGTAAATATTTATGTATGTATACATAAATAAAATATTATATTATATGTATAAATAAGTATGATATCAAATGAAATCTCAGTAGTTTGTTCCCTAACAAGCCTATGGTCTCCCCTTCCATAAATTCTTGACTTGATTTCCAATATCAGATATATGTTCCTTACTGAAAAGAAGCCTGTAAATATAATCATAAAACAATTGGTTTCCCTCATATTTATGCCACTATTGCACTGATGCCACCTCTTGACAGGGTGGTTGTTATTGTAACTTGCAACTTTCATAGCTTGGTGAGACAGTTGATTCATTCTCCTCCTAACAAATTTTCTAGTGCCTTCTAGTACAATGAAAACTGGCCAGCAAGGAAGATGTTTACAGATGAGGTCCAATTTGCTTTTCCCATATCTGTGATGAACATATATGGGTTTCACTATCAACTTTTGTAAAGCAGCAAAGAGCAATGCTGAAAGCCTATACTGTTTTTTTTTCCTTGGGGGGATGGGGTGGTAGTTTGAAAACTCTATGGCCAACAGCCCATTAGGAGATACCACAAACTTTGAGCTAGGAACTATGTTTTATTGCCTCTGACTTCTGGACAGAGAATCTCAGGGTAGTTTCTGCTATCCCTTATCTTCCTCTCTCTATTCCCCTTCATATAGTATTTATCTGTTCAACTTCTTTTCAGTTATGCTTTTGATAAACTTAAAAATATATTTCTGTCTGTATTTTATATACTCAGTGCTGCTTATGGCTCCTACACTCCCTCCTGAACCCTATCTTCTCATTACCCTCCCCATTATAAAGTTCCAATATTATTCCTCTTTCCAACTTCTTACCACCTGTTGTCTTTTACATCCCTTCTGTACTAGTTACACTTTGTGTTGCTGTGAGAGAACATACAAAACAATCAAGAAACTTAAGAAAGAAAGGGGATTTATTCAGTTTATGGTTTCAGAGGTAAGATACAGTCCTTCATGGTGGAAGTGGCAGGGCTGGTGGCAGAAACTACAGACATACTATATTATACCCATCTGAGGAGGCAGAGAGCTGCTAGATTGCCAACTGTAAGAGCCCAGAAGTAGGACTAATCCATCTCCAGGCCCACACCCTCTGACTTCGTTCATCCCACAAGGCTCCACTTCCTAAAGGTACTATGATCTTCCCAAACACATGAGACTGTGAGGGACACATTTCAAACCATGATACCTTCTTTTGAGATCATCCACTTTCCAATCCCCACTCCCTGACCAATGGTCATTGTCAAGTTTTCTGTCTGTTGAATGCAAATATAAAAGTTCAATGATAGTGTTGCAGTTAGCCTGCTTGGCTGCTGATAAAATCACTATCAAACAGCTTAAAGAAACAAAGGGTTTTTTCTCTTATGATAGTCTGATTACACTCTTTGTCTAGCTTGAAGAGAGCTTACACCAACACCAGGGCTGAGGAACAGGCCATGTCATATCCATATAACAGCTGAGAGAGGGACAATTCTTACTTGGCAGACCAGTATGTCTGGCCAAGAATACACAAGGATGAAAACTTCTTCAACCATCTCTGTATTTTCTTCACCTGTCCAGGGTCTAGTCTCACCCACCATGGGCTGGGTCTGCTCCATCAACTAGACAATCTGCTGCAGGTTCTTGTGGGCTTGATTCCACTACCAATTATCTACAAACATGCCCACAACTAGAACCTTCAACCATCAAGTTGAGACCAGTATTTAACTATGACAGCTAACATCCACATTTATGAGATAATATGTGTTTGTTCTTCTCAGAAATGTTTCACTCAAATAAAACTATTTATCAACAAATTTTAAATTTTCATTTTTCTTCATAGCTGAATAGTATTATTCCATGTGTATATGTGTCATATCTTCATTATCAATCCATCAGTTGATAAACTATCTGTGCTCATTTGATTTCCATACTATTGTGAATATAGCCATAATAAATAGGGATATATTGATGTCTCTGTAGAAAGATGTTCTTTAGGAATATGCTCAGAAATGGCAGAGCGAGATCATATAGCAATTCAATTTGGAGGTTTTTAAAGAAACTCCAAACTGATTTCCAAATGAATGCACCATTTTAAGCTTCCACCAACAATAGATAATGGTTCTCTTTTCCCCACATCCTTGCCAACATTGGTTGCTATTTATATTCTTAATCTTAGCCATTTTTTAATTTTTTTATGGTAGTTTTCATTTGCATTCTCCTGATGCCTAGGCAAGTTGAATTTTTTTCTTTTTTTCTTTTAATATATTTTTATTATTATTTCAGCTCATACAAACTAATAGGTACAGCCAGTTCCCTCCCTCCCTCCTCCTCCCCCAGAACCTCTGCTCTCCCTCCCCTCACCCCTCCCGCCCCATCCCCCCATGCCTCCCGTCCCAATTCCCAGAGTCCTTTCTTGTGCATGCCTGACTCTCCTCTGGGCCCTCCTCTCCGATGACATACAAGGACCCAGTGGCATTTCCCCGAACCCTTCCCTGTGTTCCCCTTAAGCATAGGAACACTACTGTGGCTGTCAATCCTTTGCCTCCAAGGATCTTGGTTTCTTTGGCAGATGCTAGACTTTGTGAGGTCAATAGTGTGTTGGACATTGCGCCGGGCATGCAATGTCCAATTATGATTGCTTCGGCCCTAACTTGTGGGGAGTATCCTGCAAATCATTGCTCCTCCCATCCTTGTGCTCTTACACTCTTACCGCCCCCTCTTCCACAAAATTCCCTGAGCTTCAGGATGGGGAGAATTTAGTCTGGCCTAGTTCTAGGTGTTTGAAATAGAGTCTCTGAAGTTCTGGATAGTGGTTTGTTGATTTTCTTTTGCAGTTTTGTTGCTCCTGCAATGCCCTTCCCTCCATCGTGATGGGCACTGTATGTCGCCCCCTGGCCAGAGACAGGAAGCTGTTAAACTGGAGTCTTATTATAAGAGCACATACAAGGGTAGATGTAATACTTATACCCAAAAGTTGAATCACAGGGACATATGGCATTTGGCAATGGGTGGGGTCAATCACCCATTTGCAAAATGGTTATTTTTTAATCTGCTGGACTATATGCCTTCCCCTTCTAGTGAGTTCATACCCCCTTAGTTGAAAATGATCAGGAATGAATTGTGAACTTAACTAGGTGTCACATTACTTTCTTGCAATCCTTGATGGAGGCCTATTTTCTCTACTGTAACATGGTCACTTCTCTCCTTGTTTCTGGTGTGGCCCTCCAGCCACATCCCTCCTGTTCATAATCCTTGCAATTACTGTACGGTAATCCATAGATTTACCTATAAGTGTCTCAAGATGGGCTGGGTGGGTTTGGTACTAGGAGCCACCTATTAGGGAGTACATACGGCGCTTAATTTTCTGGGTCTGGGATACTTCACTTAATATAATTGTTTCTAATGACATCCATTTCCTGGCAAATTCCAGTAATTCATCATTTTTGATGGCTGAGTAGTACTCCATTGTATAGATGTACCACAGTTTCCTTACCACTCGTCAACTGTTCGACATTTGGGTTGATTCCATGTCTTTGCTATTGTAAACAGTGCTGCTATGAACATGGTCGTGCTTGTGCTATCGAGGTGAACCTCTGCTGCATGGGGGGTTATACCCAAAAGTGGAATCGCAGGGATATATGGCATTTCAATCTTTAATTTCTTTAAGAATCTCCAGACGGCTCGCCAGAGTGGCTGTATGAGCCTGCACTCCCACCAGCAATGTAGGAGCGTTCCCCTCTCTCCACATCCTCTCAAGCATTTGTTGTTGATTGTATTGTGGATTTTGCCATCCTGACTGGGATGAGATGATATCTCAGGGAAGTTTTGATTTGCATTTCCGTGATGGTTAAAGAAGTGGAGCATATTTTAAGATATTTGTGAGACATTTTAATTTCATCCTGGTAAAATTTCTTTTAAGTTCCTGGGCCCATTTTTTAATTGGGCCATTGGTTTCCTTGATGTTTAGTTTTCTAAGTTCTTTGTGCACTCTGGACAGTAGAGCTCTATCAGATATGTGGTTAGTGAAGATTTTCTCCCATTCTGTGGGTTGCCTTTGAGCTCGTGTTACAATCTCTTTATCTGAACAGAAGCTCTTCAATTTCACAAGATCCCACCTGTTGAGAGTTGGTAGCAGTGACTGTGCCATTGGATGTCTGTTTAGGAAATGTTGGCCTAGCCCAATCAGCTCCAGGGAGTTCCCTATCTTATCAACTATGGTTTTTATAGTCTCTGGCCTGATATCAAGGTCCTTGATCCATTTGGAATTAAGTCTTGTACATGGTGACAAGTATGGGTCCAAATTTAATCTTCTGCATGTGGAGATACAGTTTTCCCAGCACCATTTGTTGAAGATGCTGTTCTTTTTCACCTGGATTCTTTGGGCCCCTTTGTCAAAGACCAAATGGCTGTATTTTTGTGGGCTTATATCTGGGTCTTCAACCCTTATCCATTGATCTGTGTGTCTATTTTGGAGCCAGTACCAGGCCGTTTTTATAACTAGGGATTTGTAGTATAGACTAAGGTTTGGTATGGTAATACCTCCAGCAGTGTTTTTGTTACTCAGGATTGTCTTTGCTATCCTGGGTCTTTTGTGCCTCCATATGAATTTTGAGATTATTTGGTCAACTTCTTTGAAGAATTGCTTTGGGATTTTAATTGGTATAGCATTGGATTTGTATATTGCCTTTGGTAGGATGGTCATTTTTACGATGTTGATTCTACCAATCCAGGAACATGGGAGGTCTTTCCACCTTCTGGTGTCTTCAGCAATTTCTTTCTTTAGGGTTGTAAAGTTTTCATTGTAAAGGTCTTTTACCTCCTTAGTTAGGTTTATACCAAGGTATTTCATTTTTTTAGGGGCTATAGTAAATGGGATTGTTTCTCTCAAGGCTTTTTCACTTCTTTCATTCTGGGCATATAGGAAGGCCTCTGATTTTTGCACATTTATTTTGTATCCTGCCACCCTGCTGAACTTCTCAATTAGTTCCAGGAGCTTCCTGGTGGAGTTTTTGGGATCACTTAGGTATAAGATCATGTCATCTGCAAATAGGGATAGCTTGACTTCTTCCTTGCTGATTTGAATTCCTCTTATGTCTCTTTCTTGTCTTATGGCTTCAGCTAAGACTTCTAGTACAATATTGAATAGAAGTGGTGAGAGTGGACAGCCTTGTCTAGTTCCTGATCGAAGTGGGAATGCTTCCAATTGTTCCCCATTGAGCATAATTCATTGCTGTGGGCTTGTTGTATACAGCTTTTATTATATTGATCAAGGTTGCTTCCATTCCTACTGTCTCTAGCGTTTTGATCATAAAAGGCTGTTGGATCTTGTCAAAAGCTTTTTCTACATCTATCGAGAGTATCATGTGGTCTTGGACTTTGGACTGGTTTGCATGATGAATTACATTTATTGATTTGCGTATGTTGAACCAACCTTGTGTGCCGGGGATGAAGCCTACTTGGTCCCTGTGAACAATGTTTTTAACATGCTTTTGAATCCGATTTGCTAAAACTTTGATGAAAATCTTTGCATCTGTGTTCATCAGAGAGATCAGCCTATAGTTTTCTTTTTTAAGTGAGTCTTTATTAGGTTTTGGGATTAAAACGATATTAGCTTCATAGAAGGAATTTGGTAGTGTTCCTTCCTTTGCTATTTGATGGAACAGTTTAAGGAGTATTGGTGTTATTAACTCCTTAAATGTCTGGTAGAACTCTGTGCTGAATCCATCTGGTCTAGGACATTTTTTGGTGAGAGGATTCAAGATTATTTCCTCAATTTCCTTATATGTTATAGGACTATTTAAATAATTCACAACTTCCTGATTCAATTTAGGTAAGTTGTGTTTACTTAGAAATTCATCCATCTCTTGTGTGTTGTCAAACTTCACAGAGTATAAGTTTTTGAAGTATGATGTTATAATTCTCTGGATTTCTTGGGTATCAGTAGTGATAACTCCATGTTCATTTCTGATTTTGTTAATTTGGGTTTTCTCTCTCCTGCTTTTGGTTAATTTAGCTAGGGGTGTATCAATCTTATTGATTTTTTCAAAGAACCAGCTTTTTGATTGGTTGATTTTTTCTATCATTTTCTTAATCTTGATTTCAGATATTTCTCCCCTGATTTTGCTAATCTCCTCTCTTCTACTACTTTTGGCATCAGATTGCTCTAGTTTCTCTAAAGCTTTAAGCTGCATCGTTAAGTTATTCATTTCTGATGTTTCCATTTTTTTGATGTAGGCATTAAGAGCTATGAACTTACCTCTTAGAACAGCTTTCATTTTGTCCCAGAGATTTTGGTAAGTTGTATTTTCGTTATCATTCACTTTCAGGAAATCTTGAATTTCCTTTTTAATTTCTTCCTGAATCCAGTTCTCATTCAGCATCATAGTGTTAAGTTTCCAGGAGTTAGTGTATTTTCTCTTGTTTGATGTGTTGTGGATGTCCAGCTTTAGGCCGTGGTGGTCTGATAGGGCACAGGTTAGAATTTCAACTTTTTTGTATATGTGTAGATTCATTTTGTGGCTCAATATGTTATCTATTTTGGAGAAAGTTCCATGTGCTGCTGAGAAAAATGTGTATTCTTTGGTGCGTGGATGAAAAGTTTGAATATAGATCTGTAAGGTCCATTTCAGTAAGGGTTTAAGTTCCATAGTGTCTCTGTTAAGCTTTCGACCTGTTGATCTATCCTATGTTGAGAGGGTGGTGTTGAAGTCCCCAAGAATTATCGTTTGGGGGTTGATTTCTTGCTTTAGACGCTGTAGGGTTTTCTTAATGAATGTGCAGGGGCCCGTATTGGGTGCATATATGTTCAATATTGTGAAGTCTTCCTGGTGAATTGTACCTGTGACTAAAATGTAGTATCCATCCGTGTCTCATAATTTTCTTTGGTTTGAAGTCCACTTTGTCTGATATCATAATGGCTACCCCTGCCTGTTTTCTGCTTCCATTTGCTTGTAGAATTGTTGACCAGCCTTTTATTTTTAGAGCGTGCCTATCTTTTGTGGTGAGATGGGTTTCCTGCAGGCAGCAGATTGATTTATTGTGATTTTTGATCCAAGTTTGTAATCTGTGTCTCTTGATCGGTGAATTAATTCCATTAACATTTAGTGTTATAATGGAGAAACTATTTTTAATTCCAGACATTTAATATGTTTAGTAGTGTTCATAAGTATATTGCTTCGCTTTTAATGCTGTTATACTTGCCTTCTCTTCTGGATATGCCTGTTTTTTTCTTCATGCTTGAGTATCATTTCTTCTATTTTTTGAAGGCCTGGTTTAGTGGACATATATCCCCTCAAGTTGTCTTTGTGCTGGAAGATTTTTCTTTCTCCCTCGATCATGACAGATAGTTTTGCAGGGTAAATCAGCCTGGGTTGACATTTTTGCTCATTCAATACTTGAAGTATGTTTCTCCAAGTTCTTCTTCCTTTTACTGTTTTGACTGAGAAGTCATTTGTTATTTTAATAGGTTTACCTTTAAAAGTGACTTGTTTTTTCTCCCTTGAAGCTCTCAGCACCAGTTCTTTATCTTGAATGTGGAGTGTTTTAACTATTATTTGCCTTGGCGTGCTTCTATTTTGATCGTATCTATTTGGGGTGGGGAATGCTCCTTGTATATGTATGGGCCTCTCTTTTTTTAGATGAGGAAAGTTTTCCTTGATGATCGTTTGAAAAATTTCCTCAGGGGTGGTATTTTTAGATTCTTGCTCTGGTATTCCATGAATATGCATGTTAGGCTTCTTCAGGGTGTCCCATATCTCTTGGATATTTCTCTCAAGTATCTTTTTGGCTTTAACAACCTCTTCCATTGAGCTGGTTAGTACTCCCACTTTATCTTCAAGGTCTGAAATTCTGTTTTCTGCTTCGTTAATTCTGTTGATAAGACTCTCTGTAGAGTTCTGGGTTGAAGATAACTTGTCTTGTAGCTCAGTTTTAAACTCTGCTTGAGTCTGTTTTAACTGCTCTATGCCAGTTTTTGTTTCTTGCACTGTTTTTCTCAACTCCTCTGTTGTGTTCCTCTTCAAAGCGATTGATTCAATTATGTAATTCCTCCCGGATTTCCTCTTTCATAGTATTGATCATGGTAATGATCATATTTTGAAAGTCGTTATCCTGGGTCAGGCTTTCTTGGCCTTTTTCCGTGGGTTTGTTCTGGTTGGAGTATAACATTATGGGATTAATTTCTTCAGTGGGAAATTTGTTTACTTGAGTGTTGCTTCTCATGGATTTGCACTTTGACTTTGGCATTTCGTTTTAACTCTTAAGATCTTTCAATTTCACTAGACTGAATTATTTGGCCTGGGGTTCTGGGGGTGGGCAGGGATGGAGCTTACCTAGGTCATGGATGAGGCCCGGCTGGACTGCGTGCGTGTCCCAGCCAGCAGAGCGTAGTGGGGAAGGTAGGATGGGGGCGTCAGCATGGAGCTATTTAACCCAAGGGGAGCTGGGGTGGGGCCCAGCACAGTGGGAGGTCCTCCTTGTCCCTCGGCCCTGTGAGCGGCTCCAGCTGGATGGTGGGGCAGGAGCTGGTTCCCTTTGGGCTGACCTGGGGTTCTGGTGGCGGGCGCCGGCGAAGCTTACCTAGGTCACGGGTTGAGGCCTGGCTGGACCGTGCGTGCTGTCCCGACTGGCAGAGCGGGGTGGGGAAAGGGCAAGTTGAATTTTTTTTTTTGATATTTTTGAACATTTGAATTTCTTCTTTTGAAATTCAGTTTTTTGTTCCACGTCCACTTTCTAATAGTGATGTTTGTTGTAAATTTAATGTTTAATTATTCATTCTTTGTATACTCTGGAAATTAATTCTGTCAGGTAGATAATTTCCAAGGATTTTATACCATTCCATTGGTTTTCTTTTTGTTCAATTAACAGTTTATTTTATCCCATTCCATTGGTTTCTTTTTGTTCAATTAACAGTTTATTTGGCAGAATAGAAATGTTTTAATTTCATGAAGTCCCATTTACTGATTGTTGACCTTATTTCCTGCACAGGTTGGGTCCTATTCAGAAAGCCATTACTTAGATGTATCAATTTAAATATGCTCACTATTCTTTTTTTTTTAAAATTTTTTTTAAATTATTTATTCAACTGTGTGCATATGAGTGTGTATGTGCGCGCGTGCGTATGTGTCTGTCTGTGTGTGTGTGTGTGTCTGTGTATGTGTAGAACCACGGACGAATTCGCGAACCACCATGGACACCTCCACCTCCTTCTGCCCCGGGATTCACAGGCTCCGCCCTACTAGGACCAGAAGCGCAGGCTGCCCCCGTTTCCGCCTGGCGTCTATACGTGGGATCTGGGATCCGAACTCAGGACCTTCCGCCTGCAAGGCAGAGGCTTATCCCCTGAGCCACCTCTCCAGCCCCTTCACTATTCTTTCTTCTAGAAATTTCAGAATTTCCAGTATTACATGGAGGTCTTTGATCTATTTGAAAATTATTTTCATGCAGAGTAAGAAGCAAAGGTCAAGTTTCATTCTTCTACATGTGTCCAATTTTCCCCAGTACCATTTTTGAAGATGCTATCTTTTCTCCAAAATGTGTGCTTGCCGCCTTTGTGAAAAATCATATGGCTGTAAGTGAAGCTTATATTTAGGGCCTCAATTTTAATCCATTCTATGAGTCTGTTTTTTCTGCCAGTGTCATTCTGTTTTTATCCCTATGGACTGTAGTGTATCTTGAATTCATGCATTGTGATACATTCCAACAGTGTTTTTATTGCTCAAAATTGTTTTGACTATCCAGGAACCTTTTTTGGCCCATATTAATACTGAAATTCTGTTTTCAATTACTGTGAAGAATTGCCTTGAAATTTTGATTGGGATTTGGCTGAATGTGTATATTGACTTTGATCAGATGTCAGTTTCATGATATTTTGGTTCTACCAATCAATGAGCCCAGAGGTGAGGACTGGGGGGAAATTAACATCTAAACCATCACAGTTGCTGGTTTTTATGTTACTTTTGTAAGCTGGCACTTTGTTGAAAGTGTTTATTATTCTATGAATATACTCATATGCCTCTTGGAGTTATTCAAGTACAGTATCATAAGATCTGCAGATAAGGATAACTTAACTACTTTCTTCCCTACTTGTTTTCCTTTTATCTCCCTTTCTTATCTTCAACCTCTATATGTGACTTCAAGCACAACAATGAGCAGGAATGGTGACAGTTGACTGCTTCCTTCTTGTTCTAAGCTGGAATGCTTTGAATTTTTATATATGTAAAACCTTTGATGCCTTGAAGTATGTTTACTTCATCCTTATTTTCTCCAGGACTTTTGTCTTGAATACATGCTTAAGTTTTTCAAAAGCTTTTTCTGCATCTAATGAGAAAATTATGTGATTTTATTTTTTGAGTACATTTATGCAATGCATTACATTTATTCATTTACATATAATGGAACCATTCTTAAACATATCTGGAATAAGTCAGAATTGATCATGGTGATTGTTGTTTTTAATGTTTTACAGGAGGCCAGGGTGTAAGGCCCATTTGCTCTGGTGTTGGTTTGCCTCACTGCTTTGGGCTAGGGGTTAGGGACAGGTAAATTCCTACAGCTTCAGTCCGCATGGATAGGCCCATCACTTGGACTCTGGCCTGATTGTCCACCACTCTGAATCCTGAGCTTGAATGTCATGCCGTTCTAATTTTTATAGATAACGAATGATGGAAATCAAATTCTTCTCTGTACAATAAATACTAATATAGAATCCATTTGTTCACTCAACAAATGTTCTTTACATGGTCACTACATGTCTTTAACAATGCAAGGCCTAGGGTATATAGAGTTACATTCTTTGCTTCCATAATACTCACAATCTGAAAGAAAATTGAGAAAAGAAAATTTGGAAGCACAACATAAGATAAAAAATTCAATAAAAAAATCAATGCAGCATGCTGCATAGGCCAGAGCTAAACTTTTAAAATAGAGTTGGACATGTACATCAGGGAGAAAAGTACTCCAGCCCACATAAGGGTAGCCAGTGTCCAGTTTGTAATTACAGAGGATAGTGTAAGTATACAAACAGGATAAGCCATGGGTCTTCGTAAACTTCTTCTCCCCCCCACCAATATTCAGGTTTATGTGGTGGGGGAGGGCTGTAGTTGCATCTGTGTAGGCATACTTGTGTGCAGGTCAACAAGCACATGCACTTAGAGATTTGAAGTTGATATCAGGAATCATTGTCAACCATTCTTTCATCTCATTCTTTAATTAGGTTAGCTAATTAAACCCAGGGCTCATTAATAAGACTAATAAGACTAATCTGGCCAGCCAGCTTACTCAGGGGATTACCAGTCTCTGCTTTTTGGAATCTCCAAACTCTGGTCCTTTAACTGAACCACTTCCTCAGTCCTGTAAAATTATGTTTTTAGAGTACAGATAATGTAACATGGTAATTCTATTTTTTCAGAGTACAATAACTATTGTACATTTTGAATGAATATATACAAATTAAAAGAACTCATATATATATATATATATTATTTGAAGATTGTTTGCAATCTGTAGATTATCAAAGTGTGCAAGAGGCGCTGCAAAGAGAATTCAAGATTATATAATATTTTATAGACCAGGTCTTTTATTCCATTTTCAGATACAATTAATTAATCCTATCAAGACAAAGCTGACCTGAGTCAGATCCTACCACTGCAGGGGAAATTTATTAATTAGATAAGTATAAGCTTGCATTTGAATATAATGAGAAAATGCCATCTATCATAAACCTTGTGCAGTAGCAGAGTGATAGTTGACAGCTCATTACCTCTAGAATTCAGTCTTACAATACCAGAGTCAGCCAGAATCTATATGTTTATGAATGCATGTGTTTCAGCTATTGCCCTAGTTTCTCAAAATCAAGAAATTTTAAAGGAGTCCACAGAGCATCAGAGCATCCTGTACCTAGATTAGTTGATAAAAGGCAGCAGAACAGAGTGGGGGGATGTCAGAGTCACTTAGACATAAGTTAAAATTCTACGACTGATCTGAACAACTTTGAGTAAAATAAAAACTTATTTCCTCATGTCTTCCCACAGACTTCACAGACTTGCTCATCCTTCATGTTCAGCTAAAGTTATCTTTTGAAGTCTGCAGGATTTCAAGGTGGAACTCTTATTTTATTTTATTTTTTATTTATTTATTTATTTATTTATTTTTTATTAAAAATTTAATTATACATTTTAAAATTTTTTCAGTTCCCTCCTCCCCTCCCCTTCCCCCAGTGTCCCCCCCAATTCCCAGAGAGTCCTTTATTGTGCGCCTAACTCTCCACTGGGTCCTCCTCTCCGATGACATATAAGGACCCAGTGGCATTTCCATAAGCCCTTTCTCTTGTTCCCCTTAAGCATAAGATTACTACTATGGCTGTCAATCCCTTACCTCCAGGGGTCTCGGTGCCCTTAACAGATGCTAGACTTTATGAGGGCAACAGTGCGCTGGACATTGCGCAGGGCATGCAAAGTTCCATTATGATTGCTTGGCCCCAACTATTGTTGAGAATCTTGCAAATCGTTGCTCCTCCCATCCTTTTGCTCTTACAATCTTACCGCCCCCTCTTCCGCAAGTCCCTGAGCTCCAGGATGGGGAGAGATTAGGCTGTCCTAGTTCTATGTGATTGATATAGAGTCTATGAAGTTCTGGATTGTGGTTTTGTTGATTTTCTTTGCAGTTTTGTGCTCCTGCAATGCCCTTCACTCCATTCTGCTGGGCCACTGTATGTCACCCCTGGCCAGAGACAAAAAGTGTTAAACTGGCGTCTTGTTGTAATAGCACATTCAAGGGTAGATGTAATAAGAGTAGGAAACCTCACTGAGGAGGGGTCCATCACCCATTTGCAAAATGATTACTTTTTATCTGCTAGACTATATGCCCCCCCTTCTGTGAGATCAGGAAAGAACGTCTATGACTTAACCAGGTTTTCATTACTTACTGCAGACCTGAGGAGGCCTATTTCTCTGCTGTAACATGGTCTCCTCTCTCCTTGTTTCTGGTGTGGCCCTCCTAACCATCTCTCTTGTTCATAATCCTTGCAATTACTGTGTTACATAGGTTTACTTTTGAGTGTCCCAATGTGGGCTGGGCGAGTTTGGTACTAGGAGCCACCTATTAGGGAGTACATACGGCGCTTAATTTTCTGGGTTTGGGATACTTCACTTAATATAATTCTTTCTAATGACATCCATTTCCCAGCAAATTCCAGTAATTCATCATTTTGATGGCTGAGTAGTACTCCATTGTATAGATGTACCACAGTTTCCTTATCCACTCGTCAACTGTTGGACATTTAGGGTTGATTCCATGACTTTGCTATTGTAAACAGTGCTGCTATGAACATTGTCGAGCTTGTGCTATCGAGGCGAACCTCTGCTGCTTGGGGGGTTATTCCCAAAAGTGGGATAGCAGGGTCATATGGCATTTCAATCTTTAATTTCTTTAAGAATCTCCAGACGGCTCGCCAGAGTGGCTGTATGAGCCTGCATTCCCACCAACAATGTAGGAGAGTTCCCCTCTCCCCACATCCTCTCCAGCATTTGTCGTTGTTTGTACTGTGGATTTTTGCCATCCTGACCGGGGTGAGATGATATCTCAGGGAAGTTTTGATTTGCATTTCCCTGATGGCGAAGGAAGTGGAGCATTTTTTAAGATAATTGTTAGACATTTTAATTTCATCCCTGGTAAAGTTTCTTTGAAGTTCCAGGGCCCATTTTTTAATTGGGCCAGTGTTTTCCTTGGAGTTTAATTTTCTAAGTTCTTTGTGCACTCTGGACAGTAGAGCTCTGTCAGATATGTGGTTAGTGAAGATTTTCTCCCATTCTGTGGGTTGCCTTTGAGCTCGTGTGACAATCTCTTTATCTGAACAGAAGCTCTTTAATTTCACAAGATCCCAACTGTTGAGAGTTGGTAGCAGTGACTGTGCCATTGGATGTCTGTTTAGGAAGTGTTGGCCTAGCCCAATCAGCTCGAGGGAGTTCCCTATCCTTTCAACTATGGCTTTTAAAGTCTCTGGCCTGATATCAAGGTCCTTGATCCATTTGGAATTAAGTCTTGTACATGGTGACAAGTACGGGTCCAGCTTTAATCTTCTGCATGTGGAGATCCAGTTTTGCCAGCACCATTTGTTGAAGATGCTGTTCTTTTTCCATTGGATTCTTTGGGCCCCTTTGTCAAAGACCAAATGGCTGTAACTTTGTGGGCTTATATCTGGGTCTTCAATCCTTATCCATTGATCTGTGTGTCTATTTTGGAGCCAGTACCAGGCTGTCTTTATAACTATGGATTTGTAGTATAGACTTAGGTTTGGTATGGTAATACCTCCAGCTGTGTTTTTGTTACTCAGGATTGTTTTTGCTATCCTGGGTCTTTTGTGCCTCCATATGAACTTTGAGATTGTTTGGTCAACTTCTTTGAAGAATTGCTTTGGGATTTTGATTGGTATAGCATTGAATCTGTATATTGCCTTTGGTAGGATGGTCATTTTACAAGGTTGATTCTGCCAATCCAGGAACAAGGGAGGTCTTTCCACCTTCTGGTGTCTTCTGCAATTTCTTTCTTTAGGGTTTTTTAAAGTTTCATTGTTAAGGTCTTTTACCTCCTAGTTAGATTTATACAAGGTATTTCATTTTTTTTAGGGGCTATAGTAAATGGTTATGGTTTCTCTCATGGCTTTTTCACTTCTTTCATTATTTTTTAATTCAAGTGGTAAGTTTTTTTTTTTTTATTTCTACTCATACAAACTTAACAGATACACCGGTCCCCTCCCTCCCTCCACCCCCCTGGACTCCCCTGGTCTTCTCTTCCTCCCCATTCCCCAATGCCTCCCCCCCATCCCTGGAGCATCCTTTAATGTGGTCCTCTGGGTCCTCCACTCCAATGAGGTGCAAGTACTTAGCAACATTTATTTGTAAGGAGGAACTCTTGACATGTCTCCCACCCTCCATTCCCCATTGCCTCAACAGTAACTTCTCAAGTCAATGAAAGGAAGGACCTACTTGTCATCCGGGCACTAAGGCATAAGTGTGGTACATTGGGGGAGCTCTCTTCTTTTCCTCAAACACCATGTTCACTACATCAAAGTCTGCCAGTAGTGCTTTGAAATAAACCCTAAATGTCAGCATTTCTACGTCTTTCCAACAACAATATGATCCCAGCACCAAGGCCTGAGCCTCCACAGCCTTTCTGCTTTAACTCCAAACATCTGCTCTGAGTCTGACGGTTGGAGTTGACATTTAAAATAAAAGCTGGATTTGACTTGTCTGCTCAACATCCTCCAAAAGCTTTGGTCAACTTAGTCAGAGGCAAAACATTCAAATGTTATATGTTCTGGTTGCTGGTGAGCCTCTCAATTAGGATTGCCCAAGTACGTCCCTCACTTTTACATGGTAGCTTGGCTGCTGTCACTCCCACAAACATGTCTATACAGAAGCTGACTGCAGGCTGTGTACACTCAAAATTCCTTCCAGCCTCCCTTCAGACCTCCACATGGTCATATCTTTCCCCAGAATCCTACCTCAGTTGCTCCCTCAGGACAACCCTAGCCCTCAACCCTGTTTTGTTTCTATTATATTCTTGCTTTTCCTTATCTCTAACTATCCATGTATGTGTCAATTATTATATGTCTCCATAAAAGAATGATAAATATCCCAAAAGTGGTATGTGTATTTTATGTTTAATAGTATGTGCTGGTGTATATTAAATCAATAAAATGTTTCTGAATTTCTCATTCACAGTTACTCTAGAGATTCATTTTTATAATTTTCTATTATTTATTCAATTGTGCGTGTGCGTGCATGTGTGTGGGTGTGTGTGCATGCGTGTGTGTGTGTGTGTGTATAGAACCACGGGTGAATTCAGGAACCACCATGGACCGCCTCCACCTCCTCCTTGTTTACTCTGGCCCAGGATTCACAGGCTCCGCCCCACCAGGACCAGAAACGCAGGCTGCCCCACTTCCTACTGGCTTCTTATACATGGGGTCTAGGCATGTATATCACGTTTTCTTGGGATTACTGAATGTTGCTTAGTGACCAGAACCCAAAGGCATCTTTATTTTCCTGGAGACTTAAACATGGCTTCTCACACTTATCCATTTCTACATGATCATGTATGATGGGAAAAGAAATAGTCTTTCATGGAATAAAATGGGTAGATTTTTGAAGCTATAAGTAGATGAATATAAATCTTCAGTTCATTCATGTGAACTTACAAATCTGAAAAGCATTATGTAGCTCCTAAATAAGTCAAGTGGAAAAGTGAAAAGACTTGTAATAATGATGGAAAGCAATTCCTATTCATATACACACACATACATACACATGCATACACACACACACACACACACACACACACACACACACACACACTGCACCCTACAAAAAAATGACAAATATGGTAAAAAGCCAGCAAAAATTTTATAGGTTCCCACATTTAGGAGGCAGAAAGGGATTAGCAAAGTTGTAGCTCTGAAGACACAATCCTCCTTCATAGTCAGCATTGGATGCCAAATCCCCCTTCCTGCTAATCACAAAAGGTAAACATTACAATTGTCTCTCTTTAATTTAAAATACCATAAATATTTTAGAGGTTTCAGGACTTTGGGGTGACCCATTAAAGGAAAACTACTTCCTTTCTTTTTTTTTTTTCTCTTTGACAAACTGTTTATTATTAAATTTTGTATCAGTATGAGCATTTTATTGTATCTTAGAATTCCAGGATTCAGGGAGGTGATAAAGTGGCAATGGTGAATTTGGGTATCTGGTCTCCCAAAAGTACCTGCCGCTCCACGCCTGATTCTTGAATAGCTTGCCAGGCGAATCACCCCTCCCCTGGAGCCGTCCCTTTCCATGGCCAAAGCAAGAGCATTGGCAGTGAACTGTAAGCACTCGTTCTTGGTCATGCCTTCCCGGTAGGAAGCATCAACATAGCCATAGATATATGAGCTCCCAGAGCCTCCAATGGCAAAGGACTGCCTTACCATCATACCCCCATGGAAACTGAGTATACCTGCCCTCCTTGTTGAGGGTCCCATGCTGCAATGATGATCCCTGCCATCAGGTCTTCCCGGTATCTGTAACACATCTCCTTAAAGAGGCTGGCTGCTGTGTGGACCAGTGGAGGCTCATTCAGTTCAATACTGTGGAAACCAAGCTGGTAGGTGACGGCATTGGCCACTGCTTGGGTATCAGCTGCTGAGCCTGAGCGGCAGCAGAAGATGTGATCGTGAATAGGGGTCAACTTGTCGGTCACTCGATTGGCAATGTAGGACCCGGTGGTCATTCTAGAGTCGGCCCCCAGGACCACGCCCCCGTCAAACTGCACGGCCATGATGGTGGTCCCTGTGGAGACCTCCCGGTTTTCCCAGTCTGGGGCTATGGCCTGCGGCCCCCAGGCCACTGAAGACCCCGCTCTGGGAGCAGCGACTAAGGTGGCCACCATCTTCCTTCTCCCAGGAAAACTACTTTCTTCTGATCAAAAGATTAGAATTTGAATGCTACCTCTGCCCCTGGACAGAACCATGGCATTCTGATCTGCCCCAAAGATCAGAACAAACTAGGCTGTGGTCTTCACCCTAGGAGTCATGCAGCTGGGCAAGCTGGTCACCCTGGCCAGATGGCCCCTCAGGACAGCTGATTCACTTGAAGGCATGCTAAGGAGATGGGGGCAGGAATGATCTCACTAATGAGATCATGTACTTATGTTCCCTGAAGCTCCTCCCTTGAGACAGTTGCCTTCATTTCTTCCCCTCTAAGCCTGCCCATTTTCCTGAGCTGTAACTCATAAAGACGAAACTTTTTCTTTCCTTCTGTCTCTTCTCATGATATTGGCCCAAACCCTAAGCATGTTTTCTGTGCTACTCTCAGCTTGGTCATTCTTCCTCTGACTCCAAACAGCATCCCCTCATGCAACTCCTTGCTGACCTTCAGTACTGGCCGTGTTCTTAGTCTGTAACTAAACCACCATGGCTATCTGTCTTCCTGTCCTCTCATTCTCTCCTCCTGAGACCTGCCAAGATTTACAGCTTTCTTTTAAAAAATATATATTTATATAATGTGTGTGTGTGTGTGTGTGTGTGTGTGTGTGCGCATGTGCATCAGAGGCCATAGTGTGTCCCTGTGGAAGGCCAAGGGTGACTTCAGGAATCTCCCTGGATTGCTTCTATCACTTTCATGCTTCACTCTGGAATTTCCCAGGCTCCACTCGCCAGTGCCAGAACTGCAAGGTGCAGCTGTTTCTGCCTGCCATTTTTACTTGGATTCAGAACTGAGGATCTTCTACTTTCAAGACAGAAAATTAACTCCTGAGCCATCTCTACAGTCCAAGATTTACAGCTTTCTTGAGCTATTATTTTCCCCTCAAACTTTTTTTTAATTCTTTAATTTATTTAGTCAATTGTGCATGTGTGAGCGTGTGTGTATGTATGTGTGTGTGTGTGTGTGTGTGTGTGTGTGTAGAACCAGGGGCGAATTCAGGAACTACCATGGACCGCCTCCACCTCCTCCTTGTTTACTCTGCCCTGGGATTCACAGGCTCTGGACTACCAGGATGGGAAATGCAGGCCACCCTGCTTCCTCCTGGTGTCTATATGTGGGGTCTAGGATCTGAACTCAAGACCTTTCACCTGCAAGGCAGAGGCTTAACCCCTGAGCCACCTCTCCAGCCCCTCTCCTCAAACTTTAACAAAATTGTCTACAAGATTTCAGGTTTCCTTATTAAATTATCTTAATAATGACACCAAGAGTCCACAAAAGAGAGCACTGATTGCCTGTTAACACCCAAATTTAAACAAATGATTTGTAAGTCGATCCACACTTATTAAGAAATTTAAAACTCTGTTGATGGCCTTAAGTCCATTATTAATAAAGCTTATGTTACTATTTTAGTCTCTTGTCATATAGCTATACAAATTTTCTTAAGTGTAGTAATTAAATCACTATTGAATTCTTAATTTTATTATCATTTATGATAAATACTCTTTTAAGTATTGTTTACTTTTTGATCTTGTTATAATATCTAAAATTAAAGTCACCAGTGTGTTATGGAGAAACAGATGATTACAATAAAAAACAATGGTTACACTAAATATTAGGAGCCATGTCATCCATATCTAAATAAGTTAATGCTTGAATGGATTGACTTAATCATTGGTCAAAAATTATTTGATTTTAAATAAAATACACAATAAAATAATACTCTATTAAACTATTGTTCACTTTGCTACATTGAAATTATAGATTAATAAATAATGATTTTCCTGGGGCAGTATGAACAAACATCTACTCATCTTTGATGAGGCATTGGCAATAGATCAAAGTAAGAACCAAAGTCCATCTTCATGAACCAATTGATTTGTTAGGGAAGCTAATAGAAACATGGGTGACTGAAAAACAAGCTATATCACCAAAAACTTTCCACCCTATTATGAAAACTGTATCAATGAATTCCTACCTTCAGACATACTTTCAGCTTCTAACAGCTCAGTTACCTCAGTAATATACAGTGGGTCAGCAGAAGGAATGGATGGCTATAATCTGAGGTAAGTGACTGAAGGTCTTCTCACTCTCCTTCTTGGAGGGCATGCTAAGTTACATTACTATTACTATATAAACCTGAATTGCTTTGATGACAAGGTCAGGATTTTCTGTGAACACCACAAGAACCTCTACTCCATGAGAGCTGATGGTTTTATCAGACTCATTGGAATCTGCTTCACTGAAGCTGTGCCTTTCAGAACAGGATATACTTGTAGCAGTCTCAGGGACCCAAGAAGACCCTTGAGGGCGGGAATAAGTCAAAGGCACAGACTCTGGAAGCAGAGGAGTGGCAAAGCAGGCTCTCAGGCTCTCAGGCTCGTTTATTACAAATATGGGGCTGCTTGTATACCTCACCCAACATCCCATAAGTCCCAGCATGAGGATTTTTGCTGTGTTGTCCTGTCTGGGTTGGTCCTCTGAATCAGGCGGTTTGACTTCAGCACCAGGCACTGGCAGCAGGTTCTAGCTTGGAAAGTTGGATTTGTGTGTGCGGCCCATACAGACAATACAGGCCTGCCTGGTCTGTTCCTCCTACATAAAACAGGCAGACTAAAATTAACACAAAGAAAGCAAAAATGAATTTATGGAAAGGGATGATGTCTTCTGAGGAATCAATAGTCCTTCACTAAGCTTTGAAATGACAGATAAATAAACTTATTCCATCTTTAAATTTTTTTATCCTGATATGTGAAAACTTGTCCTTTCCACCTGGTATTCCAGGGAGATATATTTAATAATTCCCTCTTCCTTTGCCTAGCAGAGTTTTTTTGCTTGCAAGATTAGTGTGTTAACAAGATCATGGGAGTTTTGGTCTGAAGGTGATTTTGCAGGAAAATTAGAGTATGCCTTTTCCTTATAAGAACAAAAAGAATTTTCTAAATCTTGGGAAATTTACCCATTATCATCTTTCCATAAAAATTCCTTTTAAAATTGGAGATTACTTTTCTGTGAGAGTAATAGGCTATCCCATTTTCCAAAGTTCAGGCTGCAATTAAACTATTTCCATAAATTTCTGAGTCCTAGCTTGTTTTGGTAGAGGCTGCATGTAGGAGAATCTACAGAATCCAGTAATAAGATCATCTATCAGCACCACTAAGGAAATTAATTTAGAAATCTCTGGTAATGACTGACTGTTGAACATGATTCATATCACAGCTGAGTTGTTTATGTTAAACAAGTAAAATCTCAGTATAGTGATTTCTGACTGTAGAAGAGACATTGTAGTTACATTTAGAGATAAGGATTTATTAGTAAGCTTAGATCATAAGTCAGATAATGCATTAAACATAAAAAGTGTTTCTGCATTTAAGTGAAATGTAAGTGTTCTAATGGTGTCATAGATTAGATGTGATTTGTTTCCATATAGAAGACATTCTTAGTTGTTGTTAATGTTTGGGAAGGTCATGGCTACTTTAGGAGGTTGAATCCTGCTGGAAGAAGGCACATCAAAGTGCTTTGAGCTTTGGTAGTCTAGCCTCCTTCCTCTAACTGTTGGCACTTGTTCTCTCATGATGATTGTGGTGACCTAAACCACCTCCAGCTTCTGCTTCCAAGCCATGCCTCCTGCTGTGATATTCCCTCCACAGAAGACACTCTTTGGGTGGTTCTAGGGGCAATGTTGGGATCTTGACTGTCTAATTCACCTGAAGTGAGAAAACCTTTGCTTCTCTTAAATGCCTCCATTGTTCCCATATCATTTTTATGTCATTAATATGCTCTATTTTACTCCTCTTATACCAGAACATGTATCATTGCTGAACATATCCTGTTCAATGGCACCCCATTTTCTGATGTCATCTTAGAGGCTGATTGCTTTAACCTTTGATTTTTGCTAATAAAGCTCTTTCATTCTTGCTGAATTCTGTCATCTGTGTGTGCCATTCTTTGGGTTTTGAGACGATTTCAGCTCAAAGATTGTTCTGCAGTATAGAAGAGAAATTTGAAGGCAAAAGTTATTAATTTGTATATAGAAGGGATAATTATATACTTCATTAGCTAGAGTATTAGAGAAAAATGGGCTTATTAAGTACACAAACTGTCAATGATCTCATCTTTCTATTTAATTGTCATTCAAAATTCTGTACCATAGCAACTGATAATGTCTCTTTCCATCAAATGTGATCAAAGAATCAAGACTTCTGAGAGACAGAATACAGATTTTGTTATGAAGGGTTGGCATTACATAATTGTGGGAACTAGTTAAGCAGGAATTTGAGGGAAAAGGTACATTTGCATATATAAAAGCAAGAATGATGTGAACTGCAATCTAGCATATTGCCCATAAAGTCAGTGGCACAGTGTGAAATCCTTGAAGTTTCTCAGCACCATAGTGGATTAAGCAATATGGTAACAGGGAACGGATTGGTGGGCAGTGAATTCATCTTTAAGATAAAAATATAGGGCTGAAAAGATGGCTCAGGAATTAAGATTCTGCCTTACAAGCATAAGTTCCTGTGTTCAGATCCCAGTTTCCATGTAAAAATAGCTAAAGGGAAATGGCAGTGGCCTACACTTCCAGTCCTGGTGGATGGAACCTGGGAAAAGCCAGCACAATATAAAAAAGAGAAGCAATCCAGGATGATTTCTGAAGTCACCCTTGGTCCTCCACAGGACACACACACACACACACACACACACACACACACAAATAAAATAAAATAAAATAATTAAATAAATAGTTTAAGAAAAAGAACAGAATAGGAACAGTATGCTGAGTATTTTGAAAGAGGGCCTTATAGGTATATCTGGATAGCACCTGGGGTGTGGGGCATACAGTTGTAGGGATCATTGCATCCAGGGAATCTGAAGCCTCCTGTTTAAGGTCTTAGTCTATTAATAAAGGAATTGAAAACTGATTCAGAAAGACACTTGAGGATCATTTTATTAGAGTCTGAAACATAAACAGCAGGGTAGTGAAGTAATGAATCCCAGCAATTGCCTGGAGAAAGAAGATAGTAAAAAAGAAAAGAAAGTCATGTGTAGGGCTATTTAGCCCCAGGGAGAAGTTGGTCACGCTACCCAGCCCCTCACCCAACCAAGAAACCATACCCATACCGGAATAGGGACAAAGCATACGCTGAGTTGGGAATATGGCTGCCCTTCATGTTCTGGCTACCCTGCCTTGCTGATTAGATAATTGTACTCTGCCCCTGCCTTGCTGATTGGATAACTGCGCTCCACCCCTTCCTTTCTTACTACCCTGCGCTTCTGCCATAAATCAGTTCCTGCTCAGACAGAACTTCCGGGTGCATGTGTGTGTGTGTTCTCTGCCCCGGCGACCTTACCTCTCCCGATCAGTCTTGTGGGGCAGGGTTTCCCTTTACTGCTGCAGGACGGTGGTGGAGGGGAGAGCTGGAAAGCCCCACAGTCATGTACTTGGAGTTCTTCACATAGTCAAATAGTGAAGGAATGGGAGTGGAAGAAAGGTGTCAGGCTTAATGGTGCTGTAAATTCTGTAAAAATTTGCATTAAGGAAGGGTTTTATCATGTCCTCATTAACCAGATTACTATTGCTGTTCAAAGCCTTTGTAACTGTGTCTCACAGTAATCAGATCTCATCATTTGGGAGCCTCTATCAATCTCCTGTCCCCACTGCCTGATATTATCTGTGTCACATGATGTGATAGTTCTTCCACATTGGAAAGGCTATAAAAGGTTATCCATTTCCCAGACACAGAAAATTAAGTCCCATATGTACTCCCTAATAGGTGGATCCTAATACCAAATCCACTTAGTGACATACTGAAAGATAAATCTCTGTAATACCTACAGTAACTGCAAAGATAATAAACAGGAGGGAAGGGAAGGAGGGCACCGCCAGAAACAAAGAATAAGGGCATCATGCTACAGCAGAGAAAATAGGCCACCATCAAGTACTGCAAGTAAGTAGTGAGACATCTGGTTAAGCTCACTCACTTTCCTTCCTGGTCACTTGCAACTGACGCAGTTTGATTTCACCAGTCAGGGAGGGCATAGAGACTGGTAGATAGATGGTAACCATCCTGCAAATGGGAGACTGATCCCCCTCACCACGGTCTCCTACTCTTATTCCATCTACCTTTGAATCTACTCTTATAGTAAGATTCTATTTTAATAGTCTTTTATCTCTGGCTAGGAGGAGACATCCAATACCCATCAGGATGGAGGCAAGGGCTGAGCAAGAATAGCAAAACTGGAAAACAAAACAAAACAAGAAACCATAATTCAGAACATCAGAGACCTTACATTAACCACCTGGAACCTGAAGCTCAGGGAAATAATGCAGAAGAGGGGGCAGTAAGGTTATAAGAGCCTAAAGATGGGGAGGAGCAATGATATGCAAGATACTCCACACAAGTTAGGGCCGAAGTAACCATAATAGAACTTTGCATGACCTGCACATTGACCAACATATCATTGACCCTCAAAGTCTAGCATGGATCACAGGCACTAGGATCCTTAGAGGCAAGGGATTAACAGCCACAATAGTGTCCCATACTAAAGAGGAACACAAAGGACTCTAACCAATGCTACTGAGTCCTTACACCTCATTAGAGCGGAGGACCCAGAGGGAAGTTTGACATTCACACTAAAGGATGTTTCAGGGATGGGGGAGAGGAAAGGGGGCAATGGGAGAAAGGGGGGAAGGAAGGGGAAAAGGAGGGTATGAGCAAGTGGATCTGGGGAGGGGTGGAGGGAGGGAGGGAACCAGGGTACCTATTAAGTTTGTATGTGTAGAAAAAATTAATTAATAAAAAAGGTTATCCATTCCTTTTGTCCATGGTATTTCTGCAGAGATTCCCCCCACTACACTGTTGCCAGTGGTCATGGCAAGTTAGTTCTTCATACTTTGAGCTTGCATTTTGCCTTCACGTTCCAGGTGGTTAATGTATTAGCTCAACTTTAGGCTAAGCCCAATTGATCTCTGTTCTAATAGAGTTGTATATTCATGGACCTCCATCTTTTCTTTTTCTAAGAAACTGTTACTCCTATCTCCTTAGATGTCTTTGGGTGATTCAGCTTTCCAGTGGGGTGAATCCTAGCCTAGTGAGTAAAAGCCCACTTGTATTAACTCAAAGGATGAAACCATAATAGATATGTTTTAATTTTTAGGGAAAGTAAAGACTGTTATGTGTCAGAGGTAGAGTGAAATTCCATTCTACTGCTACTAGAGAAGTGAAGTGGAATGTAAGTGTCTTTTCTCAGTGACCTCCAAGTTTACTCATTCCTATCCTAAGGTTGGTAGTGTGATAGATGTCATTGCATTTAGGGCCATAGCCTATTTCTCAACAATCCGGAGTCATCTGCCCTCAATAAATCAATTAAAAGAACAAAATGAATATTGAAAAGCATAAAAAGAGGTATTCATTGTGGATACATTAGGATGGACAAAGATGCCTCTCTTGACTTCAGAGTTATGATGTAAGTAGAGGTCCAGGAGTATACATCTAATCATCCCTTGACAAGCTATTGCTCCATAGATCAGTGTTTTGGCTGCATTCCTCATAGGGGGCTTGAAGTTGCAAATTTTTTTCAAGGGGGAAATTGATCCAGGACTTAATATTTATTTCCTCCCAGAATTCATCCCTAGGATGAATTCTAATTCATTTTAGTTGTCTGATAACCAAAGCAACAAGTGTTGCATTTGAATAGTTTCATCCCTATAGGCAAGGAACAGAGATTGTCTTCATTTTGGGGAGGTGCTTGTTCAGTTATGGTGAATACTTTTGTGTGCATTTCCATGACATTTAATTTACCCTATGAGAAATAGGAAATTTCAACTTGCCATTGCACACTTTTGGGAGATTATCAAGAATTGCTATGTAGGTAACTTCAAACTAAGTATTTTCCAGTTTGCAAATGAAAACAATGCAAATAAACACTATAAGGGTGTGCTGGAACAAAGTGCTTTCCTATTCAAATACTTTATTCACAGGAAGAGTTTCTGTGTTTTCCATGGTGTCAGATTACAGCACTATAGGGTCAGCAGTTTGGGATTCTGAGGATCTGCTTATTGTGAGAGGATGACGTAAGAAACATGGATGAACCCACCTGTGTCTGCAGGTTCTGCAGTTTCAGAATCTATTGAATAACAATTCATTTTAATTCAATTTGAATTCATTTGGCATAGTGGTTTCAATGACAACTATTTGCCACATAATCCTACTTGTCTTAGTAATCAAGCCAAAGTAAACATAGCTTCTTTCATTCCTATCTTAATTACTAATATTAATTTACATATCACACACCATACAGAAAATATATCTCTCTCTATATATGTCTGTATATAGATTACAAAATGGATACAAAGGGTTAAGGATGTTGCTAGATAAAGAACTGGATACAGTACTATTTGTCCATTGTTCATCAGTAATTTGCAGACCCCCCCATGGGTTTCTCACTTTCACAACTGACCAATGCCTGCTCCAATCCATTGTAAGCATTGTGTCATTCAACCAAATCTTCTGCATGACCATATAATTTTTAGTAAATGGCATTTCACAACTCTTTTCCCTATCCTCTGACCTTTTTATTCTTTCTGTGTTTTTACTCCTCCATCAGCAAAGGTCCACATGTAGCAGGATGTTTGCACAGAGAAGGCAGAACACCTAACTATCTTCAAGGAAGTACTTTTGTTTGTGTCTTTTATTTTGTTTGTGCCTTTTATACCTTTTGTTATTTCTTCTCACAATACAGTTCCTTTGTCTTCCATATACAGTAATTATACATTTCACAAGATGTGATGAAGTTACATATGCACATTGACTATATCACTTAGCCTTGATGCTAACCTTGCCATGTATTCTTTGATAAGGTAATACCTACACACTATGTTATGTTGCTTTTTCATAGTTCTAAAATGGCCTTCATCACAACACCCTCCCTCCCCTTTGATACCTAGGTTCCTTTTTTGGGTAAAAGAACATTGCCTTGATTAGAGTTTTATATTTTATAACATTATTCTCTCTCTTTCTCTCTCTCCCTCTCCATCCATCTTTGATAAAGATGAAGACAGACCATAGAAGCATGGTACTAAACAAGGTAGAACTATACAAGTCCTGAAAAGCAATAGCAGAAAAACACATATGAGGGTTTTAAATTTCCTAAAGGTTGAAATCATCCTCTAAACAATTTCTTGGGGTTTTAGCGCCTTAAGGTCTAGCCTGGAGATTTGTCATTTGTAGTTCACATAAACCTTTAGGTAGGGCTGCTCAGTTAAGAGAGATAACAATAAGTTAGAACTCCTTTTGTTATTCCTGCTGAAAGCCAGGATAGAACTGAGAAAACTTGGTTTTGTTTTGTTTATGGCCAAGGACTAGAATGGGACTCTTTCTTTTAGGGTCCCTAGGTCCTAAACTGCCTGTGAGTACTTTTATAATCTTTTCCTCTGAAGAGGCAACCTCACCTACTTAGCTTCAATAGAGCAGGATGGGGTTCATCATTGGGTGTGACATTATCAGTATCCCTCTGGTGGGGGGTTTATTGCCTTCAACATATCCTATGTGGATTTATGTATATAAAGTGAAAGAAGTCCTTAATTAGCATTGGTAAGAGACATAAGAGAGAGAGACTGGAATCAAGGGAGTTATACAATATTGTACTATTATCAATCTCCTGCAGAGGAGAAATAAGAACGAAAGATGTTTAAAAACGCCTCAGAAAAAGTCTCAGATTTCCTTGGTAGGTACACACATATATCAAGTGCATCTGTCTGGTCCTGTTTATTGGACTTCCTTCTCCAATCTTCTTTGGTTTTCAATACTTGACTCTAGAATGCTGAACCAGGTTTTAAGTTCAGACATTTCCACAGGTATCAGAACAGCTGTACAGTGTTACAGTGTCCAGTTCCTTTTAGGGGGATTATGGGAGAGAGAAATTTCTAATCATCACTTAATTTATCTTGTGCCATTATTATTTTGATTATTTTATCTTTTTATCCTTAGTGTTATTAAAGATATTCATGTCTAACAAACATTTGATCAAATCAAACTAGAAATTGTCATGTACTGCAGAGTCATGTGATAGTCTGCTCTGGTTGAACTCAAGGATTTACATACTGCATTACTTAGAATTTGACCTACATGATATTATGTCAGATAGGTTTGATGAAATATTAGGAGAGAGATGCAGGTTGACCAATAGCCAATCCACTCCACTGGTGCCCTTGAAGGTGAGTGAATTTCAATATTCTTCACTGTAAGGTTGCTCTTAATGTTTTCTGACTCAGGAAGAAGGAGATAGGACTTCCAGTTTCTGTTAAAGTTGAGTATCGTAGTCCTCCCCTCCTCACTCATTTTGAAGTCAAAGACTTTAAAATCTAAACTATATGTGCTGGTATGAATTACTACCACATTTCTCTTGATATGGAATAGGCTCAGAACCTGGATTGAGGTTTTCTTGTGCTTTAAAGCAATGTCATTTGTCCTGGGATCCTCCAGTAGTGAAGAGTCATCTAGCTTGGTCAAAGGAGCCTATATACTGTGATGCCCTTGGAGTGGCAGTGCTGCATCATTTAGTCCTGGGAAAGGTACAAATGACACTTGATCTGACTGGTCACCAGTTTAGATTTTAGTCCAGATTTATGTAAGAGTCTTCCATCTGGAAGTGGTTGAAGTTTGAGGTGCCCAGAGTTTTCACTAATATTTTGTCTGCTAGTTTCTCCATGCCCTCTCAGGTTCCAAGAATGTTATTTTACTAGTGATATTATTGTCTTTATTATCTTTGGAGACTAACTCCTTACAGAGTGAATTCCTCTTGGCCAGTTAATAAAATAGAGGTCCAGTTTCAGATCTGTGAGGGTCTTCTGAAGAGCTTTCCTCAGGAGGTTTCTCTCAAAGAAGCTGGGCTCCACTTGCTGACAGTGAAGAGGTTCTTTCCCTTCATAATCTTCTCTTAAATCTTCTCTTGGATGATCTCTCCACCTCATTCTCATTTGTATAGGGACATGCGCAGTCAACATGGGAACACAAAGAGAAGGAAATAGGGCAAAACAAATATTGCCCTGGGCTGCTCCACCTAGAACCCAGAGACAATTAAACAATACTAGAAATAACAGGCATGTGATAATTCCTGTTATATTGTTGATCAAAAAGGTCTCAAAAGCCCTGAGTAGTATAAGCTTTTGCCATTGTTCTTGCTGCCCTACACAAACTTAGAGTAAGACCCTATTATTAAAGATGCAGTACCTATTGATTATAGGATATGGACAAAAAACACTAGCTAGAACTAGCCTGAAACCTTCTTTTTTTCTACATATTTTTGAAAGTACTAGAGTACTATGGAGCTACCAGAGAAGAAATCATGTCTCATCAATTTGTGAAATCTCCAAGTTGCAATAAAAATCATTATGATAAAAGGTGACCATTTGTGTAATAGTGGCATGAATATTAGGGAGAAAACCAATAACTTTCTAAACAGATTTAAGGCCTTATGAGAAGGGATCACATTCCTGTTACTGTAAACTAGACTAAGCTATGAAAGGGAGGACAACTGTGAAGATATTACACCAAACTGCCTTTTTATAAAATTATTTATTCATTTGAAAGACAGAAACACACACACACACGCACACACACACACACACACACATAAGAGAGAGAGAGACAGAGACAGAGACAGAGAGACAGAGACAGAGACAGAGAGAGAAGACAAAGAAGGTATATACATTCATGGTAGGACGCACATCAGAAGACAACTTTCCTTCTACCATGTTTGTTTTCCAAGGATCAAATGAAGATTACCAGGTTTCCAAACAGGTGCCTTACCTGCTGAGCTATCTCTCTGGCTCCAAAGTGTTATACCCACAGATTGGAGGAACACTCAGCAATCAACTTTGACGCCTCCTTCTGCAATAGAAAGTGTTCCCAAAGAAAAAAATTACTAGTCTAATTGTAAAAACTAAGTGACTGCAGAGTGCTTAGCCTTCATCAGGACATCTAAGCCACATCCATCACCATACAAAGGTTCAAGGAACATTGGAGAGGAGGGGATAGTGAGATTATGAGAGTTTGAAGTGGGAAAGTGGTGAGCCTCACACTATCTCCTGGATGTGACAAGAGCATGGGAACTATTCTATCAACATCTCAATAGAAAAAGGGAAAGATCTCAAAAAGCTCCATACTGTCCAGAGAACAAATACTTATAGGGAAGAAAAGGCAGATGCTATCCTTAATAGTATAATACTTTTGGGACCTTGAATCATTTCGAACACATGGCATCAAAGAAAAACTAGATAAAGTACAGTGGACCATATATGTGAAAAGACTTAAAAATAGGAGGCATTATGACAGGGGAAATGAAAAGGAGGAGGAATGGGAATCAAGATTAATGGGAGAAAAAAAGAAAAATTAAAAAAATTGATAATATCTGCCAGCATCAATGACCACCTTTATAGGTTTGGCTTTCTTGACTTTGCCTAGGGGGTGGATTCCAATGCCTAGGTCTAACAATGGGCATCTTGGTTTTGATGCTGAGCGTCATGAATGTGGCCATGTTTGCAGCAGAGACAGTTTTGGCTAAGCAGCTGGATATCTATGCTTTATTCCTTCATTTTTAGGTAGAAAAATGGCCTGATTTTCTTTGTTTCATGTCCTGCATAGATAATATAATCTTTTTCTAAGTAGCAGTTTTTATTAAGAAAATGTAAATGAGATCTTACGTGGATAATAACACACAATTATTTTTGTCAAGGCTAGTCAAGGCTTCAGTCTTGGAGGCTGCTTTGAACATTTTGTTTGGTGCTTCTGCTCCTTATCTTTTCTCCAGTTGTGCCACCTGTAGCAGATTAGTTAAGGTCATGTTGACCATTTAGTTTCCTTTGGAAGCAAGGAGAATGTGTCCTTTCCTTTTCTATTTGTTGATACTTCAATTTTCAGTTTGGATAAGCACTTAGATTTTGACATCTAGATCTCCATGGCTTCTCTGAACAAGAGGGTAGGTAATTTGCCAAGCTGTTGGACCATCATGAGTATTCATCCATAATCTTCTGGGATCTAACAGATATTGGGCCTCAAGGGCAGAATACTGGCTTTATTTGTACCTCTGTCTAAATTGATATAGACGTCCAAATATAATTAAGTCCCTAGCAAGTTAGTTAACACTCATCTGATACTTTAGCTTTTATACAGCAGTCAGATAATAGTTATAGTATTGCAGACACTTATTTCTAAAATGAAAAACATCCCTTTTATACCTTTAAACTTTTATCATTAATGTTTTTAAACTGTCTATTGAGACTCACATGTCAGAGTAATGTTTTCTAACCTGTATTGATTGTTTTGTATGACTAGAGCCATGATTTCACTTCACTTTATTTTTTTTACCTTTAAGATTTCTTTAATTACTTTGAAATGTATCTAAATATTTATATTTAGCAGCTCCGTTAAATCTCACCTAGAAATTGGGTTTAAAATTTTTCTGCTAGATAGTTTTGAGGTGTTTTGAAAAAAATATAATCAGGCTAAATTCCAGAGTGTATACAATGTGTACACAAACTGTCACCTGATGTTGGATTTTTGGTACTTATTTAAAACATATTTGGTAAGAACAAATTTTATATCCCATTGGCCTTAGTTACCTATAAGTTAGCATAAAAAAAGCTTTAGGAAATGAGGTCAAAGTTGAGCAATGAAGGTTATAACATTATTAGGAACTTTTAGTTTACTTATTATTACTGGAAACCTGGAGTAATCCATTACCACAGAGGAATGAAGATGTACTTAGCATGTTCAAGACTCTGGTCCCCAAAAGGCTCACAGATCAATGTGCTTATCTTCATTGTCTCTTTATTACCCACAGCCTGATGCTCAGGGACTCATACCAAGCCCTCATAAAGCCTCTTTTACAAAATGCCTGAATTAGAGAATACTGTATATCAGCAATAACCACTTGAGATACCAGAACAATGGCTTTGAATAATTAATTATTTTTGAATCAAGAAAAAGCAATTATCTATATAAAAAAGAAAATCCATTAAGAAACCATTGCTTTCCAGTATTTTTCTGACATATCAGAGAAATAAATTTGTAATTGTCTAAGTATTGTTACATCATAAAGCTTTTAAAAATCTCTCTTTTTTACCTGTTTCTTGGCCCTTTATTGCCTTTCACTTTCAGCTAAAAACAAACCTGTGTCTTTTTTCTCATTGTTCAGGGCCAAGGTAATGTAAGTTATAGATATTTTATCAGTATCATCTAGACCCCTTACAGAAAGGTGAAGTCAAACCACTGGTATAATGCTTCCTGCGGGACATTATAAAGCTAGAAACCTACTTCGTTTTGGATGCTCTGCAACTATGAAAGTTTCAGGAAAAGTTTTCTGAAGTCTTTAAATTTATTTTTCTTGTCGTATAATCCATTAATATTATGTTGGTTTATTAATTTATCTTTATTTATTTATTTTTTCCACTCATACAAACTTAATAGGTACTCTGGGCCCCTCCCTCTCTCCACACCTCCCTGGATCCCCTTTTCCCACTCCCCCCTTTTCCTTCCTTTCCTCCCCTCTCTCTTTCTCCTAGTGCCCTCTCCCTCCCCCATCCCTGGAGCATCCTTTAGTGTTCATGTCAAACTTCCCTCTGGGTCCTTCTCTCTGATGAGGTGTAAAGACTCATGTACTCCCTAATAGGTGTAGCATTGCTTACAGTCCTTTCTTGTGTTCCCCTTTAGAATAGGAACACTAGTGTGGCTGTTAATTCCTTGCCTCTAAGGATCCTAGTGCCTGTGATCCATGCTAGACTTTGGGGAGTCAATGATATGTTGGTCATTGTGCAGGTTATGCAAAGTCCTATTATGGTTATTTCCACCCTAATTTGTGTGGAATATCTTGCATATCATTGCTCCTCCCTATCGTTAGGCTCCTACAATCTTACTGCCCCCTCTTCTCATTATTTCCTAAGCTTCAGGAAGGGGGAGAGATTAGGCTGGCTAGGTTCCAGTTGATTAATGTAGGGTCTCTGATGTTCTGAATTATAGTTTGTTGTTTTTTTTTTTTTTTCCAGTTTTGCTGTTCCTGCTCAGCTCTTGGCTCCATCCTAATGTGTATTGGATGTCACCTCCTAGTCAGAGATAAAAGGCTGTTAAAATAGAGTCTTACTATAAGAGTAGATTCAAAGAAGATGGAATAAGAGTAGGAGACCACGGTAAGGGGTCATTTGCAGGACAGTTACCATCTATCTGCCAGACTCTATGCCCTCTCTGACTAGTGAGATCAAACTCCCCTCAGTTGCAAGTGACAAGGAAGGAAAGTCTACGAACTTAATCAGATGTCTCACTACTTACTTGCAGTACTTGATGGTGGCCTATTTTCTCTACTGTAGCATGATCCCCTCTCTCCTGTTTCTTGTGGGGCCCTCCTTTCCCTTCCATTCTGTTTATAATCTTTGCAATTACTGTAGGTGTTACAGAGATTTTTCTTTGAGTGTGTCACTAAGTGGATTTCACAGTAGGATCCACCTATTAGGGAGTACATACGGTGCTTAATTTTCTGTGTCTGGGATACTTCACTCAATAATAATGAGGAAGAGGGGGCAGTAAGAGTGTGCCTATCATTTGTGGTTAGATGAGTTTCCTGAAGGCAACAGATTGATGGGTTGTGATTTTTAATCCAAGTTTATAGTGTGTGTCTCTTGATTTGTGATTTAATTACACTGACATTTAATGTTATAATGGAGAAATTACTTTTAATTTGAGGCACATTTTTTTTAGTGGACTTTCATAAGTATTATTTGGCTTTTAGATTTTAGTAGTGTTATACTTCCCTTTTATCCTCCTGGATATGCTTGTTCTTATCTTCAAGCTTGAGTATCTTTTGTAGAATTTTTTGAAGGCCTGGTTTGGTAGACATGTAAGCCTTCAAGTTGTCTTTGTGCTGGAAAACTTTTCTTTCTCCCTCGATCATGACAGATAGTTTTGCTGGGTATATCAGCCTGGGTTGACATTTTTTGCTCATTCCATACTTGAAGTATGTCTCGCCAAGCTCTTCTTGCTTTTATTGTTTCTATTGAAAAGTTGTTTGTTATTTTAGTAGGTTTACCTTTAAAAGTGACTTATTTTTTCCCTTGAAGCTCTCAGCACCAGTTCTTTATCTTGAATGTGTGGTGTTTTGACTATTATTTGCCTTTGCAAGTTTCTATTTTGGTCATATCTGTTTGAGGTGTGGAATGCCCCTTGTATGTGGATAGGCCTCTCATTCAACTGCTGTTGACGGCAGTTCATCTGGGATCTGGGGTGTAGCTTAGTGGCCATTCTTAATCTAGAGCAGATTGGGTGCTGCTCTGGCTTCTGCTGGGAGGATCTGTGATGATCAGGTGACCTGAGAGCTGGGGGCATTTACCTGAGGAGCAGTGTGTCCTCCCTGGATTGTGAGTGTCCTGGGCAGAAAGGGGAGAGCTGCTGTTGACTGTGCATTTCACCTGGGACCTGGGATGTGGTCTAGTGGCCCTCCCTAGTCTAGAGCAGAGTGGATGCTGCTCTGGCTGGCTGGTGGGAGATGCTGGAAAGAGTGGTTGACCTGGGGCCTTGAGGTGGGCTGGGAGGATTTACCTGAGGAGCAGTGTGTCCTCCCTGAACTGAGAGTATCCTTGATAAACAGTACTACTTATTTATTTATCTTTATGTGACTTACTCAAACCTTTCATGGCACATTTAAGCCAACTTTGTCCTTACCCCTACATCTTATATTGAAAGAATACACCTATTTTATTCTAGACCAAAATCTTAACATTCAGGAATTTCTTTTTTTTTAAATAAACCACTCTTGAACAGTTTTATATTTTCTTACAATTAATCTAACATGTATTTTTTGTTGTTGTTCTATTGCCATTATGCTATCAGAAGGATTATTTTAAAGAGATGTCTTATGTCCCTG
Organism: Typhlomys cinereus; assembly: GCA_023101885.1. NCBI lineage: Eukaryota > Metazoa > Chordata > Mammalia > Rodentia > Platacanthomyidae > Typhlomys > Typhlomys cinereus. The sequence goes on along the minus strand of JALPQD010000537.1, from coordinate 465,953 downwards.
TCAGAGAGTTAATTCATTCTTATCATATATATCTCATATTTTAATATGAAACATAGTAACATTAAAAAATAACTTTACCAGTTTTAGAAGAAAGTTAAATCCATATTACACAAATATCATAATATAAGTAATGCAGGAAAGTGTACTTAAAATATAGATAGCATAAATGTAATTATTTGTTTTAAATTTAACAAGTGTTTAATATAAATTGTTTATTTCATTTGGAGTCTAATGCACAGGTAATCATAAATTATGATGGAAAATACATTATTATATAATGAAGTACAAGATCATCGATAAACCTCAGTCTTTTAAGTGGATTTTACCTTGGCTACACACACACACACACACACACACACACACACACACACACACACACACACTACACAGGCACCTACACACATGTATCCACCCCCCTATGCACATGCATCACTTGTATGCACACACATCCACAAGTACATATAAATATGTATACTGAAGGTATTGTTGCTGAAAGCAGTCAAAATACTTATATCAGGAGCAATTAATGAAAGGATCTTTATGCTACCCTTGGATTCTGTCTGCTCTAGATAGCAGACATTTATATAGATAGCAAAGCAATATTAAGCTAACATTCAAAATATTTAACAGAAATTAAATAAGTAGTCCCATTAAAATAGTTATGCTGTAGTTATCAACAGAAAGATTTCTTCAGGTAGACTTTGTGTTTTTATGAGTGAGCTTTTATTAGTTGTTTCTATCACAGGCATGCTTACATCATGGAATAAACAATAGTGTCATTTATAAGAACAGTTTACTTTCCAGTCATTTTAAAAAGGCATCATACTTTCATTCTAGGTATTTTTAAAAGTCAAAAAATAAAACCTAACTCGAAACAGGAGTCTGGATGATATTTGGTCTGAAAAGGAAAGGTACTAGACTAACAAGTTCCATCCTCAGGGCCAGCTTCTTAACAACATTAAATAGCATAGGGCAATGTAACTCATAATTAGTTAGCACAGGTTTACAAGTGGAAGTAGGAACTTACCAACTGAGCACCTTCCTCCCACAAATATCAACCCATAAGATAACAGAACATTATGATTGACATCCATTTGAGGCTATGTTTTTATTATCTCTTATTTTTATTATAATAAGTATTGTTATTGTTGCTTTTGTTGCTATTTTTGTTGTTGTTATTTCTTAATCTTCCTGTGTTGGGACAGTTGGCAGAGCTGTCATACCTGGTGCCTTCCTCTCAGTCCTTCCTGTAGGCTGCTCCATGCATATCATTGTATGCACCCCAGCCCTCTGTCAGATATGTGATTTTTGTGTAACTCCCATCTGGGCGGTTGTTCAGGGATTTCAAAATGTACCTGGGTTCTTCTCAATCTTTCATACTGTGTCCCCTGAACTAGTTCTTAGGACTCTTTGGGTTCCATTGTGCTGTTCCATTGGCAGTTTTCTGGTGTCACCAACCTAGACTACTTCTCTAGGTTCCCTGGGAAGTACCCAAGAAGACAAGGAGGAGAAACACTTTCTTTGTCTTCCTGCAAAGCTGTACCAGATGTGCATCAGTATTTTCACAGAGAGAAGACAGGGCAACAAAGCGTTCTTCTGGGAAGTAGTTTTATTTGTGCTAGCACAAGTCACTATGGGGTTTTACCCCAAAGACAAGGCCCTTAGCAAAGAAAAGTACAGCCTCTGTATTGTATCCCCTCTTATTTCCTCTTACAGTCCAGATTCTTTGTCTTCCATATTCATTGATCATCATTAACTAGATGCTGACCTTGCCATATAGCCTTTGATGAAGTTATTTTACATCTGCACACATACTATGTTATGTGGCCTTTTATTTTGAAGGTGCCTTCACCACAACATCTGAGTATGCTGAGAGCTGATATCCCAACCTTCAATTCTTCTAAGAATCTTGTACAACTGTCTGAGTCTCTGCTTTGACCTTCCATTCACTACAAAGATGATCCTCTGATAGACCAGGGTCACAGGAACAGCCCTGACTAAACGTATTGACAAACAAACATAAAGACATGAGTATGACAAGAAGACTTGTAGGAAAGGTGATCTGGATGTGGAAAGAAAACTAAGAAAAGGTAGAGGGGAAAATAATCTCAATGTATGATATACAGTGCACAAAATCATCAATGTACAAAATTAACCGATAAAAATGTGGACAAAGAAAAAAATGATGCAATAGAATTTCAAGAAATTTCAGAAGTGAGTTGACAGAAATGCAAATAGAGTCTATATTGATAACATAAAGGACACAAACAGGCTTCAGGGGATGTTTCTGCTACTGTGAAATTTAGCCTCTTCTGGTCACAGGTTTGATCTGGGAGATTTCTGTGAGAGGGATACATGATGTACATCAAGGGTGTGCTGACATGTTGGTGGGGCCTTTGCCATTTCAGTGCTGTGTCCACCTCTTTTATAGGACCTTGGTGTTGCAGGCAATGAGAGCACAGCCCTCACTATGCCAACAGCTGCCTAATCTCTTTACAGAGACCTCTGCCTAGGCACAACCAGGATCTGTGACTTTGATGAAGAAATGAATTTCAGAGCAAGCCAAATATGAATCAGTGTTTGATTCATTAAAAATTAGACAACAGCACACTGATTAGATATGTAGATGTCAATTTAACAATTGCAGATTGACCCTGAGCACATTCATGAAGAATTTGTAGTTAAGGCAAGACCTGAACAAGCCTGCAGGATATTCTCTGATTGATATAGGAATATCCAACTCGTAGGTGAGACCATTCCCTGCATTGAAGGTTAAAATGGAAGACACTTTTCAGTAATTTGACATTCTTCAGCATATTTGTCAGGCTTGCAATCTGGCAAGTGAGGTGTATGTCTCTTTCAGAAATCCCTCTCCGTTCTCTCTCCCCCTGGTGTTGGTATGAGCTGTCCTGGTAAGCTTGACTAAGAATTCTAACCAAGAATTGCAAGAAAAAATAAACCATCCTTGTTCTTCTTAATTTCTTGGTCATGAATTTATTGGCAACATGCTGGCAAATTATAAGGAGAGAGAATGAGAGAGAAAGAGAGATTGAGAGAGAGAGGATTACACAAGTGTTGGCTTCTATGGGAGAGCATTGCAATTTTCTTTACAATGGATTCATATGGGATTGTAGTATCTTTCAAGTTAGATTAATGAAGGTTGCTAAGAAATTACTCCCTTTCTTTCTAAGATTGCCCAAGCATGTAATTTTTTACAAGATTAAAAGTTAATGAAATTTTCTCAGCAATACGGAATTGACCCTGCTGTTCATCTTGTAGACAAAAAGCCAGGCTGTGCTTTCTTCAGACAGCTGGCAATTTGAGAAGACAGTGGATCAGCAACCTAAAGATGTCTCTAATGTCTTATCTCTAGGCAGCCTCTTATTCAGAGAAAGCAAAGATATTCACTCATTCCAAACTGCAGTCTTGTCTCTGAGACTGTTGACATTTTCTCCTCACCGTCTCCTCTCTGTGAGAGGAACAACAAGGTCACTGGAGTCCTTCATTTTCATGACATCTGTACTGCCAGCTAACTCAGAGTGAACACACAGTTAGTGTGTGTGTGTGTGTATGTGTATGTGTGTGTTTGTGTGTGTGTGTGTTTGTGTGAGATGCATACAGAATGAAGTACAAGTGTGTCCTTTTAATCGAGACTATGCAGTACTTCTATCACTGTGCCCTAGTATAGGGAAGGGAGGCCTACCTTTTCTTTGGTCGGCTGTGTCCAGTAAGTTCTTACATTCAGTTTTCCTGATATGACATTAATCCTTTCATGTGCCCTCACAATTTCACTTCACTCCAATAAACATATAGGCTGGCACACTTTATACTCCCAATAGTGCATTATTTATCAGTCTGTGCTGCATGGATGGTGTGGGACAGGTGTTTTTTTAATGCAGATTTTCAGCATACTTACAAGGAACCAGTAACAAGCAGAAACAATCATTTGTACAATTTAAATCCTTTAAACATTTAAATCATTTTCTCAAAAGTAAAATGTAATCACAAAATAAAATAGCAGTTATTCAATTGTCCAGAACACACCCCACATTCAAAATTTTAGTGCTGCAATATAAAAACATTAACAAACAGTACCTTTGAGCCATGATTAGCTAACAGGCCTTCTGATGCCATCTCTCCTGGGCCCCTGGGTGCTCTGGGAAGTGAAGCCTTCATCATTCTCTTGCTTCAAGTGATAGGCTCCAGAAGAATTAGTAAAGAAATGGTGTGATGGATTTGAGGCACATCTCACTTTCACTATGTGGACTGATAGTCTATCACTGCTTCCTGGGGCTGATACAATTGATTTGCTGAACATAAAGACTATCATGTCAGTGTCACAAAAATTACAGCTATCTGTGATGTATACAGAGTCTATCAGCATGTCAGTTCACTGTGAGCCTAGCAGGCTATAAGATGAGCAAGGTAGTATCATGCATGACAGGCATATTGCAACCCAGTAGCTATCATGTGTTAGGGAGTTAAGAAACATGAGCAGATTTAGTTATGGAGATCCAAGAGGATGGTCCTTTCAAACACTTGATCACAGAAGCCATGATCCACAAAGAGGTATAAGCTCTAATAAGGACACCATGCTAGCTACCTCATGCTTCATTTAACTAAACTTCATTTAGCTATTGCATCCACACTGGAACAAGGTGATGGGTCCTCTTAATTTAGAAGCCACATTTAGAAACACAAAAACAAAGTAGCTTTTTTAAAAAAAAATTTACCACATCTGTCAATATTTACAAAGCTTCCATAACACAAAATGTGTTATTTAAGAGGTAACAAAAGTTATCCACACTCATGGTCCCAGTTAAACCATGCTGTCTCACAGCTTCTTTAGAAACCTTAGATTTTTCTAGGGAAATATACAGCCCAGTGTTTTTGGATCTTTTCTTTTTTGCTTGTCTGGGCCTATTGATAGAAGAAGTCTGGGAACATTGTGTGCCCAGGTAGCTTCTGGAAAGGAGAAGGTTTGGGATTAGTGAAATTTTTCCACATTCCTTTGGGTTCTCATAGCTCCATTACTAATGTTACAGTTTAACTTGTCCTTCAGAGTTATTTCTCAGCAGGGGAGCAATGGAGCCAGCAGCAGGTGCTCTGTATCACTCAGAATGAAGAGGTCTGACATGAAATCCATGGCTAAATATAACCTCCATACATGACAAAGCTTGAGCCATTCTTTAAGGACATTTCCATGTAACAGGTGTGGTTCACTTACCTCAAATGTTCATCTCTCCCTCCAGGGCTCTTGCAAATGAGTAGCAATTTCATTACGACATAGGAGCCCAGCAGTCCAGACAGTAGCTTCTGTTCTTATCAGGGCTTTGGAACCCAAGAAAGCAATGGAGCCTTAAATATTTCCACCTAACACCACAATAGCTGGCCTATCAGTATTGTTCCGTGGAAGAACGAGAAGCTCCAGAGGCACAGCATCACCCTGAGAGACTGTTTGGGTGGGTTCCTGACAAAAGAGGCAGAGCTTCATCACTAGACAGTCTCCTGGAGAAGTGGTCAATGGACCTCCTAGATAGAGTCCAGTGGTCACACATATAGGAAGACTGGCTGGAAAGGAGAACACATAGGGTGGAATGGGATGGGTGTCGAGGTAGTTAGTAGAGGATGAAGACACATGAATTCATTGTATCAATGTGTGTATTTGTGTGTGTGTGTGTGTGTGTGTGTGTGTGTGTGTGTGTGTGTGTGTGCATTCAGCTGCAGCAGGTCAGCACACATGTGAGTGACTGTCTGTCAAGTAGTTTCTTTCTAGATAATTTGATAATACATTGCCTCAAGCTCCATCCACACTTCCAGCTTTCAGCTTAGTCTGTGCAAGCTGTCTCCCAGCATTGGGAGTTCTGTTCCCACAGAGAAAGCTACCTCATATAAATCCATGGGCTTTCCTCTTTCCGTGACTTCCTTCTGCCTTCTGGTGGGCTTTCTTCACAGATAGCAATGGACACATGGATCTTTGGGTTTCAGTGGGAGATGTTCTAATAATGACTCACAGTGAACAGACCTGCTTGTGTTCCTGACCTTGCTACTACTTCCAATAAAAGGAAGGGTAATTCTTCAATTCCAATATAGCTTTTTCAGAAATGAAGATAAAAGTACTAGAAAAGTTAAATAATATACTAAGAGCAGACAGCTACTAACCAGTTTTAGGAGGAAAGACTATGAAGGTAAGTAGACAGAAATTTCTTTGAAAAACTAGTAATTAAAAATGTCTAAGCATTCTCACTTTTCTCCTTTTTATTTATACTATCTTTCCATCCATATATATTCCATATTCAGATGATGAAATGATTAATTTTCAAGCACCAGAATTTTGATTAAAGCATTAATCACCATGTAGCAAATTAGCTTAAGACAAGATTTAAAAAAAAGTGTTAGTTTGTGTTGTCTCTGTTTTCCAACCGAATACTGCCTCTGCATGAAGAAAACAACACCTTAGGTGTGAAATATTAGCACAAAATATCACAGAATCTCAGAGAAAATGTTATTTTCTACTCAGACATTACTTCCCAAAGTGTTCCAACCATTTAAAAAGTGCTTGTTTTCATAAGTGGTAATGTTCTTTGTACTTTAGTTTTGGCAATTTTTTAAAATAGGTCCTTTCAGAGGCATTCTACTGATTAACATAAATTGGAACATTGCTAATTCCTAGAATTGTCTTACAGTGTTTGGAAATCGTTGAGAAAGAACTCCACCCTTTTGCTTCTTAAATGACTGCTGTTGCAGTCCAAGAGCTCCAACCAGGGCTGCAATCCAGGGCTCCTCTCGACAAGGTGGGCAAGGCTTTGGGGAATGAGAGAAGACACACACAACTCTGGGCTGGGTGAATCTGAATCTGATTTATTGGAATATTGTAACAGCTTTTATACTAGAAAATTTTGGGGCAGAGAATTTGCACCTGTAGACAGTATCCTTCTGGATATCCTATAGGACTCACCTTTAGGATAAACATTTTTTTAAGAACTTAACCCACTGTTTAAGGGTGAGACACAAACAAATCCTTATCACATCTTAACAGGTTTTTTCTCAGCCCTACAACAGGTTTTTCCCAGCCCCTCAGTCTCTCTAAATTTATCTATCTTGGGGCTGGAGAGGTGGCTCAGAGGTTAAGCCTCTGCCTTGCAAGAGGAAGGTCCTGAGTTTCAATCTTAGACCCCATGTATAGACTGCTGGGTGGAAGCCTGGGCAGCCTGCGTTTCTGGTCCTGGTAGGGCAGAGCCTGTGAATCCTGGGGCAGGGTAAACAAAGGAGGAGGTGGAGGTGGTCTGTAGTTCTACACACACACACACACACACACACACACACACACACACACTTACATACATACACACACGCGCACATACACATGCACAATTAAATTAAAAAATTTAAATTTATCTATCTTACAATGTCCCACCAAACAGTCACAGGGCTAAATCTATATTGTTGTATTTAACAAAGACTTCATTTGAGATTTAGTTAAAATATACTGAGATTAAGCTTATTAATTTGTGTTATATCTATTATATATTTTTGTAAATGGTAAAGGAGGGGGTGCATATTATACTTTAAATTTTTCTTTTTAAGGATATCAGATTCTGGCTGCTATCATATAAGCTGGCCTATATTAGGTTATAATGGTAAGAACTATATTAGAATTTATTTTATTTTTATTTTTTAATTTACATGCTCTATGAGAAATAATTGTGTATTAATTGTAAGAATTATATTATTATTTTTTATTAACTTATGTGTTCTATAAGAAATAGTTGCATACTAATTTTAGTGAACAGATGGATAGTCTCATATATGTAGGATTTCTGAATTAATTTAACAAGAATCATATTTTTTAGGGAATTCTATATACCTATGTTTTAGGACTCTTGAAATTGTAATCTAATTTCTTTTTAATCAGCATATACATTCTGGCTAACAAGTCTTTCTACTGGGTATGATTGAACATAAAATTTCTAATAGAATTTTAATTTAAAGTTAAAAGCAGGCTTGGTTTATATTTAGGAAACAAAAGATTCAGGGCAAATTACTTGATATCTGTAGTTCTGGAGGCAGGAACCTAGGAGAAGGTGATAACCTAGCTAGTTTTTGGGAAAAAACAAAAAAGAGACCTGGGAAAAGATAGGAGGGCTCATAATCCACAAAAAGGGAACTCCTCTAGCAGAGATAGGAGGTACTCACAATCACAAAAAGAGGAACTTGTCTGTCAAAGAGGCAAGACTCCAAGGGGGAGTGGTTCCTAGCAACTGCTCAGGCCCTTAGCAACTGCCCATTCCACAGAGCAGACTGCAAGCCTGACAACTCCCATACGTTTTTTTAAATACATTTTTTATTATTTCTGCTCATACAAACTTAATAGGTAGACCAGTTCCCTCCCTCCCTCCTCCTCCCCCCCCTGAACCCCTTGCTCCCTCTCCCTCCCTCCCCATCCCCCAGTACCTCCCCTCCAATTCCCAGAGAGTCCTTTATTGTGTATGCTTAACTCTCCTCTGGGTCCTCCTCTCCGATGACGTACAAGGACCCAGTGGCATTTCCCTGAACCCTTTCTCATGTTCCCTTTAAGCATAGGAACACTACTGTGGCTGTCAATCCCTGGCCTCCAAGGATCTTGGTGCCTTTAGCTGATGCTCGACTTTGTGAGGTCAATAGTGTGTTGGACATTGCGCAGGGCATGCAAAGTCCTATTATGATTGCTTCGGCCCTAACTAGCATGGAGAATCTTGCAAATCGTTGCTCCAACCATCCTTTTGCTCTTACAATCTTACCGCCCCTTCTTCTGCAAATGTCCCTGAGCTTCAGGATGGGGGGAGATTAGGCTGGCCTAGTTCTAGGTGGTAGATATAGAGTCTCTGAAGTTCTGGGTTGTGATTTGTTGATTTTCTTTTGCAGTTTTGCTGCTCCTGCAATGCCCTTCACTCCATCCTGCTGGGCACTGTATGTCACCCCCTGGTCAGAGACAAAAAGCTGTTAAACTGGAGTCTTGTTATAATAGCACATTCAAGGGTAGATGTAATAAAAGTAGGAAACCTCAGTGAAGGAGGGGTCAGTCACCCATTTGCAAAATGATTACTTTTTATCTGCCAGACTATATGCCCTCCCCTTCTGGTGAGATCATACCCCCTCAGTTGTACATGATCAGGAACGAACATCTGTGAACTTAACCAGGTGTCAAATTACTTACTTGCATTCCTTGATGTATTATTTATTTCAAAATAAGCCATGTCCTATTTCCAGAAGGTACTGTCTTGAAGTTCTTCCCCAGGTTGGGATCTTATCTACCAGCCTGGTTGGCACAGGACGTGACAGACTGCATAGCTTTTGCATAGATTTTTGCCTAAAATTTTCAAGTGATATCTTTTAAATCTAGGAAAATACTAAAAAGTTTAAATAGAGTTCTATTAAATTATTTTTAAGTATTAAAACCTTGTTCACATGCTACAAACTGACTTAAACTGATGTAAATCTGGAATTCTCTTGTTAGTATAAAATTTCATACTGATTAGAAACAGTCCCATCAAAGTGAAATAGAAGGATAAAATTTCAACTATGTAATATAAAGATCGTAAGCTGGAAACTTAATTTCCAATACAATCAGGTAGGTAGATGGTGTCAGAGTTAGGGTGGTAGGGCTAGGTGGTTAGGTTGGGAATGGATTCTTTTCATTGTTGTTGGACTGGGTTACTTATCACAGAAATGCATTCACACTTCTTTTCATGTTTATCTCATTTTACCTCATGCCCTTCCAATTTCTGTCATGTGATGAGCAGCACATTAACATGTAGGTCCTTTAGCTGTTCTGTAATGTTCTCATTTATGCCCACTTTCTTTGTGGCTTGAAGATATAACATCTATTTACAGAGGAACTTTCCCAGACTCTGGAGCTGTGCTGAAGTTTTCTGTCTTTAGATCTAGCTTATCAAATAGAGCTTGTCTCTTGTTTGTAAGTTACACAATTCCTGGTATTCTTTGGTAACATCACATTGTGCACCAAGACAGTTTCTCTGAAGAGATAAGTTAACATAAAATACATTTGTAGAATCAAGCCTCTTTGTTTAAATCTGATTCTGGTTTTTTATCCAGAAGGTATGTTTCTGCATACAAACCAGCACATAATAATAAAGTTTGAAAACTATTTTTCCTTCTTCCAGTTATTTCCTATTTATTTTATTTTATGAGACATTTTCAGAAGGATGGATTAAATCCTCAAAGGTAATGAAGCACCGACAAAGGTGATAAAAGTTAGAATCACATGAACAGAGAATTTATTATCAAGTAATTCATCTTTCTTTAAATAGGATTTACAAATTGGCATATTCTTTATCACACCTAGAGTTTATACAACTTAGTGTCTTTTTAAAATTCTAAGTAAAAATTTAAATTTTGGAGGAAGAAAGATAAATTCTCCCCACAGATTTGGATATATCAAATTTAATCTCTCTGTATATTCATGTAGACAATGTATTTCATTTTTGCTTTTTATTTGCTTTCTTAGAACTCAGTCTTTCAAATGGAATCCTCCTAACCAACCATTTGCTTAAAATTTGTGCAGAGAAAAGTAGAGTTGGAGTTTAATGCTGAAATAATAGCAAAATGAATGAAGTAGAATTATAGGTTGCTTATGTGTAGAGGAAGGAATTATTAGTTTGACTGCTGCTCACCAGTTAATTGTTGTTTAAAGATTTACACCACAACACTCTGCCTTTTTATGCTGTTTTCAGTTCTTCTGTAAATAGATGTTGATATCTTCAAACCACAAAGAAAGTGGGCATAAGTGGGAACATTGCAGACCACCTAAAGGATCTTCATGTTAATGTAATTGGCAAGACCCCTGCAGATAGATATCAGGTATTTGTCTTCAGACGAAACCCTAATTCCAGGTAGAAACTGAGAAAGAAAATCAAATGTGGAAATGAAGCAGCTCTCCAGGATAAGCTAAAGTCAGCAATAAGGCTACACACACATCTCAGCTCATTTAGCTCACACTGTCAAATAAATATATTTCAGAATCCAGTACTTAGAAGGACAAGAGAATATTTCTATCTTGACCAGGATGGAGTTATTATTATTTTTCTTGTGTGTGAGTAGTACATTGTTTATCTAAAACAAAACAGAACAAGAAACAAGACAGTTTATATATCCACTGGCTTTTGTTTTCACGGGTGGAAACCACTCTTTGAAAAGTTAATGTGGAAGTACGGATGATACGGAGCACTTGTGTGAACACATGCATGTGTCACTGGAATCTATTACAGACAGGTCAAGACTGCTCAGGACAGTGACACAGCATCACTGCACCAACAGCTTATGGAGGATGGTGGGGCGAAAGTCAGCTGCGGTGGCCAGAGAAGTGACAGGCTGTTAAGACCCAATGAACAAGGCCAGAAGCTCACTACGTCAAAATGCCTACACAGTTGAGTCACAGGGCACACATTATGTTGCAGCTACACCAGAAAGCCAGGTGGCAAAACTCAGGGGTGACAGAAAGGCAATCACAATGCTGATGATGTGGCTCTCAGACTTGGCACAGCTTCTGTCCCCTCTAACCCCAAATTTGCTTAGCTTGACCCCAGGGCCCAGACTGCGCCTGCTGCTCTAGTCTGAGAACTTGCCAGAACTTTCCTCTCCTCCTCTATAAGAGCCTGCAGAAAATCCTGAGGGACTGTAGTGTTACCATGGATGAACAAACAATCCTGGGCCCTGCAGAGTTGGTATGCGGGAAGGCTTGTCTTCACTGTCCCTAGGGTTGGACTTGACTGTCATGGGAGGTTGGATGTGTGTGTGGGAAGTTTGGGACCATTCCACCTGACAGCCACCCTAATCACACGTCAAGCACAGGAAAGTCTGGATGTATACCAGGAGTCACAATTAAAACCCACAGTCCACTGTCCACAGTTCTCATCCAGAGGTGCTTATTAAATAAGGATGGAGTGTAGTTTTGAAAGTGTCATGAGGAAGTAAGGAGAGTGTGTCTGTGGCCACCAATAATGGGAGTAACAGTAAATAGGCATTTTAAGAAGACAATTCATGACCTTGAATTCATTTCCAAGAGTGGACAGATGCATAAAGATTTTGGTATCTTTTCATAATTTTGCTCTTTTGAAGGTATAACTCTATTATGATTTCAAAGTATATGTCTTTCTAATATTTTAATTCTAATTCTAATATTTTAAGCCACATTTTCAAAATGTTGTGCAACATAAATGGTGATGGTTTATTTTGCATATGATCCTAAAAGAGTTTTGCAGTTAAATTACACTTTTCAAATACTGGCTTGAGTCTTACACAAAGTCTTAATGAAGTCATGAATTGAATTGTATCACCCTATATAATCACTTTGTATCTAAGTGAAACTTAACCTGTCTTTCATATTCACCACAGATACTGATGTCTCTAAATGTTTCTTAATTACATATATTCATTGGTTCACTCAAGCAATTCAGGGGAAAAAAGGAGTTTATTATTCATTCCTAAAGTTTCATATTTTAGTACATTATGGTGGCAGCAGAGAGTACCTTACCCACAGGAAAAACAGAGAGGGACATACTTGGTAGCTTCCCAATCTAGCAGATTAAAAACAGATCTCAATCTAATCCACCTGCCCTAGGAATGGTCCCACCCACTATGGGCTGGATCTTCTCATATCAATTAGATTATTTTCCATAAGCTTGCTCAGATACTTCCTTTAACCAAATTATTTCTCATGGGTTTCCCTGAAGGCTCAGATTTCAATTGTGAAATTGATATCTAAAATAGACTGCTGCACTGTAGTTTAGGGTACTATAGCAATGTATTCTAGACTGTTGTTCTAGAGGTTGAAAGAACATGAGGTCGTGGTGCCAGCATGGTGAGTTTCTGGTTTGGGACTGTAAGTAACTTTTCCACACAATGAGTAGACAGTGAGAAGATTCTCGGTATTTGCATGTGGGCAATAAGATACTTCATGAAAACTCTGCTCTTATGACTTCATACTCCTGAAAGCAACCTCCAAATACCATCACATGAGGGATAAGATTTAAATGTCTGGATGTGGAGGGGAGGAGCCTATTACAGGTGACACTATATCATAAACTAGACACCTGGGAGTTCTTTACTTAAAAGAACTCACGTTTCAATGATTTTACTACTATTGGTAATCTCATAACCTTGTTTCTATTTGCAATAGTAATTTTAAAAATTCACTAAATCTTTTTTTAACATTTTTATTATTATTTTCGCTCATACAAACATAATAGGTACACCGGTTCCCTCCATCCTTCCTCCTCCTCCCAACGTCCCTGCTCCACCTCCCCTCACCCTTCCCTTCCCATCCCCCAGTGCCTCCCCCACAATCCCCGGAGAATCCTTTAATGTGCATGCCTGACTCTTCTCTGGGCTCTCCTCTCGGATGATGTACAAGGACCCAGTGGCATTCCCCTGAACCCTTTCCTGTGTTCCCCTTAAGCATAGGAACATGACTGTGGCTGTCAATCCCTTGCCTCCAAGGATATTGTTGCCTCTAGCAAATGCTAGACTTTGTGGGGTCAATAGTGTGTTGGACATTGTGCAGGGCATGCAAAGTCCAATTATGATTGCTTCGCCCTAACTTATGTGGAGTATCTTGCATATCATTGCTCCTCCCATCCTTGTGCTCTTACACTCTTACCACCCCCTCTTCCACGAATTTCCCTAAGCTTCAGGATGGGGAGAGTTTAGGCTGCCCTAGTTCTAGGTGGTTGATATAGAGTTTCTGAAGTTCTGGATTATGGTTTGTTGATTTTCTTTTGCAGTTTTGCTGCTCCTGCAATGCCCTTCACTCCATCCTGATGGGTATTGGATGTCAACCCCTGACCAGAGATAAGCTAGAGTTAAACTAGAGTCTTGTTATAAGAGCACATTCAAGGGTAGATGGAATAAATGTAGGAAACCGCAGTGAGGGAGGCGTCAATCACCCATTTGCAAAATAGTTACTTTTTATCTGCCAGACTATATGCCCTCCCCTTCTGGTGAGGTCATACCTCCTCAGTTGTAAATGATCAGGAACGAAAGTCTGGGAACTTAACCAGATGTCTCATTACTTACTTGCAGTCCTTGATGAAGGCCTATTTTCTCTGCTGTAACATGGTCTCCTCTCTCCTTGTTTCTGGTGTGGCCCTCCTACCTCATCCTTCCTGTTCATAATCTTAGCAATTACTGTGGGTATTACAGAGATTTATCATTGAGTGTCTATAGGTGGGATGGGTGGGTTTGGTACTAGAAGCCACCTATTAGGGAGTACATATGGCCCTTAATTTTCTGGGTCTGGGATACTTCACTTAATGTAATTGTTTCTAATAACATACATTTCCCAGCAAATTGCAGTAATTCATCATTTTTAATGTCTGAGTAGTACTCCACTGTATAGATGTACCACATTTTCCTTATCCACTTGTCAACTGTTGCACATTTGGGTTGATTCCATGACTTTGCTATTGTAAACAGTGCTGCTATGAACATCGTCGTGCTTGTACTTTCAAGGTGAATTTTTGCTGTATGTGGGGATATTCCCAAAAGTGGAATAGCATAGTCATATGGCCTTTCAATCCTTAATTTCTTTAAGAATCTCCAGACAGCACGCTGAGTGGTTGTATGAGCCTGCATTCCCACCAGCAATGTAGGAGTATTCCCCTCTCTCCACATCCTCTCCAGCATTTGGTGTTGTTTGTATTGTGGATTTTTGCCATCCTGACCAGAGTGAGATGATATCTCAGGGAAGTTTTGATTTGCATTTCCCAGATGGCTAAAGAAGTGGAGCATTTTTTAAGATATTTCTGAGACATTTTAATTACATCCCTGGTAAAGTTTCTTTTAAGTTCCAGGGCCCATTTTTTAATTGGGCCATTAATTTCCTTGGTGTTTAGTTTTCTAAGTTCTTTGTGCACTCTGGATAATAGAGTTCTATCAGATATGTGGTTAGTGAAGAATTTCTCCAATTCTGTGGGTTGCCTTTGAGCTCGCGTTACAATCTCTTTATCTGAACAGAAGCTCTTTAATTTCACAAGATCCCAACTGTTGAGAGTTGGTAGCAGTGACTGTGCCATTGGATGTCTGTTTAGGAACTGTTGGCCTAGCACAAACAGCTCGAGGGAGTTCCCTATCCTTTCAACTATGGTTTTTATAGTCTCTGGCCTTATATAAAGGTCCTTGATGAATTTGGAATTAATTCTTGTACATGATGACAAGCTGAGTCCAGTTTTAATCTTCTGCATGTGAAGATCCAGTTTTGCCAGCACCATTTGTTGAAGATGCTGCTCTTTTTTTTAATATGCTTTTTATTTTATTTTATTTTATTTTATTTTATTTTATTATTTATTCAACTGTGTGCGCGCGCATGCGTGTGTCTCTGTGGGTGTGTGTGTATGTATGTTTGTGTGTAGAACCACGGACGAATTCGCGAACCACCATGGACGCCTCCACCTCCTTCTGCCCCGGGATTCACAGGCTCCGCCCTACCAGAACCAGAAGCCCAGGCCACCCCCGCTTCCGCCTGGCGTCTATACGTGGGATCTGGGATCCGAACTCAGGACCTTCCGCCTGCAAGGCGGAGGCTTAACCCCTGAGCCACCTCTCCAGCCCCTTAATATGCTTTTTTATTTTATTCTTTTTTAAATTTATTTATTTATTCAGTTGTGCGTGTATGCATGTGTGCTTGTGTGTGTATGTGTGCATGTGTGTGGATGTGAGTGTGTGTGTGTGTGTGTGTGTGTGTGTGTAGAACCACAGGCGAATTTAGGAACCACAATGGGCCCGCCTCCACCTCCTCCCTTGTTTACCCTGCCCAGGGATTCACAGGGCCAGAAAATGAAGGCTGCCCTTGCTACCGCCTGGCGTCTAAACATGGGGTCTAGGATCTGAACTTGGGACCTTCTGCCTGCAAGGCAGAAGCTTAACCCCTGAGCCGCCTCTCCAGCCCCAAAGATGCTGTTCTATTTCATTGGATTTTTGGGGCCCTTTTGTCAAAGACCAGATAGCTGTAGTTGTGTGGGCTTATATGTGGGTCTTCAACACTTATCCATTGATCTGTGTGTCTATTTTGGAGCCAGTACCAGGCAGTGTTTACATCTGTGGATTTATAGTAGAGACTAAGGTTTGATATGTGATACCTCCAGCAGTGTTTTTGTTACTCAGGATTTTTTTTGCTATCCTAATTCTTTTGTGCCTCCATAGGTATTTTGAGATTGTTTGGTCAACTTCTTTAAAGAATTGCTTTGGGATTTTAATCGATATAGCATTGAATCTGTATATTGCCTTTGGTAGGATGGTCATTTTTACGATGTTGATTCTACCAATCCAGGAACATGGGAGGTCTTTCCACCTTTTGGTGTCTTCTGCAGTTTTTTTCTTTAGGGTTTTGAAGTATTCATTGTAAGGTCTTTTACTTCCTTGGTTAGGTTTATGCAAGGTATTTCATTTATTTAGGGGCTATAGTAAATGAGATTTTTTCTCTCAGGACTTTTTCACTTCTTTCATTCTGGGCATTGAGGAAGGCCACTGATTTTTGCACATTTATTTTGTATCCTGCCACATCGCTAAACTTCTGTATTAGTTCCAGGAGTTTCTTGGTGGAGATTTTGGGATCACTGAGGTAAAGATCATGTCATCTGCAAATAGAGATAACTTGACTTCTTCCTTGCTCATCTGAATCCCTTTTATCTCCTTTTCTTATCTAATGGCCTCAGCTAAGACATCAAGTAAAATATTGAATAGAAGTGGTGAGAGTGGACAGCATTGTCTAGTTCCTGATCGAAGTGGGAATGCTTCAAATTTTTCTCCACTGAGTATAATCCTTGCTGTTGGCTTATTGTGTACAGCTTTTATTATATTGATAAAGGTTCCTTCCATTCCAACTGTCTCTAAGGTTTTGATCATAAAGGTTGTTGGATCTTTTCAAAAGCTTTTTCTGCATCTGTTGAGGGTATCATGTGGTCTTGGACTTTGGACTGGTTTATATGGTGAATTACATTAATTGATTTGCGTATGTTGAACCAACCTTGTGTGCTGGGGATAAAGCCTACTTAATCCCCATGAATGATCTTTTTGATATGTTTTTGAATCCTATTTGCTAAGACTTTGTTGAGAAACTTTAAAACTGTGTTCATCAGAGAGTCTGACCTATAGTTTCCTTTTTTAAGTGAATCTTTATTAGGTTTTGGGATTAAAATAATATTAGCTTCATAGAAGGAATTTGGTAATGTTCTTTCCTTAGCTATTTGATGGAACAGTTTAAGGAGTATTGGTGTTATTAGCTCCTTAAATATCTGGTAGAACTCTGTGCTGAATCCCTCTGGTCCAGGACATTTTTTTTGGTGGGAAAATTTGAGATCATTTCATCGATTTCCTCATATATTATAGGACTCAAAACTTCTTAATTCAATTTAAATAACTCAAAACTTCTTAATTCAATTTAGGTATGTTCTGCTTACTTAGGAATTCATCCATTTCTTTTCTGTTGTCAAATTTCACATAGTATAAGTTTTTGAAATAAGATATTGTAATACTCTGAATTTCTTGAATATCAGTAGTGATAACTCCATTTTCATTTCTAATTTTGTTAATTTGGGTTTTCTCTCTCTTGTTTTGGTTAATTTAGCTAGACAGGTTGATTCTCTGTACCATTTTCCTTATCTCAATTTCAGATATTTCTTCCTTGATTTTGCTGATCTCCTATCTTCTACTGCTTTAGGGATTAGATTGCTCTAGTTTCTCTAAAGCTTTAAGCTGCATTGTTATTTAATTATGATGTTTCCATTTTTGATGTAGGCATTAAGAGCTATGAACTTAACTCTTAGGACAGCTTTCATTGTGTCCCAAAAATTTGGTAAGTTGTATTTTCATTGTCGTTCACTTCTAGGAAATCTTGAATTTTTTTTAAATTTCTTCCTCAATCCAATTCTCATTCAGCATCATAGTGTTAAGTTTCCAGGAGTTAGTGTATTTTTCATTGTTTGTTGTGTTGTGGGTGTCAACCTTTAGACCATGGTGGTCTGATAGGGTACAGGCTAGAATTTCAACTTTCCTATTTATGTGGAGATTCGTTTTATGGCCCAATATGCGATCTATTTTGGAGAAAGTTCTGTGTGCTGCTGAGAAAAATGTGTATTCTTTGGTGCGTGGATGAAAAGTTTGAATATAGATCTGTAAGGTCCATTTCAGTAAGGATTTATTTCCATAGTGTCTCAGTTAAGCTTTTGACCTGTTGATCTATCCCATGTTGAGAGGGTGGTGTTGAAATACCCAAGAATTATCATTTAGTCATTGATTTCTCATTTTAGATGCTCTAGGGTTTTCTTAATGAATGTGGAGGGGCCTGTCTTGGGTATATATATATTCAGTATTGTGAAGTCTTCCTGGTGAATTGTGCCTGTGTCAAAAATGTAGTATCCATCTGTGTCTCTTTTGATTTTTTTTGGTTAGAAGTCCATTCTCTCTGACAGCATAATGGCTACACCTGCCTGTTTCCTGGTTCTATTAGCATACAGAATTTTGGACCAGCCTTTTATTTTTAGGATGTGCCTATCTTTTGTGGTGAGATGAGTTTCCTGAAGGCAACAGATTGATGGGTTGTGACTTTTGATCCAAGTTTGTAATCTGTGTCTCTTGATTGGTGAGTTAATTCCATTGATATTCAATGTTATAGTGGAGAAATTATTTTTAATTCTGGACATTTTTTATGTTCAGTGGCTTTTGTAAGTGTATTATTTGGTTTTTAGGTTTTGGTATTATTATACTTCTCTTTTGTCCTCCTGGATAGGCTTGTTTTTTTTTTTCAAGCTTGAGTATCATTTGTAGCATTTTTTGAAGGCCTGGTTTGGTAGACATGTAAGCTTTCAAGTTGTCTTTGTGCTGAAAGCTTTTCTTTCTCCCTCGATCATGATGGATAGTTTTGCTAGGTATATCAACGTAGGTTGACATTTTTGCTCATTTAATACATGAAGTACGTATGTCTCTCCAAGATCTTCTTGCTTTTACTGTTTCCATTGAGAAGTCATTTGTTATTTTAATAGGTTTACCTTTAAAATGACTTGTTTTTTTTTTTTTTCTCTTGAAGCTCTCAGCACCTTTTCTTTGTCTTGAATGTGGAGTGTTTTGACTATTATTTGCTGTGGCCAGTTTCTATTTTGGTCTTATCTGTTTGGGGGTGTGGAATGCCTCTTGTATTTGCATGGGCCACTCATTCTTTAGATGAGGGAAGTTTTCAGTTTTGACAGTTTGAAAATCTTCCTCAGGTGTGGTATTTTGGGATTCTTGTCCTGGTATTCCATGAATGCGCATGTTAGGCTTCTTCAGGGTGTCCCATATCTCTTGAGTGTTCCTTTCAAGTATCTTTTTGGCTTTAACAACCCCTTCAATTGAGCTGGTTAGTACTCCCACTTTGTCTTCAAGATCTGAAATTCTATTTTCTGCCTTATTTGTTCTGCTGATAAGACTCTCTGTTGAGTTTTGGGTTGAAGATAACTTGTCTTTTAGTTCAATTTTAAACTCTGCCTGAGACTATTTTAATTGCTCCATACCTATTTTTGTTTCTTGAACTGTTTTTCTCAACTCCTCCAAGTGCCTGTTGTGTTCCTGTTCAAAGTGGTTGATTCGATTGTTTATCTCTTCTCGGATTTCCTCTTTCATGGTAAGAATCATACTCTGAAAGTCGTTATGTTGGGTCTGGCTTTCATGGCGATTTTCTGCGGATTTGTTCTGATCGCAATCCCTCATTTTGGGATTGATTCTTTCGGCAGGAGATTGGTCTTCTTGGGTTTTTTTTTCTCGTGGATCTGCACTTTGACTTGTACATTGTTGTTTTGTTTTTTAGGACCTTTCAGTTTCTGTTTTTTACTGAATCCACGTAGTTAGTATTGTTACGCTTGCCAGTTATTACTAATGCTTGCCTTGGATTGGGTATGTCTGTGTATTGTTAGTATTATATCCTACATGAGGCTACTAGGCTGTTAGTACGTCAGTTAAGTCAGGTTACGTTACTAGGGGGTGAGTATTAGTTTGGTAGTGCACTTTTACGATTTAGTTTCTTGATGAAATGTGGGGGTGAGTGGTATACTCCCTGGAGTTGTATGTTGTGGGGTGGCTGTATGAGAAAGTTGATCTACAGCATTGATACTTTAAAGGATCAGTAAGGTAAAAAGAAAAAAATTACTTATCTTTGGGCTGGATGAGAAGAAACTCGCCCACGTGATATAATGATTGTAGTGGAGTCCAGATGTATGGCCTGTGCTCCTTTTGTTCCTTAGAATTTTGCTTGAGTTTCCTTTGGGCTCTATTGAATTCTGAGTAGCAGTGTGTCTTCCGTGGACCACATGCGTAGGTCCCCGGTGGGCCAGAGAGGCAGAGGGTCTGATGTTCATGGCAGAGTTCTTCACCTGCGATCTGGGAAGGTGGGCGTGGAGAGGGGCGGGGCCCGGGGCAAAGCTGGCTGCAGTGAGGTGCTGCTGGCTGGGTGGCTTCTGGGTGGGGGGCGGGGTGGGGCTGGGCTGGGCTCTTTCGCTCCTTGGCTCAATGGCAGAATTCTTCACCTGGGATCCAGGGGCGTGGCTAGGCACACGGGGCAGGAGGGTGCGAGGGGCTTGGGTCCGGGGCGGGGCCCAGGCTAAGCTGCAGTCGGCCTGGGTGCTCACCGCTGGGACGCGTGGGGCTCCGGGGTGGGTGGGGGCTGGGCTGGTCTCTCTTTCTCACTTACCTTGGGCGCGGCAGGAGGAGGGTGGAGGGCGGCGGGATGTTGGCGGCGGGTGGGGGCGGGGCGGCGTGGAGGGGCTGGGGTCGTCCGGCCGGGGGCGCAGGCCAAGCCGCAGTCAGCCTGGGTGCTCGCTGCCGGGACGCGTGGGGCTCCGGGGTGGGTGGGGGCTGGGCTGGTCTTTCTCTCTCTCTCTCTCTCTCAGGAAAATTTTCAAACTGTCATAACTGAAAACTTTCCTCATCTAAAGAATGAGAGGACCATGCAAATACAAGAGTCATTCCGCACCCCCAAACAGATAGGACCAAAATAGAAACTTGCCATGGCAAATAATAGTCAAAACACTCCACATTCAAGACAAAGAAAAGGAGCTGGGAGCTTCAAGGGAAAAAAAAAACAAGTCACTTTTAAAGGTAAACCTCTTAAAATAACAAATGACGTCTCAATGGAAACGGTAAAAGCAAGAGCTTGGAGAGACATATGTACTTCACGTATTAAATGAGCAAAAATAGTCAACCCAGGCTGATACACCCTGCAAAACTATCCATCATGATTGAGGGAGAAAGAAAAGTTTTCTAGCACAAAGACAACTTGAAGGTTTACATGTCTACCAAACCAGGCCTTAAAAAATGCTAGAAATGATACTCAAGATTGAAGAAAAAAACAAGTGTATCCAGGAGGACAGAAGAGAAGCACAGAAACACCAAACCCTAAAAGCCAAATAATACACTTACAAAAGCCACTAAACACAAAATATGTTCGGAATTATAACATTATAATTATCCATTATAACATTAAATGTCAATGGAATTAAAGTACCGGTCAAGAGACACAGATTACAAACTTGGATTAAAAATCACAAAACATCAATCTGCTGCCTTCAGGAAACTCATCTCACCACAAAAGATAGGCACATCCTAAAAATAAAAGGCTGGTCCAAAATTCTGCAAGCTAATGGAACCAGGAAATAGGCAGGGGTAGCCATTATGCTGTCAGTCAAAGTGGACTTCAAACCCCAAAAAATCATAAGAGACAAAGATGGATACTACATTTTTGTCATAGGCACAATTCACCAGGAAGACTTCATAATACTGAACATATATATACCCAATACAGGCCCCTCCACATTCATTAAGCAAACCCTGCAGCGTCTAAAGGGAGAAATTAATCCCCAAACGATAATTCTTGGGGACTTCAACACTGCCCTTTCAACATGGGATATATCAACAGGTCAAAAGCTTAACAAAGACACATTGGAACTTAATGCTAACCCTTACTGAAATTGACCTTATAGATCTCTATTGAACTTTTCATCCACACACCAAAGAATACACATTTTTCTCCAAAATAGATCACATATTGAGCCACAAAATGAATCTCCACATATATAGGAAAGTTGAAATTCTAGCCTATACCCTATCAGACCACCATGGTCTAAAGGTTGACATCCACAACACAGCAAAAAACAGAAAATACACTAACTCCTGGACACTTAACATTATGACTGCTGAATGAAAATTTGATTCAGTAAGAAATTAAAAAGGAAATTAAAGATTTCCTGGAAGTGAACGATAATGAAATACAACTTATCAAAATCTTTGAGACACAACAAAAGCTGTCCTAAGAGGTAACGCAAATTAACAAAATTAGAAATGAAAATGGAGTAATCACTACAGATACTCAAGAAATTCAGAGAATTACAAGCTCATATTTCAAAAACTTATACTCTGTGAAATTTGATAACACAAAACAAATAGATGAATTCGTAAGTAAACACAAAGCTGTGGATTATTTAAATAGTCCTATAACATATGAGAAAATTGAAGAAGTAATCTCGAATCTTCCCACCAAAAAATGTCCTGGACCAGAGGGATTCAGCACAGAGTTCTACAAGGCATTTAAGGAACAAATAACACCAATACTCCTTAAACTATTCCATCAAATAGCAAAGGAAGGAACACTACCAAATCTTTCTATGAAACTAATATCATTTTAATCCCAAAACCTAATAAAGATACACTTAAAAAAGAAAACTAAAGGCCAATCTCTTTGATGAACCCAGATGCAAAGATTCTCAACAAAGTCTTAGCAAATCAGATTAAAAGACATATCAAAAAGATAGTTCACAGTGATCAAGTAGGCTTTATCCCAGGTTCACAAGGTTGGTTCAACATGCACAAATCAATAAACATAATTCACCATATAAACCATTCCAAAATCCAATAACACATGATACTCTGGATAGATGCAGAAAAAGCTTTTGACAAGATTCAACAGCCTTTTATGATTAAAACCCTAGAGACAGTCAGAATAGATGGAACCTTTATCAATATAATAAATGCCAACAGTATTCATTTATTATTGTTGTTGTATAGCAACAAGCCAACAACAAAGATTATACTCAATGGGGAAAAATTTAAGCATTCTCACTTCGATATGGAACTAGACAAGGCTGTCCACTCTAACCACTTCTATTCAATATTGTATTTGAATTCTTAACTGGAGCCATAAGACAAGAATGGGAGATAAAAAGGGATTCAAATGGGCAAGGAAGAAGTTAACTTATCTCTATTTGCATATGACATGATCATATACCTGAGTGATCCCAAAAACTCTACCAGGAAACTTCTGGAACTAATACAGAAGTTCAGCAGGGTGGCAGATACAAAATAAATGTCCAAAAATCAGTGGACTTCCTCTATGCCCAAGATGAAAGAAGTAAAAAGCCCTAAGAGAAACATTCCCATTTACTGTAGCCCCTAAAAAAAATGAAATACCTTGGAATAAACCTAACCAAGGAAGTAAGAGACCTTTACAATGAAAACTTTAAAACCCTAAAGAAAGGATTATAGAATACACCAAGAAGGTGGAAAGACCTCCCATGTTTCCTGGATGGCAAAATCAACTCACAAAATGACCATCCTACCAAAAGCAATATACAGATTCAATGCTATACCAATCAAAATCCAAAGCAATTCAAAGAAATGACCAAACCCTCATAGGAGGCCATAACCCAGAAGAGACAATGCATCCATAACAAAAACACTGATTCCCCCAACCTTAATCTAGCTGTAAATGCTTCCCCAGTATGATCCTTGCAATTACTGTGTTTCATAGGTTTACTTTTGAGTGTCTCAATGTGGGCTGGGTGAGTTTGGTACTAGGAGCCACCTATTTAGGAGTACGTACGGCGCTTAATTTTCTGGGTTTGGGATACTTCACTTAATATAATTCTTCTAATGACATCCATTTCCCAGCAAATTCCAGTAATCATCATTTTTGATGGCTGAGTAGTACTCCATTGTATAGATGTACCACAGTTTCCTTATCCACTCGTCAACTGTTGGACATTTAGGTTGATTCCAATGACTTTGCTATTGTAAACAGTGCTGCTATGAACATCGTCGAGCTTGTTGCTATCGAGGCGAACCTCTGCTGCATGGGGGGTTATTCCCAAAGTGGGATAAGCAGGGTCATATGGCATTTCAATCTTTAATTCTCTTAAGAATCTCCAGACGGCTCGCCAGAGTGGCTGTATGAGCCTGCATTCCCACCAACAATGTAGGAGAGTTCCCCTCTCTCCACATCCTCTCCAGCATTTGTCGTTGTTTGTATTGTGGATTTTTGCCATCCTGACCGGGGTGAGATGATATCTCAGGGAAGTTTTGATTTGCATTTCCCTGATGGCGAAGGAAGTGGAGCATTTTTTAGATAATTGTTAGACATTTTAATTTCATCCCTGGTAAGTTTCTTTGAAGTTCCAGGGCCCATTTTTTAATTGGGCCAGTGTTTTCCTTGGAGTTTAATTTTCTAAGTTCTTTGTGCACTCTGGACAGTAGAGCTCTGTCAGATATGTGGTTAGTGAAGATTTTCTCCCATTCTTGGGTTGCCTTTGAGCTCGTGTGACAATCTCTTTATCTGAACAGAAGCTCTTTAATTTCACAAGATCCCAACTGTTGAGAGTTGGTAGCGTGATGTGCCATTGATTCTGTTTAGGAAATGTTGGCCTAGCCCAATCAGCTCGAGGGAGTTCCCTATCCTTTCAACTATGGTTTTTAAAGTCTCTGGCCTGTATCGGTCCTTGATCCATTTGGAATTAAGTCTTGTACATGGTGACAAGTACGGGTCCAGCTTTTCTCTCTGCATGTGGAGATCCAGTTTTGCCAGCCACCATTTGTTGAAGCTGCTGTTCTTTTTCCATTGGATTCTTTGGGCCCTTTGTCAAAGACCAAATGGCTGTAACTTTGTGGGCTTATATCTGGGTCTTCAATCCTTATCCATTGATCTGTGTGTCTATTTTGGAGCCAGTACCAGGCTGTCTTTAACTATGGATTTGTAGTATAGACTTAGGTTTGGTATGGTAATACCTCCAGCTGTGTTTTTGTTACTCAGGATTGTTTTTGCTATCCTGGGTCTTTTGTGTCTCCATATGAACTTTGAGATTATTTGGTCAACTTCTTTGAAGAATTGCTTTGGGATTTTGATTGGTATAGCATTGAATCTGTATATTGCCTTTGGTAGGATGGTCATTTTTACAATGTTGATTCTGCCAATCCAGGAAAACGAGGTCTTTCCACCTTCTGGTGTCTTCTGCAATTTCTTTCTTATTCAGAGTGCACAAAGAACTTAGAAAACTAAACACCAAGGAAATAAATGGCCCAATTAAAATATTGGCCTTGGAACTCAAAAGAAACTTTACCAGGGGCGAAATTGAAATGTCTAACAAATATCTCAAAAAATGCTCCTCATCCTTAACCATCAGAAAAATGCAAATCAAAACCTCCCTGAGATATCATCTCTCCCTGGTCAGGATGGAAAAAATCCACAATACAAACAACACCAAATGCTAGAGAGGATGTGATGAGAAGCAAACTCTCCTATATATCTGGTGGGAATGTAGGCTTATATAAGCACTCTGGCGAGCTGTCTGGCGATTCTTTAAAAAGTTGAAGATTGAAATACCATATGACCGTCCTATTTCACTTCTGGGAATAATCCCTCATACAACAAAAATTCAACTCAATGGCACAAGCACGACCATGTTCATAGCAGCCCTGTTTACAATAGCAAAGTCAAGTGAAGTGTCTCAGACACAGAAAATTAAGCCCCGTATGTGTTCCCTAATAGGTGGATCCTAGTGCCAAATCCACTTAGTGACACACTCAAAGAAAAATCTCTGTAATACCTACAGTAATTGCAAAGATTATAAACAGGAGGGAAGGGAAAGGAGGGCCCTGCCAGAAACAAGGAATGAGAGGATCATACTACAGCAGAGAAAATTAAGTACCATCAAGTACTTCAAGTAAGTAGTGAGACATTTGGTTAAGCTCACAGAATTTCCTTCCTGGTCAATTGCAACTGATGGGGTTGATCCCACCAGTCAGGGAGGGCATAGAGTCTGGCAGATAGATGGTAACCATCCTGCAAATGGGAATCTGACCCCCCCTCACTGTGGTCTCCTACTCTTATTCCATATACCTTTGAATCTACTCTTATAAGACTCTATTTTAATAGCCTTTTATCTCTGACTAGGAGGAGACATCCAATACCCCTCAGTATGGAGCCAAGGGTGGTGCAGGAACAGCAAAATTAAAAAAAAAAACCAATAAACCATAATTCAGAACATTAGAGATCCTACATTAACCCCCTGGAACCAGGCCAGCCTAATCTCTCCCCATCCTGAAGCTCATGGAAATATGCAGAAGAAGGGGTGGTAAGATTGTAAGAGCCTAAAGATGGGGAGGAACAATGATATGCAAGATACTCCACACGCTTAGGGCCGAAGTAACCATAATAGAGCTTTTCATGACCTGCGCAGTGACCAGCATAGCATTGACCACAGCATGGATCATAGGAACTAAGATTCTTAAAAGCAAGGGATTAACAGCCACACTAGTGCTCCTATTCTAAAGGGAACACAAGAAAGGGTTCTAGGCAGTGCTACTGAGTCCTTACACCTCATCATAGATGAAGTCCCAGAGGGAAGTTTGGCATTCACACAAAAGGATGTTCTGAAGGGCACTGGTAAAATGGGAGGGATGGCGGGGGAAGAACCAGGGGAAATGGGAGGAAGGAGCAAGGGGGTCTGGGGAGGGGTTGAGGGAGGGAGGGGACCAGGGTACCTATTAAGTTTGTATGAGTGGAAAAAATTAATTAATTAATTTTAAAAAAGAATGGATAATGCATAAATCCATTCCAATTTGGGCATATGAAGCAGATTCTTTTGCTTGGACATCATTGTTTTTTGGGGTAGAATTAAATAAACTCCATCAGTTGCTTCTAACTAATGGTAAAACCAGAGTCAGTCTTTTCAGAGTGTTACTTATTGGCACCACCTACAAGGACTTAGGTTTTTCTCTGGTAGAGTACAATCTTGAGCTATTAAGGAAGCTGTCAATATTTTGAACTTCCTGTTAACTGCTATTTTCACCTTTAGGGATACAAAAGCCTCATAAAGATCAGGTTAATATACTAGATGAATACTAAGAAATGGTGGCTTTAAGTTTAATAGGACATTTTATTCTGTGAAGTCCTTTCCTGTCTGGTAAGCATTGGGCAAATACTCTTGCACAGATCCTATCATTTAATCCTCAAAGCAATCTGATGAGGTGGATGTTATCATTAATTTCATGTCTTCGGTTAAGAAATCAAGTCTGACAGTTTCAAGAGTTTGTCGAAGGTCATGGAGCTAAACAGTCAATAGCTAATGTAGACAGTATGGCTCCTTCCATCACTTTCATTATCCAGTGCTTGACTTTTTTATGTTCTTGCCAAATGTATTGAACCCCAACTTTCACACACAATTATTAAACATATTATACCCATTAACTGTTAACCTGTAATCTGAGTAATAACCTCTCCACAGGTGGGAAACTCTAAAGGACATTTTCAAGGAATAAAGGTTCTCAAGGCAGGTCTGTGCTTTGCTCATTAACCTTTTTTTTTTTCTTTATCAACTTCACCAAATGATTAGCTTAAGCTCATCCTCAGTTTCTGGGCTGGCTCAGTTTCAGAGCTATGCAGTGCTAACAGATGGATATCTTCATTCTGACTCAGCTTCCCTGGGTCATCTCCCCCTCTTTTGGCTGTGAAAAGTAAATGAAATGATGGCTGCATTTTTTTTCGCCAAGCACCAGAGACCCTTAATAATTTCTCCACATAATTCAGGAGGAAGAAAAAGAAAGGGAGATGGTTTTTAAAGACATCTTTCTAAGAAATATACTAAATACTTGTGAAATTTTCCACCTATCTGAAAATGGGTTCACTTCACCATTATTTATCTCCTGTTCTCCAATAGTATTTCAAAATGGAGCAAGTTACATGACTACCTTCTCTTCAAAACCATGCTACTCTTTCAGTTTACACATAGCTTCAGATGTCCACACTTGGTTTCTGAAATATTCATATTTCATACATAAACCAAAACATCTTGAACAAAATTAAATTGGCAATAAACTCTTTCATCCCTAAAATATTTGATATTTTTATGACTAAAACAATTTTTAGACATGATAATGAAGGCTTGGAAAGGGATGGATCAGTTCACAATCATAAGGACCTGAGCTCATTCTTCAATACCCATGTAAAAAAGCAGATGTGAGGAGCATGTTTCTAGTTCCAACTCTGGGGTGTTAGAGACAAGAGGGTCCCAAGCACTTGTTGGCCCATTGGTATAGTCAATAATGAACTCCAGGGTCAGTGACAGACTTTGTCTCAAAAATTAAGATGAAAAACTGACTGAGTAATATGGCTGATGTTGATTTCTTGTCTCCACAAACATGTACAGGAATATGTAATCTCCAAGACATGTACATAAATGCAAACACACATATATATGGACATGTACACACACATACACATGGTCATGTACAGACACATGTACATGGTTATGTACACATATTCACACACATATACCTGTATGCATACATGGACTTTTACATACCCCTGTACACGTATGAAATACATATGGACTTTTTAAACAGGCACATAAGCATGGATATGTACACACATACACGCAGACATATGCACATGTATACACACATACATATGTGCATGTACACATGTGCACACACAATGAACACATGTACATACAACATACACACATGCACAAACATACACATGAGCATACACACACATGAACATGTGCATACACATGGACATGTACACACACATGCACACACATACACATGGATATTTATATGACACAAAGAAATGAAATGATAGTCCAAGATGTCACAATTCCTAGAGAAGCCTTCTTCAGGGCCAAGGAGAATGAAATGAGAGATTTAAGGAAGTGCCACAGTTAACAATCATAGAAACACAGAACCCATGTGTCCTGCATGGGATGACTCTATGCTCTTTATTGTGTAGTGAGATTGTATGGCTCACAGCCAGTGCAGCCTATGTCTGAGTTCAGTATGAACTATGGATCTTGAGCTTCTACAGTTTTGGGAAGCCTCTTTAATGATGAGAAGTAAATATTTATAATGAGAGAATAATTTCCCACACATCAGAGATTTTTAAAAGTCCTCAAATGCAACAAGCATAAACCCAACAGAAGACTGACTGCTTTTAAAAATGTATTGCTGAGCACAGATATTTCTTCACCTTATCCTTTCCTTTTTTGGGGAGAGGGGAAATGGAAAACCTGTTCATCTGAAGCCATTTCCATGTGCATGTGTGTACATTTAATCTGTACAAGAGGTTGGAAAATGTCTAAAATAAGCCTTTAAATAATGCTCATTCCTTTGATAAGTGTTCATAAGTTGCCAAGAAGACTCTGAAAGTAGAATATGTCTGAACATTGACTTCTTTTTTTTAATTTTTTTATTATTATTTATCCAACTGTGTGCATATGCGTGTGTATGTGCGTGCGCGCATGTCTGTGTGTGTATGTCTGTGTATGTGTAGAACCACGGACGAATTCGCGAACCACCATGGGCGCCTCCACCTCCTTCTGCCCCCTGATTCACAGGCTCCACCCTACCAGGACCAGAAGCGCAGGCCACCCCCGCTTCCGCCTGGCGTCTATACGTGGGATCTGGGATCCGAACTCAGGACCTTCCGCCTGGAAGGTGGAGGCTTAACCCCTGAACCACCTCTCCAGCCCCTGACCGTTGACTTCTAACAGCTAAAAGAATGACTGACATTGAACATTCATTCCCTGAGCACGTGTCTGTGGAACAGTGGAATAATTAAACCTTAGGTAAGAAGTTCTTCAAAACACAATGTTGCTCAACTAAAAAAATATTGCTTCATATATTATTAAAGAAGCATAGGGGATCTCCCTCTCATTCAAAGTGTTTAAACTGCAGAGGAAATCTTAATGACATCTCCCTCCAGCACAGCTCATTTCACTGTATCAATCAATACTCATGGATAATCGCATCCCTGACCTGGGTGTGTTGTGAGGTGCTGTGTACCTCTTTTATAGATGATGAAAATAAATAATATGCACAAGTTTCCAGCCTTGTGCAGGTGATTTGGTGCAAAGAGTGTCACAAAATGCTTTATTCTCATGACAGCTATTCCAATCTAGCTACCCAAATAACCTGCCTGCATCAGCTGAATGGTCTTTTCAAATTACCATTTACATGTGTTTTCACTGAATCCTTCCAGAACCCATTTTGGCAATGCGCAAATAGGAAATAAAAGAAATTTTTTGTAGCAATGCGCTAAATAGGAAATAACAAAAGAGGTAAATGCTTTTTGTAAGGATAAAGGTTGTCTCTTTTGCTGGCTCTTTCTAAAATAAAATGCAGAGAGAGAAGCACTGGGAGATCTTGAGGCTTGGAGGTCCTGATCTAGGGGGTATCTTCAGTATTCATTGATCCTCTCAGCCTAGCCAGCTTAGTATACGGTGTGTGAGTTGACATCCAGGCTAACTCACATAAATAAAGGTGTTCTTTTTCTTTTAAATAAAATGAGAGAGAACAGCAGAGACTATCTGAGTAATGAATATGAACTCTCCAGCTCACAATCAAAGAACTATGAGCGAAAAGCTCAATTGGAACTGAACAGCTCAGGGCCAGGCAAAATGTCAACCTTTTTGTAAGTTCAACACAGTTCTGCTTTTCATCTTGCCACACAGGCAGTCTATCAGCAATTTGAGGCCCTGGGATGTCGAGAATTCTGACTTGTGTGCACTTTCTGAAGCATAGAGTCAAGTGCGAATAAATGCTACAGAAAAAAGAAAAAACAAGCATTAGGGACAGACCCAAAGTGACTCAGTGGAATCGTGACTGAAAAGGTGTGATGAGGAGTCTTTAGTATCACTTAAGTGCCCAAGGTTTGTCAACCCTAGCAGTCACACTGATGAGAAGTCCATTTAGTGCTTGCTTTGGCAGCACCTATACTAAAATTGGAGAAGCCCACTTAGAACACTGGGCGCTGAGATCTCCATGCTGCGATCACCCTCAATCTCATTTTGAATTTGGTATGGAGAATAAAACTAGCCCTAAAAGTCTGCCGTGGAGAACAAAATGCATCAGAGAAAGAGAAGACCTTGAACACAACAAGCCTTGTTTTCTGATTTCCATTTGAAAACATGATATTCCATAAGTACATCTAATAAGCTGTTTCCTATTTTTAATGGATTTGTTATTAAATCATTTTCATCTCTTTTAATTAACTTTTTATTATTGTTAAGTTTAATTTCTACATTATAAATAAAATATAACTAAGCATATCTAGTAGCTACTTTGGAAAAGAACTGTTATACAATATTTGACACTTAGGTTTTGAAGAAAGCAGATACACCTTAACTCAGTAGACTACTTGTTGTCCACTTAATAAACATAGCAAGAATTGTCATCTTAACTTGTTTTACTGTTGCAATAATCAAATTACTAAATCATGAATCAGATCTCATACACAGAATAGACAGATCAGTTTTTAATAGTTTCACATTGCTGCCAGTGAGATGGCTCGGGGGTAAAGGGACCTGCATGCAAACTTGGCAGCCATAGTTCAATCTGTAGCCACAGTTCAATTTCCCCAGAGGCCATCTGGTGGTTGAAGAGAATCAGTGTCTGAAAAGTTGTTCTCTGATCCACACATGCAGCATGCATACACATACATGCCTGACTTTCCCCCTTCTATTTTTCTATTTTTCAATAAATAAAGTATTAAAAAAATCTTGAAACATCACAAATTAAAACAAGCAAATGATATAATTTAAGTAATTACATATGTGCAATGATTAGTTAGTATTAATTGGCCATGTAGTAGGTACTCCAATGGAAGTATGTATAATAGAACTGTAAACAAAAGAAATCCATCTTATAAGGTGGGCTCAACCCCCACTGAGACTAAGATGGAAAAAAAAATTTATTTCCGCTCATACAAACTTAATAGGTACACCGGTTCCCTCCTTCCCTCCTCCTCCCCCCCACCCCTCTGCTCACCCTCCCCTCACCCCTCCCTCCCCACTCCCCAGTGCCTCCTCTCCCCCAGTCCCCGGAGAATCCTTTAATGTGCATGCCAAACTCTTCTCTAGGTCCTCTTCTCCCATGACGTACAAGGACCCAGCGGCATTTCCCTGAACCCTTTCCTTTGTTCCCCTTAAGCATAGGAACACTATTTTGGCTGTCAATCCCTTGCCTCCAAGGATGAGATGGAAAAATTTTAACCCAACCATTTACAAGTGAATGTAAAAGGCAGTGTGAGTTTAAAGGTCATTTTATATTGACTGTCTCTGGAACTGCCCTCAACAAACATTAGATGTCCCTGTGACTTAGCTTCTGTAACATTCCAGTTGACAGATAATTGTCAGAGGATACATACCCAATCAGGATATAGATCTTGAAACACTACGAAGAACTACATTTTGAGATCTAAACTACTTAGCGTATAACTGCTGGCCAGTGAATAAGAAGACTTTCTATTTGCCCTACATCTCCTCTGGAGTCCATTCCATATTGGCGCCCTGCAATACAAGTTTGCAAGAGACATGGTCTCTACCTTAAGAATAATAAATTTAATAAAATACAATGGAGGAATATTCATTACTACCAATTTGAATTACTGTTGCTTCACAGTGTACAAAGGAGTCATGTCTCCCATCTGGTGATGACAACAGTTTTGTGGACAAGATCATAGTCATACTTGTACTGGTCAGGAAAAGACAAAATGTGACATGCTAAGAGCAGGACAGAGAGAAAGACTTGATGTCTGGACACCGAGGAAAGGAATCAAAGGGGCCAGTTGCAGAGCAATTTGCACCAAGATCATCATAAAACTTAATTCAGATGGAGCAGTCTGGAATTTATTTTTTAAATCCTGTACAGAAAGCTTTTAGGTCAGAGGATTTGTGTGAATCAAGGGAAACTGCAGAATAATTGATTAGTTGTTAAAAATATTCCAAGTATTAGCTGTTAAGCATCTGAATGGAGACATGTTTTTATTTGAGTGGACAGTGGACAGATTAGCCAACTTTGAGAAATTCCTGGAACTCTTGATTGCTAGGATTCACTGGAAGGTATTCAGATGAATTACAACATGATTAACATCTCCAGGGTTCTTTTGACCAGGAGAACAATAAAATGTTTGTTTAGTGTTCTTATTGATTTCTTTTCAAGATTGAAATGCTCCTTATAGCTAATGGCATTAGTAAGACCTTTATCCAGACAGGCTTTTTAGGAATGTTTTATATTTAAATTTTAATACTTCCTGGTAAAGTCATTGGGCTTATTCTTTTAAGGTTGATAGATTTAAGGGAAAGGACAGAAAAAGATAAGTAGAGAGAGAATCCTGATGTCATAGAATTCATATTTTACATTTGGGGCTGGAGAGTGGCTCGGGGGTTAAGCCTCTGCCTTCCAGGCAGAAGGTCCTGAGTTCTGATCCTAGAGCCCACGTATAGATGCTAGGCAGAAGTGGAGGTGGCCTACATTTCCGGTTCTGGTAGGGCAGAGCCTGTGAATCCTGGGGCAGAGTAAACAAGGAGGAGGTGGAGGTGTCTATGGTGGTTCCCGAATTCGTCCATTGTTGTACACATACAGACACATACACACACAAACACGCATACACACACAATTGAATAAATAACAATAAAAAGAATTCATATTTTACATTTTAATAGGATTTAACTAATAATTTAATTTTGTTGATCATATGCATATGTGTGTGTGTGTATGCGCGCGCGTGCATGTACATCCATGTCCATGGCACTAAAGTGCCTGTCCAGAGTTGGTTCTCCTCTTCCACTATGTGGGCTCTTTGGTGACAAGATTTTTACTTCTGAACCATTTAGCCTGTCTCATTTAAGATTTAGACTACAGCACTTCTCCTCATCCTTCTACTTATACTGTAAATTTAATTTTCCATATTTATATGACCCTGCTTTTATTTTCATGGAAATATAGTCCTTCAGAGTTCCGGGAGTGGAATGAAATCCAGTTCAATGCTGTACTATACCATTGGTTGTCAATTGAATCAAGTATCACCTGTGTTAATCTTGCACTTATTTGAATTTATTCTAATTTTTTAAAAATTTATATTTATTTCTTTTTCCCCAATAATATAAGTTCAATAGGTACCCCGGTCCCCTTCCTCCCTCCACTCTTTTCCAGTCCCCCTTGCATCCTCCCCCTTTTCCCCTTCTCCCAGTGCCTCCCCCTTTCTTCCCTCCCATTCCCTGGAGCAACCTTCTGTGAGAATGTCAAACTTCCCTCGGAGTCCTCCATTCTAGTGATGTGTAAGGATTCAGCGGCATTGCCCAGAACACTTTCTTGGGCTCCCCTTTAGTAAGGGAACACTATTATGACTGATAATCCCTTGCCTCATGTTTCTTTTGTGCCCATAAAGATCTTTCTCACTTTGCACAACTTGTACTTGGCCTCCTAAAGTGTAATACAATGAACAGCAAATCGACCCTTGGTGTCATAGATGAGACAGAAATTCTCTCCAGTCTTGTCAATGCTGATGACATCCATAAACCCAGCAGGGTAGGTTATGTCAGTTCTGACTTTGCCAACAATTTTAATGAAGTGCTGCATGCAAATCTTCTTCACTTCATCAGCAGTCAGGGCATACTTAAGTCTGTTCCTTAGGAAAATGATTCTTAGGCAGACTTTCTCTCAGTTTGTGGGGACCAATAGATGGACCAGGAGCAAAAACACCAGTCAGTTTATCCAGCATCCAAGGTTTTGGAGCTGCCACATACTTCAGATGTTTCTTGAGATCACTAGTCATGGCTGTGCTGGGAACCAAAAGAGTAGGATCTTACAATCTTGCTTCCCCCTCTTCTGCAAGTTTCCCTGAGCTTTAGGATGGGGCGAGATTAGGCTGGTCTGGCTCCAGGCGATTAATGTAGGATCTTTGGTGTTCTGAATTATGGTTTCTTATTGTTGTCAGCTTTGCTGTTCCTGCACCACCCTTGCCTCTATCTTGACTGATATTGGAGGTCACTTCCTAACCAAAGATAAAAGGGTGTTTAAATAAAGATCTTACCCTAAGAGTAAATTCAAAGGTAGATGGAATAGGAATAGGAGACTGGAGGGAGAGGGGGATCAGTCTCCCATTTTCAGGATAGTTACCATCTATCTTCCAGTCTCTATACCCTCCCTGATTGGTGAGATCAAACTCCCTCAGTCACAAGTGAGCAGGAAGTAAAGTGAGAGTGAGCTTAACCAGATGACTCGCTACTTACTTGCAATACATGATGGTGAACTATTTTCTCTACTGAAGCATGATCCTCTTTCCTTATTTCTGGAGGGGGGGCCCTCCTTCCCCTTCCCTCCTGTTTATAATCTTCGCAATTACTGTAGATTTTAAAAGATTTATCTTCATATATGTCATTAAGTGGGTTTGGTATTAGGATCTGTGGGAACCAGTTCCCATTCATGTACTCATTCACTCACTCAAACACACAGCTTCTGGCTGTGATGAAAGCATATTCCAGCCATCCCCATCTCTGCCTTTATCCCCGGAGACTCAGCACGGGACAGGGAGATTGTCAGAAGCAGATCTCAGTCTATTGGGGGGAGAAAAGGAACTTTTATAGACAAAGGCCACCAAGGCACGAAACAGGCATCCAGATGTGTCACAGATCAATACATCCTACAGGTGGTAATGGTCAGGTTCAATGTCACTCAGCATAGGGGGCAGGTAGATACCCGAAAGCCAATTAGGGCTCTCTGTGAAGTGATCAGGTTACACCCAAAACCCTTGCCCTCAGCGCCATCTTTAGTCCCATGTGCTTGGCCATGCTCTAGGGCAAATCCTGGGCGGGCCCAACAGGATCCACCTATTGGGGAGTACATAAATTGTCTAATTTGCTTTACAATCTCTTTATCTGAACAGAAGATCTTTAATTTCCTAAGATCCCATCTGTTGAGTGTTGGCTCTAGTGACGGTGCTATTGCATTTCTGTTTAGGAACTGTTGACCTAGCCCCATCAGCTCGAGTAAGTTGTGCTTACTTAGGAATTCATCCATTTCTTTTGTGTTATCAACTTCACAGCGTATAAGTTTTTGAAATATGACCTTATAATTCTCTGAATTTCTTGGGTATCAATTGTGATAACTACATTTTCATTTCTAATTTTGTTAATTTAAATTTTCGCTCTTGTAATTTTGGTTAATTTAGTCAGAGGTGTTTCAATCTTACTGGTTTTTTCAAAGAATCAGCTTTTTGACTGGTTGATTCTTTGTATAATTTTCCTTATCTCAATTTCAGATATTTCTCCCATGATTTTACTAATCTCTTCTCTTCTATTTCCTTTGGGATTGGATTACTCTTGTGTCTCTAAAGCTATCAGCTGCATTGTTATTTATTTATGATGTTTCTATTTTTTGATATAGACATTAAGAACTGTAAATTTATCTCTTAGGACAACTTTCATTGTGTCCCAGAGATTTTGATATGTTGCCTTTTCATTACTGTTTGCTTCTAGGAAATCTTGAATTTCCTTTTTGATTTCTTCCTGAACCCAGTTCTCATTCAGCATCATAGTGTTTAGTTTCCAAAAGTTAGTGTATTTTCTACTGTTCGTTGTGTTGTTTATGTCAATGTTTAGACCATGGTGGTCTCATAGGGTACAGGCTAAAATTTCAACTTTCCTGTATATGTGGAGATTCGTTTTGTGGCCCAGTATGTGGTCTATTTTGGAGAAAGTTCCGTGGGCTGTTGAAAAAAATGTGTATTCTTTGGTGCGTAGATGGAAAATTCAATTGAGAGCTGTAAGATCTACTTCAGTAAGGTTTTGAATTAAGTTCCAATGTGTGTCTGTTAAGTTGTTGACCTGTGACTAAAATGTAGTATCCTTCTGTATGTCTTATGATTTTCTTTGGTTTGAAGTCCACTTTTTCAGATAGCATAATTGCTACTTCTGTTTATTTCCTGGTTCCATTAACTTGAGGAATTTTTAACCAGCCTTTTACTTTCAGAATGTGTTTATCTTTTGTTGTGAGATGTGTCTCCTGAAGGCAGCAGATGATGGGTTGTGATTTCTAATCCATGTTTATAATCTGTGTCTTTTGATTGGTGAGTTAATTACATTGACATTTAGTGTTATAATGGAGAAATTACTTTTAGTTCCTGACACTTTTTGTGTTTACTGGCTTTCATAAATGTATTATTTGGCTTGTAGGTTTTGGTGGTATTATACTTCTCTTCTGTCCTCTTGGATATGCCTTTTCTTTTCTTCAAGCATAAGTATCTTTTCTAGCAATTTTTGAAGGTGTGGTTTGATAGTCATGTAAGCTTTAAAGTTGTCTTTATGTTGGAAAATTTTTCTTTCACCCTCTATCATGACTGATAGTTTTGCTGGGTATATCATCCTGGGTTTACATTCTTGCTCATTCTATACTTGAAGTACATCTCTCCAAGCTCTTCCTGCTTTTACTGTTTCCATTGAAAACTCATTTGTTATTTTAATAGGTTTATCTTTAAAAGTGATTTGTTTTTCTTCCTTTGAAGCTCTCAGCAAATTTTCTTTGTCTTGTATGCATACTGTTTTGACTATTATTTGCCACGATGAGCTTTTATTTTCGTCACATCTGTTTGGAATGTGGAATGCCTCTTATATTTGGATAGGCCTCTCTTTCTTTAGATGAGGAACGTTTTCCTTTATGATAATTTGAAAAATTTCCTCAGTTGTGGTGTTTTGGGATTCTTGTGCTGGTATTCAATGAATGTTCATGTTAAGCTTCTTCAAGGTATCCCATAAGTTCTGAACATTCCTTTCAAGTATCTTTTTGGCTTTAATAACCTCTTCGATTGAACTGCTTCATTCTTCCACTTTGTCTAACATTCCGCTTTGTTAGTTCTGCTAATATGACTCTCTGTTGAGTTCTGGGTTGAAGATAACTTGCCTTTTAGTTCCATTTTAAATTCTGCCTGAGATTGTTTTAACTGCTCTATGTCTATTTTTGTTTCTTGAACTGTTTTTCTCAACTCCTCCAAGTGCCTGTTGTGTTCCTATTCAAAGTGATTGATCCAGTTATTTAACTCTTCCCAGATTTCCTCTTTCATATTATTGATTATAGTAAATATCAGGCTTTGAAAATCATTCTCTTGCGTATGGCTTTCTTGGTTATTTTCTGTGAGTTTTTTTCTGGTTGAAATCTGTCATTATGAGGTTAATTCTTTCAGTAGGAGATTTGTTGTTTTAGTTTTTTTCTCATGGATTTGCACTGTGATCTGGGCATTTTTGTTTTATCTCTTAAGACCTTCTTTCTGTTTCTGTGTGCTTTTGACTGAAGTGAATTAGATAGTGTTACTACACTTGAGCAGTTATTACTACTGTTTGCTTTGTAGTTGGGTCCTCTGGCTGGTGTTATTTCCTAGATGAGGCTATTAGACTATTCATACATCAATTAAGTCAGGTTTAGTAGACAGGGAGTAAAGATTAGTATGGTAGTTCACTTTTTTGGTTTACTTCCTTGGTGATATGTGAGGGTGAATGGTATAGTCGTTGAAATTGTATGCATTTTGGAGTGGCTATATGGAAAAGTTAAACTACAGTGATTAATAATTAAGAGGAACAAGATGGTAAAAAGGTTTTACTTATCTTTGAGCTAGATATGAAGATTCTCTCCTGTGTGATGGGACAATTTTAGAGAACTTTAGATGTATGGTGTTTGTCCCCTAAAGCTTTGCTTGTGTTTTTTCTGGACTCTGTTGAATTCTGAGGGGCAGAGAGTCCACCCTGGTCTGGGTCCTGGGCAGGAGGAGAGAGTGTCTAGTGTGCAACACTGATCACCTGGGACTTGGGGCATGACCTAGAGGCCTTCCCCAGTGGCAAAGTAAACTGGCTGCTCCTCTGGCTGCTGGTGGGACATGCAGGTGACTTGGGGCTTGAGGTATGGTCTAGGGGCCTTACCTGAACAGCAGAGAGTCCTCCCTGTTCCAGGTTCAGGACAGGAGAAATTTTATCCTAATTTTTATTTAAATTTAATCTGAATTTTTATTTAATTTTTTTTTTTTTTTACTTAGAATTTCATTCAGGCACTCACGTTGAAATTGTAAATGTTATCTGCGTTCCCTAATGGATTATGATAACTTGAAACTTGGGATTTGCATGAATTAGCTTACTAAGAAAGCATCTTTTGAAACGAACACATTCATGAATGAGAGTAAAAATATCCTGAAAACAGAACATTGTTTAGATCTTCTGGTTTGAAGATGCAGTGTAGTTGGAATAGGTTTCCTTGAAGGGGAACCTCAGTGGCATATCATAGTCTTGAAAGGAAACCAAAGGATTTTGATGCTGTGGGAGCTCTCAGTGAACAACCAAGTTTACTCTACTGTGCTCCCAGGTTACATGGTGCTTGGATCCAAGTCACTGTGGAGACTATTGGAGTTTATTGCATTCCTATCTACCTTTTCTGTGTGGTAAAACAATGCCAGGTTCCTGGGGCAACTTGCAGATGTGGGCACACTGTACAATTGTCTAGAACATCAATATCTTCCTATTCATTTAAATCTGGAGCTAAATACAAAAACTGAATCTACTTAACTGAAGAGTGATAAAACACTCCTTCTTCCTGTACAGATCTTACCTGGATGAATCCTGGATATTTTCATACTCAGGTGCTGAAGCCAGTAGATTGTTGTCATAGTAAAATACAGGTATCAACTTGAGAACTGAAGGCTTTAGCTTTGTGAATATTTGTAAAGAATTAGTAGTTGAGTTAAACTACTGATCAAACTTGAAGGAGTTTGTCTAATTGATGGGCAGAGTCCAGGCCATAGTGGGTGGGACTAGTCTCTGGGTATGTAAATAAGATGGAGAGAGCTGGTTAAGGAAGTATGAAGAAGTAGTAAGAAAGTAAGAAGATTTGCCCTTCTTAGCAGTACAGCAAATGTGGTGTGGTCATTTCTCTCAATCCCTGGCATTGTTGTGGACTGGACCCTTCTGCTAAGCTAGAAAATGAACTGTAACTAACAATTATGAATGAATAAAATCCCTTGTTCACCCTTAAGTTGTTTGTTCATAAATTTATTGGCAGCATGAAAGGTAACTGTGACAATTGTCAAAGATGTCTTGATTCTATTGAAAGACATTCAATTCAGATTTACTGTAAAAAATAGTGAAATATGATGCAAATCCCACTTCCTCTCCCAAATTGATGTCCTCTAGGGTCTCCCATTCAGAAAAATGGAACAGAAAACATTATGCCCAACCCACTGACTTTTACTCGGCACTGTGTAATGAGTCATTGATGTCCTCAGGACTGCTGACAGAGTCTAGTGTCACTATTCAAGTCCTAGAATAATACATAGAAATTAAAGGTGGGGTGTCTGATTTAGACAGATTTGTCTCTGAGACTTACTACTAAGTCATATGTCCTTAGGTAAGTTAACCACTGAATTTGAGTTTGCTAATCATACACAGCAGGAGACTATGAAAACATGTGATATAGTCTACATAAGTCAGTAGGAAGACATCTTAATATTGTAGGCCTCTTAAAATGGACACACTGCTGATTTGCTTGTCAGGAAGATGTTTTCCATCTTCAGTACAGCAGAATTGAAGGCATAAACAGAAGGGCTAAAAGCATAAGAAAAGACTGGCTGGAGAGTTGGATTTTGTTAGCAGAGCAATTTAACAAGATGTTTTTGTTACATCTAAACACAATTAAAAATTTCTTGGAACTTGCTTGTGCTCTAACTTTTGGATTATGATCCAACACTCTAGAGCCAGATTAATCTTCTGTACTTGAGTGATGATATATAATTCTGTTCCTCCATCAGCATTTAGGCAGCTTCTTCATCGTTTTTATTAACTGCCAGGCAATGTCTAATGTTTAAAAATTGTTTCCCTTTCTATCTACGCAAATTCAACCCTTCACAAAGAAAAAACAAAGTGAAGATTATAGTTGACTAAAGATATAGTGAATAAACAATCTTATACAGGACTTTTAAAATAATCTACATCTTTACAAAATTTTGTTCTTTTATATTAACGTGGTAAAAATATCTAAAAACCAACTATGTCTGGTGAAGTGTTTAAGTCATTTACATAAAATCAACGTTTTAAATAATAATTTTGTG
This sequence comes from Typhlomys cinereus, assembly GCA_023101885.1. NCBI lineage: Eukaryota > Metazoa > Chordata > Mammalia > Rodentia > Platacanthomyidae > Typhlomys > Typhlomys cinereus. Next base: position 424,747 of record JALPQD010000537.1, on the reverse strand, counting down.
CCACAATAAAATGTTGACAGTCACTAAGACCAGATAAAATCTTTTGGAATATCACATTTTAGACTAGTATTCAAAAACATAAAAAAGAATAAAATAAATAAAATAAAATATAGTCATATGCATGCTATAGTTAGCACACTGGTGAGGAAACAGATTAACAAATCACTTCTATAAAATTTTCAAGAGAGATGACTGACACATAGGGTGAAGGGTAAACAGAAGCAATTGGGCAAGAGTACATGATGCTTATCTTGAACTCTGAAGAATTAGCTAAAGTTTGTTAGAAGAAAGGTAAAAGGGAATAACATATCCACTTGTACAAAAGTTTCCATGAGCTAACAGAACATAAGAAGTGACTATTACTTGCAAGGAAAAGACTTAACCTCTCCAGATCTATGAATATTATATGAAACAGTAAGTATGGCACATCAAAGGTGGCCATATGGTCATTCAGTTTCCTAGTTGATGGTTTCTACATCTTTTCTTTGATCTGGAAGTTTCCGTCTATGATAAAGGTTGAATAAGATGTGGCGGAAATTTTCTCAGAACTTATTATGTACCTGATAGCATTGAACTCATGACTTTCTTGCCTCTACCTCCTAAATGCTGGGATTTGTACCTTCACTTGTGGCTTACCTTGATATGAGAAGTCTGGTTATTTTATTTCAAAATCTATGTAGACTGGTCCTGATACTTGATGAGTAATTGAGAGGACCACTTGAGACTATCTAGTTATCTCCATCTTCTGGATATTTGACCAAAGTCATCTTGTACCTTTCAGACAAGATGTAATACTGGGGAAATAGCACTGGGTAATTAGTTTCATGTGTCAAGTTGAAATTGAGGATCGAGCCTCAAGGCACACCTGTGAGGAATTATCTAGTTAAGCAAGCATATAGAGATTATCTAATTATATAACTAACATGGGAAGACCTAGTGGGTTGTATGATAGCTTAGGCAGGTAGACAAGATGCAGGGAACTAGTTTTCAGTTAGACAGATTATCAACCTAGCAAACTTGGAGCTGTGCACTGCTTCTTACATCCTCTTGCTGTGGATAAGGTGTGTCAAATTCTCCCAGCCTCTGCTAGTAACTCTCCTGCCATATGAACTATAACTTGATATGTTATACGCTATAGTAAATTCCTTGTTCTCTTAAATGTCTTGACACATGTATTTATTATAGCAATGGAATATGAAGATAAGAAAAATTGGTACCAGAAAGTAGTGTGTTGCTATGAAACTAAAATAATTGCCAAGTTTCCCTCACCCAAAGCTCCACCTGTGAAACACTTCCCTTGGACCAGAAAACCATCAGTAATCCTTTCAATAGGAAACTTGTCTACTAGAGAGGACTCCCAAGGCAGAGAAGGAACACAAGAGAATCCAAAAGAGTGTCAATAATCCAATTAAAGCTGCTCTCAGCATTGCTGAGGGACAGGATATAATGCATAGACTCATAATAGGCCAAGGTGCTAAGAACAAGTGCTTATCTCTAAGTTGTATTTTTATTTTGCCTCTTCCAAGACTCAGGCAACATAGCAGAGGAGAAGGCAGAAAGATTGTATAAGGCAATGATGATAATTCTGTCTCCTGAATATGATATGACTGTTGCACTCATGAACTCAAACCAGCTCTAGCTATCTGCAAAAGCCCTGTGCAAGATCAGGCCAGTTGGCATTCAGTCATGGATGAGGCAGAATCTCATGGACTCCACTCTTCTTCAGGGAACTAATAGTAGTTGATGACTACTGGTAGAATGACAAGACCAATGCTTCAGTGGTATAGTCATTGGTGAGTTGACCATGTCCCTGTGGAAAATTCCACACCCATGCTTATCCAGGTGGCCCTGGTTGAACTCAAACCATAAAGAAAAGCTAAGATACCCAGAATCCTCATAGTGAAAGGAAAGAACTGACTTCTGAAAATTATCCTGACCTCTACATGTGTCTCTGTCTCTCTGTCTTTCTTTCACTCTCTTTTATTCCATGAGTATAACACTAAAAAATACTGAGGCTGAAAGAGGGAGAGAGACCTGAGTGAAGGGCACAGAGCTAGCAAGTAATAATATTTGAAACTGATTCTTCTTGTCTCCACAACCATTCATTTTGTAAATGACATGTTGACTACATTGAAAATTTTGAAAAAGATAAACATCCAAATATCTCCAAAGTTCCAATAGGATTTTTTAAGCAGAACAGCCAGCGGGATATAAGCTGATATTATTCTGATTTAGAAGAAATTCTTACATACCTCTAATAGTTTTTTTTTAATTTTTTTATTAAAAATTTAATTAACATTTAAGTTTTTTACCAATTCCCTCCCTCCCCCCTCTCCCCCTGAACCCCTTCCTCCCCTCCTTCCCAGTGCTCCACAATCCAGAGAGTCATTGTGTACGAACTCGCCATGGGTCCTCCTCTGATGTCATGTAATGTCAGTTCCATATACAGCATAGTAGGATCTTATCAAGGAACAAAGAAAGCTTATAGTTTTTTTTTTAAAGCCAGTTCCAATGTTTTTTTTTAAAGCAGAGAGCATGGGTAATTGATATTATTGATCGGAGCATCTAACTCACATTGTTACCACAATGTTCCTGTAAATCTCTTCAGACTTCAGCCCTGGATTAGTATGCTGATGCTTAAGCCTTTTCAATATTTTACAGTCTGGAATAAATGGCTAAATATAAAAAGGTGTATTTAAATTTGGATGGATGTACCTATAGAGGCACCAAAGGCACTGCTAATATTATCCACACTTTTTTTCCCGTTGAGAATGGGAGGCCTTTAAAGTCAGCAATAAGTTGGGATCCTCTGGTGACTGATCCTAAGGTTGGCTCTTAGTGTGAAGGAAATAGGTCAGAGAGAGTCCTCAAAGTCCAGAGGAGCTTTTTTATCTATAGATATTCAGACACCTGAATCAAAATTGAATGAACTCCAAGAGCCAGAGGTAACCAATATGAGCAGAAGGCATGTTGAGCCCTCACTTAAAAATATAGAAAACAGCAGCAAATCAGGTCAGAGAAAGATACCTAAGCAGTCCTGTGTCAAAGGACACTCGTGGCCTTGGGATGGAAAGACACAATGGAGAGTGGATAGAGGTTCTTCAAGTCACAATTGACTCATTCCTACATCCCCAAAACTGAAAATACAGTTCAGCTAGCCAGCAGTGGGCTTTTCAAATAGGTCAAAGAATGTGGCAATTTTTGAATCTTTTAGCAGCAATTTCTAAATAGTATTAAAAGCAAAGAAACATCAAATGTATAATTTTTGTAACATAATATGAAAATCAATTTGAAAAAGAGCTTCAGTAGGTGGAAGAAAAAGGATGAATTAAAAGTCTTTAGGAATCAGGAGTCTTCTGAAATCTGCTCTGTTTCCTAAAGCAGTGTTTGTGTTATTATGCCAGTATTCTTGGTTAAGACTGCAATTCATTTTTAGACCATTGTAAGAAACATTTGACAAGTTTGGCATAGGGTTGCAAAGCTTAATAGCAATACACCTTATTGCTATCAAAACATTTCAAAAAGTTTATGACAAAGTAACAAATATGGTTGCTTGTTATCATTCTGACCAGGATTCTCAAAAGAACCATAATTTCAAAGTCAGGATTTAATAAGTTAATGTATCTGTAACAACTGCAATGTGATATAAAATGATTACAGATTTGTACTGATAATAATAAACTAGTAATATCATGGCGTGTGCACACATTTGTAACTTACAGTTCAAATGTGATTTTTATAGTACTTAGCTTGTCCTACTCCAGTTTTTAGACTATTTGAAACCTAAAGTTCATAAACCACTCATTAAGAATGTCTGCAGCATCAGACCACTAGACAGTCAAGGATATAGTAACTGCAAAAGCAGCTTTGTTCCTCTTAATAACATTTAATAAGTTTACTTGTGAGATCAAGGATTCTGGTTTAAAATATGCTTTTTGTTTCAACTCGTGTAGCAAACTGGAATGTCTAGAATTGGCTATTTTTCTTTTATTTTTATTCTTTATTTTCCTACGTTTACAAGCACGTTGTGTATTCATCTCACCTTCCCTCCCTTCCCTCTTCTACCTTTCCTTCCCTTCACCATTCCCTTCTACCTTCTGTCTGTGTTCTTCTATGGAAGCACCAGGGTTAAATCTGACCTGGCTACTTCTGTGGGTGCTCAGGCCTTCATGGAATATCAAGTTACCTCTCTTCAGGCCACCCCACTGATATGTGCATTTTCCTTTACTAATCCAGCTTTAGATCCAAACGTTTCCACTGTAAGTGCCCATTCTATGGATATAATAAAAGCTACCAATAAAGTACTTTGATATACTCTCTTCCTAATTATAGACTTATTGGCTGTCTTCCCTATTGATTTTTCCTTCCTTTTTAAATAGGTTCTTGTTCTAATGTATAGTAACAGGGATGTGTGTACCCTTCTGAAAAGCAAGTCTTGAATCCAATCAGAATGCTGTTGGTTGTCTCCAGATACTCATGCCACTATTACACTAGTGATCAACTGTTGCCAGGTGCTTGTGATTATTTCTCCCAAATAGATTCTACAGTATTCCTTGGTACTGTGTAAGCTACCCAGCAAGGAGAAAGTCCACAGACCAGTTCCAGTTGATATATTTTGCCCATGTTCTATGACCATAATTGCCTATTTTTCATGGGAAATACTTTTATGTGGGTTCTAAAATTTATCTAATTAAAAAGATATTATAATTTGGAACAGTTGATCTCACAAAAGAATTCAAGGGTGCTTAACACAAACCTATTATATTTAATCAAATACTCATTTGAGAAGCGGGGATCCAAGGAAACCTACCCCTCCAGTGCTTTTCCTCATGCATTGATATCTACTGTAAGATCTTCTAGGATAGACTTCATTTTGTCTGTGGTATGCTTCTCTCTTATTGCATTCATACCAATGGTAGTTTCCATTCATATTTGAAATGTGCTTAGATCTCTAATCCTTCCCTGCCTGTCTTTAGTATGGTTTATTATTTACTTATTTACTTTTGACATAGGGTTTCATGTAAGTAATTCTGGCCTTGAACTCCTTATGTACTTCTAGTTTTCCTGCCTCTACTTCCCAAACACTTGATTATAGATACGTGCTACCCCACCCAATTTTTTTTTGCAGTGCTGGGATTGATCCCAGGGCTTCATACATACTAGACAAACACTCTACCAACTAACCTTTTAGGCTTTTAGGATGGCTTAAATATTCTTTATACTTTGTTCCCATAATATCCTCTTTTACCTCTTTTATTACATAGACTGGAATTCTTTATTATAATTTGGTTAAGTGAAAATTTTTAAGTGTAGACTGTGAGTTTCTTATGAAAAGAGTTACTATTAAAATATTTTAGTGCCACTTCAACACAGGCCTTAACGTGTCTATGCTATGATGAGAAAACTTGTGCTATGTTCTAATTCTACAAATATGTGTCAAATATAATGCATTTCTCTATGACTGAGGCTGTGGCTGAGCACTGAGCTACTGAGCATGGACATGTTTGAACATGTTTGTCTATGTTCACAAGCTCAAAGACAAGAACAACATTCATGTGGTCAGAAGTGACAAGCACTAGGCAAATAAAACAAAATGTTAAATAAGGCTTAAATAAGATTCCCAGAAGGGAGAAAATAGTTTGCTGGGTTTGTAAGATGAAACTTTCTATACAAGGTAAAAACTAACTAGAATTAAGGATGAGAAAATAGTTAAGCAGTGTCAATGGATGGAAAGAATCTGATAAAAGACTTCTGTTTCTTTAAATTGGTGTGTGTGCATGTTGTGTGTATATAAGAGAGACAGAATGAGAGACAAACTGAAAGGAGGTGGGCATGTGCCTGTATGTGTATGCATTTATGCACACATGTGGATAAGTAAAGATGTATTATGATTCATGTCATTTTGCTCAATTGATCTCTACCCTACTTTTTGAGAAAGGGTCTCCACTGAACCTACAGCTCACTGATTTAGCTGGACTAGCTGGCCAGAGAGCCTCCGAGATCTGCTTGTCTCCTCTCCTCTCTTCCATTGGATTTTACCTGAGATCCTAAGTTAGGCCCTCATGCTTGGGCAGCTAGTGAGAACTTGGGCAGCTTTCTTGTGTGACTTGGTTATAAAAGTTAGCTGTTTCCAAGTAATTTTCCTAGATGTGCTATAATTTCTGTTGTATTTCTCTAAATTGAGTGGCAGGATTAAATTTCAGATGAGCAGATATTTTTTAACCAAGGTAAAATGACATGCCATATCTTGATTTGAATACAGTATTTATTCCTTTATTATCAGTGATTATGTTATTTCATGTCTTTTGTAATTATTGAGAAAATAAGAAAACGGATATTTAAAAGCTTATATAATTTTCATATAAGCACCCATTTAGACTTTCCTATTTTTAAATAAGTTCATTCATGAAAACATTTGTGTTTCATATAATTATTTAATTTATTCCATATGCACTTATCAAACGTTACTCTATGTATTATGTAACATTAATTTCAAACACGAAGATTTTCAAAATTTTTCTTAATGCTTTGAAACATAATAAAAATTGAATTACCACATATCCATCATTTATATTCTGCAATTAATGTTGGCTTATATTTTTTTCATTGCATACTTATTGGTGACTCTGTTTTCTTATGCATTTTACATAAAATGGCAACTATAAGCCTCTCACAAAGATTCATAAATACCTTGTCAATGGCTCTTATTCTCAATATATTTTCCAATTCCTAAAGAGTTAGAACATTAACAAACTCTACTAAGGTTCCTTAAGTTTATGTCCACAGGAATGTTTTCTATAACTTTTAATTCACTTATTTCATTTTGAATATTGATTCTATTATTTATGTACCACGACAATTACTTGCAGGTAATGGAAAACTGAGCCTTTAGGCACACCCAGTAAGAATAATTTAGGTAAGGCAAGCTTGAGAGCAAGCTTATGGAAGATTGTTAAATAGATACAGGAAGACCCAGTCAATAAGGGACTGGACTTTTTGTCAGGCAGATGGATAGGATGGAGAAGAAATTGATTGTCTTCTGCAGATTGGGTCTTTGTCCTTTTGTCAACTTTTCTGTGGATAGAATGTGGATTCCCTTAGAACCTGATACTAGTATAGCTCTCCTATCACAACAGATTATAACCAAGAAGCATATGATTAATAATCAAAGCTAGTAAGTTCAAAGAAAATTTCCTGAGACATATCACTGGAAATTTTCCTGTAAGCAACAAGTATTCATTTATACCCAGCTATGCTATTCTTTGTCATAGCCAAAGAGATAGCAGAGACTACTACTTGAGAGATTAATTTTGCAGAATGGAATAATTAATTCTCAAGCTACTCAAATTCTATGAATTGTTCTCTGAATTTACATGCATATCTGAATAATTGGATCCAGTATTTTGATGTGTCTAATTGTTGGTAATTATGAATAGATCCCCCAAAAAATCATAAAATTTCAGGATTGAAGAGAAGCTAACATTAACTAGTCACTGCAGTAGCACAGCTAAAAAAGCACTAGTCTCACCCATCACAACAAGTGATTTCATCCATATTTCTTCATTTTTCTCTAGACAGGAGAATACAACTTCTAGGGAGGAAGCACCTCTCAGTGATGGCTGGCATCTGATGCATCATTCTTGCTTTCACACATTCTAGATATAATGTGTGTCTCCAACTACAGGCATAGATATAAGGTACATATACATACATATGTATATAGATAAACATGTAAGTAGGTAGATAGAAACACAGATAGATACATAGATTTGAGCTTTGAAATAATTTCTTTGTAATGACGAGTCTTTATGATCCAAAGGTCCTAAGAACTTCCGTAAGTTTGATCTTTGGTGATTATTGTCACTATTGACACAGAGCATTACATTTTCTATAAGAGAAAAATAATTACCAAAAAGTATTCATAAGGTTGCCTACCAAAGGCCTTGAAAATCTTCTTCGCTTCTCTCACTTTTAACAAAGATTAGATACTTTTTTTTATTTTTAATTTTTTCTACTTTTAGAACCACATTGAGCACTCACCCCTGCTTCCCTCCATTCTCCCCTCCTTCCCATCCCTCCCATTTCTCATTCACTCCCACTGCCTCCTGCCTGAATGCCTGAATGCCTCTATGGACCTTAGGGTTCTCTCCAGCCTCTCTGCTCTTGTGGGGGTTCAGGTCTATGTGGCCTTTCTTTAGCATCACTCATACAGCTTTATTCCCCAAGTTTCCACTGTATGTTCTTATCTTTCTTGAGTTTATAGATAGTTTATGGGGGCATGTTGGTATGTCAAGTCATTTTTCAGGTCTGGTAAGGGCACCTTTCACTGTAGTGAGTTCCTTGATGTAGCAGTCCTGCCTTAAGTGGAATGTCTTGTCCAAAAGATCAACTTTCCCATCTTTGGGTTCTTAAAATCTCACTGCCCCCCTCTCTTCTGCAAAGTTCTCAAAGCCTTAGGATAGTGAGAGATTAGAGTAGTCTGATTCTGAATTGCCAGTACTCTGCATTGTGGTTGGCTTTGGCTGTACTACCTCACTGCTTTTCTATTGTTGTAGGTTGCATCCTGTCAGGATGCTGATGTCCTCTACTTCTGTGGTAGAAGACTTCAAGGCTGAATGTTAAATGCTCTTCCAGTCTATGGATATAATAGACTTCCAAAATAATAGCTATTTATAGAACAGTCTGATGTAGATACTCTGATTTTGTGTGAAGTGTTTATCATATCCACCTTGGCCTAGAAGTTAAAACAATATCTATTCCGCCCTTTCCCCACCTACCCGATCACATGCAGTCTAGTGCAGACTCACAGTGACCTAGGTAAATTCCCCCCACCCAGCCCCAAATCCTATATGGCCCACTGATACCAGCTCCTCCCACCAGCCAGCCAGAGCAGGAGCTGCTCCAGGCCAAATAACTCAGTTCAGTGAAAAACACACAGAAATTGAAGGAAAGTCTTAAGAGTTAAAATGACAACACCCAAGTCAAAGTGCAAATCTATGAGAAAAAACACCCAAGTAAACAAATCTCCCACTGAAGAAATTAATCCCATAATAATAGACTCCAACCAGAACAAACCCATGCAAAATAGCCAAAAAAGCCTGACCCAAGATAACTTCTTTCAAACATGATCATTACCATGACCAATATTATGAAAGAGAAATCTGGGAAGAATTAAATAACTGCATGAATTCCTTTGAAGAGGAATACAACAAACATTTGAAGAGTTGAGAAAAACAGTTCAAGAAACAAAAACAGGCATAGAGCAGTTAAAACAGACTCAAGCAGAGTTTAAAACTGAACTAAAACACAAGTTACCTTCAATTCAGGACTCAACAAACTCTTATCAGTAGAACTAACAAAGGAGAAAATAGAATTTCAGACCTTGAAGACAAAGTGGGAATATTAACCAGCTCAATGGAAGAGGTTGTTAAAGCCAAAAAGATACTGGAGAGAAATATTCAAGAGTTATGGGACACCCTGAAGAAGCCTAACATGCGCATTCATGGAATACCAGAGCAAGAATCTCAAAATACCACACCTGATGAAAATGTTCAAATTATCATCAAGGAAAACTTTTCTCATCTAAAAAAAGAGAGACCCATCCATATACAAGAGGCATTCCACACCCCAAACAGATATGACCAAAATAAAACTCGCCACAGCAAATAATAGTTAAAACGCTCCACATTCAAGACAAAGAACTGGTGCTGAGAGCTTCAATGGAGAAAAAACAAGTCACTTTTAAAGGTAAACCTATTAAAATAACAAATGACTTCTCAGTCGAAACAGTAAAAACAAGAAGAGCTTGGAGAGACATACTTCAAGTATTGAATGAGCAAAAATGTCAACCCAGGCTGATTTACCCTGCAAAACTATCAGTCATGATCGAGGGAGAAAGAAAAACTTTCCAGCACAAAGACAACTTGAAGGGATACATGTCCACCAAACCAGGCCTTCAAAAAATGCTAGAAATGATACTCAAGCGTGAAGAAAAAAACAGGCATATCCAGGAGAACAGAAGGCAAATATAACACCATTAAAAGCGAACCAATATACTTATAAAAACTACTAAACATAATAAATGTGTGGAGTTAAAAATAGTTTCTCCATTAAAACATTAAATGTTAATGGAATGAATTCACTGATCAAGAGACACAGATTACAAATTTGGATCAAAAATCACAATCCATCAAACTGCTGCCTGCAGGAAACCCATCTCACCACAAAAGATAGGCACGCTATAAAAGTAAAAGGCTGGTCAACAATTCTACAAGCAAATGGAAGCAGAAAACAGGCAGGGGTAGCCATTATGCTATCAGACAAAGTGGACTTCAAACCAAAGAAAATTATAAGAGACACGGATGGATACTACATTTTAGTCACAGGTACAATTCACCAGGAAGACTTCACAATACTGAACATACATGCGCCCAATACGGGCCCCTCCACATTCTTTAAGAAAACCCTACAGGGTCTAAAGCGAGAAATCAACCCCCAAACGATAATTCTTGGGGACTTCAACACCGCCCTCTCAACATGGGATAGATCAACAGGTCAAAAGCTTAACAGAGACACTTTGGAACTTAATCAAACCCTTAAAGAAATGGACCTTACAGATCTCTATGGAACTTTTCACCCACGTACCAAAGAATACACATTTTTCTCAGCAGCACATGGAACTTTCTCCAAAATAGATCATGTATTGGGCCACAAAATGAATCTACATATGTACAAAAAAGTTGAAATTCTAACCTGTGCCCTATCAGACCACCACGGCCTAAAGCTGGACATCCACAACACATCAAACAAGAGAAAATACACTAACTCCTGGAAACTTAACAATATGATGCTGAATGAGAACTGGATTCAGGAAGAAATTAAAAGGGAAATTCAAGATTTCCTGAAAGTGAATGATAATGAAAATACAACTTACCAAAATCTCTGGGACACAATGAAAGCTGTTCTAAGAGGTAAGTTCATAACTCTTAATGCCTACATCAAAAAAATGGAAACATCAGAAATAAACAACTTAACAATGCAGCTTAAATCTTTAGAGAAACTTGAGCAATCTGATCCCAAAAGTAGTAGAAGAGAGAAGATTAGCAAAATAAGGGGAGAAATATCTGAAATCGAGATTAAGAAAATGATAGAAAAAATCAACCAGTCAAAAAGCTGGTTCTTTGAAAAAATCAATAAGATTGATACACCCCTAGCTAAATTAACCAAAAGCAAGAGAGAAAAAACCCAAATTAACAAAATCAGAAATGGACATGGAGTTATCACTACTGATACCCAAGAAATCCAGAGAATTATAACATCATATTTCATAAACTTATACTCTGTGAAGTTGAACAACACAAAAGAGATGGATGAATTTCTAAGTAAACACAACTTACCTAAATTGAATCAGGAAGTTGTGAATTACTTAAATAGTCCTATAACATATAAGGAAATTGAGGAAGTAATCTTGAATTTTCCCACCAAAAAATTTCCTGGACCAGATGGATTCAGCACAGAGTTCTACCAGACATTTAAGGAGTTAATAACACCAATACTCCTTAAACTGTTCCATCAAATAGCAAAGGAAGAAACACTACCAAATTCCTTCTATGAAGCTAATATCATTTTAATCCCAAAACCTAATAAAGACTCATATAAAAAAGAAAACTATAGGCCGATATCTCTGATGAACACAGGCGCAAAGATTCTCAACAAAGTTTTAGCAAATCGGATTCAAAAACATATTAAAAACATTATTCACGGGGACCAAGTAGGCTTCATCCCTGGGACACAAGGTTGGTTCAACATACGAAAATCAATAAATGTAATTCATCATGTAAACCAGTCCAAAGTCCAAGACCACATGATACTCTCGTTAGATGCAGAAAAAGCATTTGACAAGATCCAACAGCCTTTTATTATCAAAATGCTAGAGACAGTAGGAATGGAAGGAGCCTTGATCAATATAATAAAAGCTGTATACAACAAGCCCACAGTAAGGATTTTGCTCAATGGGGAACAATTGGAAGCATTCCCACTTTGATCAGGAACTAGAAAAGGCCATCCACTCTCAACACTTCTATTCAATATTGTACTTGAAGTCTTAGCTGAAGCCATAAGACAAGAAAGGGACATAAGAGGGATTCAAATCGGCAAGGAAGAAGTCAAGCTATACCTATTTGCGGATGACATGGTCTTATACCTGAGTGATCCCAAAAACTCCACCAGGAAGTTCCTGGAACTAATTGAGAAGTTCAGCAGGGTGGCAGGATACAAAATAAATGTGCAAAAATCAGAGGCCTTCCTATATGCCCAGAATGAAAGAAGTGAAAAAGCCTTGAGAGAAAAAATCCCATTTACTATAGCCCCTAAAAAAATGAAATACCTTGGTATAAACCTAACCAAGCAGGTAAAAGACCTTTACAATGAAAACTTTAAAACCCTAAAGAAAGAAATTGCAGAAGACACCAGAAGGTGGAAAGACCTCCCATGTTCCTGGATTGGCATAATCAGCATAGTAAAAATGACCATCCTACAAAAGGCAATATACAAATTCAATGCTATACCAATTAAAATCCAAAAGCAATTCTTCAAAGAAGTTGACCAAACAATATCAAAATTCATATGGAGGAACAAAAGACCCAGGATAGCAAAGACAATCCTGAGTAACAAAAACACTGCTGGAGATATTACCATACCAAACCTTAGTCTATACTACAAATCCATAGTAATAAAGACAGCCTGGTACTGGCTCCAAAATAGACACACAGATCAATGGATAAGTGTTGAAGACCCAGGTATAAGCCCACAAAACTACAGCCATTTGGTCTTTGACAAAGGGGCCCAAAGAATCCAATGGAAAAAGAACAGCATCTTCAACAAATGGTGCTGGCAAAACTGGATCTCCACATGCAGAGCATTAAAGTTGGACCCATACTTGTCACCATGTACAAGACTTAATTCCAAATGGATCAAGGACCTTGATATCAGGCCAGAGACTTTAAAAACCATAGTTGAAAGGATAGAGAACTCGCTCGAACTGATTGGGCTAGGCCAACATTTCCTAAACAGACATCCAATGGCACAGTCACTGCTACCAACTCTCAACAGTTGGGATCTTGTGAAATTAAAGAGCTTCTGTTCAGATAAAGAGATTGTAACATGAGTTCAAAGGGAACCCACAGAATGGGAGAAAATCTTGACTAACCACATATCTGATAGAGCTCTACTGTCCAGAGTGCACAAAGAACTTGGAAAACTAAACATCAAGGAAACCAATGGCCCAATTAAAATATGGGCCCTGGAACTTAAAAGAAATTTTACCAGGGATGAAATTAAAATGTCTAAAAAATATCTTTAAAAATGCTCCACTTCTTTAGCCATCAGGGAAATGCAAATCAAAACTTCCCTGAGATATCATCTCACCCCTGTCAGGATGGCAAAAATCCACAATACACCAACTGCTGGAGAGGATGTGGAGAGAGCGGAACTCTCCTACATTGCTGGTGGGATTGCAGGCTCATACAGCCACTCTGGCGAGCCGTCTGGAGATTCTTAAAGAAATTAAAGATTGAAATGCCATATGACCTTGCGATTCCACTTTTGGGTATAACCCCCCATACAGCAGAGGTTCACCTCGATAGCACAAGCACGACCATGTTCATAGCAGCACTGTTTACAATAGGAAAGTGTTGGAATCAACCCAAATGTCCATCAGTTGACGAGTGGATAAGGAAACTGTGGTACATCTATACAATGGAGTACTACTCAGCCATCAAAAATGATGAATTACTGGAATTTGCTGGGAAATGGATGTCATTAGAAACAATTATATTAAGTGAAGTATCCCAAACCCAGAAAATTAAGCGCCGTATGTACTCCCTAATAGGTGACTCCTAGTACCAAACCCACCCAGCCCATCTTGAGACACTCATAGGTAAATCTATGTATTACCTACAGTAATTGCAAGGATTATGAACAGGAGGGATGTGGCTGGAGGGCCATGCCAGAAACAAGGAGAGAAGTGACCATGTTACAGTAGAGAAAATAGTTCTCCATCAAGGACTGCAAGAAAGTAATGTGACACCTAGTTAAGTTCACAATTCGTTCCTGATCATTTACAACTAGGGGGGTATGAACTCACCAGAAGGGGAGGCCACATAATCTGGCAGATTAAAAAGTAACCATTTTGCAAATGGGTGATTGATCCCTCCCATTGCAAATGCCATATGACCCTGCGATTCCACTTTTGGGTATAAGTATTACATCTACCCTTGAATGTACTCTTATAATAAGACTCCAGTTTAACAGCTTTCTGCCTCTGGCCAGGGGGTGACATACAGTGCCCATCACAATGGAGTGAAGGGCATTGAAGGAGCAACAAAACTGCAAAAGAAAATCAATGAACCACTATCCAGAACTTCAGAGATTCTGTATCAACCACCTAGAACTAGGCCAGACTAATCTCTCCCCATCCTGAAGCTCAGGGACATTTGCAGAAGATGGGGCAGTAAGAGTGTAAGAGCAAAAGGATGGGAGGAGCAATGATTTGCAAGATACTACACACAAGTTAGGGCTGAAGCAATCATAATTGGACATTGCATGCCCGGCGCAATGTCCAACACACTATTGACCTCACAAAGTCTAGCATCTGCTAAAGGCACCAAGATCCTTGGAGGCAAGGGATTGACAGCCACAGTAGTGTTCCTATGCTTAAGGGGAACACAGGAAAGAGTTCAGGGAAATGCCACTGGGTCCTTGTACTGTCATCGGAGAGGAGGTCCAGAGGAGAGTCAGGCATGCACAAGAAAGGACTCTGGGAATTGGGGCGGGAGGCATGGGGGGATGGGGCGGGAGGGGGGGAGGGAGAAGAGGGGGTTTTGGGGGGGAGGAGGAGGGAGGGAGGGAAGTGGTGTACCTATTAAGTTTTTATGAGCTGAAATAATAATAAAAATATATAAGAAAAAAGAAACTATTATCGTCTTATTCCCAAAACCTAATGAATATGCACTTATAAAAGAAAACTATAGGCCAATCTCTCTGATGAACACAGATGCAAAGATTCTCAACAAAGTCTTAGCAAATAGGATTAAAAAAACCAATCAAAAGGATCATCCATGGGGATCAAGTAGACTTTATCCCAGGCACACAAGGTTGGTTCAACATATGGAAATCAACAAATGTAATTCATCATATAAACCAGTCAAAAGTCCAAGACCACATGATACCCTCAACAGATGCAGAAAAAGCTTTTGACAAGGTCCAATAGCCCTTTATGATCAAAACCCTAGAGAAGGTTGGAATGGAAGGAACCTTTATCAATATAATAAAAGCTGTATACAACAAGCCCACTCAATAGGGAAAAACTTGAAGCATTCCCATTTCAATCAGGAACTAGA
Organism: Typhlomys cinereus; assembly: GCA_023101885.1. NCBI lineage: Eukaryota > Metazoa > Chordata > Mammalia > Rodentia > Platacanthomyidae > Typhlomys > Typhlomys cinereus. The sequence goes on along the minus strand of JALPQD010000537.1, from coordinate 409,349 downwards.
CAAAGCTGTACACTCTCACCACTTCTATCTAATATTGTACTTGAAGTGTTAGCTGAAGCCATAAGACAAGAAAGGGACATAAAAAGATTCAAATCAGCAAGGAAGAAGTCAAGTTATCTCTATTTGCAGATGACATGATCTTATACCTGAGTGATCCCAAAAACTCCACCAAGAAACTCTTGGAACTAATACAGAAGTTCATCTGGGTGGCAGGATACAAAATAAATGTCTAAAAATCAGTGTCTTTCCTCTATGCCCAGTATAAAAGAAGTGAAAAAGCCCTGAGAGAAACAATCCCATTTACTATAGCCCCTAAAAAAATGAAATACCTTGGTATAAACCTAACCATGCAAGTAAAAGACCTTTATGATGAAAACTTTAAAACCCTAAAGAAAAAAACTGCAGAAGACACCAAAAGGTGGAATGACCTCCCATGTTCCTGGATTAGTACAATCATCAACATAAAAATGACCATCCTACCAAAGGCAATATACAAATTCAATGCTATTCCAATTAAAATCCCAAAGCAATTCTTTAAAGAAGTTGACCAAAAAATCTCAAAATTCATATGGAGGCACAAAAGACCCAAGATAGCAAAAACAATCCTGAGTAATACAAACACTGCTGGAGGTATCATCATACCAAACCTTAGTCTATACTACAAATCCATAATTGTAAAACAGCCTGGTATTGGCTCAAAAATAGACACACAGAAAAATGGATAAAGTTTGAAGACACAGATGTAAGCCCATACACCGACAGCCATTTGATCTTTGAGAAATGACCCAAAAAATCCGATGGAAAAAGAACAGCCACCTCAACAAATGTTGCTGGCAAAACTGGACGTCCACATGCAGAAGATTAAAACTGGACCCATGCTTGTCACCATGGACAAGAATTAATTCTAAATGGATCAAGGACCTTGATATAAGACCAGAGCCTATAAAGTCCTTAGTTGAAAGGGTAGGGAACTCCCTCGAGCTGATTGGGCTAGACCAACAGTTCCTAAACAGACATCCAATAGTACAGTCACTTCAACCAACACTCAAGAGATGGAATCTTGTAAAATTAAAGAGCCTCTTTCAGATAAAGATATTGTAACTTGAGCACAAAGGCAACCCACAGAATGGGAGAAAATCCTAACCACATATCTGATAGAGCTCTATTATCCAGAGTGCACAAAGAACTTAGAAAACTAAACACCAAGGAAACTAATGGCCCAATTAAAAAATGGGCCCTGGAAGTTAAAAGAAACTTTACTAGAGATGAAAATAAAATGTCTAACAAATATCTTAAAAAATGCTCTACATCATTAGCCATCAGGGAAATGCACATCAAAACTTCCCTGAGATATCATTTCGCCCCAGTCAGGATGGCAAAAATCCACAATACAAACAACACCAACTGCTGGAGAGGATGTGGAGAGAGGGGAACTCTCCTGCATTGCTGGTGGGTATGCAGGCTCATACAACCACTATAGCGAGCCATCTGGTGATTCTTAAAGAAATTGAAGATTGAAATGCCATATGACCCTGCGATTCCACTTTTGGGAACAACCCCCCATACAACAAAAATTCACTTTGATAGGACAAGCACTATCATGTTCATAGCAGCACTGTTTACAATAGCAAAGTCATGGAATTAGCCCGAGTGTCCAAAAGTTGATGAGTGGATAAGGAAAATGTGGTACATTTATACAATGGAATACTACTCAGCCATCAAAGATGGTGAATTAATGAAATTTAGGGCTGAAGCAATCATAATAGGACTTTGCATGACCTACGCACTGTCCAACACATTATTGACCCCACATAGTCTAGCATGGACTGAAGGCACTAGGATCCTTGGAGAATAGGGTCTGACAATCACAGTAGTGTTCCTAACCTTAAGGGGAACACAGGAAAGGGTTTTGGGAAATGCCTCTGGGTCCTTGCACCTCATTGGAGAGGAGGAACCAGAGGAGAGTTTGGCATGCACATTAAAGTATGCTCCTGGGATTGGGGGGAGGAACTGGAGGGGGGACTGGGGAATACGTAGAGAGGGGGAAGGGGAGTGGGAGAGGGGGGAGGAGAAGGGGAGGGCGAAGAGAGGAGGGAGGTGGAGGGAGGGAGGGGACCGGTGTTCCTGTTAAGTTTGTATGAGCAGAAATAACAATAAAAATTAAAAAACAATAAAAAACAATATCTATTCCATCCTCAAATTAAAATGTAAAAAATTTATGTAAGAAAATTAAAAGTTTTTCATCTATTGACCTCACAAAGTCTAACATCGGCTAAAGGCACCAAGATCCTTGGAGGCAAGGGATTGATGGCCACAGTAGTGTTCCTATGCTTAAGGGGAACACGAGAAAGTGTTCAGGGAAATGCCACTGGGTTCTTTTATGTCATCGGAAAGGAGGACAAGAGGAGAGTTAGGCATACACAATAAAGGACTCTCTGGGAATTGGGGGGGAGGCACTGGGAGATGGGGAGGGAGGGGGGGAGCAGGGGGGTGGGGGGGAGGAGGAGGGGGGAGGGAACTGGTCTACCTATTAAGTTTGTATGAGCAGAAATAATAAAAAATGTTAAAAAAAAGCCATAGGATGGCTTTCAACATAAGCAAAAGTTAAAAAAAAGTTTTTCATCAAATTATAAGGCTATCTCAAGGTAATCTACATTTGTGAGCTTTCTATTGCTGTAAAATACTGAGACAACTTAAAAAATTCACATCATGATTGCTTGAGGCTTTCGAAGTCCAACTTGTCATTGTGGAAGCATGAGGTGGTAGAGCTGCTTGTGTCATAGTGGAGGGAAGCAGTAATAGAGTCATAGAGGGAAAGAGTACAAGAGAAATTGTTCAGTCAGGGATGGTCCCACCATACAAGCAGGAAGACTTTAGTTTCATTCTCAGAGCCCATGTAAAAGTCAAGCATGGTGGCTCACATCTACAACCCTAACACTAGAGATGGGGGTTGGAAACTGGGAGATCCTCAAAATCTTGTTGGCCATTCTAGTCAAACTAATGAGCCCCAGGTTTATTAATTGACTCTACTTTAAAATATACTATGGAGAATGATAGAGGTGACTCCTGACCTAAATTTCTGGTTTCTACATCGATACACACCCACCTGCATTCATGTAAATATACATGTACACATACATCCTCACATATACTACAACACATACACACACACACACACACAAAAAAAAAAATAAATAAATAAATAAAAGGAAGAGGAAAGCAGTGACAGCACATTCAGCAGTCCCCTATCTTCTTTGCTTTGGCCATGCTCTATCACCACCCCCATCATTCTGTGTGTTGGGAACAAGCATTCAACATGGATGTTTGAACCACCCTCCAGATCCAAATGATCATTTGGAGGGTTTTCAAATACACCATTCACTAAGTTTGATGAATCATGTTAGAAAAATATAAAATGCTCTATTATAAATTCCACTTTACAAATAAATTCTAGAGTAATTTTTCCTTGTTTTATTTGCCTGGTAGAAGCGGTGTTAGTAGTATGAAAGAAATTAGATAGCCTTGAGCTTAGCATAGAAAAATGACATTGTGTTATTTAGGTAAACATACATAACATTATGACGTTATCCAAGCCCAAGACATGATATTTTAATTCTATAGACTGATTTAAACAGTGACTACCCACTCGAGTAGCTGAACATCACTGTTTCCTTGACTAGTCCTGTGGATGAAGTTGTGGCAGCTGCATGGAAAGGCATCTCCTAGGTGGACTGAATCAAATCTGTGGCTGCATTGTGCCATGGCTGAAAGTCAGTGTGCAGCCTCATGACTCCATCCTCTGCCACTTCTACACTAAAGAACATCATCTATTTCTGAGGTGCTGTGTCAGGCTAAACACTACAGCCTACTCATTATGCTTAAATGCTTAAGGAAACAAGGAAAATTATCCCAGAGTAATTCAACTTTTGGTGAGGACTTTATTATTGAAATCAATTACCATATTGTCAAAACTGACAAATTGAGCTTAATAGGCAGATAGCTCATAAGCGGATGTTTTACAGAAAGAAGGACAATGCCCCCCTGGCCCATGCTCATATTCCTATACAGCCTTGAAGATCATTTACTCAACAGTTAAGTAGATAAATTGTGATCTGGGAAGAACTTACAGAAAGAAGAAACATCCTAAAATTTATGCAATATAACAAAGAATAGCAAATGTATTTTAACCCCAAATATCCTAATAATACAATAACACAGTAAGGATCATGTTATGGCTCATTTTAATCAAGGTTATTTAAAAATCATTCTTCGCTCTTTTCCTTTTAGCTGTCTTGTGTGGTAACTGAACAGAGACCTGATGATTAAAATAGCTCTGAAGGGCCACGGTCCCCTTTGGGCTGCCTGATGCATGCCAAGACGGTTCTGCCACAGCACTGAATGTGCAGTGCTCCACATCTCATGGCTGAAGGCCTTGCCCATCCCTTTCCTGATTTTGAAGCATTAATAGAAAATTCTGCTTCCCTTTCCTCTGAAATGTACCATGTATAGCTTTCATAGTATAAGAAAATATTATGCATTTCAGATGTCAGCAGAGTATGTCTATATGCTTCTTCTTGTAACTTGGAAGCATGGAAACAGATGCACATCTTACTCAGTACTCTTCCCTTCCCTTATTGACACAGTATTTAGACTCCAATGAATGTTCAGTGCACTGCAGTGAGGGGAATGTCTTGTAGTGAATAACTTTAGTGTTCCCAAACACTGGCCCTTCCCTGGGCTTCTTCCCAGAGAAGTGCTAGAAAATGATAAAAATTGCTTTTTAAAGGCAGACAAGGAGAGCCCTTTCTATTTCTTAACATTTATTTGTGTAGCATAGGTAATCCTATAATAATCACTTTCAGACTATGAATTTGGCAGAGTTGAATTCAGAGTTAATTCTAGCTCTTGCAGATTGGAACAAACTGGCTCCTCCACACGAGGCTCTTTTCTTCAGTAGAAACAGACATGGCTCATCACAGTGACACTGGGTTGGACTCATGCTACCTCTGGTGAAAGGATAATTGGCATAAACAGATGCTGGACATACAAGTCTGGACTCAGGAATGCAAGTTTATGCCTTTGCCATCAACACCAGAAATCCATAACAATGTGCAAGGAAGGTAGGAGACAGGTGGTACAGAATCTGTCGCTTGGAACCTACCCCACCAGAGTGCTGCCTCATTTGGCCCAATCTCATCTGATGCACAGATGTAAGAATGAGAAGTTAGTATTGTAAGCAGTGGCTGCTTTTTCTTGCTGGTCACACATCAAAAAATTTTGCAAATAATAATTAAAGCAAAAGAAGACCATGTGGTGAAGGGGAACGGGGAGACCCATGGTTCTGTTTCTTGTTATATAACGACTGTGTGTGTGTGTGTGTGTGTGTGTGTGTGTGTGTGTGTGTGTGTGATGTGTGTATATTAATGTAAGTTTGTTAGTGACTGGGTAAATATGTGTGTGTGTGTCTGAGTGTATTTGTGTGTGAGTGTGTGGTGTCTGAATGTGTATGCATGAATTTATGAGAGAGATATGTGTAAAAGTATGTGTATGAGTGTGTGTTATATGTCTGTGTTTATGTGTGTTATGTGTGAAAATGAGTATAAATGGTGTGTGTATTTTGAGTTGAGTGTATGTGTTTTGTATGTATATGTGAATGCATGTACGTGTTTGTGACAATGTGTGAGAGTATATTTGAATATGTGTGTTGTATGTGAATGCTCTCAGTATATGAAAATATATGTTTGTGTATGAGTTTATGTGTGCATGTGTGTATAAGTATAAGAACATTGTACATGTTTGTGTATAGGTCTCTCTGTGTATGCTTGAATGTTTTTTCATGAGTGTGTATGTGTTTGTGAGTATGTATATGTTTTGGTATGTGTGTACTTGTGAGTGTGCACATGTTTGTATGTAAGTATGCTTGTGTATGTAAATTACTCCATTATATGAATTATTAATATACTTTGATTTTCATCTTGAAAATGAAGTACATACTGATTTCTTACTCAGTAGAAACATTGCATGCTTCTTTGTAATTGTAAGACTGACATTCTCACCATGGCATTTGAAAACTTGGAAATAAAGTCAGTTACCTCATGAAACCTTTCAAGCATTCATTAACTTTTGTAAACATCTTCATGCATGGTAAGGGTTACTGTGGCCATGAACTACACGGAGGGTAAGCAGTTAGTGTGTTCCTGAGGAACACATTTCCTAATCTATTAGATTATTATATGCTGATTTTTCTTTCTAGCCATGTATGAAATCATCTATTAATGACTACTAGTTACTAACTAATTGATACATTTTTAAGGATTATTTCTCAGTTGTCAATATCCCTGGGTCTTTTTTTCCAGCAGAAGTTAATACTCTTTTGTTCTCTGAAATTCTTTTCATACTGACTTCCATGGAAGTGTTCTGCCTTTTCTTTTTTCCATTTGGACTTCTGTGCCTTTTGCTTTATAATCTTAGTTACCTATATTGAGAAAACTCATCAAATTTTAATCCTCACCTCTTTATACACATTCATTCAATGCTCCCACGTCCAGATATGTTTAGACTACATTAACAATTCCATGGCTCTCTACCCTGTCCTCTTAGGGCAAGAATTCCCAGGTGACATTCTCTTTTCAGATGCCACTTCAAAAGTAATCCTCCTTGAAGTTGACCTTTTCCATTTGAAAGAAGCTCCTGCTTTCTCTACTTCTTTTGGTGACTTAACTATTTTACAAGCAAGGCAAGCTCTCAATTTTAAGATGCTACATCCCTTTTCCCCCATGACTCAATTTTCGTTACTAATCAGTCCCATAATTTTGCTGATTCTTTTCTAGTAGATGTTAATATTTTCCCAGTATTTCTCTCCTCTGGGATGGTTGAGTATGTCTGCATCAGTTCTTACAGTGAGGCTTCCCATGTGCCTTGAACAAAATGTGTGAGAAGAAACATCAGTTGATACCATCGTTCCTAAGCATGTGGAAGCTGGGAACAGTTCTCCATTTCTAGGCCCCTGACAGGTGATGATGGAGGAAATTTTCTCAACCCACTTTATGTATAAGGGTGAGAGACATTCTGCAGAACAATGAATGAGTACTCTGAGAACAGATTCTCACAGTGTGGCCCCCAGATAACAGTGTTGGCACTGTCCAGTAGAAAGGCAGAATTTCTGCCCAAGACAGATCATGAATCACAGACCCTGTCAGTCCACAAGACTCTTCTGCAAAAGCTTCTGAGAGATTCTTCAGCATAGTGATTTGAGAGCCATTTGACCTATGTAATTTATTAGCGTTTCTTTAAATAAAAGTCCTCTCGGAGAAGTGCGTACTCCCTGAAAATGGAATGATATGTATGATGTTGAGAATTTTAGTGTTTATTTTTTTACCATTTCCTTAGGTAATTAACCACATGTGCAAGGTGACTTCCTATTCTAGAAGAGCAAATGAGTTTTGCCTCTTTACAATTGTTCAGTGCTTTTATTTTAGCTTTACTTACCAGAGCTTATGAGAAAGTTAAGGTTGGGGCGAGCATTTCCACTGGACTGACAGTGAGATGAAGGTCAAGATGATGTAAGGAGTTTGTGATGAGACTAGATAACATTGGTAGGGCACTCTGTCCATCATTCATTTCTCACTGAGCCCACTACCCGCTCCTTTGGTTGTGATTTTGTAGTTGTTTCTACCAAGAAGTAGAGACCATTTTCTAATTTCTTGAATTTAGTCCGGTCTCATTACTTGCTGCACCAACTATGAAACATGTCTTGGATACACCTGTGAGGGGGAGTCCCCTTCCTGCTGAGAGTCAGATACAAGAAGATCAACAGCTTTCAGAGAATGTGAGGCCCTATGGAACATAGATGAGGCTCTAATATGGATAAGAGCATTAAGATAAATCAAACTGAAGCCATTGCAGCAGAAGTGTTGTTTTCTGATGGGATCCATGAGGTTGTCACAGATTGCCAAATAGCTGTTATTTTACTTCATCAAAACTTCAATAAAATGGGTCTGGAAAAGTGGCTCAGGGGTTAAGCCTCTGCCTTGCAGGTGGAAGGTCCTGAGTTCGGATCCTAGACCCCACGTATAGAAGCCGGGCGGAAGAGGGGGCGGCCTGCATTTCTGGTCTTGGTACGGCGGAGCCTGTGAATCCCCAGGCAGAGTAAACAAAGAAGAGGTGGAGGCCGTCCATGGTGGTTCCGAAATTCGTCTGTGGTTCTACACACACACACACAACACACACACACACACACACACACACACACACACACACGAGCACACATGCACAATTGAATGAACAATAAAAAACTTCAATAAAGTGTCTATATTTTTCTAATTATTTATTTATTTTTTTAAGGTATTTTTTTCTTTTCTTTTTTTTTATTAAAAATTTAATTATACATTTAAAATTTTTTTACCAGTTCCCTCCTCCCCCCTCCTCCCCCCGAACCCCCTCCTCTCCCTCCCCATCCCCCAGTGCCTCCCCCCCAATTCCCAGAGAGTCCTTTATTGTGTACGCCTAACTCTCCACTGGGTCCTCCTCTCCGATGACATAAAAGGACCCAGTGGCATTTCCATAAGCCCTTTCTCTTGTTCCCCTTGAGCATAGGATCACTACTATGGCTGTCAATCCCTTGCCTCCAGGGGTCTCGGTGCCCTTAACAGATGCTAGACTTTATGAGGACAACAGTGCGCTGGACATTGCGCAGGGCATGCAAAGTCCCATTATGATTGCTTTGGCCCCAACTATTGTTGAGAATCTTGCAAATCGTTGCTCCTCCCATCCTTTTGCTCTTACAATCTTACCGCCCCCTCTTCCGCAAATGTCCCTGAGCTCCAGGATGGGGAGAGATTAGGCTGGCCTAGTTCTAGGTGATTGATATAGAGTCTCTGAAGTTCTGGATTGTGGTTGGTTGATTTTCTTTTGCAGTTTTGCTGCTCCTGCAATGCCCTTCACTCCATTCTGCTGGGCACTGTATGTCACCCCCTGGCCAGAGACAAAAGCTGTTAAACTGGAGTCTTGTTATAATAGCACATTCAAGGGTAGATGTAATAAGAGTAGGAAACCTCAGTGAGGGAGGGGTCCATCACCCATTTGCATAATGATTACTTTTTATCTGCTAGACTATATGCCCCCCCTTCTGGTGAAATCAGGAAAGAACGTCTGTGAACTTAACCAGGTTTCTCATTACTTACTTGCAGACCTTGATGGAGGCCTATTTTCTCTGCTGTAACATGGTCCCCTCTCCCCTTGTTTCTGGTTTGGCCCTCCTACTCCATCTCTCTTGTTCATAATCCTTGCAATTACTGTGTTACATAGGTTTACTTTTAAGTGTCTCAATGTGTGGCTGGGTGAGTTTGGTACTAGGAGCCACCTATTAAGGAGTACATACGGCGCTTAATTTTCTGGGTTTGGGATACTTCACTTAATATAATTGTTTCTAATGACATCCATTTCCCAGCAAATTCCAGTAATTCATCATTTTTGATGGCTGAGTAGTACTCCATTGTATATATGTACCACAGTTTCCTTATCCACTCGTCAACTGTTGGACATTTAGGTTGATTCCATGACTTTGCTATTGTAAACAGTGCTGCTATGAACATGGTCGAGCTTGTGCTATCGAGGCGAACCTCTGCTGCATGGGGGGTTATTCCCAAAAGTGGGATAGCAGGGTCATATGGCATTTCAATCTTTATTTTCTTTAAGAATCTCCAGACAGCTCGCCAGAGTGGCTGTATGAGCCTGCATTCCCACCAACAATGTAGGAGAGTTCCCCTCTCTCCACATCCTCTCCAGCATTTGTCGTTGTTTGTATTGTGGATTTTTGCCATCCTGACCGGGGTGAGATGATATCTCAGGGAAGTTTTGATTTGCATTTCCCTGATGGCGAAGGAAGTGGAGCATTTTTTCAGATATTTGTTAGACATTTTAATTTCATCCCTGGTAAAGTTTCTTTGAAGTTCCAGGGCCCATTTTTTAATTGGGCCAGTGTTTTCCTTGGAGTTTAGTTTTCTAAGTTCTTTGTGCACTCTGGACAGTAGAGCTCTGTCAGATATGTGGTTAGTGAAGATTTTCTCCCATTCTGTGGGTTGCCTTTGAGCTCGTGTTACAATCTCTTTATCTGAACAGAAGCATTTTAATTTCACAAGATCCCAACTGTTGAGAGTTGGTAGCAGTGACTGTGCCATTGGATGTCTGTTTAGGAAGTGTTGGCCTAGCCCAATCAGCTCGAGGGAGTTCCCTATCCTTTCAACTATGGTTTTTAAAGTCTCTGGCCTTAAATCAAGGTCCTTGATCCATTCGGAATTAAGTCTTGTACATGGTGACAAGTATGGGTCCAGCTTTAATCTTCTGCATGCGGAGATCCAGTTTTGCCAGCACCATTTGTTGAAGATGCTGTTCTTTTTCCATTGGATTCTTTGGGCCCCTTTGTCAAAGACCAAATGGCTGTATTTTTGTGGGCTTATATCTGGGTCTTCAATCCTTATCCATTGATCTGTGTGTCTATTTTGGAGCCAGTACCAGGCAGTTTTTATAACTATGGATTTGTAGTATAAACTAAGGTTTGGTATAGTAATACCTCCAGCAGTGTTTTTGTTACTCAGGATTGTCTTTGCTATCCTGGGTCTTTTGTGCCGCCATATGAATTTTGAGATTATTTGGTCAACTTCTTTAAAGAATTGCTTTGGGATTTTAATTGGGATAGCATTGAATTTGTATATTGCCTTTGGTAGGATGGTCATTTTTACGATGTTGATTCTGCCAATCCAGGAACAAGGGAGGTCTTTCCACCTTCTGGTGTCTTCTGCTATTTCTTTCTTTAGGGTTTTAAAGTTTTCCTTGTAAAGGTCTTTTACCTGCTTGGTTAGGTTTATACCAAGGTATTTCATTTTTATAGGGGCTATAGTAAATGGGATTGTTTCTCTCAAGGCTTTTTCACTTCTTTCATTCTGGGCATATAGGAAGGCCTCTGATTTTTGCACATTTATTTTGTATCCTGCCACCCTGCTGAACTTCTCAATTAGTTCCAGGAGCTTCCTGGTGGAGTTTTTGGGATCACTCAGGTATAAGATCATGTCATCTGCAAAAAGGGATAGTTTGACTTCTTCCTTGCCGATTTGAATCCCTCTTATGTCCCTTTCTTGTCTTATGGCTTCAGCTAAGACTTCAAGTACAATATTGAATAGAAGTGGTGAGAGTGGACAGCCTTGTCTAGTTCCTGATCGAAGTGGGAATGCTTCCAATTGTTCCCCATTGAGCATAATCCTTGCTGTGGGCTTGTTGTATACAGCTTTTATTATATTGATAAAGGTTCCTTTCATTCCTACAGTCTCTAGCGTTTTGATCATAAAAGGCTGTTGGATTTTGTCAAAGGCTTTTTCTGCATCTATCGAGAGTATCATGTGGTCTTGGACTTTGGACTGGTTTACATGATGAATTACATTTATTGACTTGCGTATGTTGAACCAACCTTGTGTGCCGGGGATGAAGCTTACTTGGTCCCCGTGAATGATCTTTTTGATATGTTTTTGAATCCGATTTGCTAAGACTTTGTTGAAAATCTTTGCATCTGTGTTCATCAGAGAGATCGGCCTATAGTTTTCTTTTTTAAGTGCATCTTTATTAGGTTTTGGGATTAAGACAATATTAGCTTCATAGAAGGAATTAGGCAGTGTTCCTTCCTTTGCTATTTGATGGAACAGTTTAAGGAGTATTGGTGTTATTAACTCCTTAAATGTCTGGTAGAATTCTGTGCTGAATCCATCTGGCCCAGGACATTTTTTGGTGGGAAGATTCAAGATTACTTCTTCAATTTCCTTGTATGTTATAGGACTATTTAAATAATTCACATCTTCCTGATTCAATTTAGGTAGGTTGTGTTTACTTAGAAATTCATCCATCTCTTTTGTGTTGTCAAACTTCACAGAGTATAAGTTTTTGAAATATGATGTTATAATTCTCTGGATTTCTTGGGTATCCATAGTGATAACTCCATGTTCATTTCTAATTTTGTTAATTTGGGTTTTCTCTCTCTTGCTTTTGGTTAATTTAACCAAGGGTGTATCAATCTTATTGATTTTTTCAAAGAACCAGCTTTTTGACTGGTTGATTTTTTCTATCGTTTTCTTAATCTCGATTTCAGATATTTCTCCCCTTATTTTGCTAATCTCCTCTCTTCTATTACTTTTGGGATCAGATTGCTCAAGTTTCTCCAAAGCCTTAAGCTGCATCATTAAATTATTTATTTCTGATGTTTCCAATTTTCTGATGTAGGCATTAAGAGCTATGAACTTACCTCTTAGAACAGCTTTCATTGTGTCCCAGAGATTTTGGTAAGTTGTATTTTCATTTTCGTTCACTTTCAGGAAATCTTGAATTTCCTTTTTAATTTCTTCCTGAATCCAGTTCTCATTCAGCATCATATTGTTAAGTTTCCAGGAGTTAGTGTATTTTCTCTTGTTTGTTGTGTTTTTGTGGATGTCCAGCTTTAGGCCGTGGTGGTCTGATAGGGCACAGGCTAGAATTTCGACTTTTTTGTATTTGTGTAGATTCATTTTGTGGCCCAATATGTGATCTATTTTGGAGAAAGTTCCGTGTGCTGCTGAGAAAAATGTGTATTCTTTGGTGCGTGGGTGCAAAGTTCGATAGAGATCTGTAAGGTCCATTTGTTTCAGGGTTTGATTAAGTTCCAAAGTGTCTCTGTTAAGCTTTTGACCTGTTGATCTATCCCATGTTGAGAGGGCGGTGTTGAAATCCCCGAGAATTATCGTTTGGGGGTTGATTTCTTGCTTTAGACGCTGTAGGGTTTTCTTAATGAATGTGGAGGGGCCCATATTGGGTGCATATATATTCAGTATTGTGAAGTCTTCCTGGTGAATTGTACCTGTGACTAAAATGTAGTATCCATCTGTGTCTCTTATGATTTTCTTTGGTTTGAAGTCCACTTTGTCTGAAAGCATAATTGCTACCCCTGCCTGTTTCCTAGTTCCATTAGCTTGCAAGATTTTGGACCAGCCTTTCATTCTTAGGACGTGCCTATCTTTTGTGGTGAGATGAGTTTCCTGAAGGCAGCAGATTGTTGGATTGTGGTTTTTAATCCAAGTTTGTAATCTATGTCTCTTAATCGGTGAGTTAATGCCGTTGACATTTAATGTTATAATGGCGAAATTATTTTTAATTCTGGACATTTTTATATTTAGTAGATTTTGTAAGCATTGTGCTTGATATTTATATTTTGTTGGTGTTATACTTCCCTTCTGTCCTCCTGGATACGCTTGTTCTTTTCTTCAAGCTTGAGTATCATTTCTAGCATTTTTTGAAGGCCTGGTTTGGTAGACATGTATCCCTTCAAGTTGTCTTTGTACTGAAAAACTTTTCTTTCTCCCTCAATCATGACAGATAGTTTTGCCGGGTATATCAGTCTGGGTTGGCATTTTTGTTCATTTAATAGTTGAAGTATGTCTCTCCAAGCTCTTCTTGCTTTTACTGTTTCCATTGAGTAGTCATTTGTTATTCTAATAGGTTTACCTTTAAAAGTGACTTGCTTTTTTTCTCTTGAAGCTCTCAGCACCTTTTCTTTGTCTTGTATGTGGAGTGTTTTGACTATTATTTGCCGTGGCGATTTTCTATTTTGGTCATATCTGTTTGGAGTGCGAAATGCCTCTTGTATTTGGATAGGCCTCTCATTCTTTAGTTGTGGGAAGTTTTCATTTATGATGAATTGAAATATTTCCTCCGGTGTAGTATTTTGGGATTCTTGTTCTGGTATTCCATGAATGTGCATGTTAGGCTTCTTCAGGGTGTCCCATATCTCTTGGATATTTCTCTCAAGTATCTTTTTGGCTTTAACAATCTCTTCCATTGAGCTGGTTAATTCCCCTACTTTGTCTTCAAGATCTGAGATTCTATTTTCTGCCTCATTTGTTCTGCTGATAAGACTCTCTGTTGAGTTTTGGGTTGAAGATAACTTATCTCTTAGTTCAATTTTAAACTCTGCCTGAGACTGTTTTACCTGCTCTATACCTATTTTTGTTTCTTGAACTGTTTTTCTCAACTCCTCTAGGTTCCTGTTGTGTTCCTGTTCAAAGTGGTTGACACGGTTATTTAACTCTTCTCGGATTTCCTCTTTCATATTATTAATCATGGTAATGATCATACTCTGAAAGTCGTTATGTTGGGTCTGGCTTTCATGGCTATTTTCTATGGATTTGTTCTGGTCGCAATCCATCGTTATGGGATTGATTCTTTTGGTGGGAGATTGTTCTTGAGGTTTGTTTCTCGTGGATCTGCACTTTGACTTGTACATTGTTGTTTTGTTTTTTAGGACCTTTCTGTTTCTGTGTGTTTTTCACTGAACCGATGTAGTTGGTATTGTTACACCTGCCAGTTGTTACTAGTGCTTGCCTTGGATTGGGTATGTTTGTGTATTGGTATTGTTATATCCTAGATGAGACTACTAGGATGTTAGTACATCAGTTAAGTAACCAGGGGATGAATATAAGTATGGTGCACTTTTACGATCTAGTGTCTTCGTGAAATGTGAGGGTGGGTGGTGTACTCCCTGGGGTTGTATGTTTTTGGGGTGGCTGTATGAGGAAGCTGACCTACAACATTGATACTGGGCGCTGGTCGGGGTTCGGCGCGGAGGGGGTCTGGGGGCAAAGCCGGCGGCCGCGCGGGTGTATGATTCTTTTCTTCAAGCTTGAGTATCATTTCTAGCATTTTTTGATGATTAGCTTTGTATGTGTGTATTGTGTGTGTGTGTGTGTGCGTGTATGTTCACATGTATACCTATACAGAGGCCATTGGTCTACAAATTTTGGGTTGAGCCACATACATATAACCCACAGATTGCAAGCTTGAACATTCCCTAAAGGGCCTGAATATAACAAAAGGTAGAAAGTTGATTTTATCCTCTTTTTGGTATTCTGCTTGAACTGACACCCTGATTTGTCCTTGGTACTCCTCCTTCTCAGGTCTCCAGTTATAGTTTAGAATCTATATCACTGTCCTTTTAGTTTTAAGACCTTGGACAATATCACTGACTTTCAGCATGCAGAGAAATTGTTAGAACATTTCAAGGTCATAATTGGAACTAAATAGCTATATAAATCAATAGAGTGTGTGTGTGTGTGTGTGTGTGTTTATGTGAATACATGACTGTATATGTGACAGTTTTTAAAATTGTATGTTTGTGTGCATTTGTGCATGAGTATGTTTATGTATGTATATGTGTACATATGTGTATTGTGCATATATGTGTGCTTATATATGCATGTGTATTTGTGTGTAGATATGTGTGTGAATGTATGTGTATATATGTGTGTGTTCCTATGTCTCCAGTTTCACACACTCTGGACAGCATACCTGTGGAATCTGCTGCATAGGACAAATTCAGCTTTCACTTACATAAGGTCTGCATGATTGCTTCATTGTTGAGCACATTTATAACAAACTCATAAATTCTTCATATACACATTTCATCTGAAACCTAACTTGGGTGCTGTCATAGTTAAGCACAGGTGTCAACTTGACTATTGAGGGTTTGAGCTCTGGGCACAGTTGTAGAGAGTTGATGGTTGAGTTAAGCCCAGAGCAAACCTGCAGGAGATTGTGTAGCTGATGGGGAAGACCCAGCCCATGGTGGGTGGGATTAGGCACTGGATAAATCACAAAGAGCTGGTTGAGAGAGTTGGCATCCTTCTGTATATTTGGCCAGACATGTTGCTCTGGCAAGTAAGGATTGTCCATCTCTCAGCCATTATGCAGTGATGGTGTGGCCAGTTCCCTCGGCCCTGGTGTTGGTGTGTGCCATCCCATCAGGCTGGACTAAGAACTGCAATCAGGAATCATAAGAGAAAAAACCCTTGTTCCCTTAAGCCATTTGATGGTCATTTATCAGCAACCATGCAGGCTGACTGCATGCAATAGGTACAAACTGGGAACAGGTACATCTTTTAGTAATAGTTTGATCTTTTTAGGACTCAAAGAAAATATTCATTCAATGTATCCAAAAATACTATGATCCTTTCAGATCCCCAACAACCATGCACATGTTTTTCTTAATTTAATTCACTCCTTCTCTACAGTTAAATTACAGCACTGTTTTGTCTTTTTTTTCTTCCTTTCTTCCTTCGTTTCTTTCTCCCTTTCTTTCAAGATCAGTGTGAGGAAGATCACAATAAGAAGTGATGTTTCACAATTACATTAAGTGAAGTATCCCAGACCCAGAAAATTAAGCACCGTATGTACTCCCTAATAGGTGGCTCCTTGTACCAAACCCACCCAGCCCACCTAGAGACAGTAATTGCAAGGATTATGAACAGGAGGGATGGGGTAGGAGGGCCACACCAGAAACAAGGAGAGAAGGGACCATGTTACAGCAGAGAAAATAGGCCTCCATCAAGGACCCAAATAAGTAATGAGACATCTGATTAAGTTCACAGACTTCTGTTCCTGATCATTTACTACTGAGGGGGTATGATCTCACCAGAAGAGGAGGCCATATAGTCTGGCAGATAAAAAGTAACCATTTTGCAAATGGATGATAGACCCCTCCCTCATTGTGGTTTCCCAATTTTATTAAAAATGGATGATAGACCCCTCCCTCACTGTGGTTTCCCAATTTTATTACATCTACCTTTGAATGTGCTTTTATCACAAGACTCTAGTTTAACAGTTTTTTGTCTCTGGCCAGGGGGTAACATACAATGCCCACCAGGATGGAGTGAAGGGCATTGCAGGAGCAGCAAAACTGCAAAAGAAAATCAACAAACCACAATCCAGAACTTCAGAGACTCTATATCAACCACCTAGAACTAGGCCAGCTTAATCTCTCCCCATCTTGAAGCTCAGGGAAATTTGCGGAAGAGGGGGCGGTAAGATTGTAAGAGCAAAAGGATGGGAGGAGCAATGATATGTAAGATACTCCATACTAGTTAGGGCTGAAGCAATCATAATTGGACTTTGCATGCCCTGCACATTGTCCAACACACTGTTGACCTCACAAAGTCTAGCATCTGCTAAAGGCACCAAGATCCTTGGAGGCAAAGGATTGGCAGCCACAGCAGTGTTCCTATACCTAAGGAGATCACGGGAAATGGTTCAGGGAAAGGCCACTGGGTCCTTGTACGTCATCGGAGAGGAGGGCCCAGAGGATAATCAGACATGCACAAGAAAGGACTCTCTGGGAATTGGGGCGGGAGGCACTGGGGAATGGGGGGGAGCAGTGGGTACGGGGGGAGGAGGAGGGAGGGAACTGGTGTACCTATTAAGTTTGTATGGGCTGAAATAATAATAAAAAATGTATTAATAATAAAATAAATAAAAAAAATTTAAAAAAAGAAGTGATGTTTCAGAAAACAGATACAAATGTATTCTGAATAAATTTCCTATTTCAGTTTTATTGAACTAATTCTCTTAAATTAATCTAGTAAATTTATAAAGATTTTCTCTCTCCCTCTCCCCACTCCATCACAGCATACTTCACCTTTCATCTGCCAAGCTCAATGTAAGGCCATATTTTGTTAAAAAAAAAAAAAAGGAAATTGCTTAAAGTTATATTCCCTTTTTTCTTGGAGAAAGCAAAATAGCAGGAAAGGCTATCTCTACCCTGTTTTGGTAACAATAAGATGAAATAATTCTTTAGGGAATGAGAAAATCACTGGCAAGGCAAGTTGTCAAAGCAGAGTGTGACTTTGAGTTACAGAAAGAGTTCAATAAACTAGAATTATGATCATAGATCACAGGAATTTCAGAGATGAAGACACACCGTATCTGTTGCAGGAAGTGTCTCCATGCCTCTCACTCATGTGACTGACAAGGTTACCAGAAGGGCAGAGTGTATCTTCTCCTATGCCTACATTACTACTTAGCATTGCAGTATAATCTAGTACACTGAAGGGAAAGAAAATATCACTGTCATTAAAAGTTCCACAATGATCACACAGGGAAAAGTCACTATCAGATACAGTGTGAAATCAGAAAATGTTTCAGAAGTCTTTATTGTCTCTGAGATGTTTGCAGACAGGTGTTATTTCTAGAACACTAGAAATGTCAACAGATAATCAATCAAGAGTGTGAACTTCTTTTTAGCATTTCTACCCAGCATTTCCATAATAAGGGTTTAAATAGGACAAAGATGCAGCATCTCTTCAAAGTCCTGAAAATGCAAGAAGGAGGTCAGCAGCCACAGCTGGGGCAATCTTGCACTCAAATCTCCAAATGTCTCATCATCTGAGGTGGCTATTTCCAATCTTCCCAAATTGAAAATCAGAATGGAAGCAATTCCTATGCTTTCATATTTGATTTTAACAAGGTGAAGGGAGCAGAGGTCTGACATGTAGATTGGTCATGGATGCTGGCTGAATTTTGATACAACCCTCAAGGCAAGATCCTAAAGGAAAAGGAAAGCATGGATGATTAAAGAATTTTAAGAGAAATGATGTGTTCTCAGCATTTGGAAGTGGTGCCAGTGCCTTGCAATTTAAATTGCTAGATTAAAGAGAAACAATTATGACACTCCCTAGCAATGATAATGAAGGAATGAACATAGTTAGGGATGGTCTCACTAGGGTAGGCTCATCTGAGAGTTGTTGTCAGAACAGGATTGCAAATAAAACACATTACTTTTTTAAAAAAAGCATGCAAAGTCATAGGTTAAACAAATCAATTGTGTGTATTCTGGGATTTGTCTCCTCCCCTGAAAACCAAGGAGCACATGCTTAATATGGAATTGGGAGATCTAGCCCCTCATGGTCCTCTAATGCCATGAGTCTGTTTCTTGTTCCTTGCTTCTCATGAATTCCATGCTTAGGCACTGTGAGTTCTCATGGGCTCCCTAGCCCCTCATGGCACTAGAGTTTGTTTCATTTCTGCTTCTCATGGAAGCGTCCTAGCCCCTCTTGGCACTCCACGTTTGGAGTCCATGAGTTCCAACCTTTCTCTTCTCTAATAAACTACCTTAATCCTCAAAAAAATATAGAACATCATTTTCTTTGGAAAAGATCATTTGCTTTGAATGCAAAGTATTCCAACCCAAATTCTTTGACAGTTTTAATAAATTTAGTTTCTTCTCTTTTCAATTATTCACATCTCTCCTAAGCATAAAATTATAGATAATAAAGGCTAAAATAGAATGAAAACCTTTTTAAATAGTAAAACGAAAAGTTCTATCCACACAAAATGTTATTTTTCACAAGCATCTGGAGCAAGAACAAAAATATATTGAGATAAAGTGTTCATGTTCCTTGAAGTGTGTAGAGTTTGGAAGGCAGGTATGGATAGGAAGACTGCTGCAGGTGTGCTAGGATCCAGGGTCTCAGATGGTGGCTTTCCTACTCTTGTCTATATGTTTTTGGTCTGTTCTAATGCAAAGCCAGTTTCCTCATATGTCAAAATGAGGATATTATGCATTGTTTTAGAGTAATGCTGATAAAAGAATTGAGATACTGTCTCTAAAACAGTGAAGTTTTTAGCAAGAGCTTGTAAAGTATTCCAATTGGAGACATTTTTGCTGTAATATAGTAAAAACTGGACAGGACTGACTTTAGCTTTTTGGAACAGAACATTTCATAGCTGAAAATTGTATACTTTGAGAAGTATAAGGCCTTCCTGCTTTATTACTGACACTTCTGCTGTTGGAGTAATAGAAACTAAATTTCCTTTTGATCCCAGTGTCATTCAGAACTGACCCTTTGGTATATTCTCCATAATGACAGTTGTATGTTGCTTCTTCTGTTGTCATTATACCTAATTTTCAAAGTTTGACTTTTCCTCTGAATTTTCCTATTTTTGTAAAAGAAATTATCACATTTCCATGATAATTTCCTATATTTATGTGACTAGATCCAGTGGAGACTCCTGAACATTGCTACATGTCTAGTTCCTAAATGTGGAACAAACACACTTGATTTCAGACAGTAAGAAAAATATATATAGGAATCAGGAATTTTGATATTGATTACAAAGTGAAGTGATAGTATTTTAGATAAGTTGTGTTAAATAAAATTCACATAAACAAGGGCTGGAAAGATAGCTCAGTAGGTAATGATGCTTGTCATTAAAGCTGATGGCATGAATTCAATCCCTGGAACTCACATAGTACAATGAGAGACCTCTAACAGGTCACCCTCATACCTCCATACCTTTGCCACGGTAAACATGCATACACACACTTACAGGTGCCCTTCCACACATATACCCCCATACAAGATAGCTAAATACAAAAAAATAAGATTCATTTAAATGATCTATTTTATTTTACTTATTTTACATAGCTACTAGACAATTCATAATTGTATTTGAACCTTGTATGTGTGGCTTTTTTACATTTCTGTTTGACATAATTTCTATACGGAGAGCAATTGTGAAGTTGAAGGATTAAAAGAAGATATATAGTATGGGAAGAAAGGAATTACAGACAAGTAGAAGGGCTGGTGAGATGACCTCATAGATGAGAATGACCCACAAGCCAGAGACCTTGAGTTAACATCCCCAGAACCCACATAAAAACCAGGTAGGCCTGTAATCACAGTAGACAGTCAGGAAATCCATAGGAAGATTACCTAGCCGATCTAATCAATTGGAACACTCTGGGTTCAAATAAGAAATACTGCCTTAATAATAAGAGTGGAGAGTGACTGAGAGGACACCTAATGATAACTTTGGGCCTCTGCATGCATGAACATATCCACATATAAATATGCACATGCTCATGCATGTGTGTCCCCAACATGAACATGCACTCCACATACACACATTCTCCACATACTTGCAAAAGCACTCCACTACATAGCAACAACAGCAGACCAAATACATTGTGTGTTTTAAGCAGCTAATATTTAATATATACTTGTACAATTCTTCAAATGATAGGAATTCAACTAATACATTCATCCACATGTTTGTTTGTGAATTATTGTGAATAGAAGTGCCACAAGTGCATCTTTGCAGCTACTTATCTTCCTGCTTCCTATTTTTGTGTATGGGGAGACTGAAAAATGACTTCCTTTGCTGAAATGTATAAAATTCAACAAACACAACCTTATCTTTGAAAAGTGCTTTCAAAAATTAAATATTGCATGAAATTTCCTCAATATAATGCCTATTTTATAGTGGTTCATCTTGTAAATAAATTAAAAGGACAAGAAAATTTATCTCCTTTGCAAGAACTCCAAATAAAAACTAAATATTCAGAAGAAGGCAATATATAAAGCCCAAAGAAATCTGATTATGTTAATTTTCTTATAGACACGACTCTATGATATGTGTGAAAGATATTCTATAGAAATTAAAGGGAGGTAACAGTGTTTTTGTTACTCAGGATTGTTTTTGCTATTCTGGGCCTTTTGGTTAAATATTAATTTTGAGATTGTTTGGTCAATTTCTTTAAAGAATTTTGGGATTTTTATTGATTTAGAGTTGAATCTGTATATTGCTTTTGGTAGGATGGTCATTTTTATGATGATGATTCTGTTGATTCAGGAGCATGGGAAGTCTTCCCACTTTCTGGTCTTTCTGGTGTCTTCTGTAATTTCTTTCTTTAGAGTTTGAAAGTTTTCATTATAAAGGTCTCTCACTTCTTTGCTTAGTGTTGCAGTTCACCTTCATGGTTGCTGATAAATGATCATCAGATGGATTAAGGGAACAAGGGGTTTGATGGGCCTTTCCCATCAGCTAGACAATCTCTTGCAGATTTTCTCTGGCCTTAACTCAACCATTAATTCTCTACAAATGTGCCCAGAGCTCAAACCCTCAAATGACAAGTTGACACCTATGCCCAACTATGACAGATTTATACAAAGATATATCACTTTTTTAGGGGCTATCGTAAACGGCATTGTTTCTCTTAGGACCTTTTTATTTTTTTGATCCTTGGTGTACAGGAAGGGCACTGATTTTTGCATGTTTATTTTGTAACTTGCCACTCTGCAGAACTTCTGTATTAGTTCCAGGAGTTTCCTAGAGTTTTTAGGATCACTCAGGTGTACGATCATGTCCTCTGCAAATAGAGATGTCTTGACTTCTTCATTTCTGATTTGAATCCTTTCTATTTCCCCCTCGTGCCAAGTAAATTATTCCTGAGGGAAGTGGGAATGCTTCAAGTTTTTTCCCCTTTTAGTATAATCCTTGATGTTGGCTTGTTGTATACAGCTTTTATTATGTTGATGTAAGATTCTTCCATTCCAACTGTCTCTAGGGTTTTGATCATAAAAGGGTGTTGTATCTTATCAGAGCTTTTTCTGTGACTATCAAGAGTATCATGTGGCCTTGGATTTTGGATTGGTTCATATGATGGATTACATTTATTGATTTGTGTTATGTTGAACCAAGCTTGTATGCCTGCAATAAACCCTACTTGATCAAAAAAAAAAAAAAAAAGAAATTAAAAGGAGGTAAGTCACTGGACAGTTTCATTAAATATACTGTGCATGTTTAATATTTAGTGCATTATCTCCTAGTATAGTTTCCTGAAGTGTCTTTTTTTAAAACATTTTTTATTATCTCCACTCATACAAACTTAATAGGTACACCTGTTCCCTCCCTCCCCTTCCCCCCGACCCCTTTGATCACCCTCCCCTCACCCCTGCCTCCCAAACCCCCAGTGCCTCCCCTCCCCCAATCCCCGGAGAATCCTTTAATGTGCAGGCCAAACTCTCCTCTGGGTCCTCCTCTCCGACGACATACAAGGACCTAGCAGCATTTCCCTGAACATTTCCTTTGTTCCCCTTAAGCATACGAACACTGTTGTGGCTGTCAATCCCTTGCCTCCAAGGATCTTGGTGGTTTTAGCAAATGCTAGACTTTATGGGGTCAATAGTGTGTTGGACATTGTGCAGGGCATGCAAACTCCTATTATGATTGCTTCGGCCCTAACTTATGTGGAGTATCTTGCATATCATTGCTCCTCCCATCCTTGTGCTCTTACAATCTTACTGACCCCTCTTCTGCAAATTTCCCTGAGCTTCAGGATGGGGAGAGATTAGTCTGGCCTAGTTCTAGGTGTTTGATATAGAGTCTCTGAAGTTCTGGATTATGGTTTGTTGATTTTCTTTTGCAGTTTTGCTGCTCCTGCAATACCCTTCACTCCATCCTGATGGGTATTGGATGTCACCCCCTGGCCAGAGATAAAAAGCTGTTAAACTAGAGTCTTGTTATAAGAGTATATTCAAAGGTAGATGTAATAAAAGTAGGAAACCACAGTGAGGGAGGGGTCAATCACCGATTTGCAAAATGGTTACTTATTATCTGCAGACTATATGCCCTCCTCTTCTGGTGAGATCACACCCCCTCAGTTGTAAATGATCAGGAACGGAAAGTCTGTGAACTTAACCATCATGTCTCATTGCTTACTTGCAGACCTTGATGAAGGCCTATTTTCTCTGCTGTGCCCTCTCTCCTCTTTCATAATTCTTGCAATAACTGTAGGTATTACAGAAATGTATCCTTGAATGTCTCTAGGTGGGTTTGGTACTAGGAGTCACCTATTAGGGAGTACATACAGCACTTAAATTTCTGTGTCTGGAATACTTCACTCAATATAATTGTTTCTAATAACATCCATTTCCCGGTAAATTCCATTAATTCATCATTTTTGATGGCTGAGTAGTACTCCATTGTATAGATGTACCACATTTCATTATCCACTTGTCAACTGTTGGACGTTTGGGTTGATTCCATGACTTTGCTACTGTAAACAGTGCTGCTATGAAGATCGTCGTGCTTGTGTTATCAAGGTGAATTTTTGCTGTATGGGGGGTTATTCCCAAAAGTGGAATCGCAGGGTCATATGGCATTTCAATCTTTAATTTCTTTAAGAATCTCCAGATGGCTCACCAGAGTACCTGTATCAGCCTGCATTCCCACCAGCAATGTAGGAGAGTTTCCTTCTCTCCACATCCTCTCCAGCATTTGTTGTTGTTTGTAATGTGGATTTTTGCCATCCTGACAGGGGTGAGATGATATCTCAGGGAAGTTTTGATTTGCATTTCACTGATGGCTAAGGATGTGGAGCATTTTTTAAGATATTTGTTAGACATTTTAATTTCATCTCTAGTAAAGTTTCTTTTAACTTCCCGGGCCCATTTTTTTAATTGGGCGATTTGTTTCCTTGATATTTAGTTTTCTAAGTTCTTTGTGCACTCTGGATAATAGAGCTCTATCAGATATGTGGTTAGTGAAGATTTTCTCCCATTCTGTGGGTTGCCTTTGAGCTCGTGTTACAATCTCTTTATCTGAACAGAAGCTCTTTAATTTCACAAGATGCCAAATGTTGAGAGTTGGTAGCAGTGACTGTGCCATCACATGTCTGTTTAGAAATTGTTGGCCTAGCACAATCATCTCGAGGGAGTTCCCTACCCTTTCAACTATGGTTTTTATAGTCTCTGGGCTTATATCAAAGTCCTTGATCCATTTGGAATTAATTCTTGTACATGGTGACAAGTACGGGTACAGTTTTAATCTTCTGCATGTGGAGATCCAGTTTTGCCAGCACCATTTGTTGAAGATGCTGTTCTTTTTCCATTGGATTTTTGGGCCCCTTTGTCAAATACCAATTGGCTGTAATTTTGTAGGCTTATATCTAGGTCTTCAACCCTTATCCATTGATCTGTGTGTCTATTTTGGAGCCAGGACCAGGCTGTTTTTATAACTATGGATTTGTAGTATAGACTTAGGTTTGGTATGGTAATACCTCCAGCAGTGTTTATGTTACTCAGGATTGTCTTTGCTATCCTGGGTCTTTTGTGCCTCCATATGAATTTTGAGATTGTTTGGTCAACTTCTTTGACGAATTGCTTTGGGATTTTAATTGGTATAGCATTGAATTTGTATATTGCCTTTTGTAGGATGGTCATTTTTACGATGTTGATTCTGCCAATCCAGGAACATGTGAGGTCTTTCCACCTTCTGAAGTCTTCTGCAATTTCTTTCTCTAGGGTTTTAAAGTTTTCATTGTAAAGGTCTTTTACCTGCTTGGTTAGGTTTATACCAAGGTATTTTATTTTTTTAGGGGCTATAGTAAATGGGATTGTTTCTCTCAGGGCTTTTTCACTTCTTTCATTCTGGGCATATAGGAAGGCCACTGATTTTTGTACGTTTGTTTTGTATCCTGCTACCCTGCTGAACTTCTCAATTAGTTCCAGGAGCTTCCTGGTGGAGTTTTTGGGATCACTCAGGTATAAGATCATGTCATCTGCAAATAGGGATAACTTGACTTCTTCCTTGCCAATTTGAATCCCTTTTATGTCCCTTTCTTGTCTTATGGTGTCATCTAAGACTTCAAGTACAATATTGAATAGAAGTGGTGAGAGTGGACAGCCTTGTCTAGTTCCTGATCGAAGCAGGTATGCTTCAAGTTTCCCCATTGAGTATAATCCTTGCTGTGGGCTTGTTGTATACAGCTTTTATTATATTGGTAAAGGTTCCTTCCATTCCTACTGTCTCTAGTGTTTTGATCATAAAAAGCTGTTGGATCTCATCAAATGCTTTTTCTGAATTTATCGAGAGTATCATGTGGTCTTGGACTTTGGACTGGTGTACATGATGAATTACATTTATTGATGTATGTATGTTGAACCAACCTTATGTGTCTGGAGTAAAGCCTACTTGAGTCCGTGGATGATCTTTTTGATGTGTTTTGGAATACAATTTGCAAGACTTTGTTGAGAATCTTTGCGTCTGTGTTCATCAGAGAGATTGGCCTATAGTTTTCTTTTTTAAGTGTATCTTTATTAAGTTTTGGGATTAAGATGATACTAGCTTCATAGAAGGAATTAGGTAGTGTTCCTTCCTTTGCTATTTGATGGAACAGTTTAAGGAGTATTGGTGTTATTAACTTCTTAAATGTCTGGTAGAACTCTGCACTGAATTCATCTGATCCAGAACATTTTTTTGGTGGGAAGATTCGAGATTGCTTCCTCAATTTCCTCATATGTTATAGGACTATTTAAATAATTCACAACTTCCTGAGTCAATTTAGTTAAGTTGTGTTTACTTAGGAATTCATCTGTCACTTTTGTGTTGTCAAATTTCACAGAGTATAAGTTTTTGAAATATGATGTTATAATTCTCTGGATTTCTTGGGTATCAGTAGTGATAACTCCATTTTCATTTCTGATTTTGTTAATTTGGGTTTTCACTCTCTTGCTTTTGGTTAATTTAGCCAGGAGTGTATCAATATTACTAATTTTTTCAAAGAACCAGCTTTTTGACTGGTTTATTTTCTGTATGTTTTCCTAATCTCGATGTAGGATATTTCTCCCCTTATTTTGCTAATCTCCTCTCTTCTGCTGCTCTTGGGATCAGATTGCTCTAGTTTCTCTAAAGCTTTAAGCTGCATTGTTAAGATATTTATTTCTGACAATTCCATTTTTCTGATGTAGGCATTAAGAACTGTGAACTTACCTCTTATGACAGCTTTCATTGCATCCCAGAGATTTAAGTAAGTTGTATTTTCATTTTTGTTCTCCTTCAGGAAATCTTCCATTTCCTTTTTAATTTCTTCCTGAATCCAATTCTCATTCAGCATCATATTGTTAAGTTTCCAGGAGTTAGTGTCTTTTCTGTTGTTTGTTTTGTTATGTATGTCAAGCTGTAGGCCGTGGTGGTCTGATAGGGCACAAGTTATAATTTTAACTTTCACCAATACTCCTTAAATTGTTCCATCAAATAGCAAAGGAAGGAACACTACCTAATTACTTCTATGAAGCTAATATTGTCTTAATCCCAAAACCTAGTAAAGATACACTTAAAAAAGAAAACTATAGGCCAATCTCTCTTGTATATGTGGAGATTCGTTTTGTGGCCCAATATGTGATTTATTTTGTAGAAAATTCCATGTGCTGTTGAGAAAAATGTGTATTCTTTTGTGCGTGAATGAAAAGTTCAATAGAGATCTGTAAGGCCCATTTCTTTAAAGGTTTGATTGAGGTCCAAAGTGTCTCTGTTAAGGTTTTGACCTGTTGATCTTTCCCATGTTAAGAGGGCAGTGTTGAAATCACCAAAAATTATTGTTTGGGGGTTGATTTCTCGCTTTAGACGCTGTAGGGTTTTCTTAATGAATGTGGAGGGGCCCGTATTTGGTGCATATATATTCAGTATTGTGAAGTCTTCCTGGTGAATTGTACCTGTGACTAAAATGTAGTATCCATCTGTGTCTCTTATGATTTTTTTTTGGTTTGAAGTCCACTTTTTCTGAAAGCATAATGGCTACCTCTCTCTGTTTCTGGTTCCATTAGCTTGCAGAATTTTGGACCAGCCTTTCATTTTTAGGATGTGCCTATCTTTTGTGGTGAGATGAGTTTCCTGAAGGCAGCAAATTGATGGGTTGTGGTTTTTAATCCAAGTTTGTAATCTGTGTCTCTTGATCTGTGAGTTAATACCATTGACATTTAATGTTATAATCGAGAAATTATTTTTAATTCTGGACAACTTTTATGTGTAGTGGATTTTGTACATGTATTGTTTGACATTTATGTTTTGGTGGTATTATACTTTCCTTCTGTCCTCCTGGATATGCTTTTTTTTTCTTCAAGTTTGAATATCATTTCTAGCATTTTTTGAAGGCCTGGTTTGGTAGACATGTATCCCTTCAAGGTGTCTATGTGCTGGAAAATTTTTCTTTATCCCTTGATCATGACAGATAGTTTTGCCAGGTATGTCAGTCTGGGTTGGCATTTTTGCTCATTTAATACTTGAAGCACGTCTCTCCAACCTCTTCTTGCTTTTACTGTTTCCATTGAGTAGTCATTTGTTATTCTAATAGGTTTACCTTTAAAAGCGAGTTACTTTTTTTTTCTCTTGAGGCTCTCAGCACCTTTTCTTTGTCTTGAATGTCGAGTGTTTTGACTACTATTTGCCGTGGCAATTTTCTATTTTGGTCATATCTGTTTGGAGTGCAAAATGCCTCTTGTATTTGGATGGACCTCTCATTCTTCAGTTGAGGGAAGTTTTTATTTATGATAATTTGAAAAATTTCCTCAGGTGTGGTATTTTGGAATTCTTGTTCTGGTATTCCATGAATGCACATGTGTGTTCTTCAGGGTGTCCCATATCTCTTGAATGTTCCTCTCAAGTATCTTTTTGGCTTTAACAATCTCTTCCATTGAGCTGATTAATTCTCCCAGTTTGTCTTCAAGATCTGAAATTCTATTTTCTGCTTCGTTAGTTCTGCTGATAAGACTCTCTGTTGAGTTTTGGGTTGAACTTGTCTTTTAGTTCAATTTTAAACTGCCTGAGAATGTTTTAACTGCTCTATGCATAATTTTGTTCCTTGAACTGTTTTTCTCAGCTCCTCCAAGTACTTCTTTGTTCCTGTTCAAAGTGATTAATGTGGTTGTTTAACGTCTCTTGGATTTCCTTTTTCATAGTATAAACCATGGTAATGATCATACTATGAAAGTCGTTATCTTGGGTCTGGCTTTCTTGGCTATTTTCTGTGAATTTGTACTGGTTGGAATCCATCATTATGGGGTTGATTCTTTCAGTGAGACATTGGTCTTCTTGGGTTTTGTTTCTCATGGATCTGCACTTTGACTTGGGCATTGTTGTTTTGTTTCTTAGGACCTTTCAGTTACTGTGTGTTTTTGACTGAACTGATTTAGTTGGTGTTATTACACTTGGGCAGTTATTACTAGTGCTTGCCTTGGATTGGGTATGTTTGTCTTTTGTTATTGTTATTTCCTAGATGAGGCTATTAGGCTGTTAGTACATCAGTTAAGTCAGGTTAAGTAGACAGGTGATGAATATTAGTATGGTGCTTCACATTTACGATTTAGTATCTTGGTGATATATGAGAGTGAGTGGTGTACTCCCTGGAGTTGTATGTTTTTGGGGTGGCTGTATGGAAAAGTTGATCTACAGCGATTAGTACTAGAAAGAAACAGAAAGGTGAAAAAAAGGAGGTTTACTTATCTTTGGGCTGGATGTGAAGAATCTCTCCCATGTGATAGGATGATTGTAGAGGGCTTCAGTTGTATGGCCTTTGTCCCTCAGAGTTTTGCTGGAGTTTCCTTTGGACTCTATTGAATGCTGAGTAGCAGTGTATCTTCCGTGGACAACGTGCTTGGGCCCTGGGTGGGTGGGAGAGGCAGAGGGACTGATGTTGATGGCAGAATTCTTCACCTGGGACCTGGGACTTGGTTTAGTGGCTCACCCAAGCTCCAGGGATAGAGGAATGTGAGCAAGTCCTGTCTAGTTGAGGGTACAGGCCGGCGGGAGGAAGAAAGTGCTGGGGCCAGGGCATGGCCCAGGCAAAAACCAGAGGCAGCCTGGGTGCCTCTGGGACCCAGGGCCACCTGGGGCAGGGCTGGGCAAACTCACCTGGGATGGAGAACTGGGAGCAGCAGTGGTGCAGAGAGGCAGGCTGGAGGAATCAAGGGGCTGGGGCCTGGGGCATGGCCCAGGCAAAAACCGGAGGCAGCCTGGGTACACCTGGGACCTGGGGTCACCTGGAGGGGGCTGGGCAAACTCACCTGGGATGGAGGACTGGGAGCAGCGGTGGGGCGGAGTGGTGGGCAGGAGGAAGCAAGGGGCCTGGTTTTAAATTTTGAATCTTTGAATTACAAACTAAATCATACATAAAAAACATTCAATATGGACCTTAGGATGAATGGACTCTTGAATGTTCATTTGGTTTCCACATAGTAGAAGAAAATTGTGAAATATCATTTGATCAAAGCTGATTTTTTATTTGTAGAATCAGTAATATCTAAGCCAACCTCATTTAACTGTTTGAAATACTACTTCTTCTGCTGGTGTAGTCAATCCATTAGAAACTTTTTCTCCATTCATCAAAAGCATACACAGAACTTTGAAGTCAAAAATGTGCAAAGTTCACTTACCCCTTCCACCAAAGTGAAGAGACATGCATTGTAGTATTGCAGTGATGTAAAATACACTTCTGATGCAGTCTGTGTTGATTCATGGTTCTCACGAAGCACTTCTCTAAGTAGCTACTTTGAAAATAGTTGTGGATGCTCTCTGAGCAAATTCACATTTTCTAGTTTCTAGATCAGTGATTCCTTAACAATCTCCAGGGCATGTGGGAAAATTCCTAGTTCCTTGTGTATCAGCAGCACCAAAATTCTGAATCCTTTGTCGTCAAAGGAGTTGAGAGGATTTAAAAATTTAAGAAATTTCACCCCCTGGCAAGAGATAAAAACTGTTAAACTAGAGTCTTGTTATAAGAGTATATTCAAAGGTAAATGTAATAAAAGTATTAAACCACAGTGAGGGAGGGGTCAATCACCCATTTGCAAAATGGTTACTTCTTATCTGCCAGACTATATGGCCTCCCCTTAATACAATACCCATCAGGATGGAGTGAAGGACATTGCAGGAGCAGCAAAACTACAAAAGAAAATCAACGAACCATAATCTAGAACTTCAGAGACTCTATATCAACCACCTAGAACTAGGCCAGCCTAATCTCTCCCCATCCTGAAGCTCAGGGAAATTTGCGGAAGAGGGGGCAGTAAGATTGTAAGAGCACAAGGATGGGAGGAGCAATGATATGCAAGATACTCCACACAAGTTAGGGCCAAAACAATCATAATTGGACTTTACATGCCCTCCTCAATGTCCCACACACTATTGACCCCATAAAGTCTAGCATTTGCTAAAGGCACCAAGATCCTTGGAGGCAAGGAATTGATAGCCACAGTAGTGCTCCTATGCTTAAGGGGAACACAGGAAAGGGTTCAGGGAAATGCCACTGGGTCCTTGTACCTCATTGGAGAGGAGGGCCCAGAGGAGAGTCTGGCGTCCATATTAAAGGATTCTCCGGGGATTGGGGGGGAGGCACTGGGGGATGGAGAGGGAGGGGTGAGGGGAGGGGGAGCAGGGGGGTAGGTGGGAGGAGGAGGGAGGAAGAGAACCGGTGTACCTATTAAGTTTGTATGAGTGGAAATAATAATAAAAAATGTTAAAAATTAAAAAAAAATAAAAATAAAAATAAATAAACTTTCCAACTTGCTCTCTTCAAAAAAAATTTAAGAAATTGTAATATTTTATATATAAAAATTGACTCTCTCTATATATACATATATACTATATATATACACTATATAGTACACACACACACATACACACACAAGTTTAGGAGATGATTCAGTTGGTAAAGTGCCTGATATATCATGAAAGCTTAAATTTGATCCTGTGATAATTAGATATAAGTGTTTACTTGACAATTGAAGGCTTCGGCTGTGTACACATTTTTAAAGAATAAATGAAGAAGCTAGGCCCTGAGCAAGTCTGCAGGAGAACATCTTATGGATGGCGTGGAAACATTCTCTGGGAAGGTAGATAAAATGGAGTGAGAATTTTCCCTTTCTCTGTAATGAATAGGTGTGGCCAGTTCCTTTGGCCTCTGATATTGTTGTGAACTCTCCTACTAAGCTGCAGCTAAGAACTGTAACTGGACAACTATAAACCTGAATAAAATCCTTCATTCATCCTTAAGAGGTTTTGTCTTGAATATAGTGGGAACATGTGAACAAACATATCTCCAGCACTCATTGAAAAAGCTGGTTATGATGATGCACATCTGAAATCACAGCATTGTGAAGGAAGCATAGACAAAATATTGGAGATTGTTGGGTAGACAGTCTAGCCAATTGCTGGACTCCAGGCTCAGTAAGAGACTCTGTCTTAAAAAAATTAAGAGTGATAGAGGATGATGTCTCAGTGCCCATCTCTGACTGTCCCATGCAATTTCACACCTGTGTACATGAACCTGAATAGACATATAATATACATGAACACATGCATACACATTATGCACATATACAAAGTTTGAAAAGCTAAGGATCACTGCAGAAAAATGTTCTGATCATTTGTATTTGAGATAGTCTGTCCACCCTCTTTTACTAATACATAGGAGGTTTTATAATTTATAAATTTCCCACAATTCACTTGTGAGCTCATATGCATCATAGATAATAATGTGATTGATCATGAAAATGACAGATAATTAAATGTCAGACTTGGCATCAGTGTTGAAAGGCTCATTGAATGAGTACATGGAGGAAAATTAGTCTTGTGAAGAAGCTCTGTTCACTGTGACCAGCAAAAGCTCTAACAAGTAGTAGAAAGGAAACCTAGTCACAGCTGCTTGTTGTTGGCCATCGCCCAGGTTTAAATGAGTGCTGAAGAAGACCGCATGACCATCATGTTATGTGTATATATGTATGCAGGTATAGATAGATAGATAGATAGATAGATAGATAGATAGATAGATAGATCTGTATGTATGTGTGTATGTACATATGACTAGATGTATAGTTGAAATGGGAAGCCCCAAAAAAAAAATTTGAACTCAGTAAAATATTGTTTGATTAAAGTAATACTGTTGAATTAAAAAAAAACTCTTACATAAAGTTAAACTAAATTGGTCACCCTCTGCCCAGAGATTCTCAAATATATAGTCATTTTATTTTTGTAACTGCCAAAGTCTTCCCATTCTCTTGTTATCTTTTATCTTTGCTTATAAATATATTTCCAATATTCATCATATTAGATTCAATTATTATAAATGACAGACTGAAATATTTAATGATAAGATTATATTAAATATCAGTTTTCATTCAACTCATATCAACATTAGTATTTCTAGACAGGGAATAATTATCTTCCACTAAGTGATTCAGGGACTCACAGTGGCTAATTCTTGACTTTGTTTTCTCACAGCCTTTGTTGATAACTTCAGCTGTGGTTTCTTTTATAAATCCTTTTATATAAAAGTCTTATTTCATAAAATCTTTATTCCATTAAAGCACATGCTAGCTCAGCTCATTATCCATTAAGAACTTAGCATGGGATCAATAAGATACATCAATGGGTAAGGGCACATGCCTGGAAGCCTGAGTTTGATCCCTGTAACCACCCACATGATAGAGGAGAAAATTGACTTCCAAATGTTGTCCTTTGACATTCACATGACAACATGGACTCTCTATCTTTTGTCACTCTCCTTCACCTCTCTCTCACACATACACACAAAGTAAAACCTAAAAAGAAACCAAGTATATAAGTACATACAGTTTCCTAGGAAATTGAGAATGTAGTCAAGTGTGTACCTTGGAAGGAAGACATGAATTTTGGTGAGTTTATCTTCTGACAGAGGACCCAAGGGCATTTCCCAGAACCCTTTCCTGTGTTCCCCTTAAGCTTAGGAACACTATTTCGACTGTCAGTCCCTAGCCTCCAAGGATCCTAGTGCCTCAGACAATACTTTTAATATGAAGTTCTACTTCAAAATGATGATAATGTGGTATGTTAAATATATAAACCAGGATCCTAGTCATTATCAAATATTATATGTTTTGCATACTTCATTATGGCTTAGTTTTATTAATATGGCAATAGGCTTGGTGACACCAACATCACTGCAAGAAACGCATAATAGATTCACTGTACATTGCCATAACAATAATGTCATGACAAATAAATCTGCTTTTCTCACCTTGAAGAAAAAAAAGTATTTTTATTATCTTTTGACGTTTACTAGTAATTAAATGTAGTTTTTAATTTTCTTCTAAAATATGCACCAGTGTATCACCTCCCTAGTAGAAGCAGTCTTAAGTCACATATATTGTGAACAGAATGTTCACAATTATCTGAACTCAAAATCACTTAGAAAAGCATCATTTTCTCCATAAACTCAGGTTGTTTCCTTATAATCTCAGAAACTATGGCCAGTTAAATGTAGATCATTTATGCCCATCGTGCACAGTCTAAACTATTACCTTGTAATGATGAAGATCAAAGTTGTTGATAATACAAAAAAAAAAATACTAGCAAAAGCCACAAAGCAAGATTGTTTCTGCCAATGACCAAAACCTTTTGAACAACATTGCAAAGAAGGCTCTGTTCCTTGGGAGGATACAGCTTCCTTAGAATTTGTCCCACCTATTTGCAAAATGATTACTTTTTATCTGCCAGACTATATGCCCTCCCCTTCTGGTGAGATCATACCCCCTTAGTTGTAAATGATCAGAAACGAACGTCTGTGAACTTAACCAGGAGTCTCATTACTTACTTGCAGTCCTTGATGGAGACCTATTTTCTCTGCTGTAACATGGTCCCCTTTCTCCTTGTTTCTGGTGTGGCCCTCCAACCCCATCCCTCCTGTTCATAATCCTTGGAATTACTGTAGGTATTGACCTCACAAAGTATAGCATCTGCTAAAGGCACCAAGATCCTTGGAGGCAAGGGATTGACAGCCACAGTAGTGTTCCTATGCTTAAGGGGAACACAGGAAAGGGTTCAGGGAAATGCCACTGGGTCCTTGTACGTCATCGGAGAGGAGGGCCCAGAGGAGAGTCTGGCATGCACATTAAAGGACTCTCTGGTGATTGGGGGGGAGGCACTGGGGGATGGGGAAGGAGGGGTGAGGGGAGGGGGAGGTTCAGGGGGAGGAGAAGGGAGGGAGGGAACTGGTGTACCTATTAAGTTTGTATGAGCAGAAATAAAAAAAAAGAATCAAAAAAAAAAAAAAAGAATTTTTCCCACCTATGACAAGTACACAAATCGACAAAGAAAGAGCATGGTCGCTGTGAAGAAGTGTAACTTGGCATCCAATTTTCTGCTTATCCAAATGCTGGGCATGATAGTGCAGTTCAAATAACTAGGATGCCAAAAATTAATCTGTTTTAACAGTTTTGTTTCTTAACTTTGTTTTAGGTATCCAGTTCTTTGGATTGTAAACATCTCTGTATCTCTCAAATTACCTTTTGCTTCATTTTGCATTCCCCCTGCCCTGATTTTTCCCCTCCTGTTTTTTTCTCCATTTCATTCCTCTCTTCTCCCTCCATTCTTCTCCCTCTCTTTCCTTCTCTCTCCCCTTCTCTCCTCCACCCCAAGTTCGTACTTATCTTAACATTATTTGAAAGTAAACTTGACTAGGAAGTCTCTTTATATCTACAATATTTGCAAAATAAATTTGCAGAAACTGAGTTCCTTTGGAAAGCTAGAAGGTTCTAGTGAGTGTGCCATTTAAACTTCTGGATTCTGAGGAGCACCCAAATTTGGTAGGCTCCAAATTTCCATTTTTTTACCTTTGTTTTTGCTTGCCTACCAGAACTCCCTTGTAGGACTTCATATCTTTATTTTAATAGTTTCAAAATAAGAATCCCAGCAAACACAAATAAGTATGTGCACCATTACTTTAAAATTTATAGAGGCTGTATGTGCTAAAATAAATTTGGAGGGTAATATAAATAATTAAATCAAGGGATTTTTGGGATTAAGGTTTGAGAATTAAAATAAAATGTTTCTCTTGAATGGTATTTCTATTTTCACCTTCTTAAAAGCAGTTCCATCCTAAGTAAACGGCATATATAAATAGAGCATATAAAAAACAGAAACTAATAGAAAAAATTTAGAGAAAACTTTCAGCCCTTGAGGAGTTATTAGAAGCTCCACAATGACATTTGAAGAGAACATCTCTGCAAAGTTAAATATGTATTATTTAATGCCACCTGCTCCAACTTGTAAAAAAGACACTTCACCTTCCTGGCCCATCTCTCCTGTTTATTGCTATGAAACTTTTGTTTTGGACTGGTGAAAAATAACAGATCAAGACTCCAATGGAGCTTCCCTTAAACGTGTAGCCAAGTAATAGTATGATCTTTTCTTTTGGGGACATTAGAAGTATGTGTGTATTTCTCAGAATAACTTCTTTCTGCACCCATTACTCTTAAATTTCCTGGTTTGCCTTAGCTCCCAAGGTTTTCCAAGACTTGATGTGTCAAAGTAAAGAAAATAAAGGTATAATTTCAATTACATAGATGCCTATTCTCCAAAATAACATATGAATTCAGAATCAGCAAATAGAAGGTTGATAAATAAACATGCTATCATTCCTGAAGGACTGAAACAGTTTTTTAAAAACTAGATGCTATTCATTCAAGCTAGTTGTTAAATTATCAA
This sequence comes from Typhlomys cinereus, assembly GCA_023101885.1. Lineage (NCBI taxonomy): Eukaryota > Metazoa > Chordata > Mammalia > Rodentia > Platacanthomyidae > Typhlomys > Typhlomys cinereus. Next base: position 373,430 of record JALPQD010000537.1, on the reverse strand, counting down.
AATGTTCTATGAAGTTCACAAGAAAATAATTAATAAACCTTAAACAAAATCGACAGAAATATTCTTCAGAAAGATCAGTCATTGTTGTCCATGTAGGAGTACCTGCTGTGTTTTCTATCTTCTAATTCACTGTAATGCACGTTTCACAATGCAGACATACTAATATTATTAAATCAGAACATTCGTTCCTTTCATTTCTGCTTGATCAGTTTCAGTATTTTGTTTCAGGGGCTTCTGAAATGATTAAGAAATGCAGATGAAGTACCTTATTGGTATATTTATCAGATGTCATTGCTTATCCAGTCAGCATAATACTAAATGTCACACTCAAGCTTTTTTAATACATTTTTATTATTATTTCTGCTCATACAAACTTAATAGGTACACCAGTTCCCTCCCTCCCTCCTCCTCCCCCCGAATCCCCTGCTCCCCCTCCCCTCATTCCTCCCTTCCCATCCCCCAGTGCCTCCCGCCCCAATTCACACAAGCTTTTTTGAGGCATGTCTTAGCAAAGGTGGAAGATGCATTGTCTCCTGTAGCTATGATTTAATACACTTGCTCCTTAAGAACCCCAGTGAAAAGAGAAAGTTACCATGCTAAAGATTCCTTTTCTAAAATAAAAGATAATGCAGTACTCATGTTCTTATGAACAGATTTGCATGGGGGAGCTTGAAATGAAGCTCTGCTCAAACTGTCAGCACTTGTTTTCTCAACCATGTGATGAATTAAACAATAGTTTTGGCTTCTTTTTTTAAAAAAATTATTTATATATTTATTTATTCTCTCACATTTTATTTTTTTCCTACTCATACAAGCTCAATAGGTACCTTGTCCTCTTCCTTCCCCCTCCCTGGCCTCTAGACTGAGGCTTTGGACAGTTTTCTTTTGTTTGGACTCATGGAGATTTTTAGTTCTTAGCAGTGTACATCAGCTAATAAGAGCCTGAATCAAAGATGGCTTGTGTACAATGGCTGCAAACTACTTCTTCAGGGCAGATTGCAACCCAGTTTATTCTAAACTCCATTTAAGCCAAGCTTGAAGTGTTTTTGTGTCTAGTTATTAATAATATAGACAAAATACACAGATCGCTACCCATATAAGAGCCTGATTATGCAATTTCACTGGGACCTCACTTACAGAAGTTCCCTGTGTGTTCTGAGGCCCAGGTTGCTTCCAGCCTTCAGATCTCCATCCACCCTAATAGCTGATATCATTGAACAGGTAGTCCTGTCACCAATGACTTTGTCTTTGGGTGTTATTTCATCCTCTTCTCCAGTAAGGTTGTTATGTGCCGCAGCCACTTCATGGTTATTATTTCCTTCAATATCAGCTTTCAAGTCCCTGGGAACACCAATAATAAAAAAGCCACTGTCAAAAAAAAAAATAAAGCAAATACAAAAGAGCAATTTCTTTGTGCAAGATTTTCATGTATCTTAGGAAGTGCAACAAATGGAAGTACAAATTGAATAATTCAGTTTCATAAAAACAGGCAAGAGGAATTGGCAACTGATCCTTATGAAACATGTCCTGCATTCTATTAGAAATAAATGAAAATATTTTTATAATGAGACTGAAATTCTTTCATAGAGAAGAAATGCAAATCAAGAATCAAAACATCAACTAGAGATGGGCCATAAAGGAACTTTCATGGCTCCCTCTTAAGGCTTCTGTGACAGAGAGGAGTCAAACAGAGCCATAATGCCCTAGGCCTAGTCTCCTACACTGTCACTTTTAAAGGTAAACCTATTAAAATAACAAATGACTTCTCAGTCGAAACAGTAAAAGCAAGAAGAGCGTGGAGAGATATACTTCAAGTATTGAATGAGCAAAAATGTCAACACAGGCTGATTAACCTTGCAAAACTATCAGTCATGATCGAGGGAAAAAGAAAAACTTTCCGGCACAAAGACAACTTGAAGGGATACATGTCCACCAAACCAGGCCTTCAAAAAATGCTAGAAATGATACTCAAGCATGAAGAAAAAAACAGACATATCCAGGAGAACAGAAGGCAAATATAACACCATTAAAAGCGAAGCAATATACTTATAAAAACTACTAAACATAATAAATGTCTATAATTAAAAATAGTTTCTCCATTATAACACTAAATGTTAACGGAATTAATTCACCAATCAAGAGACACAGATTACAAACTTGGATTAAAAATCACAATCCATCAATCTGCTGCCTGCAGGAAACCCATCTCACCACAAAAGATAGGCACGCTCTAAAAATAAAAGGCTGGTCAACAATTCTACAAGCTAATGGAAGCAGAAAACAGGCAGGGATAGCCATTATGTTATCAGACAAAGTGGACTTCAAACCGAAGAAAATTATAAGAGACACGGATGGATACTACATTTTAGTCACAGGTACAGTTCACCAGGAAGACTTCACAATACTGAACATATATGCACCCAATACGGGCCCCTCCACATTCATTAAGAAAACCCTACAGCGATCTAAAGCAAGAAATCAACCCCCAAACGATAATTCTTGGGGACTTCAACACCGCCCTCTCAACATGGAAAAGATCAACAGGTCAAAAGCTTAACAGAGACACTTTGGAACTTAATCAAACCCTGAAAGAAATGGACCTTACAGATCTCTATTGAACTTTTCACCCACGTACCAAAGAATACACATTTTTTCACAGCAGCACATGGAACTTTCTCCAAAATAGATCACATATTGGGCCACAAAACGAATCTACACATATACAAAAAATGTTGAAATTCTAATCTGTGCCCTATCAGACCAACACGGCCTAAAGCTGGACATCCACAACACATCAAACAAGAGAAAATACACTAACTCCTGGAAACTTAACACTATGATGCTGAATGAGAACTGGATTCAGGAAGAAATTAAAAAGGAAATTCAAGATTTCCTGAAAGTGAATGATAACGAAAATACAACTTACCAAAATCTCTGGGACACAATGACAGCTGTTCTAAGAGGTAAGTTCATAACTCTTAATGCCTACATCAAAAAAATGGAAACATCAGAAATAAACAACTTAACAATGCAGATTAAAGCTTATAGAGAAACTAGAGCAATCTGATCCCAAAAGTAGTAGAAAAGAGGAGATTAGCAAAATAAGGGGAGAAATATCTGAAATTGAGATTAAGAAAAGGATAGAAAAAATCAACCAGACAAAAAGCTGGTTCTTTGAAAAAATCAATAAGATTGATACACCCCTAGCTAAATAAACCAAAAGCAAGAGAGAGAAAACCCGAATTAACAAAATTAGAAATGAACATGGAATTATCACTACTGATAGCCAAGAAATCCAGAGAATTATAACATCATATTTCATAAACTTATACTCTGTGAAGTTTGACAACACAAAAGAGATGGACGAATTTCTAAGTAAACACAACCTACCTAAAATGAATCAGGAAGTTTTGAATTATTTAAATAGTCCTATAACATATAAGGAAATTGAAGAAGTAATCTCGAATCTTCCCACCAAAAAAATGTCCTGGGCCAGATGGATTCAGCACAGAATTCTACCAGACATTTAAGAAGTTAATAACACCAATACTCCTTAAACTGTTCCATCAAATAGCAAGAAAAGGAACACTACCAAATTCCTTCTATGAAGCTAATATCGTCTTAATCCCAAAACCTAATAAAGATTCACTTAAAAAAGAAAACTATAGGCCGATCTCTCTGATGAACATAGATGCAAAGATTCTCAACAAAGTCTTAGCAAATCGGATTCAAAAACATTTCAAAAAGATCATTCATGGAGATCAAGTAGGCTTCATCCACGGCACACAAGGATGTAAATCAATAAATGTAATTCATCATGTAAACCAGTCCAAAGTCCAAGACCACATGATACTCTCGATAGACACAGAAAAAGCCTTTGACAAAATCCAACAGCCTATTATGATCAAAATGCTAGAGACTGTAGGAATGAAAGGAACCCTTATCAATATAATAAAAGCTGTATACAACAAGCCCACAGCAAGGATTATGCTCAATGGGGAACAATTGGAAGCATTCCCACTTCCATCAGGAACTAGACAAGGCTGTCCACTCTCAACACTTCTATTCAATATTGTACTTGAAGTCTTAGCTGAAGCCATAAGACAAGAAAGGGACATAAGAGGGATTCAAATCGGCAAGAAAGAAGTCAAGCTATCCCTATTTGCAGATGACATGATCTTATACCTGAGTGATCCCAAAAACTCCACCAGGAAGCTCCTGGAACTAATTGAGAAGTTCAGCAGGGTAGCAGGATACAAAATAAATATGCAAAAATCAGAGGCCTTCCTATATGCCCAGAATGAAAGAAGTGAAAAAGCCTTGAGAGAAACAATCCCATTTACTATAGCCCCTAAAAAAATGAAATACCTTAGTATAAACCTAACCAAGCAGGTAAAAGACCTTTACAATGAAAACTTTAAAACCCTAAAGAAAGAAATTGCAGAAGACACCAGAAGGTGGAAAGACCTCCCATGTTCCTGGATTGGTAGAACCAACATCGTAAAAATGACCATCCTACCAAAGGCAATATACAAATTCAATGCTATACCAATTAAAATCCCAAAGCAATACTTTAAAGAAGTTGACCAAACAATCAAAAAATTCATGTGTAGGGACAAAAGACCCAAGATAGCAAAGACAATCCTGAGTAACAAAAACACTGCTGGAGATATTACCACACCAAACCTTAGTCTATACTACAAATCCATAGTTATAAAAACAGCCTGGTACTGGCTCCAAAATAGACACACAGATCAATGGATAAGGGTTGAAGACCCAGATATAAGCCTACAAAAATACAGCCATTTGATCTTTGACAAAGGGGCCCAAACAATCCAATGGAAAAAGACCAGCATCTTCGACAAAGGGTGCTGGCAAAACTGGATCTCCACATGCAGAAGATTAAAGCTGGACCCATACTTGTCACCATGTACAAGACTTAATTCCAAATGGATCAAGGACCTTGATTTAAGGCCAGAGACTTTAAAAATCATAGTTGAAAGGATAGGGAACTCCCTCGAGCTGATAGGGCTAGGCCAACATTTCCTAAACAGATATCCAATGGCACAGTCACTGCTACCAACTCTCAACAGTTGGGATCTTGTTAAATTAAAGAGCTTCTGTTCAGATAAACAGATTGTACCACGAGCTCAAAGGCAACCCACAGAATGGGAGAAAATCTTCACTAACCACATATCTGACAGAGCTCTACGGTCCAGAGTGCACAAAGAACATAGAAAACTAAACACCAAGGAAACCAATGTCCCAATTAAAAAATGGGCCCTGGAACTTAAAAGAAACTTTACCAGGGATGAAATTAAAATGTCTAACAAATATCTTAAAAAATGTTCCAGTTCCTTAGCCATCAGGGAAATGCAAATCAAAACTTCCCTGAGATATCATTTCACCCCGTTCAGGATGGCAAAAATCCACAATACAAACAAGGACAAATGCTGGAGAGGATGTGGAGAGAGGGGAACTCTCCTACATTGCTGGTGGGAATGCAGGCTCATACAGCCACTCTGGCGAGCCGTCTGGAGATTCTTAAAGAAATTAAAGATTGAAATGCCATATGACCCTGCTATTCCACTTTTGGGAATTACCCCCCATGCAGCAGAGGTTCTCCTCCATAGCACAAGCTCGACTATGTTCATAGCAGCACTGTTTACAATAGCAAAGTCATGGAATCAACCTAAATGTCCAACAGTTGACGAGTGGATAAGGAAACTATGGTACATCTATACAATGGAGTACTACTCAGCCATCAAAAATGATGAATTTGCTGGGAAATGGATGTCATTAGAAACAATTATATTAAGTGAAGTCTCCCAAACCCAGAAAATTAAAAGCCGTATATACTCCCTAATAGGTGACTCCTCATACCAAACTCACCCAGCCCACATTGAGACACTCAAAAGTAAACCTATGTAACACAGTAATTTCAAAGATTATGAACAAGAGAGATGGGTTAGGAGGGCCACACCAGAAACAAGGAGAGAGGGGACCATGTTACAGCAGAGAAAATAGGCCTCCATCAAGGTCTGCAAGTAAGTAATAAGAAACCTGGTTAAGTTCACAGACGTTCTTTCCTGATCTCACCAGAAGGGGAGGGCATATAGTCTAGCAAATAAAAAGTGATCATTTTGCAAATGGGTGATGGACCCCTCCCTCAGTGAGGTTTCCTACTCTTATTACATCTTCCCTTGAATGTGCTATTACAACAAGACTCCAGTTTAACAGCTTTTTGTCTCTGGCCAGGGGGTGACATGCAGTGCCCAGCAGAATGGAGTGAAGGGAATTGCAGGAGCAGCAAAACTGCAAAAGAAAATCAACAAACCACAATCCAGAACTTCAGAGACTCTATATCAATCACATAGAACTAGGACAGCCTAATCTCTCCCCATCCTGGAGCTCAGGGACATTTGCGGAAGAAGGGGCGGTAAGATTGTAAGAGCAAAAGGATGGGAGGAACAATGATTTTCAAGATTCTCAACAATAGTTGGGGTCAAAGCAATCATAATGGGACTTTGCATGCCCTGCGCAATGTCCAGTGCACTGTTGCCCTCATAAAGTCTAGCATCTATCTGTTAAGGGCACCGAGATCCCTGGAGGCAAGGGATTGACAGCCATAGTAGTGCTCCTATGCTTAAGGGGAACAAGAGAAAGGGCTTATGGAAATGCCACTGGGTCCTTATATGTCATCGGAGAGGAGGACCCAGTGGAGAGTCAGGCATACACAATAAAGGACTCTCTGGGAATTGGGGGGGAGGCACTGGGGGAGGGGGAGGAGGAGGTTTGGGGGGAGGAGGCGGGAGGGAGGGAACTGGTAAAAAAATTTTAAAATGTATAATTACATTTTTAATAAAAAAAGGAAAAAAAGAATGCAATTACACAAAAACAGAAAGAGGATTTTGTAGCAGATCTCTGGATTATCTTTTTATTGCAGGGAATGCTCTTTTTATATAGTTTCTTCCTGCCTTCTGACTAGAGTACAGGGCACATGGCAGAATCCCTGAATTTTGGATGTTACAAATGGTTACAGAAATGGAAATAATGCACAGTGAGGTCAGAGATAGAGTGTTTCTGTTATCCCACAAAAGAGCAATGGTCTCCTATCTCTTAAAAGTTTTCTGCTTTGTCCTGGCAAGTGTTTCAATGACACAATGCATTTTTATAAGGAAAGCTGTCACATTTTCATTAATTTCTAAAAAAATACTTTTGACGTTGAATTATTTATTGAAAGCATTTTTAGACCAATATAAATTCTAAGGGAGCAAAGGGTAATAAAAATGATTTGTACATCTTCGTGTAATATTTGGTAGACTCTTGATTGCTTGATAAGCTTGATAAGTATAACTTTCAATGAAAGTTATACTTATCTATTAGTACCAGAGAGGAGTCATTCTGCATAAAGATTTCAGAAATGGTTATCATTTGTATCCATTATGGATCAAAGACCTAAAATTTTAGTCATTCCTCTCTGAGGTTTCATTTGATTCTTTTCAAGGTTATAGGAAAAAAGCATACTGCTGCTTGCTGTTGGGCAAAGATGAATCAAAATAAGCCATGGAATCGAACTGGCAAGGAAAACAAGCAGTAATAATATGTAGCTTGAATAACATAGAAACAATAAAAACTGTTAAATTGTGAATGATCATATTGGAGGAAAGTGGAGCAGAGTATTGTATTGTATATGCTTTCCATAGCTAGTACTTTTTAAAATATAGCTTGAATTAATCAATGATAGTTTGACCAATGTACAGAAAGTAAATGATTTCGGACTGCTCAACCCTAAAGAGGACATCTAAACCATTCCCCATCCCAAGAATTAGGGAACTTCACAGAATAGTGAGCTGTAAGAAGCTAAGAACTTGAAAAGGGTTGGGATGTAGCCAGCATATGACAGATATGTGAGATCCATGAATTCACCACAACTATATGTACTTCCACAAGACCTGCACAAGATTTAGTCCATCAGCATTTCAACATAGAAGGTAAAAGATATCATGAGGCTCCATGCCTCCCTAAGAGACTATTGTGGATTAATGTTGCATGGGGTGGGGGAAGCAGCTTTCATCAATGGAATACTCACTGATATATCATCTGTGTTCGGGCACTTGCCAGGAAAGGCATCCCAGATGAAACTCAGTGGACCACACATACAAAGTAATGTGAATGTATAAAGGAAACGATTGTGGAAGAAGGAAGTTTATAATGGGAAAAGTAGAGAGAGAGAGGATTGAGCTAACATTGGGTGAAAATAACAAATACTCATTGTATTCACATATGAAACTTTAAAACATGAATTTTTAAAATTATTGATTCATTTTGTGTTTATTAAATTTTAAGTCCTAGCCTTAGCCTTACCATTTTGTTTTATTACTTTATTAATTTTAAAATACCCCTCTTAAAGTATAATATAGTAAGATTTGGGAACCTAATATCTTCCAAGAAAGAGCAATTATGAATTTACATATCCCTAGGAATCCAAATGAATAAATACAATTCAACATTTTTAAGCAATGCTTATGCAAATGGATGTGTGTATACATATTTCATAAGCATCAGCTCTCAATAATTGTTATGGTAATATCTCTCTAATGGTAAATACTTATTCACATTAAATTCTGAATTTGAGAAATTTCAGGCTAAAACAATCAGGATACATTAATTTTATAGACAATATTACTCACAAAGAGAATATTTTAAAGTTAATGTTGTAGTTCGCCTGCATGATTGCTGATAAATGACCATCAAGCAGCTTAAGCCAACAAGAGGTTTATTTTCTCTTATGATTACTGGTTATAGTTCTCAGTCCAGTTTGACAGGAGAGCATGCAACAACACCAAGGCTAAGGAACTGGCCACACCATCACCACATAATGGCTGAGAGAGGGACGATCCTTACTTGCTAGACCAGCATGTCTGGTCAAGTGTACACAAGGATGCCAATTTCCTCAACCAACTCTCTGTATTTTATTCACCTGTTCAGGGACTAGTCCTACTCACTATGGGATGAGTCTGTCCCATCAACTAGACAATCTCTTTCAAATTAGCACTGGGCTTAACTCAACTAATTCTCTACAAATGTGCCCAGAGCTTAAACCTTCAACCATCAAGTTGACACCTGTACATAACCATTACAGTTAAGGTAAAATGTTTTCCTTTCCTTTGGAAACATACCCCATAAGGAACTGATAGGAAGGTATCTTGGTTCTATTTTCAGTTCTTAAGGAATATCCATAATGTGTTCCACAATATTGTATCCAAACAGAACAGAAGACTATTGTGTGACAGTGCCCACATCAGCATGTCTTGTGTCATGGCCACTCTTTTTCTATGCTAGTTTTCCTAGTTTTGCAAGCATATTGAATAACTAACCCTGACCAACCTCCTTTCCTTCTCCCTCCCCTTTCTTTTCCATTCCTTTCACCAATCCATCCCATTCCCTATCTATACCCATCCTCCTATCTACCTGCTTCTGTGGGTCCCAGGGTTCCCTGAGGATTGTCTACTCTAGTGCTGGCTCAGGCCTCTGTGGCAGATTAAGTGACTTTTACTTGGGTAAACTCACTGATGGAGCATTCCCCTGTCTAGCCCTAACCCCTATGGTTCCCACCTCCTGAAATTATTCCTCCTAAGGTCCTCTCCAGTCTATGGGGGTATGTTGATTTATCAGCCATTGTGCAATTCTGGTAAGGATAATCCTCATTGCACTGAGTTCTTGGATACAGCAGCCCTGCCGTGAGTGGATTGTTTTGTCCAACAGTGTATGTCTCCATCTTTAGAGTCTAACAATCTTACTACTCCCTTTTCTACAAGATTCCGGGAGTCCGGATGGGAAGAGATTCAGTTGGTCTGATTCCAACTGTGGCTTTCAGGGTTCCTAGTACTCTACATTCTGGTTGGTTGCTGTTTTCTATTTCACCCTCTTCCATTGTAGTAGACTGCTGTTGTTTGAAATTCTTATCTCATCTCATCTTATCTTAAATTATATTTTATCTTATCAAGGACAGAAGTTTGCTATCTGGTATTTGCTGATTAGTATTTAGATTGCTGATCCTGTCTACTGTCAGTTTTTAACCCAGTCCACTATTGTTTAGACTCATTTATAATGCTGGTTGTGCATTCCTTGTCATGCAGGGGTGGGGAGCTAGGGGACAGTAAGCAGGTGGTTGGTTACCCGGAAGCTAACCTCACTCTCTATGGTGTCCTATTCTTATTCTTCCCTCTCCTTTCAGATCTTTCTTGCATAAAAACCTTTTTAAACTGTTCACCCTTGTTCTTTTGTTTTTGTTCTTTTAGGATCTTCTTGCACTCTCCAACCCTCACCCACTTGTGTTCCTTTGTGTTTGTGGGTATTATAAGAGTTTCTGTTTAATTCCATCAAACTGATAGTTTAATGCTAAAATCCACTTATAAGGGAGAACATACAGTGTCTACTTTCTGCTTCTGGGACTTTTCGTTTAGAATTATTTCTTTTACTTCCATCCATTTACTGGCAAATTTTGTTAGTTCATCTTTTCTGATGTTTAATAATATTCCTTGCATATGTGTATTCCTTGCACTGTTGGATATATCTAGATTGGTTCCATTTCTTTTCCATTGTTTAAAGGTCTGCTATGAACATGGTTGTAAACATATCTCTGATGGTGGATGCAGTATTCTTTGGAAATATTCCCAGGAGTGATATAGCTCAGTTTTATGCAATTTTGATTTTTAACTTTTTTAGGTCCTAAATTGGTTTTCAAAGGGGTTGTATAAGTTTACAATCCCACCAACAATGTATGAGAGGGTTCTCTTCTCCCCATGTCCATGTCGGAATTTGCTGTTGTTGAATCATTGCCATTCTAAGTGGGGCGACAGGATATCTTGTAGTGATTTTGATTTTTACTCTTCTGATGATCAGTGAAACTGAGTAATTTTTTCATGTATTTTGGCCATTGTTTTTCTTCTTCACAGATGTATATGTTTAGTTCTTTAGCCCAGTTTTTAAATTGGATCATTCGTACCTTTGGTGTTCATCTTCTGGAATTTGTAAAATACATGTTCCATGCCAAATCCTTCTTAGATGTGACATTTGCAAATATATTCTAACATTCTGGAGACTAACTCTGAAATCCACTGAATGCTTGCTTCCCTTGTCATGCAAAAAATTACAGTATTGTGTTAATTGCATTTATTTACTCTTACTTCTGTTGTCTGTACTTTAAAAAGATGTGATTGCCTATACTATAATCTCAGTTCATTTCCCTTACATTTTCTTTAGGATTACATACTTCCTTTATGATCTAGGCTTTGATCAATGTTGAACTGACTTTCATGTATGGAGAAACAGACTCAATTTCATTTTTTTGCATATGCTTATCTCCAGCACCAGTTATTGAAAGGACTGTCTTTCCCACACACACACATTTGTGTGGCATCCTTTGTTAGAAATCAACTGACTTGATGAATGTAGATTAATTTCTGGATTCTCCATTGTAACCATTATTTAAGTTTTCAAAGATTCTCTAAGATTTGAACTTTCTTTCATTTCAATCCCTGCCTTGACAGGATCTATTTCTAGACGGTCACATCCAGAGTTTTACTCTCTCTGTATTGGGACTACATTTTATAAATGTTAATGTCTTCATAATATTTTAATATTTTCACAGTCAGCCATCATTATTGCATTATTTTAATGATGCTTATTTATTAAGACATATTTAAAACTAAGTCAATACCAAGAATGCAAAGATAGAAGTTAGATTAGTTACAGTTATCCCATGATTGACCCTCACTGCTATAACATGAATAAGAAAAGGAATACAAAGCTCTATTATATTTAGAAACATTTAAACACATTTAAATATTTTGTGCATTAGGAAGGGAGTTAGTGGGTGTTCTTAGCTTGTGTTAGAGCATTATGAAAATGAATGTAGACAGTTTATCTTGGACACTGAAATTTGTCTATTAATACAATACAGATTAATATGCCAAGGATGATTTATTGCTGAGGTTTAGGTGGATGTTAATGATAATTTATGATGCAATTACTAGAGCAGGAGAAAAAAATGGATCATACATGGGGTACACGTGACAAAATGTTCACAGCTATAATGTAAACCTCCAGACAAATGAGATTAAATTGGAGCTTGCACTCAACTTTTTGGCTCATCAAAGTTTTTATTTCTTTAGCTTTCCAAAAAGTACAGTCTATCTTAAACACAGTGTCTGTTAATAAAGAGAAACATCTATATCAAACATATAGCAGGCTTTACTTTGAAAAATGAAAAAAAATTCTTATAATAACACATTTCTACTGATATTTACTAAAACGAAACAATATTCTTTATCAGAAGTATTTATTTTATCTATTTTAAATTCTTAAAATGATCATACTCTTTAAATAAATATTGAAAATCTTTCAAAATGAAGATTAAAAAATATGGGGGCTGGAGAGGTGGCTCAGGGGTTAAGCCTCTGCCTTGCAGGCAGAAGGTCCTGAGTTCGGATCTTAGACCCCATGTATAGACGCCGGGCAGAAGCAGGGGCGGCCTGCGTTTCTGGCCCTGGTAGGGCAGAGCCTGTGAATCCCGGGGCAGAGTAAACAAGGAGGAGATGGAGGTGGTCCATGGTGGTTCCCGAATTCGTCCGTGGTTCTACACACACACACATACATACATACACACACATAATACACATACATACACACACATACACACACATACATGCACAATTGAATAAATAATAAAAAAATATGTAGTTGGCATTACAAAAAACTATGCAATTTTGGGTGGTCCACAATCTATTATGTTCTCCTGATGTATGTAAGGAGTTGCTTGAAGTAACTAAGGAAGTAGGGAAGTGTGAGTGGGGAGAAAAGATTGTAGGACATTTGCAATAGATTCAAAACCAAATAAATAAAATTACTCAGTGGTAGAAGATGTACGAAGCTCTTGGTTTAATCTTATTATGGTTGTATTTTGGTGTCAACTTGATAGTTGCAGACTATTTGGGGCTCAGCTGTGGAAGGTTAATGGTTGGAATGGCCCCTGAACAAGTCTGTAGGTACTTGATTGATTGTTGTGGAGAACCCAGCCCATAGTGGGTGGTACTTTCCAGTGGTGGACTAGATAATAGGAGGTACAAAGAGGAGGGACTTGCTCTTCCCTTATCTTGTGTCCACTTGCTGTGCAATCCACTCTGCATGCGTCTTTCACTTTTGGAGCATCTTGGCCTTCTTTGTTGTTGCTGTTGCTGCCTCTGTCCTTGACTAACATGGAGCTTCACCTTTTCCACCAGGTTGTTGCTGTTCCTATTGCCTTTGGAGCTTGGTCTCTAATACTTGCTGAGGTTCACTGTTCATCTCTGATGTCAGACCCCAGATGTTCTTGACCGAAGTCAGAACCCAGCTCTTCGACCCTCCAGAGAAGTAAAAGCTTGAGACCTTCTCGGGATCTTTTGGCTTTGTGGAACATTCCAGTCAAGAAAGAGGCTGCTGCGGGCAGCTATCTTGAAGGACACTATTTTTATTGTGCTATTTTCATAAACTTATTTTTATATACTACATTCTATTGATTCTGTTTCTGACCTCTACAAGTGACATGGCATGCATTTTCTCTCTCTCTCTCTCTCTCTCTCTCTCTCTCTCTCTCTCTCTCTGTCTCTGTCTCTGTCTCTTACACATACACACACACAAAATAATGTGAGAAAATAATGAAGCTAAGAGTATTTGGGTTATCATTTCTATTGCTGAAAGTGTCTTTATATTGTTTTTATTTATTTGGTTTTGAATCTATTGCAAATGTCCTACAATCTTTTCTCCCCACTCACACTTCCCTACTTCCTTAGTTACTTCAAGCAACTCCTTACATACATCAGGAGAACATAATAGATTGTGGACCACCAAGAATCTCTTCTTCAGCTCTTGTGTCTCTGTCATTTAACTATATATTCCTTAGCTATCCTTAGGCCCTCAATTCTTAAGTAAACTCCTGTTTTCTTCTTGTCAATTTCTGTTAATTCATGGACTTTAATGTGTCACTCACACATAGTTGGAGTTATTTTCTATTCCTTTCCTCTACTGACCTAACACTAGTGAAGCATTTTTTTTATAGCATGAACATGCATATATCAGATACCAAGGTGAAAAGATGCTTTAGAATGTTTCTGCTCTCTTAGTTCTTTTCTTAAGCTAATGGAATACTTTTTTAAAATTTCTTTGCATTTTATGTTTGGCCTTGGGATCTACTTCCTCAGAATGGAATTGAATGGGTGTGTAAAAATTAATGTGACTTCTTTAAAATGTGGAATTATTTGCATTAATTATATTAAATGCATCCTAAATAAACCCCGTGACAAATGTTCCAGAAATTTGAGGATTGGATTCTATAAATAATCCATTTTGTCAATATGCTATCCAATGCATTTGCAGAAGAATCTGTAGAACTTAGAAATGAAACCCAGAAGACATGGAGACATTTTGATCTCTTCATTATCAAGCAAAATTTCATATATCAATATAAAAAGCCTGCAGGAAGGCTTACCACCAGGAGAGCACTGGAAACTTAATGCCATTAGAAAGTCAGGTCTGTCCTTACAGTTGACTTTGTTAGGGCTGGGTGGTCTTCACTGCTTCCCATTTATTATTACAACTAAGAAAATCCTAGAAAAGATTTTCCTGTAGATATGACAGTATTGGCCCTATCTCAGTGTTGATTCAGGTACAAAATGACCATAATTTCTAAATAACCCTTGACTCTGAGAACTGATGGCAGAACTGTTAAGAAAAATATGCATTCTGAAGATGACAGCTGCAGTGTAACTTACCTTCATGAATTTCAGTAGTTTGTGAAATGGTATCCCGTCTGCCCTAAGGAGAAACTTAGCTTTTAGTGAACAATTTCTAATGTTTTCATGAACATAGTGGGATTGCTAAATTGGATGAACAGAAATTAATTAAATAGCCTCCAATTTTGAAAAAATATGGCCACTCCCTCTTGTGTGAAGCTTCTGGAGAGACACTACACAAACCTCTATGTGGTTCAGAAAGGAAATCCTGACAAAACATGGTAAAGATTATGCCACTGATTCGAACTTTCTGAAATGATGAGTTGACTAGGGTTACCTAAAAGAGTAGGGATGAGGGTTACTCATAGGAAGAGGAATGACTCAAAGAAATCTCATTCCATCTTTAGTGAAACTCAAGTGATTTGTAATCCTGGAGGACTCTTTATGACTGGCTAGTCGGATAGTCTCCTTCAAACGTTTTCTGATTCATCTAGGAACTCTCTTCTGACAGAATTATTTACTGCTTTTATTTACTTTGTGGGGGAGTCCCATGTATCTTGTTAGCTTCAAGAATTATTTGAGACTTGAAGTCTCTCACTTCAGGATAGAATATCTTTAATTGTTATAAAACATCCTCCTTAAGTTAGACTTCAAGTAAAGTAAAAACATTATATCCAGACGAAAAGTGTCATACAAAAATTACCTGCAATTGAGGCTTGAATATTCTTTTCACGTGGATATGTATAAAGGGTACATGCTTATGTGTATGTGTGTTTAAATGGGGGTGGGTATGTTTGAGTGCACATGAGTGTGGAGGATCAAGGGTAATATCTGAATTCATTATTGATTGTTTTTCCATCTTATTCTATTAGCCTGTATCTCTAAACCCAGAGTTTGCCATGATGCCCCATCTGGATAGCCAATTTGCTCTGGGGATTCCTAAGCTCCTCCTTCCAGGGCTGAAATTGTAGATATACATCCATGCAAGTTCTGATATGTGATATGGAAATCAAAACTTTTATTATTTTCCTTGTGCTAAAAGCACTTTCACTGCTGAACTATTTCCCCAGACCGAGCTTCAAAGAGTTTAATAATTAAAAATGATAGGGGTGAATGCCTGGAATATTCAAACCCATGTTCTATCCACAGACATAGGTCCTGGTTCATTACACTATTTTTCTGACCTATCCTGACAAAACTATTCTCAGAGCATTGCTTCCCATCTCTGAACCTCTGATTTATGACATTATTTAAACAATAATATAGCAAGCTAACTGAGTAACCTATGTAACACCTCAATTAAAACATACAGCAGTAATGAGTCTAGAAGGTGAATTCTTGTTCTACCCTAGATAATATTTCCTGCTTTCACAAACTTTTAGTTGACCCAGAAAATACAGCTTCATAACAACTCAGGATTTTTTTCTAACTTAGGAAACATGCATTTAAAAATAGTGTGAAGGAAATCATTTATGAAGTAAGACTGAATAAGCCTTCTCCAAACACCAATGGTAACATTATAAACCTAATTTTGAAAGAAAGCATAGAGTTAAGGATTTTCAAGATCACTACTAAAAGGTTTTCTTCATGATACTTTATTTTTAATCCTTCCCAGATAGATAAAATATTTAATTTTTAAACTCTTTCTTTCCTTTAGTTTATTTTTCAGTTTCACCTTGAATTCTTAAGAGTCTTGTTAGAACATAAAATTTTGTTTTGTTACTTGGTTGTCAGTAAAATAATTTACTTCGTGCTCTTGTTACTTGGCTGTAGGTCAAGGCTATATGTGCATTCTCTCCTGTAATGTTCAGACTGCAACATCTATTCTGCAGCTCAGATGATTAAGAACACCTTAGAAATTATGAATGACAGAATGAGAAGAGTGAACTAAGCAATTACTTGCCTTGGGGAACAGTTTTGCCAGAACAAAGGTTATAGTGCAGAGATGGCAGTTTTCTGTGGGCTGAAAAAGACGCCTAATGTTAGCTTTCCTCACAAGAATGCTTGTTTAGTGTACTTGGAAGAAAACAGTATTCTGCTATGTGTGTCTTTGTTGTTTTAGATGTAGTTTTCTGGATCTGAAACACACCTAAGGAAGCACTAGACCCAAAGGGAGCCCTAGGTGATCATTGTAATGAACTATGTTAATGAAAAATTTATTCCTATACATTATGTGCATTGCTAATGTTGTGAAGGACACAATATTTTGATATTGCATAGAACTATATTACACAAAGGGGTAAGTAGGAACATGAGTGTCAGGTAGAAGAAATGGAGCCCTTGAGTAAGTGTGAAGTTTTCTATTTCCAAGAACACTGCTTTAAGAAATTAACCATCACCACTATTCACTATACAGAAGTTAATTCCATGGTAAGTGTTGCAGTTTGCCTTCATGGTTGCTGATAAATGACTATCAGATGGCTTAAAAGAACAAGAGTTTATTCTCTCTTACAATTCCTGGTTACAGTTCTCAGTCCAGCTTGACAGGAGAGGACGCACCAACACCAGGGCTGAGGGAACTGGCCACACCACCAACAAACACAAAACAGCTGAGAGGTGGACAATATTTACTTGCCAGACCAGCATGTCTGGCCAAGTGAACAGAAGGATGCCGACTCTCTCAATCAGTTCTCGTGATTTATTCCAGAGCCTAGTCCCACTGACCATGGCTGGGCCTTCCCCATCATAGCTCTTGCAGGTTTGCTCTGGGCTTAACTCAACCATCAGCTCTCTACAAATGTACTCAGAGCTCAAACCCTCAATAGTCAAGTTGATACCTGTGCCTAACTATGACACTCCATCCCTTGTCAACTTGACACAAAACACACTTTTAAACTGTAACCTTCAATCCTTGTCCCCCCAAATGTTATAAGTTATCTTAAAAATATAAATATGTTTCATAGATAAATTTAAAATCTTCTCTCATTAAAACTTCATTTCCAACATTTTAAAAGTTCAAAGTTTCTTAACCTTAAGAATGTATTAAATTGAGGCTGGAGGGGTGGCTCAGGGGTTAAGCCTCTGCCTTGCAGGCGGAAGGTCCTGAGTTCAGATCCTAGACCCCACATATAGACGCCAGGCAGAAGTGGGGGCAGCCTGCATTTCTGTTCCTGGTAGGGTGGAGCCCATGATCCCGGGACAGAGTAAAGAAGGAGGAGGTGGGGACCATGGTGATTCCCGCATTTGCCCATGGTTCTACACACACACATACATACATACACACACACACACACACACACACACACACACACACGCACGCACGCATAATTGAATAAATGATAAAAAAGAAGTTTAAGAATGTATTAAATTAAAATAAGTTAAATACTTTATAACAGATAAAACATTAAAACAGAAGTATCTTGATGTGGTAAGAAAACATTAAATTAAGACCAAAGTCCAGCAAATTACCACATCCTGTACTTCAATGTCTATCTTCTGTTTGCAGCTCAAAGCTGTAAAAACAGAATTCCTCTGAACCAGGCTGAATCTCCACTCTCAGCTGTCCTCAGCATACATCCCATGGTTATGGCATCTCAAATACTCTGGGTTCACCTCTGCAGCTACAAGCTTCACCTTCTCTCACAGGAACTATGCCTGCCTTGGTGCCAAGCTTTTGCTGCTCTCTATAAATCCTTCAGTAGTATACCAAAATCAGTATCAGTTGAGGGACGCTGCCAGGTTCTGAGGCGAGGTTAAAACATAGCTTGGTCCATGGAGGTACAGCTATACCAAATTTAATATGCTGAAGCTGGAAAAGCCTCTTCTCTAGGAAGCCACACTTCTAAAAGGCAAGAAACAGCTTTAACTTGGGCTCAAACTCAGAAGAATGATTTTTGTAATCCACAAAGTGAAAATCTTCAACCATTTCCAACTTTGTCCAGTGAAACCGTTCAAAAGCCACAATATCCATAGTCAGATTTATCAGCAACTCCCCACTTCTCTTTTACTAAATTCTGTTGCAGTTCACCTGCATGGTTGTTGATAAATGCCATCCAATGGCTTAAGGGAACAAGGGTTTATTCTTTCCCATCCAGCTTGATGGGAAAGCATGCACCAACACCAGAGCTGAGGGAACTGTCCACACCATCAACATATAACAGCTGAGAGATGGACAATCCTTACTTGCCAGACCAGCAAGTCTGGCCAAGTGAACAGAAGGATGCCAACTCTCTCAACCAGATCTCTGTGACTTATTCCAGAGCCTAGTCCCACCCACTATGGCTGAGCCTTCCCCGTCAGCTAGACAATCTCTTGTAGATTTGCTCTGGGCTTAACTCAACCATCAACTCTCTACAAATGTGCCCAGAGCTCAAACCCTCAACAGTTAAATTGACACCTGTGCTTAACTATGACAGTAAATTTATTAACATTAAGCAAGGGTCCAAATATACCCATCCACAATGGCAATAACTTGATAAGATTATCCAAAATATTTTATTAATTATTTTATTAATTATTTTACTTTTACAAGCATATTGAGTATTCATCCAGCTTCCCTCCCTCTCCCCTCCTTTCCATTCCTTCCCTTCCCTTTACTATCCTCTCCCATTCTTCCACCTGTATGCTTCCATGGACTTTAGGGTTTTTACAAACAGTATCAATTATTAACATTATAAAGGAGAAATATCATTTTCCATATTAATGAAACCCTTATACATGACAAATGTAAGTGAATTACAATAGGGTCTCTGCAATATGAAAACAATAGTAAGCAAAAAGCCAACTGATATTTTATTAATCTAAAGTTGATTTGCCACTTTTATAATATACAGAATGTTCTTACATTAATTATGTAAATTCTTTATTTTGATCAAAATGCAACTTTAAACATTTAGATTTATTGTATGATTAATGTTACAGTGTATACTGTACAGTAAGCTTCTGGTCATCCATCCAAATTTTCTTTTTCCTTGTAGAAAATCTTGGAATTTATTAGCTTCCTATGATAATTTTGATTTTTAAGATGGGAAAGTTTGTGTATGGAGATTCCACTTCCTAAATGAAATTTTTTGCTTACAATTTACCAGCTCCTAGGGATGAAGCTGGAACAAGATGGAAGAAACCAATGGCTACACAGAGAGAAAATTTTGCTTGAGATATTCACTTGTTCTATATCTGAATGCATATGTACCCTCAAATAATAACTATTACTTAATAACTATTACTATTCTCCCTACACTTTAGTGCCACCAATATTAGCTCTGTTGGTCTGTACTAATTATGCAGATTTCCTAAGCAAGATGGAATAGGAGCTCTTCAAATCCACCTAAATGTTGCTGAGCTCTGAAGGAACCAATTAATGGACACTGTATCTGATTCTTTGATTCATCCCAATATTGAAATTAGTTTCTAAAAATGCATTTTGAAATAGTGACCTCTATTTCAGTGAAGTTATCACCTTAGTAGCTTGTTTATGACTACAAACAAGCACTCTAAAACTTGTTTTTTTTTTTTTTTATCCTTCTGGTTGCAAAAGTATTCCTGTTGAAATCTTACACTTCTACGAAGATTTCTATTGTCCCTTTCTTTATCTAGTGCTTCTCTCAATCTACTACCCAGCACAGAACCTACAAGAAGCATTTAAAATACATTTGTAAAATGAAGACTTAAAAGTGAGATTGTCTATAAAAAACTTTTGAAGTCTTTCACATGTAGTATTCATTAATGCTTCCCTTGAACCAAAGGTTAGTCTGGCATGATTATTGTTTTCAAGGATTTAAATGCTGCCATGTTTCAGAAAACATGTCAATAACAAAACCAGAGCTGAAATGTAAGCTTCTTTTAGTTCAGACCAATGTTTTTTCCATCCTTCTTTGGCCTTCCACAATTTTTCCTGTTCCTACCCTCCTTCTAACATTTTTCCCCAAATATATCTTTGTAAACATAAGAAAAAAGCTCAGGACTTCAAGAAAGACTGTGACTTCTCTTCCTAGTTCTCTACATCAGTCTACTGACAGCTACCTGCAGTGTGTTAAAATTTGCTGCATACTAGCTGTCAAATTTAAAGGCTGTTGTATGACCATGCCCCTACTGCCAGATGTTGTCCATAGTATAAATCATGTATTTCTTGTGAATGAATGAGCATTTCCTGTGAAGATAAAAACTTCACATATACCCATCAACGCATCCCCAGCAGCTGTATTCCCAAGAATATCCCCCAAATATTCTTGGACAACACTGAGAATGTAATTCTCATTGGTATTTGAATGGACAAATTTATTTGAAGGTCTAATGGGTTCAAGTCTATAATGGATTTCTCACATATCTCAGTCACTTCCAAGCCTGCTTTTTAGGACTTTAGTGTTCTTATGTATCTTTTTTTTTATTAAAAATTTAATTATACATTTTAAAATTTTTTACCAGTTCCCTCCCTCCCCCCTCCTCCCCCCGAACCCCCTCCTCCTCCTCCCCTTCCCCCAGTGCCTCCCCCCCAATTCCCAGAGAGTCCTTTATTGTGTACGCCTAACTCTCCACTGGGTCCTCCTCTCCGATGACATATAAGGACCCAGTGGCATTTCCATAAGCCCTTTCTCTTGTTCCCCTTAAGCATAAGATCACTACTATGGCTGTCAATCCCTTGCCTCCAGGGGTCTCGGTGCCCTTAACAGATGCTAGACTTTATGAGGGCAACAGTGCGCTGGACATTGCGCAGGGCATGCAAAGTCCCATTATGATTGCTTTGGCCCCAACTATTGTTGAGAATCTTGCAAATCGTTGCTCCTCCCATCCTTTTGCTCTTACAATCTTACCGCCCCCTCTTCCGCAAATGTCCCTGAGCTCCAGGATGGGGAGAGATTAGGCTGTCCTAGTTCTATGTGATTGATATAGAGTCTCTGAAGTTCTGGATTGTGGTTTGTTGATTTTCTTTTGCAGTTTTGCTGCTCCTGCAATTCCCTTCACTCCATTCTGCTGGGCACTGTATGTCACCCCCTGGCCAGAGACAAAAAGCTGTTAAACTGGAGTCTTGTTGTAATAGCACATTCAAGGGTAGATGTAATAAGAGTAGGAAACCTCACTGAGGGAGGGGTCCATCACCCATTTGCAAAATGATTACTTTTTATCTGCTAGACTATATGCCCTCCCCTTCTGGTGAGATCAGGAAAGAACGTCTGTGAACTTAACCAGGTTTCTCATTACTTACTTGCAGACCTTGATGGAGGCCTATTTTCTCTGCTGTAACATGGTCCCCTCTCTCCTTGTTTCTGGTGTGGCCCTCCTAACCCATCTCTCTTGTTCATAATCCTTGCAATTACTGTGTTACATAGGTTTACTTTTGAGTGTCTCAATGTGGGCTGGGTGAGTTTGGTACTAGGAGCCACCTATTAGGGAGTACATACGGCTTTTAATTTTCTGGGTTTGGGAGACTTCACTTAATATAATTGTTTCTAATGACATCCATTTCCCAGCAAATTCCAGTAATTCATCATTTTTGATGGCTGAGTAGTACTCCATTGTATAGATGTACCACAGTTTCCTTATCCACTCGTCAACTGTTGGACATTTAGATTGATTCCATGACTTTGTTATTGTAAACAGTGCTGCTATGAACATGGTCGAGCTTGTGCTATCGAGGCGAACCTCTGCTGCATGGGGGGTTATTCCCAAAAGTGGGATAGCAGGGTCATATGGCATTTCAATCTTTAAGTTCTTATGTATCTTAAGGAGAGAAATAATTGTGTGTAAAAGTCTCTGAATGAACTCAACCAAAAGGAGGTCAGGAATGAATTTGGGCTGGGGAATAGTTTCTCACACCTCATTTCCATTATTGCATTGTGAGCCTTGCTTTTTGGAACTTTCTATTCAAATTTCAGTTTTCTCTTAAGAGCACAAACAAGGTTATTAAACATTCCTGTAACATTATCAGTGGAAACAAGTGTAATAGTTTCACATGGTTGAATTTATTTAGTTCAGCCACTTTTTCCTACAAGAACACATGAAGAAGAGTTGAATCTTCCCTTCCTGCTCTTGTAATGCCTGGAAATGACCTGATTAAAGGACACTCAGTATGAGGCATGTATGGGTGTTTTCCAAATGTTGTCTGCAGAATCATTTAAATTTTAAAAAACTAATTTCCTTAAATAAACCTAGGCAAATGTGCTTCTATATAAGCTCTTGAAAGATACCAGAGAAATTCTGGGGGGGGGGGGGGGAGGGAAAAAAAAGAAAAAGAAAGCACTCTGTGAAACACCTGTTTTTGGCAGCTTTTTCTCCCATCAGAGAGTGCCATCTGTTAGGCAGTGTGTAATACTTGTCCTTCTCACAGGCGCATTCCCTGTGGGCTGCACAAGGGCATGCTGGCAGCAGATTGCCACCTTACTCAGCACTGACACCAGGGATTTGTAACTCTGTGGCCTGATGGGATCAGGTTATCCCTCCAGCATGGGTCCATCTGCAATCTATCCTTCTGACCTTCCAAAATAGTATTTAAAGCAGCTATTGGAATGGTTGTCCTGAGACTAACAAATGGGCTGTTTCAAGCCTTTTAAACTACTGAATGAGTTTTCTTTACAAGTTGACTTTTATCCGTACTTACTTTGACTTGTAATGGATGGAAACCTTACATGTTAGCTTTCTTTCTAGAGCTGCTGCACATTTCTGCCTTTTGTCTGTCAATAGATCATGGGAAAATAGCCAGTCATCCAGATCCATAGCTATGTCCTTGCTTATTATCCACAGGATAAGCTTTGTTTCTTCATGTTTGGAGGGTTATTCTGAGCAACCATTGAGCTACAAGAAAAACATTCCATGGTATTCTGATTGTAATCTTCACTTAACCAGTTGAGAATATGTGCTGTCAGGAAGCAGAGAGAAATGAATGTTGTGTTTAACTGGCTTTCTTCTCCTCTCTTTTTTAATCATCAAGTCCCTCCAATCCATGGAGTGGCATTTTCCAACATTCAGGATATGTCTCCCCAACTTTCCTAAATATCTCTGGGAACATCCTTACAGGCACTCAGAGGAGTGTTTTCTGGTGGTTTTCAACCTGGGTCACACAGATGATGAAGATTAGTTAAACTTAAGAGAGGGGTTTTCTGACAACCTCTGTTTTCTTTTTCTTTTCTTTGCACTGATCTTCAAAAGGATAATTGCTTTCTTGCAGTCCACAGACAAAACACGTGCCTGTTGCATTTATATTTTAAAGAAGTTTGGGGACGATGTAAAAGCTAACTTATATTTTATAGCCTCAACAAAGTACCTTAAAGATACCCCATTAGTCATTTGTTCCTGGCATCTCTACATTGTAGTGATCTAGTTTAACAGTCTAGCTACTTTAATCATTTGCCAGCTGAGGATGAAAATGAATGATGTCTGTTGCTTTGCTTTGGCTGCTGGACCCTGCATCTCTTTTCTCCTAACATTCCAGTAAAAAAATGGCAGCAAAAGTGAGTTAGACCTTTGGTCCTGGAAAGTGAGTATGATACACAGCTGCTTTCCTCTTCTGTTTTTTTTTTGTTGTTGTTGTTGTTGGTATGGTGATAAATATTCTTGAAATTCAGATATAAAAAAGCCCATCCAAGCCCTTTCCCCCCTCCCCGCTCCACCGGTTGGAACGCACGAGCGCGGTCCAGCCGGGCCTCACCTCGCGACTCTAGGTAAGGCCCGGCCGTGCCCGCCCACCAGAACCCCAGGTCAGCCCAAAGGGACCCGGCTCCGACTCCCACCATCCAGACAGAGTCGCGCAAAGAGCCGAGGAACGAGGAAGACCACCCCCTGTGCCCGGGCCCTGCCCCAGCTGACCTCGGGTTAAATAGCTCCACACCGACGCCCCCATCCTCCCACTCCGCACCCAGCTCCGCTGGTCGGGACTCACCCGTGGTCCAGCTGGGCCTCACCAGTGACCTAGATAAGCTCTGTCCCTGCCCACCCCCAAAACCCCAGGCCAAATAATTCAGTTTAGTGAAACTGAAAGATCTTAAGAGTTAAAAGGACAATGCCAAAGTCAAAGTGCAAATCCATGAGAAGCAACACTCAAGTAAACAAATTTCCCACTGAAGAAATTAATCCCATAATGTTAGACTCCAACAAGAACAAACCCGTGGAAAAAGGCCAAGAAAGCCTGACCCAGGATAACGACTTTCAAAATATGATCATTACCATGTTCAATACTATGAAAGAGGAAATCAGGGAGGAATTACATAATCAAATCAATTGCTTTGAAGAGGAACACAACAGACATTTGGAGGAGATGAGAAAAACAGTGCAAGAAACAAAAACTGGCATAGAGCAGTTAAAACAGACTCAAGCAGAGTTTAAAACTGAGCTACAAGACAAGTTATCTTCAACCCAGAACTCTACAGAGAGTCTTATCAACAGAACTAAGGAAGCAGAAAACAGAATTTCAGACCTTGAATATAAAGTGGGAGTACTAACCAGCTCAATGGAAGAGGTTGTTAAAGCCAAAAAGATACTTGAGAGAAATATCCAAGAGATATGGGACACCCTGAAGAAGCCTAACATGCGTATTCATGGAGTACCAGAGCAAGAATCTCAAAATACCACCCCTGAGGAAATTTTTCAAACGATCACGAAGGAAAACTTTCCTCATCTAAAAAAAGAGAGGCCCATCCATATACAAGAGGCATTCCGCACCCCAAACAGATACGACCAAAATAGAAGCACACCGCGGCAAATAATAGTTAAAACACTCCACATTCAAGATAAAGAACTGGTGCTGAGAGCTTCAAGGGAGAAAAAACAAGTCACTTTTAAAGGTAAACCTATTAAAATAACAAATGACTTCTCAGTCGAAACAGTAAAAGCAAGAAGAGCTTGGAGAGACATACTTCAAGTATTGAATGAGCAAAAATGTCAACCCAGGCTGATTTACCCTGCAAAACTATCAGTCATGGTCGAGGGAGAAAGAAAAACTTTCCAGCACAAAGACAACTTGAAAGGATACATGTTCACCAAACCAGGCCTTCAAAAAATGCTAGAAATGATACTCAAGCGTGAAGAAAAAACAGGCATATCCAGGAGAACAGAAGGCAAGTATAACACCATTAAAAGCGAAGCAATATACTTATAAAAGCTACTAAACATAATAAATGTCTATAACTAAAAATAGTTTCTCTATTATAACACTAAATGTTAATGGAATTAATTCACCAATCAAGAGACACAGATTACAAACTTGGATTAAAAATCACAATCCATCAATCTGCTGCCTGCAGGAAACCCATCTCACCACAAAAGATAGGCACGCTCTAAAAATAAAAGGCTGGTCAACAATTCTACAAGCTAATGGAAGCAGAAAACAGGCAGGGATAGCCATTATGTTATCAGACAAAGTGGACTTCAAACCGAAGAAAATTATAAGAGACACAGATGGATACTACATTTTAGTCACAGGTACAATTCACCAGGAAGACTTCACAATACTGAACATATATGCACCCAAAACGGGCCCCTGCACATTCATCAAGAAAACCCTACAGCGTCTAAAGCAAGAAATCAACCCCCAAACGATAATTCTTGGGGACTTCAACACCACCCTCTCAATATGGGATAGATCAACAGGTCAAAAGCTTAACAGAGACACTTTGGAACTTAATCAAACCCTGAAAGAAATGGACCTTACAGATCTCTATCGAACTTTTCACCCACGTACCAAAGAATACACATTTTTCTCAGCAGCACACGGAACTTTCTTCAAAATAGATCACATATTGGGCCACAAAACGAATCTAAACATATACAAAAAAGTTGAAATTCTAACCTGTGCCCTATCAGACCATCACGGCCTAAAGCTGGACATCCCAACACATCAAACAAGAGAAAATACACTAACTCCTGGAAACTTAACAATATGATGCTGAATGAGAACTGGATTCAGAAAGATATTAAAAAGGAAATTCAAGGGGCTGGAGAGGTGGCTCAGGGGTTAAGCCTCCGCCTTGCAGGCGGAAGGTCCTGAGTTCGGATCCCAGATCCCACGTATAGACGCCAGGCGGAAGCGGGGGCGGCCTGCGCTTCTGGTCCTGGTAGGGCGGAGCCTGTGAATCCCGGGGCAGAAGGAGGTGGAGGCGTCCATGGTGGTTCGCGAATTCGTCCGTGGTTCTACACACACACACATACACACACACACACACGCACGCACGCACGCACGCGCGCGCACATACACACGCACATGCGCACAGTTGAATAAATAATAATAATAATAATAATAATAAATTAAAATAAATAAATAAATAAATAATAAAAAGGAAATTCAAGATTTCCTGAAAGAGAATGATAACGAAAATACAACTTACCAAAGTCTCTGGGACACAATGAAAGCTGTTCTAAGAGGTAAGTTTATAGCTCTTAATGCCTACATCAAAAAAATGGAAACATCAGAAATAAACAACTTAACAATGCAGCTTAAAACTTTAGAGAAACTAGAGCAATCTGATCCCAAAAGTAGTAGAAGAGAAGAGATTAGCAAAATAAGGGGAGAAATATCTGAAATCGAGATTAAGAAAACGATAGAAAAAATCAACCAGTCAAAAAGCTGCTTCTTTGAAAAAAATCGATAAGATTGATACACCCCTAGCTAAATTAACCAAAAGGAGGAGAGAAAAAACCCAAATCAATAAAATTAGAAATGAACATGGAGTTATCACTACTGATAGCCAAGAAATCCAGAGAATTATAACATCATATTTCAAAAACTTATACTCTGTAAAGTTTGACAACACAAAAGAGATGGATGAATTTTTAAGTAAACACAACTTACCTAAATTGAATCAGGAAGTTTTGACTTATTTAAATAGTCCTATAACATATAAGGAAATTGAGGAAGTAATATTGAATCTTCCCACCAAAAAATGTCCTGGACCAGATGGATTCAGCACAGAGTTCTACCAGACATTTAAGGAGTTAATAACACCAATACTCCTTAAACTGTTTCATCAAATAGCAAAGGAAGGAACACTGCCAAATTCCTTCTATGAAGCTAATATCGTTTTAATCCCAAAACCTAATAAAGACTCACTTAAAAAAGAAAACTATAGGCCCATCTCTCTGATGAACACAGACGCAAATATTCTCAACAAAGTTTTAGCAAATCGGATTCAAAAACATATTAAAAAGATTATTCACGGGGACCAAGTAGGCTTCATCCCCGGCACACAAGGTTGGTTCAACATATGCAAATCAATAAATGTAATTCATCATGTAAACTAGTCCAAAGTCCAAGACTACATGATACTCTCAATAGACACAGAAAAAGCCTTTGACAAGATCCAACAGCCTTTTATGATCAAAACGCTAGAGACAGTAGGAATGGAAGGAACCTTTACCAATATAATAAAAGCTGTATACAACAAGCCTACAGCAAGGATTATGCTCAATGGGGAACAATTGGAAGCATTCCCACTTCAATCAGGAACTAGACAAGGCTGTCCACTCTCAACACTTCTATTCAATATTGTACTTGAAGTCTTAGCTGAAGCCATAAGACAAGAAAGGGACATGAGAGGGATTCAAATCGGCAAGGAAGAAGTCAAACTATCCCATTTACAGATGACATGATCTTATACCTGAGTGATCCCAAAAACTCCACCAGGAAGCTCCTGGAACTAATTGAGAAGTTCAGCAGGGTGGCAGGATACAAAATAAATGTGCAAAAATCAGAGGCCTTCCTATATGCCCAGAATGAAAGAAGTGAAAAAGCCTTGAGGGAAATCATCCCATTCACTATAGGCCCTAAAAAAATGAAATACCTTGGTATAAACCTAACCAAGTAGGTAAAAGTCCTTTACAATGAAAACTTTAAAACCCTATAGAAAGAAATAGCAGAAGACACCAGAAGGTGGAAAGACCTCCCATGTTCCTGGATTGGTAGAATCAACATCGTAAAAATGACCATCCTACCAAAGGCAATATACAAATTCAATGCTATACCAATTAAAATCCAAAAACAATTCTTTAAAGAAGTTGACCAAACAATCTCAAAATTCATATGTAGGGACAAAAGACCCAAGATAGCAAAGACAATCCTGAGTAACAAAAACACGGCTGGAGGTATTACCATACCGAACCTTAGTCTATATTAAAAATCCATAGTTATAAAAACAGCCAGGTACTGGCTCCAAAATAGACACACAGATCAATGGATAAGGGTTGAAGACCCAGATATAAGCCCACAAAATTACAGCCATTTGGTCTTTGACAAAAGGGCCCAAAAAATCCAATTGGAAAAGAACAGCATCTTCAACAAATGGTGCTGGCAAAACTGGATCTCCACATGCAGAAGATTCAAGCTGTACCCATACTTGTCATCATGTACAAAACTTAATTCCAAATGGATCAAGGACCTTGATATCAGGCCAGAGACTATAAAAACCATAGTTGAAAGGATAGGGAACTCCCTCGAGATGATTGGGCTAGGTCAATATTTCCTAAACAGACATCCAATGGCACAGTCACTGCTACCAACTCTCAACAGTTGGGATCTTGTGAAATTAAAGAGCTTCTGTTCAGATAAAGAGTTTTTAACACGAGCTCAAAGGCAACCCACAGAATAGGAGAAAATCTTCACTAACCACATATCTGATAGAGCTCTACTGTCCAGAGTGCACAAAGAATTTAGAAAACTAAACACCAAGGAATCTAATGGCCCAATTAAAAAATGGGCCCTGGAACTTAAAAGAAACTTTACCAGGGATGAAATTAAAATGTCTAACAAATATCTTAAAAAAATGTTCCACTTCCTTAGCCATCAGGGAAATGCAAATCAAAACTTCCCTGAGATATCATCTCACCCTGGTCAGGATGGCAAAAATCCACAACACAAACAACAACAAGTGCTGGAGAGGATGTGGAGAGAGGGGAACTCTCCTACACTGCTGGTGGGAGTGCAGGCTCATACAACCACTCTGGCGAGCCATCTGGAGATTCTTAAAGAAATTAAAGATTGAAATGCCATATGACCCTGTGATTCCACTTTTGAGTATAATCCCCCATAGAGCAGAGGTTCACCATGATAGCACAAGCACAACCATGTTCATAGCAGCACTGTTTACAATAGCAAAGACATGGAATCAACCCAAATGTCCATCAGTTGACGAGTGGATAAGGAAACTGTGGTACATCTATACAATGGAGTACTACTCAGCCATCAAAAATGATGAATTACTGGAATTTGCCGGGAAATGGATGTCATTAGAAACAATTATACTGAGTGAAGTATCCCAGACCCAGAAAATGAAGCACCATATGTACTCCCTAATAGGTGGCTCCTAATACCAAACCCACCCAGCCCATGTTGAGACACTCATAGGTAAATCTATGTATTACCTACAGTAATTGCAAGGATTATGAACAGGAGGGATGAGGTTGGAGGGCCACACCAGAAACAAGGAGAAAAGTGACCATGTTACAGTAGAGAAAATAGGTCTCCATCAAGGACTGCAAGAAAGTAATGTGACATCTAGTTAAGTTCACAATTCATTCCTGATCATTTATAAGTAAGGGGGTATGAACTCACCGGAAGGGGAGGGCATATAGTCTGTCAGATTAAAAAGTAACCATTTTGCAAATGGTTGATTCACCCCTCCCATTGCCTAACGCCATATGACCCTGCGATTCCAATTTTGGGTATAAGTATTACATCTACCCTAAAATGTGCTCTTATAATAAGACTCCAGTTTAACAGCTTTATGTCTCTGGCCAGGGGGTGACATACAGTGCCCATCACGATGGAATGAAGGGCATTGCAGGAGCAACAAAACTGCAAGAGAAAATCAATGAACCACAATCCAGAACTTCAGAGACTCTATATCAACCACATAGAACTAGGCCAGACTAATCTCTCCCCATCCTGAAGCTCAGCGACATTTGCGGAAGAGGGGGCGGTAAGAGTGTAAGAGCAAAAGGATGGGGGGAGCAATGATTTGCAAGATACTCCACACAAGTTAGGGCCGAAGCAATCATAATTGGACATTGTATGCCCGGCGCAATGTCCACCACACTATTGACCTCACAAAGTCTAGCATCTGCTAAAGGCACCAAGATCCTTGGAGGCAAGGGATTGACAGCCACAGTAGTGTTCCTATGCTTAAGGGGAACACAGGAAGGGGTTCAGGGAAATGCCACTGGGTCCTTGTACATTATCAGAGAGGAGGGCCCAGAGGAGAGTCAGGCATGCACAAGAAAGGACTCTAGGAATTGTGGCGGGAGGCACTGGGGGATGGGGCGGGAAGGGTGAGGGGTGGGGGAGCAGGGGGTTTGGGGGGGGAGGAGGAGGGAGGGAGGGAACTGGTGTACCTATTAAGTTTGTATGAGCTGAAATAATAATAAAAAATGTATTATATATTGAAAAAAAAAAGAGAAAAATTGGGAAACTTTTTTTTCCCTTTCACCCAGGTGACCATGTTTCCTGCTCCCCCTTCTACTCACACTGGTCTTTTGAAAACTAGACACGATCTGTGACTCCAAGTTCTTTTGCGAGGTTTACATTTTGCCATTGGAAGAGTCTATACTACACAAGGGCTTTCGATTGAATATGCTAATGATCAAAAGCATTTACACTCTGATTCCTATAATAAACAACCAACCACTATACCTATACTGAGGGAGAGAGGAAGAGAAATGTTATTTCTTTTTCCTAATCATACAAGCTCAATAGTTACCCCCATCCTCTTCCTCCCTCCTCCCTTCCCCAGTGTCCTCTCCTTGCACTATCCCCCTCCACCTTCCTTTCATCCCCTCCCTCTCTCCTCCTATCTCAGTGCCACCCCTTTCCTCCCTCCAATCCCCTGGAGCATGCTTTTGTGTGAATGCCAAACCTCCCTCTGAGTCCTCCGCCCAAGTGAGGGTTCAGGACTCAGTGGCATAACCCAGAGCCCCTTCTTGGGCTCCCAGCTAGTGTGGAAACTGTTATGACTGTTAATCCCTAGCCTCTAAGGATCCTACTGGCTGGAACCTTCTCCCCTGTGATCCATGCTAGACTTTGTGGGGTCATTGACATGTCAGTCATTGTGCAGGTCAGGCAAAGGCTGCTGCAACCCTAACTTGTGTGAAGGCAATACTTATTTTACCTCATATAAATTTGGAAAGCCACTACCTTCCTAGGTACAAAAATTTTGAGGAAATCCTATTACAATAAATATAATTGTTTTACTTTTGACCTTTAACATGCAGTTTTGATAGTTCACAGTCTTGTCAGTTGTTTCTGTTTTGTTGGTTATTTGTTTTTAAGAAATAGCTAACTGTGGGTGAGTGACAGCATGCCTCCATCATCTAGGGTCAGTCTTTAGGTCATTTCCCAGGTTTTCATTCTCCCAAAGAGCCTAGAGCATATGAATCATTTTGTGCTCAACAGAATTAGATATTTTCAGCCTTGCTGGTGGATTCAAAAATCACACTTGTCCTCCAACTCTAGAGAATGGCAGCCTCTCTACACTTACCAGATAAAGCAAGTGCCTTCCTAACTCCCTAACTTAGTCTAGGGCTCCTTTAACTCTCAGGATGCTAGAAATGATGCCATCCACTGTTGAGTCCTGAGATCCTTCAAACAAAGATGCAATTGATGACTTCAAATATGCTTACCAAATATTTTATTTTCAGGCTCGTTCTTCCTAGCCAGCTCTCAGCATTCGGGCTCTTATAATGCCAACTTTACACAGCACATATGGATATATGTATAACATATGTACTATGCAGACATCACAATTTTATATATATATGTGTATTTGTAGCAACTTAATAAAAGTGAGAACTATAGTGTCATATAATATGAGTGAGGACATTTTTAAGCAAAGTTTGATCAAGCTTAAAAATCATTGGTAACAACTTTCTTCCCTTCTCTCCCTCTTGTCTTCTATGGTTCTGTCATAATCCTCAGGAAGCTACCCAACTGTTTCTTCTAGGATTTTGTTTTTGGATTGGAATTGTTACCAAGGTTGCAGATCTTACCTCTTAGTTGAAAGGAGAGGGCTGCTGCTCACTCCCACAATCTCAGTAAAGGTCCCTCGACCTCTCACTTGACCATATTTGCCCAACACTTTCCTTATCAATGAAGACAGAAGGTAACAGAATGTATTAGCTGGAGCTTTTAGGTAAAGTTGATCATGCACAAATTCGCAGCTGAGAATAGGGAAGAAAACTAGAGAAGCAAAACGGAATGTCAGGCGTAAGTGAACCCATATTCCAATTCTCTGAAGTCAGCTTAATCTGGCCCACAAACCCTGGTAAGGAATTCTTTAGAATGTACCTCACCTCTGAGGGTACAGGGATGGCAGATAGACGACAATCATTCGGCAAATGGGACACTGACCCCCCCTCACTGCTGTGTCCTACTTCTATTCCATCCACCTTTATGTTAAGATCTTCATTTAAACAGTCTTTTATCTTTGGTTAGGAGGTGTGATAGTTAAGCCTGGATGTCAACTTGACACACCCGGTATTAACTAAGCTGGGCTGAGACCACGTCTGGAGAGGATCAACTGAGACTACTTGAAGGATACCCATCCTAGATCCTATCAGGACCTCCAAAACTCTCAAAGGATCCTCCCAGTACTGCATCATATAAAAAGGAGCCACCAAGGAGAACAGATGCCTTCTTGCAGCTGTGCTAGGAATCGTTCTTCCTTCTGGCCGCCTGGATTCTTCGACCTTCCAAGACCCTAGGAGTTCTCCAGCCTTCAGCCATCACCTACTTGACTACTGAACTGAGCAGCTAGCTATTGGCAGCCATTGTTGGAACTACCTTGGCTACTGACAGCCATCGTTGGACTACCTCAGCTGCTGACAGCCTTCGCTGGACTACCTCGGCCATTTCTGTAAGCCAACCCAATAAATTTCCTATATATATTCATTCTGTGAATTCCGTGACTCTAGAGAACCCTAACTAATACAGAAATTGGTACCAGGAGAGGTTCTAGAGAAACAGAATTGTAAGAATGAATTTTGCTGGCAAGCTTTGTGATTTCTGGAGCTGGCTTTTTGACCCAGTGAAACCTCCAGTGACTAAAGACTCCCCTAGTGACACGGAGGATACTGCAACTGTTTGGAGTGAACTGTTTCTAGAACTGGTAAAAGTAGGTGTGTTAGACAATCTTGATGCCCCTCTTGCGAGGATTGAGAAGCTCAGCGATTCCGTATATGAAACTTTACATAAAATGAGTAAGAATAAGGAAAATGATGATGCTGGCTAGTTGCTTCTAGCATCTCTCAATAAACTACAAATGGAAACAGGAATAGCTTCTCTTACTATCACTCCTAGTGACCCATTAGGAAAATTTTTGCTTCCTGTTCCCGCAAGCCTGTATTCTACTGGCTTAGAAGTTTTGAGTCCAGAGCAGGGAATGCTTCTGCCAGGAGACACAGCAACTATTCCTTTGAACTGGAAGCTAAGGCTTCCTCCTGGTTATTTTGGACTTCTGATGCCCTTGAGCCAACAGACCAAGAAAGGAATAACAGTGTTAGGAGGGGTGATTGACCCAGACCACCAAGGAGAAATTGGACTGGTTCTCCACAATGGTGGTAAGGAAGAATATGTCTGGAGTATAGGAGACTCACTAAGGCGTCTCTTGGTATTACCATGTCCTATGATTAAGGTCAATGGGAATTTGCAGCAACCCAACAGAGGAAAGACAGTAAATGGTCCAGATCCTTCAGGAATGGAGGTATGGATAACCCCTCCAGGTAATGAGCCAAGACCGCAGAAGTACTTGCTGAAGGTGGAGGAAATACAGAATGGGTAGTAGAAGAAGGTAGTTATAAATACCACCTAAGGCCACATAACCAGTTACAGAAACGAGGATTATAATTGCCATGAGTGCTTCTGGTCTAGACTGTCAAGAATAAACTTGTGCATGTGCACATACTCTAAGAAGATATTTATGTAATGTAATATAATGTTAATCTTTAGTTATGAGATGAAATGCTGTAATCTACATTATGATATTGTGTTATGGGACACTAAGACTAAGCATTTCTTAAGGGGCATTGTCATTAATCTTGTAAAAATAATGCGTGTGCGGTTGTACGTGGATAGCTATATTATGTTAGGCAGAACTATGAATCTAACTGTTTTATTTGGAGAATTTTTAATGGCCTAAGGAAATGTGATTTGGTGTCAAGTTGACAAGGGGTGGACTTGTGATAGTTAAGCCTGGATGTCAACTTGACACACCTGGTATTAACTAAGCTGGGCTGAGACCACGTCTGGAGAGGATCAACTGAGACTACTTGAAGGATACCCATCCTAGATCCTATCAGGACCTCCAAAGCTCTCAAAGGATCCTCCCAGTACTGCATCATATAAAAAGGAGCCACCAAGGAGAACAGATGCCTTCTTGCAGCTGTGCTAGGAATCGTTCTTCCTTCTGGCCGCCTGGATTCTTCGACCTTCCAAGACCCTAGGAGTTCTCCAGCCTTCAGCCATCACCTACTTGACTACTGAACTGAGCAGCTAGCTATTGGCAGCCATTGTTGGAACTACCTTGGCTACTGACAGCCATCGTTGGACTACCTCAGCTGCTGACAGCCTTCGCTGGACTACCTTGGCCATTTCTGTAAGCCAACCCAATAAATTTCATATATATATATATATATATATATATATATATATATATATATATATTCATTCTGTGAATTCCGTGACTCTAGAGAACCCTAACTAATACAGGAGGCAATCTTCCATAATCAAGATGGAGCCAAGGGTGGTGCAGGAAAAGCAAAACTGAAAACAACAACAAATCATACATAATTCAGAATAACAAAGACCCTACATTAATCACTTGGAACCAGACCAGCCAAATCTCTCCCCATCCTAAAGCTCAGGGAACCTTGAGGAAGAGAGGGCAGCAAGATTGTAAGAGACTAAAGATGGGGAGGACCAACGATATGCAAGATACTCCACACAAGTTAGGGCTATAGTAGCCATAATCAGATTTTGCCTGACCTGCACAATGCAGTGTGTCTTCTGGAGGCCTGGCAGATCGGGGAGCAGGCGGCATGGTAGGGCAGACAAAGGCAGTGCGGGACCCCCCAAAGTCTAGCACAGATCACAAGAGAGAGGGCTTCAGGCAGTAGGATCCTTGGAGGCAGGGGATTAACAGTCATAATAGAGTTCCCATACAAACAGGGAGCCCAAGAAAGGGTACCCGCTAAGCCGCTGAGACCTTACCCCTCACTAGGATGGAGGACACGAGGGAGTTTGGCATTCACACAAAGGGATGCTCTAGGGGATGGGAGGAAGGAAGGGGGAGGCACTGGGATAAGGAGATTGAGGGGGGAGGGTCAAAGGAAAAGGAAAAGGGGGGAAGGAGGTAGGAAGAAGACAGGGATACCTATTGAGCTTGTATGATTGGGAAAAAAATAAAATGTGGGAGAAAAAAAGAATACCTATTAGTAAGTTTACCTTTGTTTCATTCCATTCTACAGTTAAATGTTATGATAAACATAGTATGTAAAAGATAGAGCTGTGATTATTGTAAATGTGTCCATTTGATCTCTTGTTTCACTGTACTTCTATTAATGTAATGGGAATTACTTTGTATTGCCATTAAATATCGGCTATGTATCTGATAATATATTTATTATTAAAGGGTATTGTAAAAGTAAAAAAAAAAAAAAGCCCATCCAAGAGAGCAAAATTGTTGCAAATTAGGACAGGATGGT
This sequence comes from Typhlomys cinereus, assembly GCA_023101885.1. Lineage (NCBI taxonomy): Eukaryota > Metazoa > Chordata > Mammalia > Rodentia > Platacanthomyidae > Typhlomys > Typhlomys cinereus. Next base: position 337,047 of record JALPQD010000537.1, on the reverse strand, counting down.
TCCTGAGCTGTATGAAATTTAAACTTTTGAGAGATAATTTCAGCCCGCCCAGGTGCCTTGGGTCCACGCAGCACCCAGGCTGCCTCTGGCTTTGGCCTGGGCCATGCCCAGGGACCTAGGATCCCTTCTCCTTCCCACACTGCCTTTGTCTGCCCTACCATGCCACCTGCTCCCCGATCTGCCAGGCCTCCAGAAGACACACTGCTACTCAGAATTCAATAGAGTCCAAAGGAAACGCAAGCAAAGTTCTAAGGGTCAAAGGCCATACATCTGAAAATCTCACATGGGAGAGATTCTTCATGTCCAGTCCAAAGATAAGTAAGCCTCCTTTTTTTCACCTTACTGTTCCTTTCTAATATTAGATTAACTTTTCCATACAGCCACCCCCAAAAATATACAACTCCAGGGAGTACACCGCTCACTCTCACATATCAACAAGATACTAAATCATAAAAGTACACTACCATACTAATATTCACCCACTGTCTACTTAACCTGATGTAATTGATGTAATAATAGCCTAATAGTCTCAACTAGGAAATAACAATAACAAAAGATAAACAGACCCAACTCCAAGGAAAGCACTAGTAACAACTGCCCAAGTGTAGTAATACCAACTAAATCAGTTCAACAGAAACTGAAAAACCCTAGAAGACAAAACAACAATGCCCAAGTCAAAGTGCAGATCCATGAGAAACAAAACCCAAGAAGACCAATCTCCCACTGAAAGAATTAACCCGATAATGATGGATTCCAACCAGAACAAATTCAAAGAAAACAGCCAAGAAAGCCAGACCCAAGACAACCACTTTCAAAGTATGATCATTACCATGATTAATACTATCAAAGAGGAAATTTAAAAGGAGTTAAACAACCACATCAACCACTTTGAACAGGAAACAACAGGCACTTGGAATAGTTGAGAAAAAGAGTTCAAGAAACAAAAATAGGCATAGTGAGCAATTAAAACAGTCTCAGGCAGAGTTTAAAATTGAACTAAAAGACAAGTTATCTTCAACCCAAAACTCAACAGAGAGTCTTATCAGCAGAACAAACAAAGCAGAAAATAGAATTTCAGATCTTGAAGAAAAACTGGGAGAATTAATCAGCTCATTGGAAGAGATTGTTAAAGCCAAAAAGATACTTGAGAGGAACATTCAAGAGATATAGGACACCCTGAAGAAGCCTGAAATGCGCATTCATGGAATACCAGAACAAGAATCTCAAAATACCACACCAGAGGAAATTTTTCAAATTATCATAAATGAAAACTTCCCTCAACTGAAGAATGAGAGGCCCATACAAATACAAGAGGCATTTTGAACTCCAGACAGTTATGAACAAAAGAGAAAATCGCCACAGCAAATAATAGTCAAAACACGCTACATTCAACACAAAGAAAAGGTGCTGAGAGCTTCAAGAGAAAAAAAGCAAGTCACTTTTAAAGGCAAACCTATTAAAATAACACATGACTTCTCAATGGAAACAGTAAAAGCAAGAAGAGCTTGGAGACACGTATGTCAAGTATTGAATGAGCAAAAATGCCAACCCAGACTGATATACTCGGCAAAACTATCTGTAATGATCGAGGGATAAAGAAAAATTTTCCAGCACAAAGACAACTTGAAGGGATACATGTCTACCAAACCAGGCCTTCAAAAAATGCTAGAAATGATACTCAAACTTGAAGAAAAAAACAAGCGTATCCAGGAGGACAGAAGGGAAGTATAATACCATCAAAAAATAAATGTCAAACAATACATGTACAAAATCCACTAAACATAAAAGATGTCCAGAATTAAAAATAATTTCTCCATTACAACATTAAATGGTAATGGTATTAACTCACAGATCAAGAGACACAGATTACAAACTTGGATTAAAAACCACAACCCATCAATCTGCTGCCTTCAGGAAACTTATCTCACCACAAAAGATAGGCACATCCTAAAAATGTAAGGCTGGTCCAAAATTCTGCAAGCTAATGGAACCAGGAAGCAGGCAGGTGCAGCCATTATTCTGTCAAACAAAGTGGACTTCAAACCAAAGAAAATCATAAGAGACACAGATGGATACTACATTTTAATCACAGGTACTATTCACCAGGAAGACTTCACAATACTGAACATATATGCACCCAATACAGGCCCCTCCACATTCATTAAGAAAATCCTACAGCATCCAAAGGGAGAAATCAACCCCCAAACGATAATTCTGGGGACTTCAACTATGCCCTCTCAACATGGGATAGATCAACAGGTCAAAAGCTTAACAGAGACACTTTGGAACTTAATCAAACCCTGAAAGAAATGGACCTTACAGATCTCTATCGAACTTTTCACCCACGTACCAAAGAATACACATTTTTCTCAGCAGCACACGGAACTTTCTCCAAAATAGATCACATATTGGGCCACAAAACAAATCTCCACATATACAGGAAAGTTGAAATTGTAGCCTGTGCCCTATCAGAACACCATGGCCTAAAGCTGATCATCCACAACACAACAAAGGATAGAAAATACACTAACTCCTGGAAACTTAACACTATGATGCTGAATGAGAACTGGATTCAGGAAGAAATTAAAAAGGAAATTCAAGATTTCCTGAAAGTGAATGATAACGAAAATACAACTTACCAAAATCTCTGGGACACAATGAAAGCTGTTCTAAGAGGTAAGTTCATAGCTCTTAATGCCCACGTCAAAAAAATGGAAACATCAGAAATAAACAACTTAACAATCCAGCTTAAAGCTTTAGAGAAACTAGAGCAATCTGATCCCAAAAGCAGTAGAAGAGAAGAGATTAGCAAAATAAGGGGAGAAATATCTGAAATCAAGACTAAGGAAACGATAGAAAAAATCAACCAATCAAAAAGCTGGTTCTTTGAAAAAATCAACAAGATTGATACACCCCTAGCTAAACTAACCAAAAGCAAGAGAGAGAAAACCCAAATTAACAAAATTAGAAATGAACATGGAGTTATCACTACTGATACCCAAGAAATCCAGAGAATTATAACATCATATTTCAAAAACTTATACTCTGTGAAGTTTGACAACACAAAAGAGATGGATGAATTTCTAAGTAAACACAACTTACATAAATTGAATCAGGAAGTTGTGAATTATTTAAATAGTCCTATAACATATAAGGAAATTGAGGAAGTAATCTCGAATCTTCCCACCAAAAAATGTCCTGGACCAGATGGATTCAGCACAGAGTTCTACCAGACATTTAAGGAGTTAATAACACCAATGCTCCTTAAACTGTTCCATCAAATAGCAAAAGAAGGAACACTACAAAATTCCTTCTATGAAGCTAATATCGTTTTAATTCCAAAACCTAATAAAGATTCACTTAAAAAAGAAAACTATAGGCCGATCTCCCTGATGAACACAGACGCAAAGATTCTCAACAAAGTCTTAGCAAATCGGATTCAAAAACATATTAAAAAGATCATTCATGGGGACCAAGTAGGCTTCATCCCCGGCACACAAGGTTGGTTCAACATACGCAAATCAATAAATGTAATTCATCATGTAAACCAGTCCAAAGTGCAAGACCACATGATACTCTCGATAGATGCAGAAAAAGCTTTTGACAAGATCCAACAGCCTTTTATGATCAAAACGCCAGAGACAGTAGGAATGGAAGGAACCTTGATCAATATAATAAAAGCTGTATACAACAAGCCCACAGCAAGGATTATGCTCAATGGGGAACAATTGGAAGCATTCCCACTTCGATCAGGAACTAGACAAGGCTGTCCACTCTCACCACTTCTATTCAATATTGTACTTAAAGTCTTAGCTGAAGCCATAAGACAAGAAAGGGACATAAGAGGGATTCAAATCGCAAGGAAGAAGTCAAGCTATCCCTATTTGAGATGACATGATCTTATACCTGAGTGATCCCAAAAAACTCCACCAGGAAGCTCCTGGAACTAATTGAGAATTCAGCAGGGTGGCAGGATACAAAATAAATGTGCAAAAATCAGAGGCTCAATGCCCAGAATGAAAGAAGTGAAAAAGCCTTGAGAGAAACCATCCATACGACCCCTAAAAAATGAAATACCTTGGTATAAAACAAACAAGGAGATAAAAGACCTTTACAATGAAACTTTAAACCCTAAGAAAGAAATTGCAGAGACACACAGAAGGTGGAAAGACCTCCCTTGTTCCTGGATTGGCAGAATCAACATTGTAAAAATGACCATCCTACCAAAGGCAATATACAGATTCAATGCTATACCATCAAATCCAAAGCAATTCTCAAAGAAGTTGCCAAACAACCCAAAGTTCATATGGAGGCACAAAAGACCCAGGATAGCAAAAACAATCCTGAGTAACAAAAACACAGCTGGAGGTATTACCTACTCTATACTATACTACAAATCCATAGATAAAGACACGCCTGGTACTGGCTCCAAAATAGACACACAGATCAATGGATAAGGATTGAAGACCCAGATATAAGCCTACAAAGTTACAGCCATTTGGTCTTTGACAAAGGGGCCCAAAGAATCCAATGGAAAAGAACAGCATCTTCAACAAATGGTGCTGGCAAAACTGGATCTCCATGCAGAAGATTAAAGCGGGACCCTACTTGTCACCATGTACAAGATAATTCCAAATGGATCAAGGATCTGATATCAGGCCAGAGACTTTAAAAACCATAGTTGAAAGGATAGGGAACTTCCTCGAGCTGATTGGGCTAGGCCAACACTCCTAAACAGACATCCAATGGCACAGTCACTGCTACCAAATCTAAACAGTTGGGATCTTGTGAAATTAAAGAGCTTCTGTTCGGATAAAGAATTGTCACACCGAGCTCAAAGGCAACCCAACAGATGGGAGAAAATCTTCACTTAACCACATATCTGACGAGCTCTACTGTCCATAGTGCACAAGAACTTAAAAAATTAAACTCCAAGGAAACACGGGCCCAATAAAAAATGGGCCCTGGAAGTCAAAGAAACTTTACCAGGGATGAAATAAAATGTCTAACAATTATCTGAAAAAATGCTCCACTTCCTTCGCCATTAGGGAATGCAAATCAAAACTTCCCTGAGATATCATCTCACCCCGGTCAGGATGGCAAAAATCCACAAAACAAACAACGACAAATGCTGGAGAGGATGTGGAGAGAGGGGAACTCTCCTACATTGTTGGTGGGAATGCAGGCTCATACAGCCACTCTGGCGAGCCTCTGGAGATTCTTAAAGAAATTAAAGATTGAAATGCCATATGACCCTGCTATCCCATTTTTGGGAATAACCCCCCAAGCAGCAGAGGTTCGCCTGATAGCACAAGCTCGACCATGTTCAAGCAGCACTGTTACAATAGCAAAGTCATGGAATCACCCTAAATGTCCAACATTTGACGAGTGGATAAGGAATGTGGTACATCTATACAATGGAGTACTACTCAGCCATCAAAAATGATGAATTACTGGAATTTGCTGGGAAATAGATGTCATTAGAAAGAATTATATTAAGTGAAGTATCCCAAACCCAGAAAATTAGCGCCGTATGTACTCCCTAATAGGTGGCTCCAGTACCAAACTCACCCAGCCCACATTGGGACACTCAAAAGTAAACCTATGTAACACAGTAATTGCAAGGATTATGAAACAGAAGATGGGTTAGGAGGGCCACACCAGAAACAAGGAGAGAGGACCATGTTCAGCAGAGAAATAGGCCTCCATCAAGGTCTGCAAGTAAAGTAATGAGAAACCTGGTTAAGTTCATAGACGTTTCTTTCCTGATCTCACCAGAAGGGGAGGGCAATAGTCTAGCAGATAAAAAGTAATCATTTTGCAAATGGGTGATGGACCCCTCCCTCAGTGAGGTTTCCACTCTTATTACATCTTCCCTTGAATGTGCTATTACAACAAGACTCCAGTTTAACAGCTTTTTGTCCCTGGCCAGGGGGTGACATACAGTGCCCAGCAGAATGGAGTGAAGGGAATTGCAGGAGCAGCAAAACTGCAAAAGAAATCAACAAACCACAATCCAGAACTTCAGAGACTCTATACAATCACATAGAACTAGGACAGCCTAATCTCTCCCCATCCTGGAGCCAGGGACATTTGCAGAAGAGGGGCGGTAAGATTGTAAGAGCAAAAGGATGGGAGGAACAACGATTTGCAAGATTCTCACAATAGTTGGGGCAAAGCAACATAATGGAACTTTGCATGCCCTGCGCAATGTCCAGCGCACTGTTGCCCTCATAAAGTTCAGCATCTGTTAAGGCACCGAGACCCCTGGAGGCAAGGGATTGACAGCCATAGTAGTGATCTTATGCTTAAGGGGAACAAGAGAAAGGGCTTATGGAAATGCCACTGGGTCCTTATATGTCATCGGAGAGGAGGACCCATGGAGGAGTTAGGCCACACAATAAAGGACTCTCTGGGAATTGGGGGGAGGCACTGGGGGAAGGGGAGGGGGGAAGAGGGGGAGGGAGGGAACTGGTAAAAAATTTAAAATGTATATTAAATTTTTAATAAAAAAGATTGTAGAGCCTAGGACGGGGAGGAGCAACTTGCAAGATACTCCATACAAATTAGGGCCGAAGTAATAATAGGACTTTGTATGACTTGCACAGTGACCAACATATCATTGATTCCCCCAAAGTCTAGCATGGATCACAGGCACTAGGATCCTTAGAGGCAAGGGATTAATGGCCACAATGGTGTTCCTATACTAAAGGGGAACACACAAAAAAAAGCTCTAGGCAATGCCACTGAGTCCTTACACTTCATCAGAGAGGAGGACCCAGAGGGAAGTTTGACATGCATAGTAAAGGATGCTCCAGGAATGCGGGGGGTGAGGGTGCACTGGGAGAAAAGGAGAGAGGGGGAAAGGAAGGAGAAAAGGGGATCCAGGGCGGGGTACAGGGAGGGAGGAAATAGGGTACCTATCAAGTTTGTGTGAGTGGGGAAAAAAATACTATAAAAAATAAATAAATTAAACCTTCAGAAAATAAAAAAAAGTTGGCTCCTTTAGGAACAGAAAGCACTAAACTGATAAGATATTGAAAGATT